>BSBM01001023.1:18355000-19555000 GCA_027924585.1 Larix kaempferi
ATTATGCATTCATGCACAAGCTGTTAGTTGTAGCATGTGGAATGTGCTCTTATCCACAAGTGTTAGTTGGGGTTGAAGGCTACTTTTTGCTTCTTTTTTTGGTGTTTGTGCTTTTTCAACCCATTGTAATATAATCCCAATTAAGAGATTAGGGTTGTTACAATCTAATCCGAGCTAGTGGATTAGGGTTTTGAATGCTATATACTACCTAAATGCTGTATTATGAATAGTTAAGTCAATACACTAAAAAATATAGAGTTGCAACTCTAAGTTAGGTTGGTTTTCCCGGTTAAGGGTTTCCAAGGTAACCATCCATGTACTATGTGTGTGTGTGCCATTATTGTTATTTATGTTTTGCTTGAAACTATATATTCCTTGCTTCACTTGCAAAGGTTTAAAACTTACATATTTAAGGTGGAGAGATCCCATCCTCTAGCTTCTATTTGATTTTTAACATATTTGTTGGGCATATTTTGGTGTCTCAAAGAAGTAATACTCTTCCCACAAGTATTTTATGTGGTCTTAAGTTGGGGTCATAGAGAGCCCATTCTTTGCCCCCAAAGTCTTTTAATCCCATCATTGGAGCAAAGGATTAAGGTATTTGTCACTTCCCAAATCCATGCCTTTGTCTCTACCTCAAACTCCATTCACTTCACTTTCCCTAGGTGTAGAGAGTAGTGTTAAGCCATCCTTCACTTTCCATGCTTTTTCTATGCTCACTTACCTCTGTCCCACATGCCACATATATAGAGTGGGTGATGACATGGACCTAAGATTTTGATGACAATGGCCATGTGGTGTGATAGTTGGACATGTGTCTACATGATAAGTGAATGGGTGATCGCTGCTTCATTGCAATGAGATGTCATTTTGGCACGCAAGGTAAGGGTGTGAATTTGATAGGTGGAAATTCCCTGTGGTGATCATTTGGTTGACAAGTGATGACTTAGCATAAGAGTATGATGAAGGTGAAGGTGGTCAAATGTCCTAAAATTTTGGTGAACATGTATGAAGGGGGGGAATGCATAGAGTCTCTAAATCTCGTGAATACATTGGGAAAGCATTGAGGTTTATATGCCACAAATCCTTTCTCCATGCAATGCATGTTATTGTCCACCATATTTGATGACCATGGCTAAATGTACCAAGATATGATGGTGACCTAGACACAAGGTTTCCTAGGGAATAACTTGAGCCATAAGTGGCCAAGTCGAGCAAATGAAGGCTTGCTAGAAATATTTTGAGGTATTGAATCTTGGAATAGTCCCCATAAGCCAAAAATGCCATTTTGGGATGCATTTTTGGTAAGAATAACATGCATGGTTGTTGTACATTATGTGAATATTTAAAGATCATGAAGTGTGATTGGGACATCTAACCTTAGGTCACATTAGTGAGTTAAGGACCATTGTTATTGTTCAATGTTTATCCATTACCATATCAATACTAATAGAATTTAATTCAATCCAATGATTTCCCAAATAAATAAGAACCAATGAAATCAGTAAATCCCAAGATAAAAAATATGAAATATGAGATTTGATTAAAATCAAGACAATTAGAGCACATGGCCACTTGTAGGGAAATCTGTTAGATGAGAATCAAAATGGCTAAGGTTAGTTTGGTAAAGGGTTATTGTTTGTGGAGTTCACACATGAGAAGGAAGTGGTCCATAAAAGAGTGGGAGAAAGACATTCTAGGAGATCAACAAATTTCCATATTTGGAGGAGAGAAAGGAGAAAGAGAGTAGAGAAAATGGAGAATAGAGCATCTTACCCATAAAGGGTTGTAAAAGAAGATTCACCACCTTGGATGCGAGTCTATATTCTTGGTGTCTGTAAAAAATCTCTAGTATAATTTTTACTCCTTAAACTTTCAGAGCCTATAACCGTGCATTTGTAAATGCCATGTAGTATTTTGTGGCTTCACCCCCTTACTTTTATATTTATGGGTAATATGATTCAATACCTTGAATACATTTTTATTTATCTACCCTTTGTCCATTTATATATATGAATTGATGAGATATGTTGCAACGTATTGGAGTTTATAGTTCTTAGTGTGCTAATCTACCATCCTATTTGTCAATAAAATGAGATGATCTAGTATACCAAATTCTATTCAATGATTATTTTCTTTTATGATATTTTCTTCGAATTATTGAATTGATAATTTATAAACCCCAAAATATTTCATTATAAAATTTATTAATAGATGAGACTTCTACACTCTTAGAAGTTCATAGATATCTAATGATACTTCCACCCTCTCAAGAGTTTTATAAATTTATTCGTGTTCTTCAAAATGTTTCCCATCTTCCATTTTTAAATGATGTATGTCTTGTAGTGTGCAAGAAATACTCCTAATGGAAAAAGATTGTGTGGTTATGTCTTACTTTTCCTTTTATATATTCTCTCCCTTTTACCATATGTTTCATACATATTCTTTCAGGTTAGAAAAGTTACTTAAATACAAATATTACATTTCCAAAAAGCTTTTTAGATTTTTGATAATCACCGGCCTTTAACTTTGTATATTTTGTAAGCATATCCATGCAAACAGACCAAGAGTCTTGGCATACTTTTATTGAAAAAAATGGTATTAAATATATTCTTAAAAATATTTTTCATCTGAATCATGATTCAAGACATACTTTATACATATAAATATATGATGCCAAAAGTTTGCACCTTCTTGTACTTTTGTGTGAAGTAAATAGGCACGGCAACACCAAAAAAAACGTAGGCACACAGAACATGCAAGGTATAATGGTCTAAATTGTCAATACTCTCCAAATTGCGATAATAAAGAAAAACGCTCTAGGTTTTTATAAACCCTTAACTTCATGTGAAAAAAAAAACCGCAACTCCTTCCTTTGATTAATTATGGCACTTAAGGATGACGGTCAAGTTTTCAACTAGCTTACTAAATTGATGGTTTTGAATACTAAATCAATGTCGATAATGACATACAGATTTTAACATAAAAATAATTAAAAAACATAAAAATAACGATTAAATTGATTGTTTTGATAACCAAGTCAAGTTCAATAATGATATACATATTTTAACAAAACAATTAGATAACATAAAAAATGATTGCACCGAGTCCAGTATGGGAGAGATCCTCTAACCTGATATAACGTTAGTAACAAAATAATTAAAAAAAATTCATGTCGGCTCATAAAATAAAAAATTATGAAAAATATTTAAAAAAAAAATCCATATATTATGAAAAGTAATTAAAAAATAGATGTTCGTTTATAAAATAAAAACTTAAAACTTAAACCCGGATCTATCAATCAAGAAAGATCAAATTTCTTGAGTTTAAATTTAAAAAAAGAAATACACCTCAAGAAATTGGATCCCTTTGGGTGCTTGATAGATATGAGTTTAAGATGGATCTATGCTGATTACTTATCCAATTCAAATTTAACGTATGAAGATACTTATAAAAATAAAGAGAGCATAAGGTTGTTGGGAAGGAAAACTTTAACAAGTTGATTTAAAAACGTGGTGAAATGATTATAGGCGTTAAGTATGAATTTATCATTAATTAATGTATATATTAATATATGAGAATGACCTTTGGTTTCGTTTTCTAAGTAGTTTTTTGGATTTCTTTTGACTTTTCATATTCACTTATGACTTTTGGTTTTCTTCTCACATAAATAGAGAGATAATAACATAATAATATTCCAACACCAAGGATTGGGTTCCCAACAATCCCCCTTAATCAGAAAGGGTGTATGTGAGTCCAAGAAAAGAGAGTTGAATAACTAGAAGTGGACAACTACGAACTACTGAACATTTCCAATTTGACAATCTGAATTTGCTAAGCAAGTTAGCAAAAGCTGACATCTCTTGCTGAATACAAGTTCTCTCTTAAATGGTGATTGTGACTAACCACAAACCAAAACGGCTAGCAGGAGCTGAAATCTTCTACTAAGTGGGTTGTTTAAGGCTAGCCACAAACTCTCGAACTATGCAGCAACTCCGATTCTCACTTAGAGGTTCTCTCTGGAACTTGGCACGAAGGCTCAATGGTTCTTTGTGAAAATAGTGGTTTTGCGCTAACCACAAACCAAAAGAGAGCTGAAAACAGGAAGTGGACAGCTACCAACTACTGAACATTTCCAACTTCACAATCTTTTGTCAATTAATTTAGCTAGAAGCTATTGAAATCGACGGTTTTAGAATGACCACAAACCAACTGGAGCTCAGTTGAACATGGCACTAACTTGGTTCAGGCTTGCTTGTTCTAGCTCACTTTTTTCTGACAGTTCATCTTTTCCCCCCGTCAAGAACAACACGAGGAGTGGAAAGTCTCATTGTGGTTATGAGTATTAACACTAGACACATAATACCATGAATACATGAATACTTTGGAGCATGGATCTCTTCCGTCTTTTGGCTACATCTCTGCATTTGGCCTTCGAAACTTGCTATGGCTCATGCTTGCTTGTTCTGGCTTAGTTGAGGAAGGCCATTATTGCTTGTTGTTAGAATGATAAGGCTTCAAAACTTGAAGCTTGACATAATGTCCCCCCCCCCTGTCAAGTACAAGATAAGAAGCAGTAAAATTTTCTAGTGCAAGTTTTAATCTTGTAGGTTTTTTCAGTGTCGAACATCAATCTGAAGAACGGTTATACTTCTTGCAAAGCTAACAAGGATGTAGATCAAAGCACTGATCTTTCATATGGCCAACTTGATCACAATGTTGGCATCTGGAACTTTGAATAGGTTGTACATCTTTTGACATTATTTCACTATCGTGCACTGGCAGTTGATAGGAATCATATTCAAAGAGAGGGTTGTTCTAAACAAATAATAGTTCACAAAGTTGATTCCTTTGTTGTACCTCGTCCTCCTTGGCTTTTGAATCCTGCAAATGATTTCAATAATAGTTTGAAGGATTTCTTTTTTGATTGTGATTGAGTCATTTATAGCAGTAAGTATTAGAGTGTTCAACAAATCTAATATTTCTTCAGTTCGAGGCATTATGAGGATTATGTGATGCCTCCTTGTGTAGAAAGGACTAAGTAGACTCAATCAACAAACTTAGGGCTTCTTGCAACTCCTCCCTTTACAAAGAAGACTCGATAGACTCAAACTGAAAAAGTGAAGGGTGTTGGTCTGAGCCGAGAATGCACCTAAATACAATTCAATTCAACTTTCTTCCAATTTGATACTTACCGAAAACATAAGAAAACATAAGCAAGTACCAAAAATGAACTAAAACTTACAAAAACAATAGTTTGCAAGTTGCGATTCTGAATGTTGAATTGATGAATATGCTATACCGAATTCTTGAACTGCAACTTCTTCTTTTTGGAGTAGCTGTAGCAACAACTACAAACTTGCTTGGACCAAACCAGTCCCGAATCTTTTACAAGCGTTTAGATAATATATAGACCCTGATGTAAAAACCAGATCCACCGAAAGCAACCTAAAAAAAATAGTCTAAGGCAAAGGCACTTGTTGATTCGCAGCAAATACAATCTGTATAGATTGAAATCTTGAGTGACAAATATCGTCAACCTTCTTGAGCAGGAGCAATCTAAAAGGAAACTCTTTGAATATTTTGAGAACCTTGTTCCATCTTTGTAGAATGGTTCAATATGCATGCCAAATATTGTTTGGGAAAGGGTGCTTTTATATAAACTAAATTGGTTTCAAGGCCAAGAAAATATATATAAAATACTATCCAATTTCTTTTATATACTTCAGACTTAAAAACCCTTAATTATATGCACCGCCTCATGAATCTTGCTTAGTGAATAGAGAAGCTTTCTATTTGAACCATTTACTGAGCATTGCAAAGATATTGAGCCTTAAATAAGCAATGAACGTTTAATATAATTGACTGAAGATTTAGCATCGTTGAGATATGAGAGGATTCAAACTCGGAGGAAACCAAAACCGCATCAGCAATAGAGCCACGCTTTCTCGTGCCCACTAGTGTCAACGCTTCAGCAATCAATACTTCCCATTGTGGGGCAGCTCTTGAGGCTGAGAGATCGCTGTCGCCAGTCTCAAGGAACGACAAAAAAACTCACCAGAACTCAACGTATCAGTCTCTGTCATAGGAGGAGAAGATCCACGTTTCAACACACAACTCACGTGAATGGATGCCCGTGGAGGAGAGCTCGCAGCACCTCTATCCAAATTTAAACTTCAACGCAGTCCAAGACAGTGGTCAACAATACAACAGAAATGGACACATTTCAACGCACTCCAAGACAATGGTCTCCACACCATGAAACGAGGAGGAACTAGGGTTTACACAGCCCAATTTACAACTTCAATACGATGTCTTCAATGCAACTTTAGTCTCAGGTCGTGGTGGCAATTACTGAGCCCACGAGAATCTTTACACAACACTTTTCACTTCAGACGATGGAGTCCGAGATTCCACGATAGTCTTCGTACAACACTCAACCATACCCAACACATTTAGCTTTAGTATGCAACACTTATCCAGTCTTCAACGAATGGTCTCAATTGTCGCATGATCAAGTGCACCAGCTCGCTGTTATTATAACTCTTCTTTCATTCGTAAAATTCTTCCTCAAAGAAAAAACCATCTCTTGCAACACCAGGGAGCACCATTGTCAATCGCTGGGTCTTGAATGTGGACGTAAGAGAATTAGGGTTCACGGACAAGGAGGTGAGACGAGAGGCAATACCGTCGGGAGAGAAACGTATTCTGAAGAGAGAGACGTTTGAATTTCTGGCAGGAATTAACAGACTGGCACGCAGGCTGGCTAAGGGGAAGACCGCAAACTGAGAGTAGGCAGGATGGTAGAGAAATAAAACGCTTGAGCATAGATATCGATGCAAAGAAAATACATGTAAGCTCACTTGTGAGGAGTTTCAATAGTCATGGGAAAGCTTAATACTGAAAGATAGGTAAGTAGATATACCACTGTTGGAATTTGCAGAGCGGGTAATGACCCACAACTGTCACCAAAGAGGAGAAGTAACGAATAAAATACCCGAGGTCATAGGTAAAGGCGTACAGATCAGGTGACGAGAATGAAACACATTTTAACAACTCAAATTAGGATTTCCTTCAATGTCTAAATGCCTAGAACGCTGATTGAGCAGGAGTAGACACATAATGCGTAGGTCTAATAACAGCAGGAAGGACGGTTATGACGGTTTTCTAAGCTCAAGCCATAGGTCAATAACGCTCTCATACTAGAGTCAGGTGTCCAATGGGGGCAAATAGGCAGAAACTCAACAAAGTCAGAACAGTAGGCGTTATGAATTTGTCATTAATGTGCATACTAAGGTGTCCAATGGGGGGCAAATAGGCAGAAACTCAACAAAGTCAGAACAGTAGGCGTTATGAATTTCTCATTAATGTGCATACTAGTTGGTCTGTTGGATTTTTTTTCAACTTTTCATATTCACCTATGACTTTTCGTCTTCTTTTCATGTGAATAGGAGGAAGATAATAATATAATAATATTTCTAACATCAAGGATTATATTAATTATACATTGATTTTTTGGTAACATTGAAAATGAAAAAATCTTTGTGTTAAATTTGTTTCTTCCATCAAAATTACTATTAAAACACACTTAAATTCAGATTTTATAAAATAAAAAAAATCAGATTCCTAAAAAAACCTCATACAAACCATTATCAAATATTTAGACAATTCAATATTTTGTTACAAAATAAATTATAAATAATAAAATATTGTAAACCCTATAATTATTAAATAACACCACTTCTTCTTTAATATTATCTATTATAATTGAATATGTGAAACCCTCATCAAAATGAAAAATACCACACATTTATTCTAAAATTATATTACTAAACATCACCCCTTCCTTCTCGGAAATTTTCCATTATATTTTAAGCATTTTTTAAACAAACAAATCAGAATATTTGAAATCCTCTTCAAACTTCAAATAGTACTTCAAATAGAAACTAGAAAATTTAAAATGCATAACGTTTATAAGATAATGTCAAAGGCAAGCACTAAACTATGATCCGGACCTGAAACAGATATTGTGGTGTCATACGTCGCTGCATCTTAATTAGTCTGCCCCACATAGAAGTAGCGCTTTAAATTCTTCTTTGCCGCCAATGTCTCTAGAGTCTACACTTCTCACTGTCTCAGAGTCAGAGCCTCCCGACATGAAACATCTCTGCCCCACATAGAAGGGAGCGCTTTAAATTCTGTCATTACACTTTCTACACCTCTCAGTGTCAGAGTCTGGGATGGCATTCATTGCAAGATTCAACATTATCGATGCTAACTACCAGCAAGTAAGAAGAGTTCGTAAGGAAACTTGAAACTTGAAGAGCTGAACTGCCGACTGGAAACTTGTTCGGCCCTTGCTCAGTTTTCATGAAAGCATAAATACACTGTGACCTTGATATTAAACTTACTGTTTACCGATGGGATCAAACTAGGGCTGGAATTTGATGGGCAAAATGCCCGTCATGGGCCATTTTGCCCGTCAAATATTAATGCCTATATTTTAGGCCAACCGTCAGAAAAACCAAGCAACCAGTAAAATGTTTATTTATAATGTCGAAACCGGGTAGAATTTTTCCCAAATTCCTACCCTATAACTAACTTTACATCTATTCTCAGTGAAATATTTACAAGAGATGGAAGAAGAGATGATTATGCTGCTTTTGCACAACTATTACGTTGTGAGGCTGTAACAAATTCAGACCGAAAAGAAGGGCTCTGCATCATTTCACCTATCCCTTGCTCCATAGGATGGCTATGTAGTTGAAGGAAAGTCCTTTGTTCATCCATGAAATTAACGAGTCCACGGTTGGACCTGTGCTTCTTGATTGCCTCCCTCCTACGATCTAGATCGGCCATTCTGCAAAAATGATACCTTTTCATGGTGAAACCCTATTTGGCTTCAATTTTATAGATCATGAAGTACGCCCGTATTTCAATGAAAAGGAGGAGAGCAACGGAGACGTACTGTAAGGCTAAAGCACGGCGAGGCCGTTCTTGCAAAACACCATGTCGCAGAAGAAGTTCATTTAGGTTCATCGCGTCTAACCTGTAACTTGTAACAGTCAAATATTTTATTTTCTTGAACTGAAGGAATTATTTCCAATTTCAATGTAAAAAATATAGGTTTATTGAAATTGTTTGAACAAAATACCTGTGATCAAGAGTTGCTTCTGCTGTTGAAATGCCGTATGGCTCTACGCTAGAATCTTGTCTGCTGGATGCAGGCATGGGCCTCATCGCCTCATTCAGGTGGTGATGATGAAAACGGCTATGACTGGATGCCTGTACCTGCAGCATATAGCCTCTAGGGAAAGTAATTGCCAGTATTTTTTACATTACCAGGGAGAGGAAAAAAAGATTTTCCAAAACATTGATAACTGAATTTGAAACAACCGTCAGAGCGTCACATAAACGAGGTTCCAGCCAAGATCAAGTCATCTTTTGACGATTTGAAAATAAATTATTGTAGAAGTTAAAGAAGAGTACCGAGGGGTATATCCCGATTCCGGAAAGACAAACCGGAAGAGCACCGCCTGGAGCGCTGGTAGCTGATTGATGTGAACTCATCCTTGGCCGAGTTCACAGCGAATTTCAAGATAGTTGAAGACGATGAGACTCACTAGAGTGGCAAGCTCGACTGCCTCAATATCGGTAGAGCGGATTGTTCCCTGAATCATGACAAGCCTCATCGTATCATATTATCATTAAGTTTCGAGCCATCTCATAAACTTAAAAACGCGAAAAGCAGGAAAAGATAAGTTCGCACCCGCCGCGAGCGTATCACTGGTTTTCAAGCTATAAAACTCGATAAACCCTTGAAAAAATATTTCCTTTGAGAATCGAATAAAACATTTCTTTTAAGTAAAAAAACGCCAAATATCGAAACATACCTTGTATCAAACAAAATAGCATGCACTCTCGCAAAATTTCTGTCTTGAATAGACCAGTAACACTTCCAAGCGACCAAATCCCGCTTGAAAAAACTGAAACTAATCCTCGCAGGATTTCTAAGAAGCGGACATTCCAATACCTATATATGAAATGTGTGATCAAATTTAATGAGATCTAAACCTAAATCTTTTCTATTACGAAGCTTACATGTCCGAAACACCAAAGGAGAAAGGACTGCATACCTTGATTTCCTGGTTCGCTAATATTTTTTGTATTCTTCTGAGTCTCTGACCGATCTTCGAGTGTAGTTGTTGGAAAATTAAATATGATGAGAAATAATAATGAATGCTGACACATCCAATAATAGCACTGCGCGGTTAAATATTTCAGAGATTGTTCACGTGAACAATGATGACAGGTGCTAATCTGTCAATAACCGATAACTAAATTTAGTGCTATATGGTTGGTGAAGTGGAAGTCGTGGTTCATAAATAAAATTATTACAAGTTATCATGATTTGTTTACAAAACTAAAAAAACAACTGTTTTGTATGTAAATTTAATAAAATAGATATATGTTAATTTAATAAAATAGATAATGTTGCTTTTGATTGGTTAAGAGTTCATTTTTTAAGTCATAAGGAAATAAGTTAATGATTAAAGACTCAAAGGAGGTCAATAGAAGTCTGTGCCCCCTGCACCAATGGGTTATTTGGTAGAAGTCTCTGTCCCCTTACACCAATGAGTTAATTCAAGTAGTGTGGTTTTCCTTAAATAAGGATGATGAGTCAACTAACATTTACAAATGAGTAATAATCGTTGTAAGTTTCACAACTCAATTACCATAGATTTTAAATCTTAAAAACAAACAAACAATATTCCTATACCTAGAATAAAGTATTTTATAACAATTAAGTTCAATGTGAGATGGATATAAAAGAAAATAAGGCACTAAGATCAACATTATAAAATTGTGTTTTAAAACAAATACAAATCTATTTTAAATTTAGATTTATAAATAGTTCTTCTATCAATTATTTTAGTAAATATTTTTTTAATTTTTATATCTTAAAAAAATTACATATTAAAATAATTATTTTGATTCATTTTTTATTATCATATAAATTATTTTTATTTATTATAAAAAAATGTACTTAAGATATAAATTCTTCCCTAACCTACCACGTAGAGAATAATTATTTGTAAAATCACAACTCAATAGAGATAAGTTTCACAATCTTCTTATCTAGGTTAAATGTCATTTTTGAGATTGCCTAAACTAACTTTATTTTAATGTATGCTAAAGTACACGGGCTTTCCCACCATTATTTAAGGATATAACTAAGAAACATTTTATATATATCAAGGTTGTAGGATTTTGCTAATCAAAAGAGGAAATCTCATAACATACAATGTTAATTTTTATGTTGGAGTATGTGTAGACATTAATTCCACATAGTGCTTAGGGGGATATTGATGTTAAAAAGAATATCCAAATAGAGGAGAGACATTGGTAGTGTAGAGAGGGTTATATTAAATTATTAATATGTGCTAATTATTTCTATAAGTTTGTAAAAAGTATATTGAATCTATTAAATTACTGTAAAATGTACAAAACAAGTTAAAAACTACTCATAAATATATTGGACTCACAACTCTCTAAAAATTAACTTTTTGGAAAAGTTGTTCATGCCTTACATCTTTTCAATACAAAATATCTTGTCCTTAGTGCATCCTATACTATTCTCACATAAAGACAAAATCAAATCTTACAATATCCTAGACTATTTAATCTAGAAGTAGATATTCACTATCACATCAAGTAGACTAAATGACATATGGAAAATGATATGCCAAACAACAAGCTTTGTAGTATCCTAGTGTTGATCTTCACTTGCACATCAATACAACAATTTATGATCAGCCTCATCTATAAGTGTGATTAACAATCCAACCCTATAAAATAATATAATTCGGTGTGTTTTTCTTGGGGGATAACTAGGGTTTTGCAGGAACATGATTTTTTTGTAGGTAAATGGCGTTTTCCTTACTTTGGGTATGGGTTAACAGACCTCTTGGAGTCTGTCTTCCGCAAGGGAGGCTTAGTACCCACCAAGCCAAAAAGTGGGAATTTTTTTTTTTACTTTTTTCAGAGTTAGTTTTAGTAGGTTTTTCTGTTTTTATGGCAAAGGCGCTCGTGGGCCTCTTTGGTCCCCACCGATTCAGGATAAGGGGGTTAAGGACTTTCCTCCTCTCTCATTTGACAGAGCAAGAAAAACCCTAGCGTCAGATAATGTTGATGTGACGGGATCTCCTTTCCCTTCCTTTATGCATCTCTTTCGCCCTAATTTGTCTGTCTTGGTGGAATATGCTGGTTTAGAGCCATCAAGGGTTAATGGTTTTGCTTCCACTAGAGACGAAGGGTTACAATTTTTTTTTTCGAGTCTCCTCATCCTCTTCACAATAATTCCTCTATAACTCCTCTAGGTTCGAATTCTTATGGTGTTTTATCCTGAGCGGTGATTGCAGACGCTGAAGGAAAACTCATATGATTTTCAGGTGAAGCTACAAGAAGAAAAATGAAGGATAAGTAGGAGAAAGATAAGAAAGGGAAGACACTGTGTGTTCTGGGTAAGGATGTCACCTTTGATATGGTTTTAGGGTTGTCCAAGAGGACCCTTGTAGGGAATTTTGAGTACATTAAGATGTTGAGACCAGAGATCATAGACTGGATGATGAAATTATGGAAGACTCTTATTAATTACAGTCCACACGTAAATATTTTGATGAATGGATGGCTTAGCTTTCATTTTTTAATAGAAGAAAGTCTCTAAACCATCTCAAAATGGTTCTGGGTAATTGGGATTGGGTCGCTGGTTTTATTTAGATGGCATGCCGACTTCAATCCATGGAAGGAGAAGCTAACAAAATAACATATTTGGGTTTAATTGTCAGGGCTTCCACTACAGTGTTGGTCCTTTGGGGTTTTCATGACAATGACCAACTCAATCGAGTGTTTCATTCTTGTCGAAGATGAAACCTTGGTAGCAGCTGATAGAACACTACCTAGGGTTTTAGTAGAGGTCGACTCATCTAAGGGGATTCCGGATGAAGTCGAAATTATATGGAATGAAGGCTCTTTTATTCAAAACCTTAATTATTGGTGAGTTCCCTTTCGATGCTTCAGATGCCACGAAGTTGGGAATATGAGAGATTGATGTCCTGGTTGTCTTCCGGATTTGTCAGAGGATTCTTTGGAGTCGTCTTCATATATGGGGGAGTTGAAGGAATCAGACTCAAATTTGCAGCAGATTATTCCTCTTGACCAGTCCTCAGCTTTAGCTTTTCTAGGTAAGTTCTAAATCTCTCTTTCTATTATTCTTAAATTTTTGTTGAAGGAAGATCTGGTTAATTTTTTATTAGCTAAGATTGAAGGTATGAATTTTGGTGGACATTCTTTATCCCCTCCCATTGATATCCCTTATAATTTGGGGCCCTCTTCTCCTGTAAAGGGGATTATTAGGTCCGGTCCTTCTAGTGATCTCTTAACTGTTTCAGAGAATGAAGTTTGTCCCAGGTTTTGTGATTCTAGACTTGACTCGAGTAAAATTTTTCCTATTCTTCATGAAATTTCATTTGGTTCCCCTTTGGAACATCCCCATCAATCCATCTCTTTGCTTCTGGTGGTTCCTTCTTCGTTTCCTTCTAGTTCCCCTCCATTTTACTCTGGTCCTCCTTTAGATCCCTCTTCCTTATAAGAGAAGGAATCTATCCCTATCTATTCTTGCAAACCTAAATATGGTTCCACTATAACTATATCGTCCATCTGGTTCTAGAATGTTAGCACTAGGAAAAATGGGATAAACAGGGGATATCTAATGAATTTTCTAAACTTACACCAATTTTGTGAACCCTAAACTATCTGAGATTACTCCAATTGGGAAGTCCTCTCTTTTGTTTCTCCTTCTGAATATTTTTTCAGGGCCCTTAGAGCATAACCGCTGCAATTAGGGGTTCCTTAATGATATTTTTTACCCTCAATATCAGAGGTCTTGGTAGTTCTCCCAAAAGAACTACCTTCAGGCGATTGATTGAAGTGGTCAATCTAGATATTCTTCTTCTTCATGAGATGATGTCTTCCAATTTACATGTGTGTGATTTCTTTCTCAAGTTGTTTCCTTCTTGGAATTGTTGCGGTGAGGATGTGTTGAGGCCTCGGGTGTGTACAGTGCTGGAATGGGTTCGAAAGCTCTCAATAGAGGAAGAAAACCTAGCCAAAGGCTTCAGATAATCCTGCGCAAGTATTACCCTATCCTCGAGTTGTTGTTAAAATTCAAGATGCTAAGACAGAAAATAGCAGCATTACATTCCATTTCACAATAATAGCATATACAGGATCACTGAAGAAACAACAAGCACAGCATAAACACAAGAGACAGAGATTTATCCTGGGAAACCCTCATGGGGTAGAAAACCCAGCAAAGCTTCCTCAATATAGATGACCAGCAATATACAAAGATGAAACCCTGAGACATGATCTCCTCCTCCACAATAGCAGACCTCTCCTCCACAAGTGCGCTATCCTCAAGTGAGTGAATGTATATAATGAGGAACACACCTCCTCTATTTATACACTACTCTGATATGTATTTTACACAAGTACATGTAGGCTCGTATTTAACCATTAGGTTAAATACCCCATTATAACTGACTGGGCCGACCCCTCTAGGGTGGTCTAATAGCCCTTTGACCCACATAACACATACAGGGCCGACCCCCACTAGGGAAGTCTAATAACCCAAGTTACCACATTCCGACGGAGGAATAAACATCTCCGGATATACAATAAGATCTTCACAGAGGAATGAATCATCTCCGGAATAATAAAGTACAAATATAATATTCTTTGAAGTTACAATATCTCAACACTCCCCCTTAACGAGAAGGATATTATAACAGCATCTGCACGAGCAAGGAGTCATCAACATCATACATGATACATCTATAAATCATTGGAAGCTTTCTCAACATCATCAGTAACTCAACCAGTTACTGGAATATCTTCAATACTGGAACATCAACATCTTCAGTACTGAGTCTTTATCTTCTGCAGCAATCAAACAGCTACAGCAACATCAATATCTGAATCCTCACGATTGTCAGCATCGCCATCACACGATCATCAGCATCGTCATCACATGATCAACAACATCGTCATCTCACTATCATCAACATCGTCATCACACGATCATCAACATCGTCATCTCACAATCATCAGCATCGTCATCACACGATCATCAGCATCGTCATCTCATGATCATCAGCATCGTCATCATACGATCATCAACATAGTCATCTCACGATCATCAGCATCGTCATCACACGATCATTAGCATCGTCATCTTACGATCATCCGCATCGTTATCTCACGATCATCAGCATTGTCATATCATCTCGATCTACAGCATCTGGATCATCTCGATCTACAGCATCTGGATCATCACGATCTACAACATCTGGATCATCTCGATCTACAGCATCTGGATCATCTCGATCTATAACATCTGGATCATCTCGATCTATAGCATCTGGATCATCTCATCTACATCATCTGGATCATCTCGATCTACAGCATCTGGATCATCTCGATCTACAGCATCTGGATCATCTCGATCTACACCATCTGGATCATCTCGATCTACAGCATCTGGATCATCACGATCTACAGCATCTGGATCATCTCGATCTACAACATCTGGATCATCTCGATCTACAGCATCTGGATCATCTCGATCTACAGCATCTGGATCATCACGATCTACAGCATCTGGATCATCTCGATCTACAACATCTGGATCATCTCGATCTACAGCATCTGGATCATCTCGATCTACAGCATCTGGATCATCTCGATCTACAACATAAGTATCCTCAACCATACAAGTACATTAATCAATACATGTATCATCAAAAGTATGTATTCTCACCAATACATCTATCATCAAAACATGTATTCTTACTAATACATATATCATCAAAAGCATGTATTCTCACTAATACATCTATCATCAAAAGCATGTATTCTCACTAATACATCTATCATCAAAAGCATGTATTCTCACTAATACATCTATCAATACAAGTATCCACACTGATACAAGTATACACAACAGCAGCATACCCTGCAACACACATGATCCAATTACGGGATGGTCAATCCCTCTCACTTTAGGACATAGGTCCAAGGATGATACAATCCTGATCCACTTATGGGATGATCAATCCCTCTCAATTTAAGACATCTCTCATGTCTATGGATGATGCAATCCAGATCAACTTACAGGATGATCAATCCTTATCCTTTTAAGACACCTCACCATGTCTAAGGATGATGCAATCCCAAATCAACTTACAGGAGGATTAGTCCTTATCACTTTAAGACACCTCACCATGTCTAGGGACGATGCAATCCCAATCTACTTACAGGATGATTAGTCCTTATCACTTTAAGACACCTCACCATGTCTAGGGATGATGCAATCCCAATCTACTTACAGGATGATTAGTCCTTATCACTTTAAGACACCTCACCATGTCTAGGGACGATGCAATCCCAATCTACTTACAGGATGATTAGTCCTTATCACTTTAAGACACTTCACCATGTCTAGGGACGATGCAATCCCAATCTACTTACAGGAGGATTAGTCCTTATCACTTTAAGACACCTCACCATGTCTAGGGACGATGCAATCCCAATCTACTTACAGGATGATTAGTCCTTATCACTTTAAGACAAGTCTCATGTCTAGGGACGATGCAATCCCATCACGTACATTTTGAACCCAGTTCATGGACGATGCAGTCCTCACGTACATTTTGAACCCAGTTCATGGACGATGCAGTCCTCACGTACATTTTGAACCCAGTTCATGGACGATGCAGTCCTCACGTACATTTTGAACCCAGTTCATGGACGATGCAGTCCTCACGTACATTTTGAACCCAGTTCATGGACGATGCAGTCCTCACGTACATTTTGAACCCAGTTCATGGACGATGCAGTCCTCACGTACATTTTGAACCCAGTTCATGGACGATGCAGTCCTCACGTACATTTTGAACCCAGTTCATGGACGATGCAGTCCTCACGTACATTTTGAACCCAGTTCATGGACGATGCAGTCCTCACGTACATTTTGAACCCAGTTCATGGACGATGCAGTCCTCACGTACATTTTGAACTAGTGGTTCCGGGATGATGCAATCCCCATCACTTTATTCTCGAAGACCATACGTCTACGGATCAATTCAGGGACCAAGGTCCGGGGATGATACAATCCCCACTTCTCGGAGACCTTACGTCTACGGCTCTCTTTAGGACTGAAAGTCCAGGGATGATCCAATCCCCTCAACTGTCCACTAAGGACTTCATTCTCGGAGACCTCACATCTACGGCTCTCTTTAGGACTGAAAGTCCAGGGATGATCCAATCCCTTCAACTGTCCACTAAGGACTTCATTCTAGGAGACCTCACGTCTACGGCTCTCTTTAGGACTGAAAGTCCAGGGATGATCCAATCCCCTTAACTGTCCACTAAGGACTTCATTCTCGGAGACCTTACGTCTACGGCTCTCTTTAGGACTGAAAGTCCAGGGATGATCCAATCCCTTTTCTTTCTCGGAGACACCTGTCTACGGCTCACTTTAGAACAAGTGTTCAAGGATGATACAATCCCCACATGTATTCTCATCAATATACTATCGATCCTGGGAACCCATACAGAACCTGATTCACACTTCTTCTTTAATTGCACCATTAAGAGAATGGTCTTATCTAGCCACTTGGAGCAAACATCTCATCATGATTCTCTTCCTCTTTCTAAGAGAATCTTCTAGCCACAAGCCTTCTATATTTTGTTTGATTTGTAAATCTTCTTGTTGAACATCCATCACTTGTTCGGTGTTCATTATTCTTCATGATCTTTCCTACAAAACAAAATTAAGTACATGATTAGTAATCCTTCATAATCATGAAATCATGATAACCTATTATGCATACAGATATCATTTATATAGTTATGCAACTATCTTGACCAATACTTTGGCACAACACTTTCCCATATCCTGTATGCATACAGTGGCTATCTAGATGCCTTCCATCTCTACCAGAACATACTATCGAGAGTGTGCACAGCTCTCAGCATGTCAGCAAAGAGGTTTCATTCTAGACAAGCAACAATGGAATGTTTGTCCAACTTACCAATCATATGCATATTAGTAGTATAATGTTCAATGCTCTATGAATGTTTGCACTCAGCATGATATGTTCTAGGAATACAAATATGCATACAAGAAATATCATTTACTATTTCAAATAACAACTCAAATACTTATCTTTTATGTTTGTGTGGTTGCCTCCCGCTTGATCTTCTATATGTCCTTTGAACTTCTATTCATTCTGTACCACTGTGCATGCTCAAGTGTGCACTAGTGTCATCCTCATGATCTCATACACAAACATTCATTCATTAGTATATTCTCAAAACATTCTAATTCTAAATAATCTTGAATATGTATAGTCATGATCATTAGTATTCAGGGTTTCAAGTAAGTCTTCTTTTACTCATGCATATTCTTGTTTGATCATAGTACTCTTCTGGTTAATTAAATCATGCATAAACCCTTGATTACTAACTTTATGAATAAGCATAACCAATCATATCAAGTATACTTATATAAGGGATCCTAACACAAGGTAAGATTCATGGGAAACATACCTGGATTAGTATACCTACTTGGTTATGTACAACATACCTAAACAATCTCTTCAATGATTTAGAGATCCTGAGCTAGAACCTGCATGTCTCATAGGTTAAGCATAATATAACAAAGTCATACATACCTCGTAAGTAGAACAAAGATTATGGATGAGTCTTTGTCTTCATGTTTTCATGGTCATGGAACCTGATTTGTCTTTTGTGATGTACCTGTATCTTGTTAGCAGACAACATCAACCTCACACAACATCATAATGCATTAGTACAATCATAAGTGTCAACACCCTAACCAATGAATATCTTCTATCATGCATTCATAATTTTGTTAAGGTTATACGACAAATCTAAAATCAAAATTGTACTAACTGTAATAACCTGAAGACAAACATACCATAAACTTAATCATGGACAAATATCGAAACATACCTCGATGAGTCATACCTGTCGAGATCGCTTGTATTCTTCTTATGGAAGCCCTTATCCTCATCTCCCTCTGAGACAGGAACTTCTTCACTTATGCAGGTGACCAATCCATCTTCTTCTAGGATTAACCCAATCCACTTGATTTGCAAGAACTGGACCTTGATGAGCTGATCAAACTGGTATATTCAGAATTTGAAAACTACAAAGTTTTACTCCTTAATTTTGCCTTTGAAACTTTCGGATTCACTGGACGTGACCCTGAACTGGGGTTTGATGAAGCCCACTCTTTTTCCCCATCAAAAGGTTTGATCCAAAGCTCTAAGATTCTATTTTTCTGAGGAGCTTCCAGCCGTGGTCACAGATTTCAAAAATTCCCATTTTTACAGAAGCCCTAATTTTCCACTTTTCTGATCAAAGTCCCGAACTAGGGTCTAATCAAGCCCGGCCTTCTGATTGTTTCTGGTGTAACTCCGAAATTTTTGATCCACAGGGTCTGAAAAAGTTTTCTGAGATAGCCTGACCTGTTAGCTTTCCATCCTGACAGGTCTGACCTCAATTGGATATTCTGATAGAGAGTTATGCCAAATGTCGCAACGTGACCTGTTTTGGGAAAATACAGGAGAGTGAACTTGTACGGCGTGCCACGTGTCACTGTTTGACCTTCGGCCTCTGAAAAAGTTTTCTGAGATAGCTCGGCCTGTTATCTTTCCATCCCGACAGGTCTGAACTCAATTGGATTCTCTGAGAGAGAGTTATGCCAAGTGTCGCAACATGACCTGTTTATGGGATAATACAGGAGAGCGAACTTGTACGGCGTTCCACGTGTCACTGATTCCACTTCGGCCCCTGAAAAAGTTTTTTGAGATAGTACAGTCTGTGTACTACCTGTCACTTTTCACGAAATTTCATTTGGAGCTTCCTAGCCCAAGTTATGACCTTTTTCCCAAGGTCACCTGATTTTGACTCAGATCTGGAAGAGGCAGAAACCCTATATTGTACAGATCATAAAGCACAAATTACAATGAATTAGAGGTTGTCCTTTGGACACAAGGTACCTGGAGATTTTAGTTTCGTCCTGTAACAATTTCAGATCCGAAAACTTCGCCAAAATGGATTTATAGCGAAAGTTCTACGATGACTGGTTTTTGCTATGTAAAACCCTAACCTTCAAATTGTCGTAAGTAAAGCAAGTGTCTTTAGTGCCATACCTTGTCTTCCTTCAGGTTAGCTCTGATACCATGTTAAAATTCAAGATGCTAAGACAGAAAATAGCAGCATTACATTCCATTTCACAATAATAGCATATACAGGATCACTGAAGAAACAACAAGCACAGCATAAACACAAGAGACAGAGATTTATCCTGGGAAACCCTCATGGGGTAGAAAACCCAGCAAAGCTTCCTCAATATAGATGACCAGCAATATACAAAGATGAAACCCTGAGACATGATCTCCTCCTCCACAATAGCAGACCTCTCCTCCACAAGTGCGCTATCCTCAAGTGAGTGAATGTATATAATGAGGAACACACCTCCTCTATTTATACACTACTCTGATATGTATTTTACACAAGTACATGTAGGCTCGTATTTAACCATTAGGTTAAATACCCCATTATAACTGACTGGGCCGACCCCTCTAGGGTGGTCTAATAGCCCTTTGACCCACATAACACATACAGGGCCGACCCCCACTAGGGAAGTCTAATAACCCAAGTTACCACATTCCGACGGAGGAATAAACATCTCCGGATATACAATAAGATCTTCACGGAGGAATGAATCATCTCCGGAATAATAAAGTACAAATATAATATTCTTTGAAGTTACAATATCTCAACAGTTGTTTGGGATAGTGATCTCCCACGGATACAAAGGCCTCGACTGGCACTTATGGTTTTGATCCTAAAAGGATCTGTCTTCCAATGAAGGAAAACAAAGTGTGTTCAGTTTGAAAAACAAATCTACTTAGAAAGGGAAATTTAAGCTAAGTTAGACCTACTCTAAAAGGTGTCTTGTTTGAATGCAGATTAACTTGATGTGAAAATGAATAAGTATGTTCATCCACTTGATAGAAATGTGAAGAAGATAAATTCCTTATTTGCTTAAGTTACAGCCAATCAATTAAAATTAACTGAGTGCAATATTAAGTGTTTAAGCTCATTCAAGACTAACCTGTAACAGATATGCCAATTGGAAAATTAACATAAATTATAATTTACTGCGAATCATTAGCAGCAATAGATAAATATTTTAATTAAAGAAATTCAATTAAAACATAATGCATACACAGATCAAACATAAGGAGAAATCCAGATCATAGATCTCTGCACGAAATAATAATTGCAAATGGATTAAACAACATAGATAACAGTCTGAAGTAAAAATCGATATTTACCAAATAAACTTGATCAATGAACAAAAGATGATACAAGAGAATAACATTACTGTATTAGTGAAAGTCTGTAAGAAATTACAATCTTAGCATAAGACAGAGTATCTCTAGTCTTCTTCTGTCGATTTCTACCCCAAAATGATCATCCTTTGCCTAAGAGAGATCTACCCCTTAAATAATAATTTACAAAAAATAATACAAAGGATAAATTCCCCTTAAACATGGATTACAAAATCAAAATGTTCCATACAACATCCTTCAAAGTGATTATCTCCAAACCTTCAACAAAATTTTCCAAACGAGATTCATCTCCTAATTTCGGGAAGAATCCTGTGATAAACTGTAGAATTCAACGACGAATTACCAGCTGTCTATAATAGGCAACAAAAGATCCGAAAAATCTTCCTTAGGAACTTCTGGATGATTAACAATGTCTTCAAAAATAGAGAAATCAGTCAGCGAGTCTTTCTTCACGGAGGCTGGTGGAGTAACAGGAACTTCATTGATTATAAAATCATTGATAATGGTGTCATCTTGATCAATTGGCTCTTCAGGAATTTCCCTTTTCTTCTTCTGAAGGAATTGCATGCAAACAGACAGAGCTTCAGAATCCTCCTCTTCGCTACTACTGCTCGCATCATGAATACCTACATCAAAAGGTGGTGACATAGGTTCTTGATATAACAAAGACTGAAGTTCTTCTTCTACACAAAACCTGTCCAAAGATTTGTGATCTGTCTGCATATTGCTCACACAAAATTATTAGAAGAAAACCTCTGAAGATTGAATACATGACTTCTCTATAGAATCTAGACGATAAATTAATTGCCTCATATTTGTCTCCCTTTTTAAGAAGAGCTAATAAAACTATAATGATTGAGCAT
Source organism: Larix kaempferi (assembly GCA_027924585.1). Classification (NCBI taxonomy): domain Eukaryota; kingdom Viridiplantae; phylum Streptophyta; class Pinopsida; order Pinales; family Pinaceae; genus Larix; species Larix kaempferi. The sequence continues at coordinate 18,377,376 of BSBM01001023.1, forward strand.
AATGAACTGGTGTGATTAAAATCTCACGACCTGGAAACTGCAATCATCTAAATTGCAACGAAACAACTCGTAGCATGTGTTAACCAGTTTTGGATTACGATGAAGTACAATTTCAATTAAATCATGTATGACTTGAAGTCGCATCTGAAAACTCATCATTATAGATCAATCCAATCAACAATTATGACTTCGAATTTGAGTCGAAGGTGAAAATCACAGTCAGAAACCTGGTTGCCAAAACGATGAAGAACAGAGAATTCACACGTTCGAACAAACGATGCAATTTCATTCGTCGGATCAAAACAAATCAACGGTCAAGATCTATTTAAGGATTTGCAGGGGATAAATTGTGGGAGAAAAAATTCGTAGGTATGCAAATCATTCCCGCAATCCGCAATCCGCAATTGCGGGTTGCGGGTTGCGGGATCGAAACTGCGTTTATTGAATCAAAAGGTAATTCCGCAATCCACAATCCGCAAGTTGCGGGTTGCGGGATTGCAAAGTTCAAAAATTTATTCAATAACTGCCCGCAATCCGCAATTGCGGGTTGGGAGAATGCAAAAAACCTTTTTATATAATAATCATCTTTCCATAATCCGAAATCTGCAATTACGGGTTGCGGGTTGCAGAACGAAAAATTCAACAAAATATTTCACAGTCTTCTCGCAATCCGCATTTGCGGGTTGCGTGTTGCGGAAACACACAACGCATTTTAATATTCAAACTCCTTTCCGCAATCTGCAATTGCGGGTTGTGGGTTGTAGGATGACAAAATTTTTGAAAAAGAAAAAAGAAAGCCCCCCTGCAATCCGCAATTTGCAGGATTGCGGGCTTCTAGGTTGACAATTGACCTTTTGAAAGAATTCAGAGCTTCCCACAACTTCAGGAAAACAGTAAAAAAAAAAGAATTTTCAAAGGGAAAACTCTAATTTAAATCCAAACAATGCAAAGGCATGAAATCATAGTAAAGATGATAAAACCCCATAATGTCAGAGGAATTTAAACTATTACCTTTGTAGTGAAAAATCTTGGGGCTCTCGTGTTCCATTGGAACATGGGATCTGTTGTACCTACAACAAATGGCGACTCGCTGGGACGAACCAGTTATGTCTGTGAATAAAACCTTAGTTAAAGGAAACATGTCAATCTACTAATATTCCAACCTGAAATTTTAGAAGATGCTCATAAAGAAATACAAACAACAAGCACAGTCCAACATATGATTGATATACTCCCATCTCTTAATCATTACAAATGATGCAAATCTGATGAGGAGATGTAAGAAATAACAAGAGTTCATTACCATTATGCAATCATGGGAAGCCGGCTTGAGTTGAACTTGGAGGCAAACTTAAAACTGCTCTAGATATCCAAATTATAGACCACCTTGATTTATTAATTGCTTTATTTATATACAAATAATTTCGGCAATATATATAATTTTTATTTTATTTTTTAATTCACTCATTTTTTTTTCCTTTTTTATATTTCTCTTTTCTTTTTGAAACAAATAGAGCACTGTACATAAGACCTTGTTGATATAAGACCACTGCCCTGACTTGGTAATCAGATGCTAGCAGTGCCATTCATAGACTTGATCTGGAAATTGATCAAGCTAGCTCGGTAAGGAGACTCCTTGTCTTCCAGTTGTGATACTGAAAGCAACTATCATGGCTTGGTGACCACATAATGATAATTTCAGTCCAAAACCAAATCCATGATCATGGCAGGGATGGCTTGTGCTAAGACCCCCCTGTCCTCATATATAACAAGTGTCTTATAAAAGAAAACAAATATTTATTAGAGTGTATATTACAAGACACTACCATGGCTTGGTGACCATATAACAGTAGTGTTACTCACCAGTACTTTGCAGATCATGAATGGACCAACCTGTAATAGGATCTTCCACCTTTCAGCAGAAACTGAATGTCATCTTCCAAGTTTGGTGGCTTGATGTGAAGATGTCATTCCACTAAGCACCTATGAACCTAATGGGCTGTCTTATGATAAGACCTCCCATCTTGTAATCTACCATTATTCAGAATATTAATATCAAAGTGATTGTAATAGGATCCAGAGCAAATAAAGCTGACCAGGTTATTAAGACATGTTGCTTCACCAATGAGACATAAGATAGGAAACACCAGTCATTCCCCATACCTCAATTAAACAAATAAAACATATATAAAGATGGATCAAGGTGGGAAGGTATCAATCAAGGCTCTGCAGTTATTGATTGTAACTCTTGTACAAAACAAGTTCTGTCATAGGCTGAGGAAAGGTAAAACTGACCATGCATTCTAAAACTTTTAGACCGTGTCAATCTTGAGACAAACTGATCGATCAACTAGTCCCAAATGTGTGTGGGAGTTATTCAAACACCAAAATAATATAAGAGGGAAAAGCAATCAAATAAAAAAGAAAAGCAAACATACAAAACTTATGTACAAAATGCATCAAATTGTTTAGACAAAATACTTCTTGAGCAGAGAAACATTCACTAGATAAGTGTCAATGACCCCCTCCAGTGTCTGCAACCGAACAATACTAGGACCAATATTTTCTGTAACAATGAAAGGTCCTAGCCAAAGGCATTGAAATTTGGTGTATTCATTTTTGTCCTTATGTTGTTTATCCCATCTCAATACCAAATATCCTACTGAAAATTCTCTGTCAGAAGAGGATTTATCATCAAACCATCTTTTAACCATATGTTGATGTTGGTACAATTTGTTTTTAGACTTTTCCCTGTCTTCCTCCAACTTAAGCAAGTTATCAATTCTCTGCTGAAGAGGAGAGGAATCATCTTCTTGAATGGATTGGGCTAGTTGTAATGAGGGAATGGTAAGGTTAGGTGGTAGGATGGTTTCCTTACCATACACTAGACAATAGAGAGAGTTTCCAATAGCTTCCTTTGGGCTAACTCGGTCTGCCCAAAGAGCATTGGAAAGCTGTGTGTGCCAATCTTTGTGATGGGAGGCTACTGTCTTCTTCAAAATGTTTATTAGGTTCTTGTTAGAAGATTCAGCAATCCCATTACCCTGTGGATAATAATTGGCAGAAAATTTTAGTTTGATCCCTTTTTCAAGGGCATACCGTGTGAGATCAATTGAGGAAAAGTAGGATACATTGTCAAAGACAAGATACTTAGGAGCACCAAACCTTGTAACTATCTGGCTATCGAGGAAGGAAATTACTTGGTTTGTGTTACACTGCCTAAGAGGGACTGCCTCTACCCATCTGGTAAAGTAGTCAGTTGCTGTCAGGATATACCTATGTTGCAGGGAGGAAACAAGATTAATTGGTCCAACAAAATCCAGTCCCCATTGCTGAAATGGGAACTGAACGGTTACCGGCTGCAAAGGAAAGGCAGGTTTTTTGAATTTCCCTGCACACTTCTGACATGGTTCACACCTTTTGACATGAGCATAGGAATATTTAAACATAGTAGGCCAATAATATCCTGCTCTGAGAATCTTGTGGGCATTTCACCTGAAAAATGCCCTCCTGCAGGTCCTGCATGAAATTGTGAAAGAATGTCATCAGTCTCATTTTTCTCCAAACATTTAAGGAAAACTCCATCATAATTTTTCCTAAACAAAACTCCATTAATAAATTGATAAGGAGCAACCTTTAATCTTAAAGCCCTGCATTTTTTGAAGTCAAGGGTTTCAGGTGCAAACCCATGGTTTAGAAAAAACTTAATATGATCGTACCATTCAGATGTTGGAGTATCTATGGCATTAACAGAACCTGTAGGAACATTTTCCTCTTGCTCCCATTCAGTCTGCTGCTGTACATGATCATTTGATTGAGCGGTAAGCAGGAACAAACCTTGTCCTTCTACAATCTTCGTTGGCCCGATTTCCAGGTCATATTCCTGCAATGATATCATCCAATGGGATCTTTTCTCGCCTAGTTCTTTCTGGACCAACACATTTCTAATGGCTGTATAAGGCACGATCACCTTAGTTCAAGATTTCAATAGATACGGTCTGTAATGTTTTACAGATTTGTAGACCGCATAAGCTTGCTTGTTAATTTGGGAGTAGTTAAGTTCTGCTCCCTTGAATGTTGAGCTCATGAACGAAATTGGAATCTTAGTATCATTATCATGCTTCTGCGTCAAGATAGCTACATAAGAAAAATCAGTAGCGAAAGTATACAAAATAAAATCCTTGTTGAAATTTGGGGACATCAGAGAAGGGGCTTCTGCAATGGCCCTTCGAATTTCAACAAATGCATCCTTTTGTTCCTGAGGCCAGCTAAAACGTACATCTTTTTTTAACTAACTGCTGCAATGGCTTAACAATTTGTGCAAAATTTGGAACAAACCTACGTACAAAATTGATCTTACCAAGGAATGATTGCATGGCTTTGTGCGAACTAGGCAAACCAATATTTGAAATAGATTCAGTGCGTTCAGGATCAATAATCATACCTTCCTTAGAAACAATGAAACCCAGGAGCTTACCTTCTGTTACTGCAAATATGGACTTCTTGGGGTTCAACGAAATCCCATACTTCCTACAGCGTTCAAACACATGTTTCAAAGCAGACAAATGTTCATGTTGTTTTTTTGAATAAATAGTGATATCATCTAAGTACACTACGACAGAATTGTGCATTGAACCTCTGAAAGCTATATCCATAGATCTCTGGAATGTGGCTCTTGCATTTATCATCCCGAAAGGCATTCGCCTGTAGGCGAAGGTATATACCCTAGGGGGTTCTGAAATCCGTTTTCAGTTGGTCATCAGGGGAAACCATGACTTGGTCGTAACCTGAGAAACCATCCAAGAGAGAGAACATCTCCGACCCTTCTACCTTCTGCAGAATCTGCTCCATAGGAGGAACAGGGTAGTTATCCTTTTCGGAAGCTATGTTCAAATATGAAATCGACACAAAGTCTGATTTCCCCATTCTTTTTCCGAATAGGCACCAGGTTGGCAATCCATTATGTGTGTCTGATAGGGAATATGATTTGGGCTGTCATCAAATTCTCAAGTTCTTTCTTTATAGAGGGTTTCAAACTGGGATGCATCTTCCTCAGCTTTTGTTGGAAAGGCTTCACTTCTGGTTTCATCGGTCTATTATGATGCATGATGCTAGTGTCAAAAGTCTTTAGTTCATCATAGGTCCATTCAAAAACATCTTTGTACTCTTTACACAATCTGATGAAATCTCTTCTTTCATCAACATAGCAGTCAACCCCAAGGTTAATGAATCGGGGATTCTGTTCAGTGCCAAGGTTGACTGGCTCATAATTCAGAGATGAGCTCTGGGTCTTACAGTTGGTCTTTTGTTTAAACTTATCTTGCAAGTCATAAAAATTCTCTAGGTTGATCACTGATTTTGGGATAATGTTGGAAGGATCAGACAGGGATTTCTCATGTTCAGCCTCGTCTATTTCCATGTCTTGAAAGTTATCCTGGGCTGTGAGAAAATCTAGTATTTGTTGGTCATCATCAAACACTTTCCAGTTTTTTACATTATCAGGGATGGAAGGCTTGTACATAAGTTCAATTGAAAATGTTTGAGGTGACAAGCCTTTTGGTGGAATCAACCTAGATGCTGTATTTTCCAAGAGGTCAACATCAAAGTTCTGTGACCTGGGGACTGACTTAATGTTGAATGCAGAGAAAGAGTTAGTGAGATCTCTTACCATTTTTTGATAATTAGTTAAACATGGATACATAAAATGTATCTTGTTTCTTACCTGTTTAACTATGACTTCGGAATCTCCAAAACATTCAATCACTTGTGCACCCATATCAATAGCCTTCTTGAGTCCTTGAACCAGGGCCTCATATTCAGTTACATTATTGGTACATTCAAACTCAATTCTGCAAGCAATCATGGTTTTAGTTCCTTTTGGATCAATGAGGACACAACCTACACCAACTCCATCTTTAGATCTGGAGCCATCAAAGAATAAATTCCATGCAATAGGATCTATCCTAAAATTTGTATTAACATTATAAACATTATGTACAAGAGTTCCACAGAATGGTACAGAAGTAACATTAGTAATCTGTGATTCATTTTGTACATTCTCATCTGGTGAAGAATTAGCTGGCAGATCCCCAAATAAAGTATCAAATATGAAATGCTCAGTATCTGAACTGAAATAACAAGCAGGTTCACTTGAGTCATTAAGGTCAGTGACAATTTGCTTCATAAATGGTTCCCTACTGATCTTAATATTGTTTGGTTGTCCATTGTAGGGTAGCCACAGGTGAGACCAATTAGTGGCAAAGTAGCCCTTGAGATTCTCTGACCAATCTCTGCTCAGCCACATTCCATAGGCTTCAGGGATGTCAGCTACAATGATATCTATGGTCTGGTGGATCCGGGGATCAATAGATAATGTCAACAACATGTTTCTTAATCTCCCCACTACTCTCACTTTAGATCTGTCAAGCTGGACAATCTGAGTAGGACAAGGTTCCCAAGTTGCATTTAGTTTCCTGCAAACAGATAGTGGCATCACATTGGAAGAGGCACCTGAATCTATTATACAATTGTGTACATTTCTGTTGAAGATTTCAAAGGTAAGCAAGAAATGAGGTGTCCTCTTGCTTCTAGATTTCTGATCATCTGGTTTGGTAAAATAGTCTAAGTTATTGTTTTGTGTTTCCCTTGGTTGTTTGATTATCATGCTTTTAGGTAGAGAATCCCTCATAGAAGGTATTTTCAAAAGTTCAAACAAAGAAATATTTGCTTTAACTCTTTTCAAATCTTCAGCCAAACTGTACTCCATTTCAGGAATGAATGTATCCTTTTGAGGAGCAGTTTTACTTTTGTTGGGAACTGCTGTTGAAGATGAAGGTTCCTGAGAGGGTTGTCCTCTAGACCTAGTATTGTAAGGGTGTTTAACATTGAATACTGTCTCAGGTTCTTATTCTTCTTCATTCACTGGGAGTTCAGAAAAATAGCTTACAATATTAATCTGTAGATCCTATTCTTCATCTCCTTCTTTCGGTAATTGTGGATCTTGATTTGTTTGATCATCAGAGGGTTCAGAGACATTTTGTGATTATGTGGCCAGAGCTTTGAAGATAGAATAAATTTCTTCAGATGTTAGTCCTTCATTAGGATTAGGAGCTGGTGGATTTTGGGGAGGTTGATAAGGTCTCCTGAAAGGTGGCCTTGCAAAACCTCTATTATTAGTTTGATTTTCATTGTTATTCTTTTTCAAATCAACCATCTCATTTGACATTTTTTGGAGAAACTTCTTGATATTAGTCATTTCAAAAGCATCTTTGTTTTGAGTAGTGGGTTTGGAAGCATTTTCACTTTTCTTTCTGGATGTGGAAGGTTGTTCTTCTGAAACATCTGGATTATCCTTTAGACAGAACATATCCTTTTCAACCCGAATTGCTTCAGCATATGCCTCAAACAAGTTTTCTTTGTGTGCTCTCTTGACCCACATCGCAATAGGAACAGATAATCCCTTTTCATAATAAGCCACCAACAGTTCTTCTGCAGGAAGAAGAGTGGCAGGGATCCTATTTTTCAGATAAGAAAATATTTGATTATAGTCTTTGACCCTTTCTTTACCTCTCATCTTCATGGAAGACAATTCTAAGACTAGATATTGTGGGGTTTTATCATCCCCAAACTTCTGGATAAACAATTTTTCAAACTCATCCCAAGAAGTTATGGATCTGGCCTCTAAGGAAAAGTACCATGTGGATTCCTTTCCTTCAAATGTATAAGGGAATAGTCTGCAAACCACATCTTCATGGACAACACTCCTAAGTCTAATGGCCTGCATAAAGGTTTTGATGTGATCCAATGCAGGTGATTTATTATCTGGATTGAACTTAGGAAGCCATTTCTCAGGGTTTTTAGGCAATCTATGTTGATCCCCAAGTATAAACACAGCATCTTGGTCAAGCCAAGGTCTGTTCTGGCCTTCTTCAACCATTGGTTGTTCTTCCTCTTCCTCAGATGAATAACTAGAAGAGTGTTCAGTTTCAGACGAAGAGGATGATGATGAAGGAGGAGAGGGTGGTGGTCCACCAGTTGCAACGTTAGGTTGATCTTGTGATACTGCTTGAAAGAGTGAATCAAGATTGTATTTAGGGGATCTTGGAAGATCAGGTGTATCTTGATTTTCAGTGCTTTGGTCAGCTGTGTGTTGACCTTATTGGTTACCAGTCTGCGAAATGGTGTTCTGTTGAATTGCTGCTATTCTTCAATTTCGTTGTTTAGTAATTCTTTGTTGTATTCTAGCAACACTATCATTAGAACTTTCCAGTATTTGTTCAAGTGAAAGGGGTCCTCTAGTACGTGATATGAAAAGGATATCCCTTCTATCTTCCTGCTCAGCTGCAGGTGTCCCAGGAATTACAGTTGGTTGTTCAGATGTAGATGCATGTGATTGGATACGAGTGACAACCGATGATGTTCTTGCTGGAGGAAGTTTATGATTATTATGTTTAGGCATAGTTTACTACTGGCCCTCCTTCTAGTGCCATTTGTTGAGGCCTCGGGTGTGTAGGGTGCTGGAATGGGTTCCAAAGCTCTCAACAGAGCAAGAAAACCCAGCCAAAGGCTTCAGATAATCCTGCGTAAGTATTACCCTATCCTCGAGATGTTTGGGATAGTGATCTCCCACGGATACAAAGGCCTCCACTGGCACTTATGGTTTTGATCCTAAAAGGATCTATCTTCCAATGAAGGAAAACAAAGTTTGTTCAGTTTGAAAAACAAATCTACCTAGAAAGGGAAATCTAAGCTAATTTAGACCTACTCTAAAATGTGTCTTGTTTGAATGCAGATTAACTTGATGTGAAAATGAATAAGTATGTTCATCCACTTGACAGAAATGTGAAGAAGATAAATTCCTTATTTTTTTAAGTTACAGCCAATCAATTAAAATTAACTGAGTGCAATATTAAGTGTTTAAGCTCATTCAGAACTAACTTGTAACTGATATGCCAATTGAAAAATTAACATAAATTATAATTTACTGCGAATCATTTGCAGAAATAGATAAATATTTTAATTCAAGAAATTCAATTAAAACATAATGCATACACAGATCAAACATAAGGAGAAATCCAGATCATAGATCTCTGCATGAAATAATAATTGCAAATGGATTAAACAACATAGATAACATTCTGAAGTAAAAATCGATATTTACCAAATAAAATTGATCAATGAACAAAAGATGATATAAGAGAATAACATTACTGTATTAATGAAATTCTGTAATAAATTACAAGTTCAGCATAAGACAGAGTATCTCCAGTCTTCTTCTGTCGATTTCTACCCCAAAATGATTATCCTTTGCCTAAGAGATATCTACCCCTTAAATAAAAATTTACAAAAAATAATACAAAGGATAAATTCCCCTTAAACAGGGATTACAAAATCAGAATGTTCCATACAACACCCTTCAAAGTGATTATCTCCAAACCTTCAACAAAATTTTCCAAACGAGATTCATCTCCTAATTTTGGGAAGAATCCCGTGAGAAACTGTAGAATTCAACGACGAATTACCGGCTGTCTATAATAGGCAACAAAAGATCCGAAAAATGTTCCTTAGGAACTTCTGGATGATTAACAATGTCTTCAAAAACAAAGAAATCAGTTAGTGGGTCTTTCTTCACGGAGGTTGGTGGAGTAATAGGAACTTCATTGATTATAAAATCATGGATAATGGTGTCATCTCGATCAATTGGCTCTTCAGGAATTTCCTTTTTATTCTTCTGAAGGAGTTGCATGCAAATGGACAGAGCTTCATAATCCTCCTCTTCGCTGCTACTGCTCGCATCAGGAATACCTGCATCAAAAGGTGGTGACATAGGTTCTTGATATAGAAAAGACTAAAGCTCTTCTTCTACACAAAACCTGTCCAAAGATTTGTGATCTGTCTGCATATTGCTCACACAAGATTATTAGAAGAAAACCTTTGAAGATTGAATACAAGAATTCTCTATAGAATCTAGACGATGAAGTAATTGCCTCATATTTGTCTCCATATTTAAGAAGAGCTAATAAAACTATAATGATTGAGCATAATGAACTAGTGCGATTAAAATCTCACGACCTGGAAACTGCAATCATCTAAACTGCAACAAAACAACTCGTAGCATGTGTTAACCAAGTTTGGATTACAATGAAGTACAATTTCAATTCAATCACGTATGACTTGAAGTCGCATCTGAAAACTCATAATTACAGATCAATCCAATCAACAATTATGACTTCGAATTTGAGCTGAAGGTGAAAATCGCAGTCAGAAACCTGGTTTCCAAAACGATGAATAATAGAGAATTCACATGTTCGAACAAACAACGAATTTCATCTGTCGGATCAAAACAAATCAACGATCAAGATGTATTTAAGGATTTGCGGGAGATAAATTGCAAGAGACAAAATTCGCAGGTATGCATATCCTTCCTGCAATCCGCAATTACGGGTTGAGGTTTACGGGATCAAAACTACATTTATTGAATCAAAAGATAATTCCGCAATCCGCAATCCGCAAGTTACGGGTTGCGGTATTGCAAAGTTCAAAAAATTTATTCAATAACTCCCCGCAATCCGCAATGGCGGGTTGCGGGTTGTGGGAATGCAAACAACCTTTTTATATAATAATCATCTTTCGCAATCCGCAATCCGCAATTGCGGGTTGCGGGTTGTGGAACGAAAAGTTCAACGAAATATTTACATAGTCTTCCCGCAATCCGCATTTGCGGGTTGCGGGTTGCAGAAACACACAACGCATTTTATTATTCAAACTCCTTTCCGCAATCTACAATTTCGGGCTGTGGTTTGCGGGATGACACAAATTTTGAAAAAGAAAAAAAAATCCCCCCCACAATCCGTAATTTGCGGGATTGCGGGATTGGGGGCTGAAAATTGACCTTTTGAAAGAATTCAAGGCTTCCCGCAACTTCAGGAAAACAGTCAAAAAATAAGAATTTTCAAAGGGAAAACTCCAATTTAAATCAAAACAATCGAAAGGCATGAAATCATAGTAACTATGATAAAACCCCATAATGACAGAGGAATTTAATCTATTACCTTTGTAGTGAAAAATCTTGGGGCTCCCGTGTTCCATTGGAACATGGGATCTGTTGTACCTACAACAAGATGCTAATGGGATATTGGGTGGCTTGTTAGTTTCATGGAATCCTTAGAAGGATCAACTCTCTCCTTTCAAGACTGGGCGTGTATTCTAATGGAAGGCAGGGTTAAGGTCTTGAATAGGACTATTCGAATCCTTAACATCTATGGACCTTATAATCATAGGAAAGAGTTATGGGACAAAGTGGTGTCCTAAATGATCCTTCTCTTATTGTTCCAAGTTATATGAACTTGACTTTTTCTTCCTTTGAAGTCTATGGATTAGGCAGTTTAATTGACCCTCCGGATGATTTATTTAGAGATACTTTTGATAATGCTAATTTAATTGATGTATCTCCCAGTGTTTTGGTGCCCACGTGGAATACTGGATGAGTTGGAAAACCTGGCATTTCCAAAAGGCTCGATCGGTTTTTAATTGCTGAATATTTAAGCAGGGTTATTGGTAGATATAGAAGCTGGTCCCTATCCTCTAGTTTATTTGACCATAAACCAATTGTTTTTAGATGGAATTTGATAACATGAAGCTAAGCTACCCCTTTAAATTCAACCACACTTGGTTTGATGATAAGGAGTTCTGTGAGTTGGTTTACTCCAAATGGATGGAATATTCAAAAAAAGAATTTTGTTCTCCAACACAATCTCTTTTATTCAAACAGAAACAATTGAAATTTGATGTGATTACTTGTGAAAAAAAAAGAAGCAAGGTAATCAAGCTAATTTCCTCCAAATAGAGTTTGAATTGAATACTATATATGAGTCTATTGATGATGGTTTATTCTTTGAGGCTAGAAAAGAAAAAAATGTTTCAATATAGTCTATTAGAAAAAAAATTCTCAAACAAGAAGAAGATGCTTGGAGATTGAAGAGTAGGGCAGCGTGGCTTGAAAGTGGTGATAAAAATACCTTTTTTTTTCAAAATTATGCAAACAAGAGGAGGCTCAACAATTCAATTTGGGAATTAAAAGATAAAATAATGTTCTTTTGTCTGACCAACATTCTTTAGAAGATGGGGCAATATCTTATTTCAAAGATGTGTATATACAAGGTGAAAATTCAAACTTGCTTGAACAATTAAAAGTGATAAATCAATATCCTAGAATGTTCAGCCCAGAAGATGGTGTTTTTATTGGTTCAACAACAAGGATAATTTTAGGGGCGAATTATAGCCCATGGGGGAAATTAGAAGGGTTTACATTTTTTAGGGGGCAAATTTTGTATATTAAACCAGTTTTGAAAAATAAAATTATTGGCCCACTATTTATTAACAACATAATATTTAAAATTAATTTCGCCCTTCCCGATAACCACGAGCTCTCATAAAAAAATTCTATTTCCCCCCTGAAATTCACGTATAATCTGGCATTCACCCTCCATTTCTAACTGGATTGTTGTATTTTCCTTCATTTGCCCCGTGATATCCAGTAATGGTAGCTTTAAGCAGTGATTTTGCCCCCCATTTATGCCAACATTCTCGTATATAGTTGCAATCGCCCCCTTTTATCTATGATTCATGGAATTCGGGATGATGGGATTTAGGAAGTTGGGAATGATTTTGTTCCTATAAAATCCCTTACCTAATACATTAGTCAGCGATATCACTAGGTGATAAACCAGTTCCCAAGGTATGGTCGTCGGTGGAGAAGCAACGTTGTTCAAATGTTTGAAAGAAATATGAGTTGAAAGGTATGTGAGTTGTTATTTCCTAGCTCATTGATGTTATATCCTAATCATTATTAAGTGCAAGAATTTGTAAGGTTCCAGGGAAACCAATCCCTTGAGAAATAAAATTGGTTTCCAATCAAACTGTAATGTGTAAACGCTCTTTAATAGTAGGGTAATCAATCCCGTGGTTGATGAAATAATTAATCATTTTCCTGAGCAATCTAGAGGGTTCCAAAGATGTTTTGAAGATATGAATTGGTATGGTAAGTCTCTACATTTTATATTGGTTAAAAACCAATTAATAGGAAATTGTGTTCAATCTATAATGGTTTTGACTAGCACTGCTATGCGTTGAGTTATTTTCCAAATCAAGTGTAGGAATTGAACTCTAGTTGGAAATCATGTTTTGTGAATTAGGTGCTTCAATCCATTTTTAAATATGTGATGTTGATGTGCCTTAAGAAGAATCATTGGTAAATCTTAAAATCATGAGTGAACTATTAGCTAGCCCAAGCTCCTCATGCCTAAAGACCTTTAATGTTGAAACTTTCCTCGCTCCCACGCTCGCCTGGCCCAAGTAAGGCATTTTTGACAAAACAATTTTGGAACTGCGAAGTTGAGCGCAGTTCAGTTGAAGACTTTTTGGAAAAGAAAGTTTTGGGAGCTGCGAAGTTGAGCGCAGCGCAGCATCGACAGAGTAAGGAAGCCAGCGTCGCGAAGAGATAGCGCTACGAAGAGCCTGATCCGTGGGGATCTGGCAAGGCAGAATGTTGGAAGGAAAACGGTACGTATTCCGGTAAGACTATCGGTGGTCTATTTTTGGTTAAGATACTTGATGATTACCAAGCAGGCGGGTAAGGAGTAAGGCTTAAGGAAAGCAACCGGTTGCACAAGCAAGGGAGCACTACATGGATTGGTCACATGAAGCCGTTAGAGAAGGAACGACTGGGTGAAAGCGACCTGCTGGCATGTGCTTGGCAGGGGGGATGAAAGTGACATGACCATGCGCAGAGGATCACGACGGAGGAGTCGCTATCAGATCCTAACAGTCTGGTTAGGGGAAAACCGCGACAGTTTTGGGAAATCTTAGGGTTTTTGCCTATGCATTGTAAAGACATGAACTACGGGCATGATCTATAAAAGGGCACATATTTGTAAGGGAAAAGGTTGAATAATCTCTAGTAGTGAGTAATCTTCATTGTAAAATCTTCTAAGTGTTGAATGTCATTGTAAAGGCTCTGCAGGTTGCGTGCGTAGAGGCCTATTGAGAGAGAAGAGAGTCTGCAGCTGAGTGCGCAGATTGGAACTGTTGTACCCTTCCCAAGATAATATAACAACAGTTCCTGTGGAAGTAGCTCCCATCCTGGGGGTGAACCATGTTAAATTCTGTGTTGTGTGAATATTTATGTGTTTGAATCTGTATATTTGCTTACAATGAATGCTTAAGATCTAGTTTATCAACTTATATGTTCTTACTTTTATATGTATTTGCCATAAAGAATGAATATGGGAATAATATGTTAAGTATCACATATGTGGATGAATGTTAGATGCACAAGTATGTCTAGGCAGAATGAAATGCATAAGTGGATTGAATTAACACTTAAGTAAGTAGAGTTCGCGCCGTGCGATTCCCTTGAAGCGCAGCACCAAAAGTGCGCAGCACATTGTGTTTTGTCATATTGCATAAGTCATAAGATAAATAACCTAAGGCAATTGATGAATGGATAGGAAACTCTAAGTAAAGTCATTGAAGTGTGTTAAGTCCGAAGAGGAAGCATAGTTATCAGTTGCGTTGTCCTGTTTCCGAATACCCTCCGAACCGTGAAATCCTTGGATGCGTGAGTGGTGCAAGCGCCCTACCTTGTAGAAGTATTAGCCGTGAAGAATGTGACTTCGCGTAGCCCAAATTCCGCAGTGCGAGTCCCGCAGCGGGTTGCTCGCCAAATCTGTTTGAACACTCATCACCTGGTTGTGGAAACTTGATTTTGTAGCCCCACATTACTTCACCTCGGGTGAGACCTTAGTCTGTTCGCAGATTGTTGCCGAAAGGGCCGGTGAAAAGGGGTTTTGTTGGTTCCTTGAACCACGAAGAACCTATGTCTTTATAGAAAACCTCAAGACAGTTATATAAGCCAACAAATGGTTCTATTGCCACGCTTGAACTGGTGATGAGTACTGATACTAAAAATTGGCATCCAAACAAGAAATAAATCTGGGACTGGTGCGACAAGACAGAAAGAGATTTTTCCAGAAAAGAGAATAGACATCTGCATCTCTCCGACGTTGACTGGTTAAATAAATACCTGTGGAAGGACGTTCATGAAATTTTCTGGGCATCCTTTGGAAAGAAGTTGCATGAGTGGTTGTCAAGACTCGCAGAACGAAATAACTGTTTTTGACCAGAAGGAGTATTGACCGAGTGGACTCTAGAGCTCATTCAGAGGCTCAAAGAAATATATAGTCCACTCTCGCGAGCAGTCGACTTTTGGGTTGACAGCATACTAGAAGGCTTTGTGACAGAGTTCGCTGCGGACATGCCGATTTCTATGGGAAGCCGTATGGAGTGTCAAGCAAGTTCAGGATGATGCTGTGAAGCAAGCGCAGCTCGTCACTACATTTAGAGATAGAGCCTTGAAGTGGTACATGAAATATTCTCAGGGACGTCAGAGAACGTTAGTGGAGATTAAGACTACCCTATTGAGCAAGTTCAAGAAACCAAAGTTAGAATCCCAATGCATAACAAAATTGAAGGAAATTAAGCAAAAACCTAATGAGACGGTCTAGAAATTTGACTAGAAGTTTAATACATTGTTAGACCAGGTCAGTTTTGTCATAGCACCGCAACAACACCAGGAGTGGTTTATAGCCGCGCTATTTCCCCATATTAGACTGTCGTTGATGCAACAGAAAGTGGCTTCGCAGGCAGCAGCCTTGGAGATCACGATGAAATTAGAAGCTTCACCTATAGGAGAGAGTAGCACTAGAATGTCTCATATCCATACCCAACTATCTACCTTGACATTATAGTTGCAGTACATGAAGAAAGGGAAAGAACAAAGACAAGAAGTTTGGTGTACAGGATGCAGAGGAGAAGGACACACCAGAGAGCATTGCCCCTTATTTTCAGAATACCTTAACAGTGGAGCACCAAACCCACTGAATCAGAACAAAGCACCATGGTGTGAGATCTGTATGTAATGACCCTTTTTCAAAACTTTATGAAAATGCCCAATTTTCCAATTTTTCCCCAATTTCGACCTTTGACTAGTTTAACTGTTTTGGCCTCCAAATTAACTCAAATGCTCCCAAATATTCTGTAAAGGTATATGAATGATAATTAGACTTGAATATTAGGCTCAGGGATGATTTATAACCCTCAAAAGACTTATGCAAACTTGATTTATATTCTCGTCAATGTATGGGATTTTAACTAGTAATTTGTGCATCAAATTCCCCTGGGTAACATTGAAAATGGCCTCCCAAATGCTTCCAAACTCCCTTGAATCCTGAACAGATGTATGGAATGTGTTAAGGATGTTATTAAGGTCTCATGTGCACCATTAATTGATTATTATATATGTTCCAACCCTCTCCCATTCAGCTACAAAAATCACCGATTCGACCCCTGGGGAAATGACACTATTTCTTCTCCCAATGCAATTAAACTGAGTAAAAATACTTCAAATTCTCAAGTACAGTACATGAAACTTGTAAAATAAATCCATGGCAGTATATTAGTCACAAATGCATCAGAGAATCATCCATTCATTCGAAATTATCAACATTATAATGATATACATCAATGTAGTGGGGAAATGGACATTGTTTGCTCATTAATCAACATTTTTGCATACAATCAGTGGGTATTTATTACAATCATAAATACATAAAGAGAAGCTCTCCCAAGAAGCAAAAGAGCTCACCAAAAATTCCCTCCTTCAAGGAGCATGAATATGCCTTCAAAACTGGAAATGGTTGAGAGATGGTGCTACACTAAACAAAACCACGAGCTGCCCTGTAGCTTACACCTGCAAATAAACACTCCATTAAAGCTCCAAATGAAAGGTATTAATGGCCTTTCCAATTACCATCTTGGATGGGAATCTTTCACCCTTGAAATTGGCTAAGGCAAGAAGCTAGTCATCCACTAGCTCTCCCTCTTCACAAATGCAATTGAAAATTTCTCAAATGATCAAAAGGTGGTTTCATTCTTTGTTATTGACATTTATAAACTTCTAATGTCCTCCATGGGTCGAATTCCTTCCAAGATACTCATGCCAACTCAATTTGGGAAGATATTCCAAAGAACGCCACTTGTACAACAATCCTAGTCTCCCACTTCCACCAAATCACATGTGGAAGCATCTTAGCTGCCCTAACTCCCTTGAGCACCCTCTTGGAGGCTAGTTTTAGCCCTAACATGTCATATATTTCATATGTCATCCTCCAGGTCTGATTTGTGTCATAGGTGTCATAGCATCTTCATCATTGTTGTCATAGAGCTAGGGAATCTAGCCCAAGTGTCTCACTAGCTCCAAATTGCCTCTTCCTCTTCCATGGGAGTTGCTCTTCCTCTACATTTAGACCTTGGATGAGTAATGCAATGAATAATACCTTTTGAACTCACCCAAGTATGTTACCATTCACCTTGAATTCGAATTGGTGAGAGAATTATGCCAAGTGTAGTGGGGAAATCTAGCCATATGTGGGTCCCCCTTCCTCCATGTGTCTTCATGATCAAATGCCAATTTTAATTCCACTTGTATATATTTATTTAGCTCATTTATTAAATATTTATGCCATTATAATGTTCAAACATCATTTATTATTCCCCTTATTCCAAATCCCAAAGCTTCCACCCCCAAACCTAGGAAACTAGTAATTTTCCTCGGCAATTATTTGACCCTTAACATCAATTTGAAAAAATCTAATGAATATGGCAAATGTGATTAGGCCATTGTGACCCAATGCCAAATTTGGGACATGACACTGTAGAACTAGAGGAACCCTCCCATAAGACTGTTACTTAATTCATAAGTATGTGCGAACACCTAAGAATCTATATTGCAACTTCTGTAAATCAGTTGGACACGATGATTCCCACTGTAGAGCGTATGACCTCATGATGGAAAGAAAGAAAGATATGGAGCATATGCATGGTGGAGTTTACAGAGTCCAGGAAGAAACAACGCAGAATGAGGATAACGCGCAGTATGATCAAGTCGCATATAGAGGCCGTGGAGGATTCAGCGGAAGAGGAAGAAATACTAGCCCAGGACAAGGAAGAGGAAGAGGCCAGATGATCTGCTATAACTATGGCCAGCCAGGTCACTTATCTACAAATTGTACCAATCCATGTACTACCTGTAATTATTGTAAATCTTTTGATAATGTTATTGAAGACTGCCCAGTGTTAGCAACATAAATGCAGAAGAGAAAGAAAGATGTACCTAACCCAGACATTCAGTCGATCGCAGCAGAGAGAAGGGTTGCGGATCCAAGTATCAATGCAGTGACATGAAGTGGCACTGCCACAGGAAGGGATAGGAAAGCAGAAGCTTCGTCTTCTGGAGACTTTGAAACTAAGCAGACCCCTGTTGAAACAATCTGGATCAGAAAAGCTAGTGGGAAAACACTTGCCTTCAACCTGGAGAAGAACAAATAATCCTTTGAAGAAGCGAGGGACATATTCAAAGAACTAGCACCTATGTCACCAAGAATCCCATTGCGAAGTGAAATACCGCATATGGAAGATATGCCAGCCGTGTATGACAAAACGTGCCCCGCAGTAGAGACATGCACCTCTGTTGTGTAGTTCCTAAGGAGCTGTATGAAATTATTGAAGAGCGTAGATGCTGTAGAGGAATTACAAAAATAGTTAAACCAATATGAACCACGCAGTGAGATAGATACTTCCCAGAGCATAGTTCATCACGTCAAGAGCCACAAAAGAACATGAAGAGAAATGAGGCTTAGTGCGCAGGTCGGAGATTATGAGATGGATGAATTCATCCTTGATTTGGGATTAGAGGTAAATGTCTTGACTAAGCAGACATGGCAACAGATGGGAAGAGCAAAGTTGTTGTGGTCACCCATACAGTTGAGATTGGCCAACCAGATGAAATTCATACCTTTTGGGGGATTAACCAATATTATTGTTGACATCGATGGAGTGCGAAGTCAAGCAGACTTCGAGGTTATCGAAATTGTGGATGATAGCTAGCCTTATCCAGTAATATTGGGCATAGACTGGGTGATGGATAACCTCGCCATCATAAACCTAAAGACCAAGAAGATGATATTTGAAGGGCAGGATATGAAGGTCATAGCACCATTGGACCCTTCACGGGGAGAAAGATACAGTGAGACGATTCAGGAAGAATCCAGAGCACATGATCTTGATCGCATTTACAAGATGAATGCGAACCAATATGACTACGTTAACCCTACTGCGGATGGAGCTCTTAGTTGGCGATGTGATAGTTCTTGCATCTCAGACTCTGACACAGGACTGGAGAATTGGCAAAGCCGTATGCATGAAGTATATGCAAGAAGATGCGCGCAGATCACAAAAACATTGCATTGGATTGGAACCGAGGCAAGTCCAATCCCAAACTATGATGGTTCGACTAATGTTTATTTATTTATTCAAGAATATACTGTATCAGTTGCAGTTGAACATCGCATACCAACACTAGATATAACACTGTACGAGACACCTACCAGATGGTGTGTTGCGCATAAGCAAAATTTGACCACATGGGATCAGTGTAGATGCATGATGCAGATCAGGTTCGCTGAGAAGGTTGCGCTGACATTTATGAAGTATAATGGACAAACGGATCTGAGGGATCACATCAAAATCTATTCACAAGCATGGGAAGAGAGACCATAGACAGAATGGGTTCATTTGTTTGTTCACACGTTGGAGGAACAGACTCCAAAGAATTGGTACCTGGATACGGAGTTGCCCAGAGGATTTACAGATTGGCCTACCTTGACTGCGAACTTCAACAGAATTTTAAGCTTTGAAGATGAAATTCCAAGTATAAATGAAGCTTTACAGATCATCAAGGAAAGCATATTCAAAGCAGAATTCCCAAGTATAAATGAGGCATTGAAGGAACTCAAAGAGAGAGTGTTTGAGGATATCAAATTACCTGTGAACCTACAGCCAGAATGGGAAAGATAGGTAGAACATGCCCTTGAATGCTATAACCTTGCTGAAAATAAAGAAGAACAAGAGGTGAGTGATGAGGAGGATCCGTGCAAAGTCAATATACCGGAGTCAGAGGGTGCTCGTGATGTGGAGTGACCTCCACTGGAAATTCCAGACATTAGTGGACCTATGAAGACAAGAAAAGTGAACATTGGCACAAGTGAAGAGCCGAAGTTCACATCAATTGGGGACTACTCGGATGATGCCACAGTTGCAGAGATCGCAGACCTTCTACATGAATATCAGGATCTGTTTTCGACAAAGTTTTCTGAAATGAAAGGCATTTTGGGCAACTTGGGAGTTATGAAGATAACACTCAAGCTAGGTGCAAAGCCTGTTAAGTAAAGGCCCTGTTGTTGCAGCAACATCCCCCCCAAAATTTTTTGTACATATTGGGGCCCCTCCTTTATTTTTTAGAAAGACTGCTCTAAGAGGTCAATTCTCCTTTTTTACTGTGTTTTCAACTAAAAAATCCTGCTTTGAGAATTCCAAGTTTTTCTTCTTCTAAGGATAAAATTCATGAAATCTTCCTGAAGTTGCGGAATCATTTGAGAAAGCCCCCCGCAGTTGCGGAGTCTTTCACCAATCCGTCCCGAAACTGCGGGAACCGTTTAGGTTTCTCTCTCGAAACGGCAGGATCCATTTGCATAAAGCCTCTCGAAAAGGACTTATAGATTTTCTCTCAAAGTTGTGAAAATTATTTGGGAAAGTCTCCCGAAGCGGCGGGATCATTTGAGTTATCTTCCCGCAGTTACGGGACCTTTCGGGTTATCCTCCCGCAGTTGCGGAACCGTTCAGCTTATTCTCCCGAAACTGCGGGAGTCATTCGCAAATCTTCCCCGGGGCCGCCAAACGACTTAGTCCTTTTATAAAAATCTTAAGTTGCGGAAGGTATTCGCGAGAGCCTTCCGAAACGACGGAACCTTTTAGGTTTCCCTTCTGAAATTGTGGAAGCCTTCACGTTATGTTTCCGAAGCCCGTCGAAAGACTTAACTTTTTGCGGAACCATTCAGCTTACCAATCTGAAACTGCGGAAGCTAATTGCGAAAGATTTCCGCAACTACGGAAGCATTCACGAAGCACTGCCAAGACTTAGAAATTTTTCGAGTTGCAGAAGCCATTCACCTATTTCTCCCGAAACAGCGGAGCCCTTCACGAAATGATTCCGCAATTGCGGAAGCGATTGACTTCTCTCCATTAAAATTGCGGAAAGAAATCGTATATTTCCCTGAAACTGCGGGACGACTCTGTAAAAACGCTCGCAACAACTCTCCTAAGGTTGCGTTTCGGAAGGATACGCCAATCTCTTCCGAAACATCGAACCTATTTGCTATATCTTTCCGCAGTTGCGGGTGAAATTCCCGAGTCTGCCCCGCAAATGACGGTCACTCACAACTGTCGAGGCGGCTTGAAAAGACCGCGAAGTACAAACTTTAAAAATCGTCTTAAATGCAACACCCACCAAATTAAACACCGCACGTGCCCAACTCGTTTAAATGGATGGTTTGGATTTGGGTCAACCACATTGTTATTTTTCGATTAACAAACGCCGTTGGGACGCCGCGTCAGACTGCTCCAGCTTAGCTCATTCGTCCACGTCCGCATCCACCTCATTCAGCCACCTCGTCGTTGCCAGGTAGGTTTCTAACCATTATTTTCTGTCTTATTTCCACGTCGAGTTACCTGTGGGTTTTTCCCGTCTTCATTGTGGCCGACAGACACTAGTTGCACATACCGTTATTTTGTTTTAAAAAAAAGGCCGCCAAGGCCCCATGGGTTTCTCTTTCCACTAGAAATCAAGCCAAAACTGTAATCACTCGAGTGTATCACCGACCCTATTGCAGGCGTCGTCACCCTCGCTCAAACTCCGAGCAGGCCATAGAGCATCTCGTCAAGTGTTGTAAATAACTATAGCGGTCGGTTGAAACCCCTCACTTGTTCCTGAATGTGGAAAGCGGACCCTGGTTCGTCTTAAGTTTGTTTCACTCCAGACTCACCCGCCACTAATCATTAGAAGCGCAATGATGAAGGATACCCTCTCTCCTAGGAATAGATGGGAAGCAGGTTGTTTCCTCATCGCATGCTTACCTTTCAGAAACGTACTAAACTTTGTCCCCTTAAGATAACCAAATCTCAGGACTATGTTTCTTGCTTGGAATGGTCTATTTTGCTTCCACAACATGCAGCTTCCTAATTTGTTTATATATCTCATTAGCATGTTGAAGTGATCCTTATTTTGTTAAAATCTCATAACACGTTGCACATTTTTATAATGACTTGTATTTGGTTGCTAGCAGGGATAAGCCAAGATGCCAAAAGGTGGTAGGAAGAAGGCTAAAATGACGGAACCTCAGCCAGCACCACTTAGGACTGAGACTATGTTTCAAGATACTAAGCGCACCACTGGTATTCCTCCCGAAATCCGGTGGGGTGATATTTACAGGATGATCAGGGACCAAGATATCCTGGATATGTTACTAGAAGAGGAGCAGATCTATCTCAACATCAGAACTTCAGGCATAGCTAGGGCTTCTACCCGCCCTGAACTGTTCCCATGTTCTGAAGTAATCGGGTGGATACTCGAACATACTAATGCGGAGATGAGAGTGTTACATGACAGCGGGAAAATAGCCATCGCCTCATTCCACCCAGCATATCTTGCCGCAGCCTATAAATTCCCACATCCCCAGTAAGCTCTGAGTGATGAATGGTTGGGCCAGATGAACAATATTGAGATGGCCAAAAAATTATTGGTCGCAGGAAAGCACTTAAGAAAGAGAGGTAATGATGAGTATGATGTTCAGAATCTAAGACCTCCTTTCAGGTTAATCGCCTTGATGCAATGTAGAATCTTCGGCATGCCCGATGGCACCGTATACAAGATACAGTGGGTTCCCATCATCCACTCGTGGCATTCA
This sequence comes from Larix kaempferi, assembly GCA_027924585.1. Classification (NCBI taxonomy): domain Eukaryota; kingdom Viridiplantae; phylum Streptophyta; class Pinopsida; order Pinales; family Pinaceae; genus Larix; species Larix kaempferi. The sequence continues at coordinate 18,400,292 of BSBM01001023.1, forward strand.
AAGGAATTGTGTTTGACTGGGCTACCATCCTGTCAGACAGTTTGGAATCAATGGTGGTTGCTGCAAGAGAAGGTCTGGCCTTAAAAAAGGCAGAATTTTACATGTCTTCGTATCTTATTGATTGTATTTTGGCCAAGCTATCTTTTCCTAGCTTAGGTTGCACGTAGGATAGGGCCAACACCCCGGTTTACACCGCTTTCAGGATGATGTGGGCTCAAAATTACAAACCCAGCTATAAGATCATCTATGAGGGGTTCATCATGCCCCTATACGAGCAGATATTCAAGGAAGAGCCCAACTATCTGTTGGCAAATGCCATGGAGATACTGGAGAACTATGGAGACTTTTATTTTTCAGAGCAAGGCACCTACATCAGAATGTTTGGAGGGACTAAAGCTCCATATATTTTGCCGAGGTATGCTACTGACTATGTGGTCCTCAAAGAAGCAGTGAGACAAATTTTCCTGGATGGAATTGGAATAGTGCTTAACAAACAACATAAGGCTTCTTTCCCGCCTTTGCCCTTCTGCATAGGAGCATACAAATTCTCAGGGGTTGCCTCAGTCGAGGAGTTTGTTCAAGAGCTGAAAGCTTTCCACTTCGGCGAAGTAATTTTCCATAGGAATGATAGGCGGGGAAAAGTTGCCGAGCATTGTAAAGAAATTTATGCTCATTTCGAGTACGCCCATTATTATGATGCCGAGGAAGAGGCATTCAGAGGCATCAACAACATGACTGAGTTGCAAATTTGTCGCCAAGGCAGTAGATCAACCTCTAGCTCTACCAAGGCCCAAAAAACCAGTCTACAGAAGGAGAAAGAAGCAGATGATGCCCGAGCCCAAGAAGAACAAAGGTTAAGAGAGGAAACAAGGTTACTGCAAGAGGCTGAATTTGCAAGATTACAATAGGAAGCTGAGGTGGCGAGAGTGCAGCAAGAAACAGAAAGTTAAAGGCTGCAGAAAGAAGCTGAGGAATCCCAGCTACAGAAAGAAGCCAAGGAATCCCAGCGACAGAAAGAAGCAGAAGACGCGAGGCAGATGTAAGAAAATGAAAATCAGCGGCAGGCTGAAGAAGAAGAGAGAAGGCAACAAGCTGAAGTAGGGCGGAAAACAGAAGAAGAACTCAAGACAGTTGAAGATGCCCAGGCAAGTGGCTCCGGTGCCCAGGATATGGAAATAGACGTACCTCAAACAGGTGTCTCCGAAACTCAAAATGTGGAGGCGGACATAGCACAAGTAGGTGTCTCTGGTACCCAAAATGTGGGAACAGATTCAGCTCAGGTAGTCCAGATCCCACCCGCGGAAGCAGAGATAAATATTATAGATCTCCCAATTGTCTCTTACACTCCATTAGGAGAGCATACCATGTCCAGATGGGATGAATTTGTCTATGATAAAAAGAGGAAGGCAATGGTCCTCAAATCGGAAGAAAGGATAAAAACTCTTCCAAGAAGATATTGTTACCCACCGGGAGACCACGGTAATGCAAAACACAAATAAGGCTCCCTTAGCTATGGCATCCGCCGCTATAGAGACAACAAAAGCAACGTTGGACAATGTGGCCGATACAGTTAAATAAGTTGAGTCGACAAAGAGGAGAGCCCGCATGTTACAACACACTATGGCTAACGAGCAGGCTTATAGAGATCTCGTAGTGAATAGGTATAATCGCCTATCTGTTGAACATAAAGAATTGTCGGACAAGTATAACCTTTTGGAAGAAGAAAAGGAAAGCATGGCGGTCCAGATGATGATCTTAGAAGCAGAAAAGAACAATGCAGAAGCTAAAGTATTCCATCTGCAGGCAGATAAGCAGGTGTTGGTTGACCAATTAGAGCAAGCAGAAGGCAGAGCGATAGATTTGTCTCCTTTCCATGAGCTGTCCTGTAGCATCCTAAAGCAAATCCATGACACGCAGGAACTAATTACTGAGGAAGTATGCAAACTCAAGGCCATGGTGGCTAGATTAAAAGAAGTTAATGCAGAGGCCAATAGGCTTAAGGCTAAATATACTCGGGTTAAGGCTAACATCATGAGCCAGATAGAATGGAGAGAAGGAAAAGTGGATTTCCCCAAGCATCTCCCGTTCAAATCTGTAGATGGTTTTAATGAAGACATAGCCCTTTTGGAATTTTGCAGAAACTGTAGCATTAAGCTAATGGCCAAAATCCGAGGGACAATGGATAAAAGTAATGGTCTTTATCAAAGAATCCATGAAGTGCATGACAAATGCAAGTTGAGGTTCCCTCAGTCCCTTGATGATTTCCTGGGAAAAGAACAACGTTTGCCTGAGCTGAAGGAAGAGTTGGGCATCCAAACTGAATATGTGAAGAAGATTGATGTCCTAGCCATTGATGACCTCCAACATTATATTGGAATGTCATCAATACACAGTCATCTGCTCAAAGAAATGCACCAAGCAGCAGTAACAAAAATTCAAGGTATTGGGGCAGAGCTTGGTAAAGATGTATCTTCTCAGAAAATATTACTTCCTGCCTCAACAAATGTAGTTATAAGAGATACTGGCATATGGTTTAGTTACATTGCAGAAGAGGAGAAGAAAGCAGCAGCAGTAACATCAAGCCCGATTTCTTCTCTCCCAGAAGCAGCAGCAGTCCTAGCTAGCTCGATTTCTTCTCTCCCAGTAGTAGCAGAAATTCCAGCTGGCTCGATTTCTTCTTTCCCAGAAGCAGCAGCAGCTGTACCAGCTAGTTTGAGTGCCTCTTTTCAAACTGGAGCACATTCCCAAGAGTGAAAGCGCTGATATGAGAGCATTAATTCCTATATTTTGTATCTTGGCTGTCATATGTATAAAAACGTGGAGCTATGGGACAGCTGTCCTTTTTCTTTTTTAAATATTTTTCTGTTTAAAAGGGAGGTCACATTTTTGTCTATTATAAGGGGAAAAGTATGTAGGTGACAAGTGTAGAAGGCCAGGTGGCAGCCCAAAGGGCATTTTGTAACATTATAAATAGAAGTTAGGAAGTAATGTAAAGGACTTTTGGCAGGGAATTATTTTCTAGACTTGTACGAGCTATCTTGCACATGTTTCAAGAAAATAAAATCTTCCTAATAAGAGCCTGGAGAGGACGTCTTTGCATAAGAATGGAGATTGGATGCATTTTGGATTATTCCTGTGTCTGCTATACTTTGCTGTGAGATCTTTATTACTGTCTTGAATTATTTCATTGTATTAAATGATCTTGCTTCTCTTTGTGCAAATGAATTCTCTCTTTCATGAGTAATGAAATGTGTTATATTTAATTAGAAGCTATCTTCTGATATCTCCTATCTTTGCTGTAGCTTTATCTTTAAGATTTGATGGCTGTCTATTTATTCTTTAGATAACTCCTACAGCTCATTGCTCATGCTTTCAATTTGCTCCTTGCAGGGATAGTTAGATTTATTTCAGTTTTAGACATAGATCTGTTTTTTTCCAGTTTTGCATTTAGATTAAATTTAGACTAGGCACTTGCATATCATTCTAAACATAAAATTCAAAAGAACGGTGGATCGGGCCATAACCGGTATAATTGGAATAAATCTCCAAACCCACGGTTGCCGGAACCGCTAACCGGACGGATTCCCCATACCAAACGGTGGACAATCTAATTGGGATAGTCTACCGGGGAGGATCCCTTTCTGATTGATGCTACGATCTCTGGGGCATCAACAGTTTTTGGCGCTAGAAGGAGGGCCTGAAAGTGCATGGCTGATAGAGGAAAATCTCCCACTGTCATAAATGTCACTGAAAACCCGCTTAAAGAAGGTATTTCAAACATCCTATATCTTGAAATATTAAATCAAGAAAACCTTGTTTCTGACCCTGAGCCTCAAGAAGCATTGTACACTGTACCTTTTACAAAAATAGAAGACCTGAGGAGGCATACCCGATCCTACGTTAGACAGCTAGGTGGTTTAAACGCGGTGAACTTTCTCCCTAGGAAAAGTACCCCTAGAAAAGAGCCACAATACACCCGTGATTCGATTCTTGTTCAAAGTTTTGAAGAACTTGTGAATTTAACTTTAGAAGAAATTTCAGACCCTCTGAACAAGGTAGATCTTGAAAACTCAGAAAACATTTCAAATCAAGAAGGCCTTGGAGAACTTATTACTCGAAAGAATACTCCATAGAATTCACCTTACAATTCTCCACCAGGGTCTCCACATAGAAACATGGCTGTACCTGCTTGGAGAGCAAGGGGAGCATTGAATCTAGCTGGGCCATTCCACAACCTCCCGAAAAATCCAGAGAAGGTCTTACCTAAGTTCGACCCAGGGAAAGCCATTTCAGCCGAAGATCATCTCAAGAGTTTCTACTTAGCTCTGAATCTTCTGAACGTACAGCATGAAGATGTAGTCTGCAGGCTTTTTCCATACACATTCGAGCCAAAAGTATCATCCTGGTATTTTAGCCTACAACCCAGCTCAATCTCTAGTTGGGATGAATTCGAAAACTGTTTTTTGAAGAAGTATGGAAACCAAAAGACTGTGGCAACACTTATGAAAGAACTCTTATCCATGAGAATGGAAAAGAAAGAAAAGGTTCAAGACTTTAATCAAAGATTCACGACACTTTTAAATAATTTCAGTGAAGCTAATAAACCAGCAGAGGAATCTCTGATTGAATATTATACAACAGCTCTTGAAGGACCCATAGCAATGTTCGTAAAAAGGTCCAAGAAAACCACCCTGATAGAGAACTTCGAAGAAGCTAGAAATGTAGAAGAAGAAGCTGATAGCATTGCTAAACATGCCTTAGATGTAGAACCAAAACCAACAGCCAGTAAAAAGACCTTGCTGCTCACTAGAGGTAAAGAAGAATCATCTACAGACATGGAAAATGTAGTCAAGATGATGCAGAAGTTATCCAATAAGATTGTAGATATCGAGAAAGATAAGGCTGCTAGCACATCTAGGAAACCTTTCAAGCCATTTTATAAAAAGAGGGAAGACGGTGATCAAACTCATCCACCCATGAATACTTCCCCTATTTTGAACCTCAATGAAATCGGGATGGAAAACTTCTGTACTTTTCATCAAAAACCGCATTCGGAAAAGAGCTGCCCACAATGGATTAACTCCATGAGTTTAGTCATGAACCAAATGCTGGATTCACAGATCCTAGACCAAGATGATTCTCTAGAGGAATCGAGCCCTGAATTAGAGGAACCAACCCCGGACACTACTATGGTGCTATGGGATTGGGTACCTATGACTGAATTAGCAGAAGAGGATCCCATAGAAAGCTCTCCCTCTACCGTGAACGTTGCTACTCGCAGCAAAGGGCCTATTGCGGATCCTGTGCCAAGCTCGGCTCCTCCTAAGCCTAAAGTTTCAAAAGAACTGCCTAAAAGGCATATAACAATTATTCCACAACAGCCTAAAGTTAACCAAACAGCGACCAAACAGCCAAACGCTGACACCATAGTTCATCCACCTAAGGTCACAATGAGCAAAACAGATCATCCAGCCCGAATTGGGAACGAGTCTGACATAGGATATGACATTATTGAAGATATAAAGAAGGTCAAAGCAAATGTGTCAATATTTGACATGTGCAGCTTACCCCATCAACGAGACAAGTTGCTGCATGTTCTGCAACCCCAGACCAGCACTCCATTAACGGACTCTCGAGAAGATCCCAAAATTAATGAAGCTAGTATCGGTGGGAAATCTAAATCTCAAACATTGCCATTCCTATTGACCTTTGAAATTTTCAATCACAATGTTCACAACTGTTTGGTAGATTCTGGGGCATCTTCAAACGTCATGCCACTGTCCATTTGTAAAAAAATTAACGGGCAGCCTGTGCCATCTCCAGCCCAAATTATCCAATTAGATAGGACTGCTGTCAAAGTGATTGGGGAGATGAAAGATGTTCTCATCAGATTATCAGCTGACTCTAGAGTCTGTCAATTTATTTTCATAATGGTGGTTGATATTCCTGAAGCCTATGGTCTGATCTTAAGTAGGGACTGGTCTACCAAGCTGAATGGCTACTTTGCCACTGATTGGTCTCATCTGTGGTTGCCTTATCAGAACAGGCAGAATCAGATTAAAGTCCTAAGAGAACCACACATGAAGCAAAATGTAACTCAATTAGAAGAAAAAATGAGGCTGTGACCTTCTCATCCTCGATTTTGGGGAATTATTTCTTAGAAATGGATCCGGGTAATTATCAGTCTGAAGCCATCAGCCATGAATAAGATAAACAGTCTGACCTCCTTCATTTCTCTCGGACTGATGATGTTGATTGTAACATAGTTAGTTTAGTTATTGATTTAGATCATAGAGATACTAACTTAGTTGAATCTAAAGATATTTTTTGGACATTATACTTTGATGGTTCTAAAACTTTGGAAGGGTCCGGAGCCGGTTGTGTTCTGATGGATCCAAAAAGAAACACGTATTTTTTGTCATGTAGATTAGAATTTGATTGTACTAACAACACCGCTAAATATGAAGCGTTGGTACATGGGTTAAAGAAGGCCATTGGTTTAAATGTTAAATACCTGAAGGTTTTTGGTGACTCAGAGATAGTTGTAAGACAGGTAAGGGACACCATTCATTGTCTCTCACCTCATTTGAAGGGTTATCAGGCTGAGGTATGGGATTTAATTATGCATTTTGACGCTTTCAATATAAAATCGATTCCTAGATTGCAAAATTTTGTAGCTGATTTGTTAGCAACATCTGCTTCTAGATTGGTGCCATCAAATAATAAATGCTCGATTGAATTGATTTTCAGGTCCTCCGTTCCCGATAACATCACAAAATTCAGAGTCTTCAATGATGACGAACAGATTATTAGCTTTCTAACGAACGAAGATAGCTTCCAAGGAGCTGCGATAGATGAAGAAGAACACGATGTTGATTTGTTGAAGAAGGATGTGGAGAAAGGAAATTTTATCCCCAAAGGGGTAAGGTCCCTCGAAATGCTATTCGATCTTCAAAATAAGTTCAAAAGGCCAGCTAATACCAAAACTAACAGTTCATCAATGCAACATGAGTTAGTTAATTTGGGTACCGAGGTAGAACCAAAATTTGTCAACCTTGGCTAGTGTTGTTCGCCAGGAGAAAGAGATAGGTTCATCAAACTATTTAAGGAATATAAGGATGTTTTTGCATGGACCTATGAGGATTTGAAAACGTATGACGTCCGCATTATTCAGCATGTTATACCAATGAAAGTGGGTGTCAAGCCATTTCAGCAGTAGTTAAGAATGATGCATCCTACTCTAGAACCGCTGATTCAAAAGGAATTAAATAAGCTCCTGGACGCTAAGATAATCTTTAAGGTCCGGCATTCTGAGTGGGTTGCTAACTTGGTTCCCATAAGAAAGAAGTCAGGAGAGATAAGGCTATGTGTAGATTTCAGAAATTTAAACAGAGCATCAGATAAAGACAACTACCCCGTCCCTTCAATGGAACAAATCCTTCAAATGGTGTCAGGATCTGAACTGTTTTCTTTGCTCGATGGTTTCTCTGGCTACAATCAGGTATTGGTAGCCGAAGAAGACCATCTTAAGACTACTTTCCGAACTAAGTGGGGAACTTTCGCATACAGAAGGATTCCATTTGGTCTGATAAACGCGGGAGCTACATTCCAAAGAGCAATGGATATCGCCTTTCGAGGATTGGGTGGGCAATGTGTTGTTGTATACTTAGACGATGTGACCGTCTTTTCAAAGAAAAGGGAAGATCATGTTGTCCATCTGAGGCATATTTTTGATCGCTGTCGGAAATATGGTATTTCTTTGAATCCCAAGAAGAGCGTGTTTGCTGTTCCTGAAGGTAAACTTTTGGGTCATATCATTTCCAAAGGGGGAGTGTCAACAGATCAAGAAAGAGTCCAAGCCATTAATAAGATTCCAATGCCTTACAACAAGAAATCTATGCAGTCCTTTATGGGCACTATCAATTTTGTCCGAAGATTTGTTCCAGATTTCGCGCAAATTGTTAAACCATTGCAACAGATGGTTAAACAAAGCATACAGTTCAAGTGGACAGATTTGGAAAAGGATGCATTTAGAGATATTAAGGCAGCTATAGCTAAGGCTCCTTCCTTAAGAAGCCCAGATTTTGATAAGGATTTTATCCTGTATACCTTTTCCTCGGATGACTCCCTCGCAGCTGTGCTCATGCAAAAGGTGGAGCTAGGAGACGAGTACCCAATATCGTTTATGAGCACTGGTCTGCAAGGAGCTGAGCTGAACTATCCCATGGTTGACAAGCATGCATACGCTGTCTTCAAAGCAGTCAACCACTTTAGGTCATATATTCTTAAGAACATAACTAAAGTTATAGTTCCCCACCTAGCTGTTAGATCCCTTTTCGTTCAAAAGGAACTAGGAGAAAGGAGGGGGAACTGGGTCATAGCTCTTCAAGAATATGATTTAGAATTTAAACCAGCCACGATCATCAAAGGGCAAGGCCTGTGCAAATTACTTGCAGGAAACTCAACTGATGAAGAGCAACATTGGAAGAATGAAGCTGAGCTAAACTCGGTTGAATTGTGTCCTATCTTCTCAACCCCTCAGTCATGGTATAGAGACTTGGTGCATTATTTACAGCAAGGATACCTACCTGAGCACTGGAACTCTAAACAAAGAAGGGCACTCTGCTTGAAATCAGCACCTTATCAAATCATTGATGGGATACTTTTCAGAAAGAATTATGATGTAGTTTTCCTTAGATGTCTAGAAAAGGAAGATGCAAGTAAAGTTGTTAAAGAATTACACGATGGCCCCGCAGGTGGACATTATTCAGGAGAGACAACAACACACAAGATACTTAGAGATGGATATTATTGGCCCACTCTGTTCCGATATGCCCATATGTATGCACGAAACTGTGATGTATGCCAAAGAAGTGCCGAAAAATTACCTAAGGCAGCAGGACCCTTGCAGCCGGTTATTATCTCTGAGCCTTTTGAGCAGTGGGGTATAGATGTTATCGGAGAGATAAATCCAAATTCTTCGTTGCAACATCGATACATCCTGACGGCTACTGACTACTTCACTAGATGGACGGAGGCTATCCCGTTGCACAAGATCAATGAAGACGCGGTCATCAGCTTCTTGAAAGAGAACATCATAACCAGGTTTGGGGTTCCAATTTCCCTTATTTTTGATAATGCTACCTATTTTTCGTCTTTCAAGATAAATGAATTTGTTTATGAATGGGGAATTAAGCTGCACTATTCAGCCAATTATTACCCTCAAGGAAACGGATTAGCTGAATCTTCAAACAAAAACCTCATTCGGATTCTCAAGAAAACTGTGATAGAAAACCAGCGAAGTTGGCATATAGCTCTCCCAAACGCCTTATGGGCAGATAGGGTGACTCCAAAGAATGCATTAGGGGTTTCCCCTTTCACTCTTGTCTATGGAAAGGAAGCCATCCTTCCCCCCAGCATCTTGCTCCCATCCTTACAGTTATCCCAAGCCTCTCGGGGTTCCGGTAGCCAAGTTTTACAATCCAGGATCAATACCCTGCTTCAACTTGAAGAAGCCTGACAGAAAGCTAAAGACCGATTCCATCAACACCAAGACATAGTTAAGAGATGGTTCGATAAGAGGAAGTCCGGTAAAAGAAGTTTTGAAGTTGGGGACTTAGTCCTGAAATGGGACCATAATCACGAAGGCAAAGGAATGCACACGAAATTCCAACATCTATGGGTAGGCCCGTACCAAATTTCGGCAAAGATAGGCCCATCCACTTATAAATTGACAAATCTTGAGGGAGAAGAAGTAACCCTTCCTCTCAATGGCCTCGCCCTGAAGCAATACTTTGCGTAGTCTCCCTGAGACTTTCTGTACATAAATAAAATTTGCTTTTATTATTGCTTTAGCCTTTGTTTGTATTAGTGTCAGCCATTTTTTGTTTCTTTTCATGTCATTTGAACCTTTGCACAAAGTTTGCTTTCTGAAAGCCCTTGCGGTTGAGTTTCTCATCAAGATAGGTCTCTTAAAGAAATATCACAACCCATGAGTCCGGAACTATGCTTGTATGAAGTCTATCTATGTATTGTGCTCTCGCTGAAATTCTTCAGAGGGAAGGAAGCCTACTCTGCTAGTCACGCTAATCCTGTTTAAAAAGTAGAGACCTATGACCATCTTCATTACTATCTTTGGGATCCACCCACTCTCACACTTAAAGGCATCTCAAGAAGGTTATTAAAGTTGGACCCATGGAAAGTAGCACATCTCGAGGACATAGGGTATTGAAATGACTCCATGCTGCAAATTTAACAGCCAAAATGGCTTATATTCAAGGGTCTGTTTTCCAGAGATTCTCGCCTCAATTAAAGCATGGCTGAGACAAAAGCAAAGCATGTAAAATCAAGAAGGTTGTCCAAAAGCATCAGCTCAAAATAGGCTCCTCTCCGTCCGTGAGGCTTGATCAAAACAATAAGATCTCTAACTCACACAAAAGGACATTATGGATTGAGGAGCCTAAATGAAAGATCATGTCTAAAGAAAATATCTCTGGAAGGCTCAAACAGCTAAGCTGTCCAAAGTACAAACATCCAAAAGGATGCAAGCGGCATGGGAATGAGGAACAAGAGCAATAATGTCCATGAGAAAGTGTTGCAAATCCTGTGGAGTCCGACAGTAGTAGCCATCTGAAAGATGATCCTTCTAAAATGAATCCCATATGTTGGCCCTTTGAGAGTTTTAAATATGTCTCTGTCAAAGCTCCCCTTTCCCCAATGGCTAGCAGGTAAAGTGCCTTCTTCCTTCACAGAAATTCAAAGGCTCAGTTGAGTATTGCATATAAGATGGATGTCTTTTAATAAAGTTTCGGATCATGGAGAGGAATTTTTCAGAGATCTGTGTTCGCCAGCGACTCGCCAATTGTTGTTGCAGCAACATCCCCCCCAAAATTTTTTGTACAGATTGGGGCCCCTCCTTTATTTTTTAGAAAGACTGTTGTAAGAGGTCAATTCTCCTTTTTTACTGTGTTTTCAACTAAAAAATCCTGCTTTGAGAATTCCAAGTTTTTCTTCTTCTAAGGATAAAATTCCTGAAATCTTCCTGAAGTCGCGGAATCATTTGAGAAAGCCCCCCGCAGTTGCGGAGTCATTCACCAATCCGTCCTGAAACGGCGGGAACCGTTCGGGTTTCTCTCTCGAAACGGCGGGAGCCATTTGCATAAAGCCGCTCGAAAAGGACTTAGAGATTTTCTCTCAAAGTTGCGGAAATTATTTGGGAAAGTCTCCCGAAGCAGTGGGATCATTTGAGTTATCTTTCCGCAGTTACGGGACCTTTCGGGTTATCCTCCCGCAGTTGCGGAACCGTTCAGCTTATTCTCCCGAAACTGCGGGAGTCATTCGCAAATCTTCCCCGGGGCCGCCAAACGACTTAGTCCTTTTTCAAAAATCTTAAGTTGAGGAAGCTATTCGCGAAAGCCTTCCGAAACGACGAAACCTTTTAGGTTTCCCTTCCGAAATTGCGGAAGCCTTCACATTATCTTTTCGAAGCCCGTCGAAAGACTTTACTTTTTGCGGAACCATTCAGCTTACCGTTCCGAAACTGCGGAAGCTAATTGCGAAATCTTTTCGCAACTATGGAAGCATTCACGAAGCCCCGCCAAGACTTAGAATTTTTTTGAGTTGCGGAAGCCATTTTCCTATTTCTCCCGAAACAGCGGAGCCCTTCACGAAATGATTCCGCAATTGTGGAAGCGATTGACTTCTCTCCATTAAAATTGCGGAAAAAAATCGTATATTTCCCCGAAACTGTGGGACGACTCCATAAAAATGCTCGCAACAGCTCTCCTAATGTTGCGTTTTGGAAGGATACGCCAATCTCTTCCGAAACGTTGAACCTATTCGTTATATCTTTCCGCAGTTGCGGGTGAAATTCGCGAGTTTGCCCCGCAAATGACGGTCACGCACAACTGCCGAGGCGGCTTGAAAAGACCGCGACGTACAAACTTTAAAAATCGTCTTAAATGCACCACCCATCGAATTAAACACCGCACGTGCCCAACTCGTTTAAATGGACAGTTGGGGTTTGGGTCGACCACATTGTTATTTTTCGATTAACAAACGCCGTTGGGACGCCACGTTAGACTGCTCCAGCTCAGCTCGTTCGTCCACGTCTGCATCCACCTCATTCAGACACCTCGTCATTGCCAAGTAGGTTTCTAACCGTTATTTTCTGTCTTATTTCCACATTGAGTTACCTGTGGGTTTTTCCCGTCTTCATCGTGGTCGAAAGACACTAGTTGCACATACCGTTATTTTGTTTTTAAAAAAAGGCCGCCGAGGCCCCATGGGTTTCTCGTTCCACTAGAAATCAAGCCAAAACTGTAATCACTCGAGTGTATCACCGACCCTATTGCAGGTGTCGTCACCCTCGCTCAAACTCCGAGCAGGCCATAGAGCATCTCGTCAAGTGTTGTAAATAACTATAGCGGTCGGCTGAAACCCCTCACCTGTTCCTGAATGTGGAAAGCGGCCCCTGGTTTCGTCTTAAGTTTATTTCACTCCAGACTCACTCGCCACTAATCATTAGAAGCGCAATGACGAAGGATACCCTCTCTCCTAGGAATAGATGGGAAGCAGGTTGTTTCCTCATCGCATGCTTACCTTTCAGAAATGTCCTAAACTTTGTCCCCTTAAGTTAACCAAATCTCAGGACTATGTTTCTTGCTTGGAATGGTCTATTTTGCTTCCACAACATGCAGCTTCCTAATTTGTTTATATATCTCATTAGCATGTTGAAGTGATCCTTCTTTTGTTAAAATATCATAACACGTTGCACATTTTTATAATGACTTGTATTTGGTTGCTAGCAGGGATAAGTCAAGATGCCAAAAGGTGGTAGGAAGAAGGCTAAAATGATGGAACCTCAGCCAGCACCACTTAGGACTGAGATTATGTTTCAAGATACTAAGTGCACCACCAGTATTCCTCCCGAAATCCGATGGGGTGATATTTACAGGATGATCAGGGACCAAGATATCCCGGATATGTTACTAGAAGAGGAGCAGATCTATCTTAATATTAGAACTTCAGGCATAGCTAGGGCTTCTACCCGCCCTGAACTGTTTCCATGTTCTGAAGTAATCGGGTGGATACTCGAACATACTAATGCGGAGACGAGAGTGTTACATGACAGTGGGAAAATAGCCATCGCCTCATTCCACCCAGCATATCTTGCCGTAGCCTATAAATTCCCACGTCCCCAACAAGCTCTGAGTGATGAATGGTTGGGCCAGATGAACAATATCGAGATGGCCAAAAAATTATTGGTCGCAGGAAAGCACTTAAGAAAGAGAGGTAATGATGAGTATGATGTTCAGAATCTAAGACCTCCTTTCAGGTTAATCGCCCTGATGCTATGTAGAATCTTCGGCATGCTCGATGGCACCGTATACAAGATACAGTGGGTTCCCATCATCCACTTCGTGGCATTCAAAGGAATTGTGTTTGACTGGGCTACCATCCTGTCAGACAGTTTGGCATCAATGGTGGTTGCTACAAGAGAAGGTCTGGCCTTAAAAAAGGCAGAATTTTACATGTCTTCGTATCTTATTGATTGTATTTTGGCCAAGCTATATTTTCCCAGCTTAGGTTGCACGTGGGATAGGGCCAACACCCCTGTTTACACCGCTTTCAGGATGATGCGGGCTCAAAATTAGAAACCCAGCTATAAGCTCATCTGTGAGGGGTTTATCATGCCCCTATACGAGCAGATATTCAAGGAAGAGCCCAACTGTCTGTCAGAAAATGCCATTGAGATACTGGAGAACTATGGAGACTTTTATTTTTTAGAGCAAGGCACCTACATCAGAATGTTTGGAGGGACTAAAGCTCCATATATTTTTCCGAGGTATGCTACTAACTATGTGGCCCTCAAAGAAGCAGTGAGACAAATTTTCCTGGATGGAATTGGAGCAGTGCTTAACAAACAGCATAAGGCTTCTTTCCCGCCTTTGCCCTTCTACATAGGAGCATACAAATTCTCAGGGGTTGCCTCAGCCGAGGAGTTTGTTCAAGAGCTGAAAGCTTTCCATTTCGGCGAAGTAATTTTCCATAGGAATGATAGGGGGGAAAATTTCCCGAGCATTGTAAAGAAATTTATGCTCATTTCGAGTACGCCCATTATTATGATGCCGAGGAAGAGGCATTCAGAGGCATCAGCAACATGACTGAGTTGCAGATTTGTCGCCAAGGTAGTAGAGCAACCTCTAGCTCTACCAAGGCCCAAAAAACCAGTCTGTAGAAGGAGAAAGAAGCAGATGATGCCCGAGCCCAAGAAGAACAAAGGTTAAGAGAGGAAACAAGGTTACTGCAAGAGGCTAAAGTTGCAATATTACAGCAGGAAGCTGAGGTGGCGAGAGTGCGGCAAGAAGCAGAAAGTGAAAGGCTGCAGAAAGAAGCTGAGGAAGCCCAGCTGCAGAAAGAAGCCAAGGAAGCCCAGCGGCAGAAAGAAGCAGAAGACGCGAGGCAGATGGAAGAAAATGAAAATCAGCGGCAGGCTGAAGAAGAAGAGAGAAGGCAACAAGCTGAAGTAGGGCGGAAAACGGAAGAAGAAATCAAGACAGTTGAAGATGCCCAGGCAGGTGGCTCCGGTGCCTAGGATATGGAAATAGACATACCTCAAGCAGGTGTCTCCGGCACTCAAAATGTGGAGGCGGACATAGCACAAGCAGGTGTCTCTGGTACCCAAAATGTGGAAACAGATTCAGCTCAGGTAGTCCAGATCCCACCCGCGGAAGCAGAGATAAATATTATAGATATCCCAATTGTCCCTTACACTCCATCAGGAGAGCATACCTTGTCCATACGGGATGAATTTTTCTATGATAAAAAGAGGAAGGCAATGGTTCTCAAATCGGAAGAAAGGATAAAAAGACTCTTCCAAGAAGATATTGTTACCCACCGGGAGACCACAGTAATGCAAAACACAAATAAGGCTCCCTTAGCTATGGCATCCGCCACTGTAGAGACAACAAAAGAACCGTTGGATGATGTGGCCGATATATTTAAAGAAGTTGAGTCGACAAAGAGGAGATCCCGCATGTTACAACACACTATGGCTAACGAGCAGGCTTATAGAGATCTCGTAGTGAATAGGTATAATCGCCTATCTGTTGAACATAAAGAATTGTCGGAGAAGTATAACCTTTTGGAAGAAGAAAAGGAAAGCATGGCGGTCCAGATGATGATCTTAGAAGCAGAAAAGAACGATGCAGAAGCTAAAGTATGTAATGTCCCCATTCAAATAAGTGCATAGTAAGACAATCCCATCAATCCTACTAGTTTCCTAGGTTGGATGGGCACATGTGGGATGGTAATAAGGAAACTAATAAATGATATTTATACATTAGAAGGGTTCAAGAATTTAATAAATATGATGAATAAATAAATTCAAGAGAAATTCTAGGTGGCAAGTGGTTTTGGAGACATATGGAGGTGGTGGGACCCACACTAGCTTGATTTTTCAATGACACATGGCAGCTCTCTCTTGCCAATTCGAATTCATGGGAAGGTGAACACTCTTGGGTGAGTTGGTAAGTCATAACACATGGCATTGAGCATATTAGGTCGAAATGGGATGGAATAGTAACCTCCATGGGAGAGGAAGAGTCAAATTGGAGACTACTGGACACTTGGGCTAGATTCCCTAGTTTTATGACAACAATAATGAAGCATCTATGACATTTATGACAAAATTCAGACCTGAATTCTTACACCTGACCATTATGACATGTCAGACCCAAAAATAGGCTCAAGAAGGCACTCATGGAGTTGGAGGAATCTAAAGAGACTCAAATTCGAATTTGGGAGAAGATGGAAGGTTGGAACTAGGAGACAAGTGGCAAACGAGGAATATTTTCTAAATGGAAAATTATTGAATATATTGAGAGGATTTCGACCCCTTGAAGGACAATGTTGGTTATAAAATGTAGAAATCAAGTATGAGAATGGCTTTTGATGATTTGAGAAAAATTGCATTTGTGAAGAGAGAGCTAGTGGATGACTAGTTTCTTGCCTTAGCCAATTTCGAGGGTGAAAGATTCCCATCCAAGTTGGTGTTTGGAGAGGCCACTCAGGTCTTTCATA
Organism: Larix kaempferi; assembly: GCA_027924585.1. Classification (NCBI taxonomy): domain Eukaryota; kingdom Viridiplantae; phylum Streptophyta; class Pinopsida; order Pinales; family Pinaceae; genus Larix; species Larix kaempferi. The sequence goes on from BSBM01001023.1 coordinate 18,416,375, forward strand.
GTGCTTTAGTGGAGTTTGTATGTGCAGGTAGCAGCTACAGGAAGTTTCATGGTTTGGTTTAGTGCAACACTTTCTCTCCACTGTTTCCAGTTTTGAAGGCATATTCGTGCTCCTTGAGGGAGGGCGTTTTTGGTGAGCACTTGTGCTTCTTGAGAGAGATTATCATTATATATTTCTGATTTTAATAGCTTCATATCCTCTTTTATTGATACTTAGAAAGTCTCAGGTCGAAATACCCACTGGTTGTATGCAAAACTATTGATTAATGAGCAAACAATGTCCATTTCCCCAATGCATTGATGTATGACACTATAATGTTGATTATTTCGAATGGATGGATGATTATATGATATATTTGTGATAAATATATTGCCATGGATTTCTTCTACAAGTTTCATGTATTGTACTTGAGCATTTGAAGCATTTTTACTCAGTTTAGTTGTTTTGGGAGGTGAAATAGTGCCATTTCCCCAAGGGTCGAATTGGGGGTTTTTGATGTTGAATGTGAGAGAGTTAGAACAGTAGTACAAATAAATTAATGGTGCATATGATACCTTAATCACATACTTAACACATTATATACCTATGTTCATAAATTTGTGGGAGTTTGGAGGCATTTGGAAGGCCATTTGCAGTGTTACCCGGGGGGGGATTTGATGCACAAATTACTAGTCAAAATTACATATATTGATCAGAATACAAATCAAGTTTGCAGAAGTATTTGGAGGGCCATAGAACATCCCTGAACCTAATATTCAAGTCTAAATACCATTCATACACTCCTACAGAAGATTTGGGAGCATTTGGGTTGATTTGGAAGTCAAAACAGTAAAACTAGTCAAAGGTCGAAATTGGGAAAAAAGTGGAAAATTGGGCATTTTAATAAAATTTGAAAAAGGGATATTACAAAATATCCCATCTGGAGGTAGATAAGCAGGTGTTGGTTGACCAATTAGAGCAAGCAGAAGACATAGCGATAGATTTGTCTCCTTTCCATGAGCTGTCCTGTAGTATCCTAAAGCAAATCCATGACACGCAGGAACTAATTATTGAGGAAGTATGCAAACTCAAGGCCATGGTGGTTAGATTAAAATAAGTTAATGCAGAGGCCAATAGGCTTAAGGATAAATATACTCAGGTTAAGGCTAACATCATGAGCCAGATAGAATGGAGAGAAGGAAAAGTGGATTTCCCCAAGCATCTCCCGTTCAAATCTGTAGATGGTTTTAACTAAGACATAGCCCTTTTGGAATTTTGCAGAAACTGTAGCATTAAGCTAATGGCCAAAATCCGAGGGACAATGGATAAAAGTAATGGTATTTATCAAAGAATCCATGAAGTGCATGACAAATGCAAGTTGAGTTTCCCTCAGTCCCTTGATGATTTCCCGGGCAAAGAACAACGTTTGTCTGAGCTGAAGGAAGAGTTGGGCATCCAAACTGAATATGTGAAGAAGATTGATGTGCTAGCCATTGATGACCTCCAACATTATATTGGAATGTCATCAATACACAGTCATCTGCTCAAAGAAATGCACCAAGCAGCAGTAACAGAAATTCAAGGTATTGGGGCAGAGCTTGGTAAAGATGTATCTTCTCAGAAAATCTTACTCCCTGCCTCAGCAAATGTAGTTATAAGAGATACTGGCATATGGTTTAGTTACATTGCAGAAGAGGAGAAGAAAGCAGCAGCAGTAACAGCAAGCCCAATTTCTTCTCTCCCAGAAACAGCAGCAGTCCCAGCTAGCTCGATTTCTTCTCTCCCAGTAGTAGCGGAAATTCCAACTAGCTCGATTTCTTCTCTCCCAGAAGCAGCAGCAGCTATACCAGCTAGTTTGAGTGCCTCTTTTCAAACTGGAGCGCATGCCCAAGAGTGAAAGCGCTGATATGAGAGCATTAATTCCTATATTTTGTATCTTGGCTGTCATATGTATAAAACGTGGAGCTATGGGACAGCTGTCCTTTTTCTTTTTTAAATATTTTTCTGTTTAAAAGGGAGGTCACATTTTTGTCTATTATAAGGGGAAAAGTCTGTAGGTGACAAGTGTAGAAGGCCAGGTGGCAGCCCAAAGGGCATTTTGTAACATTATAAATAGAAGTTAAGAAGTAATGTAAAGGACTTTTGGCAGGGAATTATTTTCTAGACTTGTACGAGTTATCTTGCACATGTTTCAAGAAAATAAAATCTTCCTAATAAGAGCCTGGAGAGGACGTCTTTGCATAAGAATGGAGATTGGATGCATTTTGGATTATTCCCGTGTCTGCTATACTTTGCTGTGAGATCTTTATTACTGTCTTGAATTATTTCATTGTATTAAATAATCTTGCTTCTCTCTGTGCAAATGAATTCTCTCTTTCATGAGTAATGAAATGTGTTATATTTAATTAGAAGCTATCTTCTGATATCTCCTATCTTTGCTGTAGCTTTATCTTTAAGATTTGATGGCTGTCTGTTTATTCTTTAGATAACTCCTACAGCTCATTGCTCATGCTTTCAATTTGCTCCTTGCAGGGATAGTTAGATTTATTTCAGTTTTAGACATAGATCTATTTTTTTCCAGTTTTGCATTTAGATTAAATTTAGACTAGGCACTTGCATATCATTCTAAACATAAAATTCAAAAGAACGGTGGATCGGGCCATAACCGGTATAATTGGAATAAATCTCCAAACCCACGGTTTCCGGAACCACTAACCGAACGGATTCCCCATACCAAACGGTGGACAATCTAATTGGGATAGTCTACTGGGGAGGATCCCTTTCTGATTGATGCTGCGATCTCCGGGGCATCAACAGGCCCTAGAGAATGAATCCTAGATATAAGTAAATAGTTAAGGCAGAACTTGTTAAGATGCTCGATGTGGGGATCATTGAACCCGTTGAAGAATCATAATGGATAAGCCCTATGGTTATCCAGGAAAAAAAGACTAAGGATGAAATCAGGATCTGCGTAGATCTCAGGAAGCTGAATGATGTTTTGTTGCATGACCCATTTCCTACTCCTTTTACAGATGAAGGCTAGACAATGTGGGAGGAAATGAGGCCTACTCTTTCAATGATGGATTCTATGGATATCATCAGATAAGGATTGATCCAACAGACAGACATATGACAACGTTTGCTACTGAATGGGGCTCATTTTAGTATACAGTGATGCCCTTTGGTTTGAAGAATGCACCTGCCATCTTTTCAAGAGTTGTTGTCGCAGCATTTAAAGATTTCATGCATAATTTTTTAGAAGCGTATTTTGATGAATGGACTGTCTTTGGTCTGCTGAAAAACCACTGTGAAAACTTGAGAATGATGTTAGCTAAGTGTAGGCAACACCAAATTTCATTAAATTTAAAGAAGTGTGTTTTCTGTGTGCCTTATGGTATTCTTCTAGGACACATTGTGTGTAGACAAGGTCTGATGGTTGATCCTGCGAAGATCGCAGTGATTGTGAATCTATCTGCACCAAACTCAGTGAAGCAGCTTCGCACCACGTTGGGGCATATGAGTTATTACAGAAATTTCATCAAGGGTTATGCACAGATAACTGCGCCAATAGAGAAATTGCCGAAGTAAGAAGCGTAGTTTATATGGAATGCAGAATGTGAGCAAGGCCTAGACACATTAAAAGACAAGATGGTAACTGCGTTGATCCTAGTTTTTCCAGATTTGGAGAAGCCATTCCATGTACATGTTGATGCTTCATGTATATCGTTGGGCATTGTGCTTGCTCAACCAGGTGAAGGGGGCATTGATCACCCCATTGCATTTTCGAGCAGGAATCTCTCATCCACCGAAAATAATTATATGACCACTAAAAGAGAGGGTCTAGCTATGGTATACACACTACAGAAATTCAGGCACTATTTGCTGGGTGCGCACTTCTCCATGTACACTGACCATTCAGATCTGAAATACTTGGTCAATAAGACAATGTTAGAGGGGAGAATTTGCAGATGGTTGTTACTCTTCCAGGAGTATGAATTCGAAATCGTGGTTAATCCAGGAAGATTGAACTTAGGACCTGACCATCTCTCAAGAATTGAGTCAGGCGAGGATCCCACCAACCTGGAAGACAGTATGCCTGACACATAGTTATTTGCTATACAGATCGCAGATGACTATTATAAAGACATTGTCGATTTCTTGACTATTGGGTTGGCACCGATAGAGTTTACTACACAGCAAAAGAAGTAGCTGGTAGTAAGAGTAGCAGACTTCACCATAATCACGGGACAACTATACAAATTGGGACTGGATGAAGTGTTGCGTAGATGTGTGCTAGAGCACGAGAAGAAATTCATATTGGCTGATGCACATTCAGGAGCATTAGGAGGTCACTACGCAGGAAGAGCCACTGCGCAGAAGATACTGCGAGAAGGGATATGGTGGACTACTATTCACAAAGACTCGAAAGAACATTGCCAGAACTGTGATGTCTGTCAGAGGACAGGAAGACCATCGTGAAGGGATGAAATTCCACTGAATCCACAATTGACACTTCACGCATTTGAGAAATGGGCTATTGATTTTGTGGGACCCATTAACCCATAGGGAAAAAGGACTGGTGCGAGATATATTATCACTGCAACTGATTATTTCACCAGATGGGCATAAGCGAAGCTAGTGAAGGACTGTAGCATAGTTATTGCCACGTAGTTCATTTTTGAGAACATCCTTACTAGGTTTGGATGCCTGAAGATTTTGATGAGTGATTAAGGCACTCATTTTCTAAACAGAACTATTGAGGCCCTGACTGAAGAGTTCCACTTTCATCATTAGAGGAGTATGCCATACCATCCTCAAGCAAATGGAACTATTGAGTGTTTCAACAAAGTATTGGAGAATGCGCTAACCAAGGTATGCAATGTCAATAGGGATGACTGGGATCTGCGCATTACAGTTGTGTTATGGGCGTACAAGACTACTTGCAAGAAATTGACTGGCCATACAACTTTTAGGTTGGCCTATGGACAGGAAGCAGTGATGCCTATTTAGTATATTGTACCTAGCTTGATAATAGTGTGAAAATCCTCACAACAAATCTAAGAGATGATGTATACCTCACAAGAGTAATTATGATTAAGCAGGAAAATAGAAGAAGAGTGGTCAAAGCAGTATAATGAGCAACAGAATAATAATACACTAGAACTCGGATAGAAGCAAAAAATACTTCACACACACTAGTTAATTAGTCACAATATGGACAAATAAGTAGTACAATGCATGAGGATTCCAATGCCAAGGTGGCAATTCGAATTAGCCTTCATGGAGTGATCAAAATATCACTGGAGTGTCATCGGAGCACAACTAGTAGTCTATCTCATCATCGGTGGAGTCATCAATGCACAAGTAACTGTCAACCGTTAGTCAAACTGAGTCTAACTGAGTGTGGTAGGTGTAACTGAATGTAACTGGCACATGGAGACACTAACTGAATGAAGGAGGCTCAATGGAGGGCGCATGAGGAGCTAACTGAATTCAGAATAGATAGTCATGTCTCATCGAAGGTCTATCGGAGTGATAACAGCAGTGAGGAGTCAGTATGGCCTCAAATCAAGGAAAGACTGGTGGATAATTGAAGTAAACTAGACTGGTAGGTGAGAAAGGCGCCCTTCTCATGTAGTAGGTGAAAGGAGGGCGCATGACAGGCTAGGAGGGTTGAAACGGAGTGGAAGGAAGCTCCAGGGGCTAGCTAACTAAGGGCTAGGTGCTGGGACTGATGACTGGAATGCATGCAAATGCATGAAAACCCTAAATGATGCATGCAAACCCTAGAAGTGCATGCATGACTGGAAATGTAAATGATCAAAATACTGGTGGGACTAGGATGGAGTATAGGAATATCCTAACACTCCCCCTTAATCCATCCTGGGCCCTGGTAGCTAAGACCAGTGGTCACCCAATACAATGAATAATAACAATCAATAAACCAAGGAAGTGGAAAAAATTTCATGGGAAAAATACCCCCCCCTCAAAACAGACTGTAAGGCACACATAAAAAATACATGCTCCAAACTCAAGCAGGTGTGATGCTTGGTCATATGTCTGGAGGTATCTTCTTCTTGGGAAGAAGTGGATCATACTCAAAAAGCATGTGCTTGTACTTACTCTTCAGATCGAATGTGATGAGAACAAATCCAAAAGTATGAGGATGATCCTTGAACCTGTGATTCGAATCAGTTGAGGTAGGATCAAAAACATGAATATGCAGATAGTCTTTTTTCTTTTCCTTCGAACCATCATGGGTGAGATTATGCCAAAAAGAACCATCAAATAATAATGATTGCTTGAAATCCAAATCAAATTTAAGACATGATGAATAGTTTCTTGAGATCTCCTTTGAACCAGTAGGGGTGAGATCAAAACTATCATATGCATGAGAAATTATCCCAAGTAGTGATTGCTTAGAATCCAAATTAGATCCAAGACTTGAATCATGGTTTCTTGAGATCTCCTTTGAACCATAAGAGGTGAGATCAAAACCAGTAAATGCATGAGAAATTATCCCAAGTGAATGGTCATGGTTTCTTGAGATCTCCTTTGAACCAACAGGGGTGAGATCAAAACCATGATGTGCATGAGAAATTATCCCAAGCGAATGGCAATGGCCATATTCTTCAATAACCTTCTAAAAGCATGGAATAATGATAATATAGTAGTAAATAAGAGGTTATTGCTTGAGGAGAGCGAATGCATTAAATCCAATAGCTGACTTTACCTCCGAAATAATCATGTGATCATGATGCAAACCAATAGACTCTGGTGCAAGAGAGGATTTAGGACCTTCTGCAATATCTAGAGTGTGAGCTGGCACAGAAAGAGAAGAATTTTGGAGCATGAGTGTAGAATCTGCAAGTTCTTTGGGGACAACTTCAATATGAGATGTGTTTGATACTGGTTCATGATTAATGAGATCATCAAGGGGGGCGAATGCATCACTTTGCTTTCTCTCGAAAGGGTTTGGACCAATCCCTTTATTTTGTCTGCCATATCTTTCATCCAGATGGGCCCATAGCTCTTTTGGAGTTTCAAAAACATCAAGGTATTGGTATATCATGTATTCAGACATAGCAAGCATCATTGATCCAAAGGCTCCGTCACCTTTATTTAACCAATCAATCTCCTCTTCAGAAGATTCAAACTCTCTTTCAAAACAACAGTCAAAGAGATCATGGCTCTTCAAATATGCTATCATTTTTGGTTTCCATTCATCATAGTTAAGTGGAGAAAGAGGAGGGATTTCTTCTGAATTCATTGAAGCTGTAGAAGACCTACAAAAACAATAAAGAATATCTGCAACTGCTACTGTTGCAAAAGTGCAGAAACTGTTGCAACTGCTGCACTCAAAATCTTGATAATAACCTGTAAAAAACTCTCAGGAATGGAGACAAACAATACTCTCAACATGCTCTGATACCATGTAAAAATCCTCACAGCAGATCTAAGAGATGATGTATACCTCACAAGAGTAATTATGATTAAGCAGGAAAATAGAAGAAGAGTGGTCAATGCAGTATAATGAGCAACAAAATAATAATACAGTAGAACTTGGATAGAAGCAAAAATACTTCACACACACTAGTAGTCAAATGCCAAGGTGGCAATTCATGCATGAGGATTCAAATGCCAAGGTGGCAATTCGAATTATCCTTCATGGAGTGATCAAAATATCACTGGAGTGTCATCGGAGCACAACTAGTAGTCTATCTCATCATCGGTGGAGTCATCAATGCACAAGTAACTGTCAACCGTCAGTCAAAATGAGTCTAAATGAGTGTGGTAGGTGTAATTGAATGTAACTAGCACATGGAGACACTAATTGAATGAAGGAGGCTCAGTTGAGGGCGCATGAGGAGATAACTGGAGTCAGAACAAGTAGTCATGTCTCATCGGAGGTCAATCAGAGTGATAACAGTAGTGAGGAGTCAGTCTGGCCTCAAATCAAGGAAAGACTGGTAGATAACTGAAGTAAACTGGACTGGTAGGTGAGAAAGGTGCCCTTCTCATGTAGTAGGTGAAAGGAGGGCACATGACAGGCTAGGAGGGTTGAAACGGAGTGGAAGGAAGCTCCAGGGGCTAGCTAACTGAGGGCTAGGTGCTGGGACTGATGACTGGAATGCATGCAAACCCTAAAAGTGCATGCATGACTGAAAATGTAAATGATCAAAATACTAGTGGGACTAGGATGGAGTATAGGAATATCCTAACAAATAGCTGCATTTACAGGCATGGAATATCAAGAGGCACTAGAAGAAAGGATTCTACACTTGGTTGGGTTGGAGGAATATCACTTCATCGCAGGCTTTCACCAGCAAGTGCAGAAAGATAGAGAAAAAGCATGGCATGATTTCCATATCAAGAACAAGTCCTTTCAGGTAGGTGATCTAGTCCTCCTGTATGATAGCAAGTTTATGAAATCTCCTGGAAAGTTTAAGATGCATTGGCTTGGTCCATATACTATTGTGCATGTTACTAATGGTGGTGTAGTTCAGTTAGCCACGTTAGCTGGAGACAATATACCTGGATTAGTTAATGGAAGTAGGCTAAAACCCTCTAGGGATAGTCCTACTTCGCAGAACACTCAATGACCAGGAGAAAAGGAGAATTCTAAGTGTCAAGTACAGTTGAAATTGGGCACTAGAAATGGGGAAGAGTCTGTACGTGAAGTTCGAAGGAAGAGGTACATGTACCACGCAACACTTGTCGAGAAGTGAAGTTGCGCGGATGGAAAAAAAAAGAAAAAGAAAGAAAAGAAAAAAGAGAAAAAGAAATAGAAAAGAAGAACTGTGCAGTTGCGAAGTTCAAAATGCAACCGCGAAGATCAAATAGAACAGGAAAAAGGCAAAGTTCAAAACCAAGAAATCGGGAACCACGAAGTAACCGCGCCGGGAGTAGTGACGACCCGTCGCATAGTTTGACGCAACACTCCAGAAAACTAGCTGTTAGATTGTCGGTCAGAAAACTAGCTGTTACACAGTGATTTTGTCGACAGTCGCTTGAGAATTTAATGCGGAAATAGCCGTTCTGAAGGAGTTAATGAAGGAAAGGACCGAAATCTTCACCGAATTTAGCCAATGGCCATAACATTTAATGCTTATCTAGCCGTTGAGGGGCGCAACTGAGCCTAACTGCACCTATAAATACTGTTGTATTTGGACTCGCGGGCGTTACCGAAACTCTAGAATTTTCTTGCGAGCCACACTTTGAATTTGTTTACAGTGAATGATCAGTAATCCCGTCATTCTGTCAAGAATAACCAGTGAATGTCTGAAAATTCTACGATTGAGCAAGAATTCACAATTGCGCAGACTGTGAAGCTGTTTAAATACGGAGGGTTTGAAGGGTTGATGAGAACCCACGCTAATAAGGTTATTACAGAGCAAGGACAGGGTTCACGACGATCGCCAATACACTCTACAACTATGCAAGACAAGGGCAAAGAACCAATGGTGGAGAAGATGAAGTCGAAGGTGATGAGCTCCACAGTGTCGAAAGTTTCGCTCGACGATAAAGAAACACTTTTGAAATTGAGCCCTAAGTATATCTCACCACGTGTAGAGGATGCACCATCCATTAAGTTATTAAGGAGCGCGAAGTGTGAGATTCCACTTCCACCTATCTCGAAGCATGTCAAAGTGGAAGGAAATCTGTTAGGGAAAGCAGAGTGTAAGTTTGAATACTTCGACCTACTTCAGATGCAGAAGGACCTGCTTGAACCAAACTACCAGAAATTTTAACCAGATCAGTATATGTGCTAGAGGAAGGACGTGAAAGGCAATTCTGTGCTAGTCGTGCAGAATTGGTTATCTGGAGTAGTCAAATCAGGATTGCTCAGCCTATTGAGGCTCCCGGACTTCGACCGAACACCAGAACTAAATGTGGTGGTGTGCACTATTATGTCATGCACTCACCAAGGATATCTATGGTTGGATCGGAACGCCAAATTGAACATCGACCTGATCCATCGCATCACGAGGTTAAGCAAGCGAGGCGAGCACCCCAAGCATTTCTTTCAAGGAAAGAAAAAGAATAAGGAGGTCATTGCGAAGATGAAGAAAACACACACCGTCATCAAAGGAAAGAGAGGCTTCGTCATGGATGACATAGATGACGATGCTACGTGGTTTGTAACACAACTGCTAGTAGGTAAAATTCTACAAAAAACAAGACCTAATGAAGTACCTATTGGCACAGTGCTCCTTGGGGAAAAGGCCGTGCCAGGAGGAAGATTTAACTGGTGTCAGTATCTGTTGAATGAATTTCTAGAAGAATTGAGTGATACATAGACACATGGAAGCAACTTTCACTATACCTGGTTGATGGTATTGATTGCATTTGTAGGATGGAAGGACCCAAAACATTATGTTGGCCTCATCACTGACAGTAGGGGAGCCAAATATGCAAACCTCAGGGTGAATTTGATGCCAGAAAGACAACGCGTGCCAGCTGAATTTTTCTACACATACTACGAGCAGCTGTGCGATGTCATTATTTGCACACCATGCATAGCCAAGCAGGTAACAACTAAATATATTCGCACCGTTAATTTTCTTCGCTGACATGCATTCTATCTACATTTCAGCAAAGGAATAGAAGAAGAACGCAGAATGGTTCCAAGGTAACTATCACATGGGAGAAGAAGATATCGATGGCATTACGAAGGAATGGATACCTGAATATAAATTCGAAGGACCTATGATCATCAACAATGACTCCGAAGAGAGTAATCCCATTCCAACACCAATTGTTGAAGAGTCATAGTCAGGAAAAAGGAAGGAGCCAGGAAGCTCCACACTGGAAAAAGTCCAGAAAAAGAAGCAGAAGGCTATAAAGGGCCAGTCATAAGTGAAGCTCCATGATGATGATTACGAGATGATCGCATCCATGGTCACCGCACTGATGGAAGACCGGCTGGACGTCAAAGAAAAAAGGATGAGGCGATCCAGGCAAGTTTACAGAAGAATGTCACCATGCTGCAAGGCATAACAGAAAAGTTTGAGCGAGTCCAGCGCAAATTGCCCTTGCCGTGAGAATCAGAATTGAAAGGAAGGTCACGAGACACTTCACAGCAAAAGACAACACCTCTAGCCCTGACCTTGCCACCAAAGTCGCACATAGTCCAACTTGACCCGCTAAGCATAAGTTTACCGCGCGAATAGTTAGCTTCGGACACAAAGCACATAGAGCATGTGGATGTCGACATTGTGATGTTGCCACTAGAGGTCCTACAAAATCTTCATTTGCAGGTTGTCGAAGAGATCCATGATCGAAGTGTGGTCGCTCTGATCCAACACCATCAATTGCAGGAAAATTATAAGTAGCTGCAGGAAGCAAGTTTAAAGAGGACCATGGCACTTCAAGATGAGCAGGACCAACGAAGGAGAATAGAGCATACTGTTGCTTCGGTAATAGCGGAGATACCCGAATGTGAAGAGTAGCCAGAGCCTGTAGATACTATCCTTAAGATCGGCTCGGTGGTCAATGATATTAAGGCTGAGATGAAAGATATGGAGATTGATTACCAAGCAAAGATCGCCGCCTTGGAAGCGCAGAATCAGCCGAAGACACCACCTGATCAACAGCAGCTCAGAGAAAAGGAAGTGAAAGCTGCAGCAGAGAGTATAGCCAATGAAGTGGATAAGTGGCAAACTTTGTTGGACGAGGCGAAAAGAACGTTTACTGCGCTAGAAGAGGACCCAGAGCTGCTAGAACTCCAAACTACTTTGAAGTAAAAGAAAGCAGCATTAGAACTCCTGAACGCAGAGGTCAAGGCCCTGCCGGCAAGAGACCGAATTCGTAGATTTCCAGAAGTTCGAGAAATGAAAAGAACACTACAAGTGTTGAGAGACAGGGAGGCTGAAGTCAGAGATAAATTGCAGCCCCTGTAGGAGGAAGCTCATGAACTGACGCAGAAGATTGAAGAAAAATGGAGGGAGCTGCGTGAAGGACAAGAATTAGTGCAAGAGCAAGCTGAGGATGATATAACACCTGATGTGTTGGAAACTGTAAGGCAGATTAAGCAGGACACTAAGGAAACAATTGCAAAGCTGAGTCCAACCTATCAAGAGTTCGCTGCTAAGCTAGCTCCATAGGAGGATGAGTAGCTAGGAGAACCAAAAGTTGAAAGTGGCTCAGGGACAAGCCACATGTAAGTGTTAGGGGCCTGTTGGGCCTTGCCCAAGTAAGGCATTTTTGACAAAACAGTTTTGGAACTACGAATTTGAGTGCAGTTCAGTTGAAGGATTTTTGGAAAAGACAGTTTTGGGAGCTGCAAAGTTGAGCGCAGTGCAGCATTGACAGAGTAGGGAAGCCATCACTGGGAAGAGATAATGCTATGAAGAGCCTGATCGACGGGGATATGGCAAGGCAGAATGTTGGAAGGGAAAAATTACATATTCCGGTAAGACCATCGATGGTCTATTTTTGGTTAATATACTCCATGATTACCAAGCAGGCGGGTAAGGAGTAAGGCGGAAGGAAGCAGACCGGTCGCACAAGCAAGGGAGCACTACATGGACCGGCCGCATGAAGCCGCTAGAGAAGGAATGGCTGGGTGAAAGTAACTTGTCGACATGCGCTCGACGGGGGGTCTGAAAGTGACGTTACCACACGCAGAGTATGGCTATGATGGAGGAGTCACTATCAGATCCTAACAGTCCGGTTAGGGGAAAACCGTGACAGTTTTGGGAAACCTTAGGGTTTTTTCCTATGCATTGTAAAGACATGACCTATGGGCATGATCTATAAAAGGGAATATTTTTGTAAGGGAAAGGGTTGAATAATCTCTAGTAGTGAGTAATATTCATTGTAAGATATTATAAGTGTTGAATGCCATTGTAAAGGCTCTACAAGCTGCGTGCGCAGAAGCCTATTAAGAGAGAAGAGAGTCTGCGACTGAGTGTGCAAAATGGAACTGTTGTACCCTTCCCAAGATAATATAACAACAATTCCTGTGGATGTAGCTCCCATCTTGGGGATGAACCATGTTAAATTTTGTGTTGTGTGACTGTTTATGTGTTTGAATCTGTATATTTGCTTACAATGAATGCTTAAGATCTCGTTTATCAGCTTATATGTTTTTACTTTTATATGTATTCGCCATAAAGAATGAAGATGGGAATAATATGTTAAGTATCTCATATGTGGATGGATGTTATATGCACAAGTATGTCTAGGTAGAATGAATGCATAAGTGGATTGAATTAACACTTAATTATGTAGAGTTCGCACCGTGCGATTCCCTCAAAGCGCAGCACCAGAAGTGTGCAACACATTGTCTTTTTTCATATTGCATAATTCATAAGATAAATAACCTAAGGAAATTGATGAATGGATAGGAAACTCTAAGTAAAGTCGTTGAAGTGGGTTAAGTACGAAGAGTAAGCGTAGTTATCAGTTGCGCTGTCATGTTGCCGAATACCCTCCGAACCGCGCAGTCCTTGGATGCATGAGTGGTGCAAGCGCCCTAGCTTGTAGAAGTATTATCTGAGAAGAAGGTGACTTCATGTAGCCCGAAGTCCGCAACGTGAGTCCTGTAGTGCGCTACTCACTAGATCTGTTTGAACACTCATCACCTGGTTGTGGAAACCTGATTCCGCAACCCTCCATTACTTCACCTCGGGTGAGACCTCAGTCTGTCTGCAGATTGTTTCCGAAAGGGCCGATGAAAAGGGGTTTTGTTGGTTCTTTGAACCGTGAAGAACCTTGGTCTTTATAGAAAAACTCAAGACAATTATATAAGTCAACACTCCTGCATCCCAGAAACTTGGGGGAACATTGGTGAAAATGCTTACATACCAACACCAACAACACAATTGTAAACAACTATTTCCATGCAATTGAATTTGCATTCCTCCAATACTAATGACTACAGGTCATGTAAACCCATATAAACAGTAGCTATAAACAAGCTTTTTAGAGTGCATTTTCTGTCTCTAGATTCAGTTTCATTAAAGGTCACAACAATATTTATGTTATGTACTTCTCTAATCTATTTCCCAGAATGTTGGAAAACTCTTTAGCATCGATACTACCACCTAATTTACAATTCTTACCATAGATCTAAGTTAAGAACATTCCATGGCAACCCCTTGTATACAGAGGTCCCCTTTAAGTGCATGTCAGGGAAAGTAGAACAAGGTAATCCAATGCTGGTCTAATAAAAATGAAGACTTCAGCTTTGAAAAAAGTCTATCAAAAAGAGGGTCCTGAAATAGCTCAAGGTCAAAGAAATTTTTTCAAGACATACAAAACAAGGAAAACGCATCTTGCTTTGCAAAAAAACTTGAAAAACCAATGAAAATTTTCCAGAAATTTGGAGGTTCAAAGTTATCTTCTATTAGGGAACAATTGAATACGCTTGCATATACTTATCTGCTTAGATTTTGTATTGTCTAATATTCCAAAAGACTTGTATCAAAGTCCATCTTAAATAGTTACCAGTCTCAAAACTGTAACAACTTGTGCATTCACTTTTCAAAGTATCTATCTGGACATAAAAATTCATAACAAAAACAATAGCATCAATTACAAGAGTTAGAAGGAACATATCTTGATTGCAATCTCAATGTCCAATATTGGTCACACAATCTTGGTCTAGTCTCAAATTACAAGAGGAAAAATTAAAGTTAACAGTCTAATGTTCAAATGGGCAGTTCGGCATGTACTCCTGGGAAACACAACCATTAAAAATCAGCAAGGTTCACAACAGTGAAATAAATTCAATCCCATTATGTGGAAACTCAATGTTCAAAGCGAAGCAAAATAAATTGATTTCAAGTGAAATTGCATTGCTCTTCGGCACAGGTGGCTGGGGATAACATACCAAGCATGGTGGGGATGATGCTCTAATTCTTCCTGGAAAGTTCCCTAGTGAAAATGATAAAGTACAAAAAAAGACTTAGCATTTTTCTGTTGACAGTTTCATTCAGCATTATCCATTCAACATAGTAACAAACATAACCGAGAAACTACTAAATAAAACACCCTAGCATAACTAATAAGAACATAATTTGCAAGCATGAAAATAAAACTTTTTAATAATTTCACTCACAAGATGTAATTATTTGGCAAAATTGTCCATTTCTTCATTTATCTTGTCACCGGTGCAACAAAATAAATGGGGCAACCTGACCCTGCCACAACTCCTTCAATCACATGATAAGCCCTTGATCTTTAACCTGTAGGTTAAAACTCTCTCTCTCTCTCTCTCTCTCTCTCTCCAAGATGGAAAAAAGCTTCTATGTAGTAGAATTTGTTTTGGATCTGTTTATCGCAGCAACATAATTATTAAAACTATTGAGCTATTGACCAAATTTCAGTCACAGCTGAGGACAGAGAGTGGTTACAACAATAGGAAAATCCAGTTGTGTTTCAAATGAAGATGTTAAAGATCAAATATTTGCATCCATTGTATCATTACACCAAGTGGAAGTAATTAGCTATTGGTGAAACTGTTGGTCCATGAGCAGACGTTGGGCCCCACAAATACAAGTAGGTATTTGCTTGGATGAGAGGTTGAATAACTATAGTCAACTTAATTACACAAGGTTTAATAAGGTACAAATAACCCTTAGTTAATGAATGCTTAGAAGATACCACAAGATTATTAATAAGGAAAAACTCCGAGGCTGAACATTTTCCAAGCCCAATAGGGGTGTTAGTTAAAGATGGCCCCATGTTGGCAGGGCCTCATAAGGAGTGCTAGCTCAAAATGTTGCACACATGCTGTTGTTTCATGGACAATCTACCGAGAGCGGACTCAAGGCCTGATCTCCCTAGCTTAACGTAAGTCTAGAACAAATAGGACAGAACATAAAATACTTTCCTAGATCGTATAGAAATACAAATGAAAGGGTAGATCATTTACCTTAGATTTGTAGATCCCTTTCTCCTTTGTTAATCCAATGCTCCAGCGCTTCCAGTTCGCGAGTAGCTAAACCCTGTCAAACATGTAACAGACCATGAGAAGTGAAAGCATATATCTCATATGATAGATCTAAGTTAACAGTTAAGGAGGAAAACTCTAAACATCATCAAAGAGACAACATTTATGGAAAGAAATTATATTAACTGTATTAAAGAGTGGAGAAGTACAATAGAAAAGAGGATTACAACCATTGCCTTAATGCTGCAAGCTCCTAGAGAGAAGTAGATGTTCCCCAAGCTAGACTGTCAGATCTATTGGGCTTAGTTTCACCAGCATAAGAGTACCATAGACTTCCTCCCCTTGGGATGGGAGTGACCTTCGTTTAAATAGGACTAAGTGGATAGGGTTTGGATAGGATGATAGGAGAGGCTTAAGGGATCCTTCCAAAATGATAGGAATCGAATTCCATCCCTCCCAATAGGTTAGGGATAGGGTCCCAAGTCAGCAAACTTCGAGAAGGGACTCGAAGGGCTATTTTTGTCCATTAACTGACATTGACGCACCCCGCAGTAGAGCAAGCTGCGATGTCACATGCTACATGAGTGCAACCTACGACGACCTCTCAAAACCTAGTTCAAATGGGTACAAATCCTTCTAGGTTAATGAATCAATCAAGGTAACTCCAGGGGTGTATACATTGAATCTCATGATGGGAATATTTTAGGTGTAACAGAATGCCCCCCAAAGCATCAAACTGTTTGAAAATAGACAGGTAAAATTCTTTGATAGAAGGAATGGCAATGGACTTGTTGGATGAAGGACGTTGCTGCAGTACAACTGACTCTGAGTACACAGTCTCAAATGACTCACAACATGGCTGCCGACCAATACAATGCAGATCCATGGTAGTAATGACTGACTGAACACAATCATGGCTACTAGACACAAGCGTAGATCTATGATGAGATGATAACACAGCCACGACCAATACAAAAGTGGATCCGTGTAATATGACTCAATACAAACTCCATCGCAACCTGGGTAAAATATGATTCCCCAGGGTCTTCAAGCCGAACCCGCAATGATACGAATCTAACCATGTGATTACAAATGTCTTGACGTCGAACATGGTAGAAACCGCTTGATTACTGGTCATTGATGTAAACCGTTAACAAGCGCGAGGGAGATCACCATTAGTGTCAATGATTCCCAAGGTATCAGAGTACATATCACCAAGCGTGAATAAGTGAGTTGAAGTTGAACGCAAGATGAAATCTTTCAATCAAGAGTCGATGATGTAGACTCATGTTGAAAGCGAGGTAACCTACCATTGAGGCATGCAGGGCCAAGGTACTTGGTTGGTTTCTAGATTCAATCCTCGGAAGATGAGCTGAAGTCGACAAGGATGAATCCATAGAAGGAGGGCCATGATGAATCCCCCATCAATCGACACGAAACACGACAAAAGATGTGTAGAGTAGATCGGACGGTGTAGTAACATGCAAGGCTGACTCAGAGTAGACCGACATGATTGAAGGTGTATTGACTGCAGGCGATGAATAATGAAACATCTCTTGAACATGGGCATGGCATGACTTGGAAGTATTGAATTGACGAGAATGATACCAACCCCTAATGCAACTGATGGTGGGAGCATTCTTTGGCTGATCCAAAGGAGCGACGCGACTCATGGAATTGACAAGACTCAAGGACAAATAGATTATCCAAGTACTGAATGCAAATGTAAATGAGTGCCATGTTTAAGAGTGACTATGTACTACCATAAACAAAGGGTGTAACATAAGAGCCTTTGTTTTTCCCCATCATGAATGATGAGTCCCTCATGTGTTTTTTACGAGCTTGATGAGGGTAACCAGATGCTTAGTATAGCTCATCTCATAGATTAGTCCAATCCCAAATATGTTTCGAACCTGGGATAGGAGGGGTTCGTCCCATGGCGGGCCCTTCAATGTAAGAATTTAACGAGTCCATAGAAGGTAAACTCGGTCGTCATTTCATATTTAGAGAGTCTGAAAAGAACTAAAGAAGACTCCAATGGTCCTTTTTCGTAAAGTTAGCCTCATTGATCGAAAAAGGGTAAAACAACGCGGGAGAGGACTCTTCCAGTCATGATTGGCTGGAGTATACATTTTTCGTAAATAGTGCCCCCTGGTCTGAAAAAGGGGTAAACTATCACCAGGAAGACAACCATTCAAATACTTTAACAAGCGTGAACGCGACAAGTTCGCTTGGCAATCTTTTCATTTTTAGAGAGCCTGAAAAGAGCTTAAAGGTAGACTCCGGGGGGTATCCTTTTCCATAGGAGTTTAACGAGCCCGAAAAAGTGATAAATCGTAACTCGATACTTATTCTCATAGTTTCAAGAGCACGAGAACAAATGAAGAGTAAGGTCATCATCATAAAATAATTACAATCTAACTGTTGCAAAATAACGACAAAACCTTCAAGGGAGAGTTCATACCATAGATGACCGTTGTAATGTGAGAAACGACAGAAAATACCACTTAACAACTCCTGTACACTTGGAAACTAGGTCAAATAGTCAACCGATATTCCAAATATGATTAAAGATGATCAAAACTATAGTAAATGACCTCAAAGCATCAAATATTTGAAAAAATAATATTCTATTTCATTTATAAATAGAAAAATGGGTCAAATATAGTCACCATTGTTTCATTTGCCAATTTGGGAGAAGAAGTGCCAATTTGGAGCCAAGATTTCACTTATCGATTCCGGGAGCTACGAGCTGCCATTTCGACCACCGTCTGGAGCAGGTAAGCCTAAAATTCATCCAGCAAAATTGTAGTGGATTATGTTTTGATTTTAGGTCCATTTTTTAGGTTTTTTGATGGATTTGTGGAGGGTTATTACGCCCTTGGCTCGTTGCAGTCTTCCCTTTCAGGAACTGTGACGAAACCTACTCGGCGCAAGTCCCAAAAACATGGAGTGCGATGTCATCGCACTGTGTACAATGGCACATTGCGACGACGAAAACGCATATCCCAACCATCATTTTAAACCCAAAAAGAGGACTTCCTGTGGTTGAAGTGAGGTCTAACAGTGTTTAAATGCCCACTTTGGCAGGTTGAAAGCAAGCACACATGGTACTAGAGTGGTGGGAAAGAGAACATGAGGTGGAAGATGTACAAGCTGCCGATGATCCACAATGCGTGAATGCTTTGAGAAACTTTGGTTTGCTCAAGTTCTTTGAGATTAAGGGCATGAGGGCCCAAATCTCGCTGCTGACACACATGCTCCAGTGTTGGGATGCAGCCCAACAACACTTTGTGATCGGTGAGCACATCCTCACTATAGCTGTTGAGGACATCTATTTCCTTACTAGTCTGTCCCAGAGAGGGGACCCTGTAGCTCTCACCGGATCACGAGCTAGTGATCGCATTGTTGATGACATGGTGGCACAACATTGTACTGCTCATGCTCGATCCTCTAGTTGGAAGATTCCCATTGGGGATGTTGTGAGCCTCCCATTGCGTTCCATATTGTTTACTATTACTAGAGTGGCGGGGAGCCAAGCCCCACACATGGCCACTCGGGATTAGATGCTCTATGCGGAGGACTGTATGTCCCCCAAGATATTCAACTGGTGCGAGGGTCTCCTTACCAACATCTAAGCTCAGCTGACCAAGTGTTGGCGGGGAGAGCTCAAGCAGTTTGGGTACAGATCGATCGTGATATTATTCCTCTTAGAGCGGATCCCTCTCTTGCCCCCACATGTATGATTGGATGACAAGGATCCTAGGGATCCACACATGCTCAGATGGGCAGAGGTGATGGCCCGTCATGGTGGGGGCCTTATCATCAGCTTTGGTCTCAATTTCTTTAGCTGGCTGGAAGGCCAGTTGCTCATGGATGAGGACTACCCGTACGACGGTATGGATTTCAAAGAGGATCTTGACTTATTGTTGCCCGAGGGTACAGCATGGGGAGACATCGGTAAGAACAAAACCCTTGTATTTTTTAAGTTTTGTATCTTTATGATTTTTTTGATGTAGTGCTGACAAATATATGACATGTGTGTGCAGATGTGGGTCCCATACAGCCTGTGGGGGTTTCTCTTCTGGCGAGGAGAGACAGAGATGGGGAAGCAGTTGTGCCCCCAGGTGCTCATGCTGCCATCGTGGAGATGGAGGATGTGTACAAGAACTTATCTCAGCTGACAGTGGATGTTCTCGAGCCAGCGGTAGATGACCTACCGAGACCTATGCATAGGTTTGGAGTTGGAGTGTCTGTACGCTTCAACGCCTTACTCCGCAAGGTAGTGAGGAAAGTGGAGTGTTTCCATTCTCAGCGATAGAGAGTTGTCCACCCTAGGGGTGTACGAGCCAGGCGTCAGGCCTGATGACGTTATCATACTTGTATTGAGAGCTTAGAGGCCTCAGATTTTGTACTACTGAAATCTACGAGGCTTCAGATTTTGTAGAGACTTACTGAAAGCCATTGTGCTTCAGATTTTTGTACTAGCACTACTTTTGATGATATATATATACAGACATTCCTAGCGATTTATACATTATGTGCTTTTAGAAATGATGGATGATGTGATCTTGTTCATATGCTATGCTTTTTATACAGTGCATTATGTACATGTCATGAATGCTTTTACATATTATGCGTATTATGTGTGTGCGATGTACCAATCTAAAATGAAGTTGGCCATCGAGTCAACAACTGTGTTAAACTCTCGTGGAATGTGTAGGTATTGAATGGATTCAAATGACCTTTCCAGGAGACGTACTCAGTTGAAGAGACGGAGTAAGGTGGGATCACAGATAGCGTAGACCCGGTTAAGATGGGAAACCACTAATTGAGAATCCATGTGGATGACAATGTGGTTCATACCCAAAGAAGTAGCATCGGTTAGGATTCCAATTACTGCCTGATACTCTGCGGCATTGTTGGTTGAAAATCCAAGACAACTTCCTCTTGAGATGATGAGCTCTCCTGTTGGGGAATACAGTACCCAAGCTGCCGAGGCAAGGTTATGGGTATGCCGGCTGGAGCCATCCGCGAATCCGTAGCATGTTGCCATCTACACACGCAGACAGGACATGGTATAAGAAGCGGAAACAAGATTGAGAGACACTAAAAAATAAATGCGTCACACCACACAAAAAAACACACACGCCATGTACAGTATATACAAGAAAGTCTATGCATGACAGGTTCAGGCATAGTACCTCTTCACGTAAAGCCCATTACGGGGTTCACCCAAAGATATTCCGTCATAGTATTCAAGCTCATAAGCTGCCTTTTCCAAAACACGTTTGACAATGTAAGGTCCGTGCCACATGGAATTGAACTTTCCTGCCCCCATCTTGTCATGATTCTGGTCGTATGTGAGGACCAGGTCACCCTCATTGAAAATACAAGGTTCTACTGATTTTTCGTACTGAGCTTTGATGCATTTCTTGTGCGCTTCGTTAGCAAGAGTAGCATCTCGATGGGACTCGTCAAGTTTTGATAAGTACAGGAAACATTCTTCCTCGGCAGTAGTGTTAGGAAGAAGTTTGACAACGAGTTGTAGAGACAAAATTTCGCACTCTATTGGAAGGATAGCCTCCAATCCATACACCAATTGGAAAGGAGTAAAACCTATGGCGGTTTTAACGAAAGTCCTGTAGGCCCATAATGCTGAAAAGAGCATATTATGCCAGTTGGACTTATGCGTACCTACTATCCTTTGGACCATAGTTTTCAAGACCTTGTTAATGGCCTCGACCTATCCATTGGACTGCGGGTAGTAGAGTGTTGAGTTTTCATGGAGAAAACCCAATCTATCGCTCAGTTCATCAACAATATGGTTCTGAAAGTGAGAACCATGATCGATAACTATCGCCTTAGGAACTCCAAATCGTGCTATTACGTGATTGAACATGAAGAGTGCGATGATTTTGTCGTCGTTTTGGTATGTAGGCATTTCATCGGCCCACTTTGT
The DNA here is from genome assembly GCA_027924585.1 of Larix kaempferi. Lineage (NCBI taxonomy): Eukaryota > Viridiplantae > Streptophyta > Pinopsida > Pinales > Pinaceae > Larix > Larix kaempferi. The sequence continues at coordinate 18,438,217 of BSBM01001023.1, forward strand.
AAAATAATCCACATCTACAATGATGTAACTATGCCCCACAGTCAAGGTAGGCTTACAATGCATAAAATCGATGCCCCATTTTGCGAAGGGGCCCATGACAATAACTAGGTGTAACGGGGCGGGATGGGCACGCTTCTTTGTATGGAAGTGTTGACAAGGAGGACATCTCTTCACGAACTCGATACAATCTTTGAAGATAGTAGGCCAATAATATCCTGGGTGCAAAATATTCTGGGTTGTAGTCATCCCAGAGAGGTGAGCTCCACACGCCCTAGTGTGACAGTCATTCAGAACGCATTTAGCCTCATCGTGAGTTAGACAACGTCGAAGAATTGAATCGATGCCGCGGCGGTACAAAGTATCATTGATGATCAGGTAATACTTTGTGTGGTGGCGTATGCGACGATGATTGTCACGAGATAGATCGATGTTGAAACATTGGGTTTGAAGATACAATGTGATATCTCCATACCACGGATCAGACGTACTGATAAGAAACAATGACTCGTCTAGAAAGGAGTCATTATGCTCAGACTCTACATCAGTACGGAGGAGGTCACAAATAAGCTTAGTAAATACCAAATACTTTTTAGTACAGCGGAGGAGTATGCGTATTATGTGTGTGCGATGTACCAATCTAAAATGAAGTTGGCCATCGAGTCAACAACTATGTTAAACTCTCATGGAATGTGTAGGTATTGAATGGATTCAAATGACCTTTCCAGGAGACGTACTCATTTGAAGAGACAGAGTAAGGTGGGATCATGGATAGGGTAGACCCGGTTAAGATGGGAAACCACTAATTGAGAATCCATGTGGATGACAATGTGGTTCATACCCAAAGAAGTAGCATCGGTTAGGATTCCAATTACTGCCTAATACTCTGCGGCATTGTTGGTTGCAAATCCAAGACAAATTCCTCCTGAGATGATGAGCTCTCCTGTTGGGGAATATAGTACCTAGGCTGCCGAGGCAAGGTTACGGGTATTCCGGCTGGAGCCGTCCACAAATCTGTAGCATGTTGCCTTCTACACACGCAGACAGGACATGGTATAAGAAGCAGAAACAAGATTGAGAGACACTAAAAAATAAATGCGTCACACCACACAAAAACACACACACGCCATGTACAGTATATACAAGAAAGTATATGCATGACAGGTTCAGGCATATTACCTCTTCAGGTAAATCCCATTACGGGGTTCACCTAAAGATATTCCGTCATAGTATTCAAGCTCATAAGCTGCCTTTTCCAAAACACGTTTGACAATGTAAGGTTCGTGCCACATGGACTTGAACTTTCCTGCCCCCATCTTGTCATGATTCTGGTCGTATGTGAGGACCAGGTCACCCTCATTGAAAATACGAGGTTCTACTGACTTTTCGTGCTGAGCTTTGATGCGTTTCTTGTGCGCTTCGTTAGCAAGAGTAGCATCTCGGCGGGACTCGTCAAGTTTTGATAAGTACATGAAACATTCTTCCTCGGCAGTAGTGTTAGGAAGAAGTTCGACAACGAGTTGTAGAGACAGAATTTCGCACTCTATTGGAAGGACAACCTCCAATCCATACACCAATTGGAAAGGAGTAAAACCTATGGCGGTTTTAACGGAAGTTTTGTAGGCCCATAATGCTGAAAAGAGCATATTATGCCAGTTGGACTTATGCGTACCTACCATCCTTTGGACCATAGTTTTCAAGACCTTGTTAATGGACTCGACCTATCCATTGGACTGCGGGTAGTAGAGTGTTGAGTTTTCATGGAGAAAACCCAATCTATCGCTCAGTTCATCAACCATATGGTTCAGAAAGTGAGAACCATGATCGGTAACTATCGCCTTAGGAACTCCAAATCATGCTATTACGTGATTGAACATGAAGAGTGCTGTGATTTTTTCATCGTTTTGGTATGTAGGCATTTCATCGGCCCACTTTGTAAACTAATCCACATTTATGATGATGTAACTATGCCCCACGGCCAAGGTAGGTTTACAATGCATAAAATCGATGCCCCATTTTGTGAAGGGGCCCACGACAATAACCAGGTGTAATGGGGCGGGATGGGTGTGCTTCTTTGTATGGAAGTGTTGACAAGGAGGACATCTCTTCACGGCCTCGATACAATCTTAGAAGATAGTAGGCCGATAATATCCTGCGCGCAATATATTCTGAGCTGTAGTCATCCCAGAGAGGTGAGCACCACACGCCCCAGCGTGACAGTCATTCATAACGCATTTAGCCTCATCATGAGTTAGACAACGTCGAAGAATTGAATCGACGTCGCGGCGGTACAAAGTATCACTGATGATCAGGTAATACTTTGCGTGGTGGCGTATGCGATGATGATCATCACAAGATAGATTGGTGTTAAAACATTGGGTTTGAAGATACAACGTGATATCTCCATACCATGGATCAGACGTACTAATATGGAACAATGACTCGTCTGGAAAGGAGTCATTATGCTCAGACTCTACATCAGTACGACGGAGGTCACAAATAAGCTCAGCAAATACCAAAGACTTTTTAGACTTAGCTTTTTTGAAAAGAAGATCAAATTCATGCAGTATCATGATCCAGCGTGAATACTTTCCCCCAAGCACTTGACGTGTCAGAACGTGGTACATGGGGTTTGAATCAGCAATGATGGTGGTGGTGTGGAGCAAATTATAATGTCGAAACTTCTGCATGGCAATGAATGCCGCGAGAGCGAGCTTCTCAACATGTGAATAACGAGTTTCAGCGTCAATGAGACCTTTACTGGCGTAATAGATCACATGTTCCTGGGCGTCCTGGTCTTCCTGAACCAAAACCATGGCGATAGTGGTGTTGGAAGTAGCAAGATATAGGATGTAATCTCAATAGCAATTCAACGGTTGTATCACAGGGGCATGCGTGATGGCATGCTTCAAACTATCAAAAGATTGTTGAGCCTAGTCATCCCAAATGAACGGGACGTCCTTTTTCATTAACCTCATGTAACCTTGCGTCTTCTGTGTGAAATTACAAACAAAGCGCCGTAAGTAAGTTGCTTTGCCTTGCAGTCTTTGAAGTTCCGTAATATTAGTTGGAGGTGGAAGAGCGACAATGGCCTCCACCTTCGAGGGATAAATACGGATCCCATCTTTGGAGACGATAAAGTCGAGGAGGCATCCAGACTCGACACAAAAAATGATTTTGTGAGGATTCAGGCGGATGTTATACTGCTTGCATCTAAGGAAAACAACCGTCAGATGATCAAAGTGGAAGTCACGTTGTTTCGAATGGGCAGGGAGATCGTCCAAGTAAGGTTGCACAAAGTCCTTCACATTGTGGAAAGCGTACGACATGGCCCACTGGAATGTGGCGCCAACCTTTTTAAGGCCAAAAGGAAGTTTGCGGTATGCAAACGTTCCCCAAGGGCAGATGAAAGCAGTCTTGTGTTGATCCGTCAGGTGGATCTCACGTGGATCTAAATTTGGTTGTATTCGGAAAAGCCATCCATAAACGAGAAAATGACGCTTCCAACACAATTGTCGATGATCTGGTCGATGAAGGGAGTCGGGTAGTTGTCTTTGGGACAAGCTTTTTTGAGATCCTGATAATCGACGCTAACACGGATCTTTCCCTTCTTGGACGACATTTGAGACCCATTATGTCAATGGGACAGGGTAAATGAAACTAGCCTTCAAGAGTTTTTCAATTTTTGCCTCGATTGCCACAGTCTTCCGAGGGTGTACCGGTCGCAACTTTTGGCGAACAGGTTTGATGTCGGCATAGGTTTTGATCTCGTGCAAAAAAATGGAGGGGTCTATCCTAGGCATCTCGTCGTAAGTCCAAGCGAATACGTCTTGAAATCGCTTGAACAAGGCCGTAGCGAAGATGACTTCTTCAGGGGAACACTTCTGGCCTAACTGAATGTGTTCCACTACACCAAGTTTAACCGAGATGTCGATCAAAGTAGTAGGCTCAATATTGGCTAAGTTGCCTTCAGAATTCATTTGACACGCGAGTATCAAAGATGGAGAGCCAGAAAGAACATCCGGTGTAGAAATGGTGCGGATGTCGTTCTCTACAGTAGCAAAAATGGGAAGGGAAGACGAACGATGATGGAGGTCTTCCCACAGAGGGTCGTCCGCGCTCATGATTTCCATGATGGACTCATCAGAAAGAAAAGTCCATACGAAGGGATCGGATGAGGTCCGTTGCAGAGAACTAGGGCTGATTAGATAGCCTCGTACATAAGTTCAACGGGTGACAGAGGCATGCGGTCTCCAATCAGGTGTGTGGTGGCTTCATCAAGTACAAGCCATGAATGAGTAGAGTTGGAGATAGAGGATAACTGTGAGGAGATCATGTTTATCGTGGCGACATGATTCGGGGGATCTGAGATAGGAAAAACACCCATAAGGGATGAATCGTTAAGGAGGCCAACCCCCACACTCTCATATTTTTGTGAAGACTGTCCAATGGAAGGAACGTTATCGCATGGGTGAGAAGTGGTGTCAAGTGTGCAGAAATCCAGTTGGTCGACTGTGACAATTCGACCCTGATGGGGGAATTGTACTATGCAGAAGATAGATGATGCAACTGTGTGCATGGAATAAAACCAATTACGACCAAGGAGAATGTTATAATCTAATGGGGCAGGGACCACTTGCACGTTAAGGGTTATGGTCTTTCCCCCCAGCTCTACTGGTAAAGCTTGTAACATCTCATGAGGTTGAATGCCACGTCTGTCAAAGGCTCTCAAAGTGGTAGGAGAATGATTCAACTCCGGAGAACCTATGGCTCTCCAACATGCGATCGACATGATTGACGTAGAGGCTCCTTCGTCTAAAATGGTACGATGGATAATCTTCCCAGCAATGTTTGTGGCAACTTGGAATGCCAATTGATGGGAGAGCCTCGGTTTGAAGTACTCGAGTCGGAACATGATGGTATTCGATAAATTTGGGTCAACTGCACCGATAGCAGCGAGGAGAGTCTTACGCTTATTTGGACAGTTTTGCAAGACTTCGAGCGTCGACATAGCACAAGGACCTTGTGCCAGGTCCTCTACAATATTGTAGTTTTGAGCAGCCTGAGCATTAGGATTACAAACCGATTTTCTAATCGTGCTCATGGGTGGACGCAACACTAACTCTAAAGAAGGCTTCTTGATGGTGAGAGGCGCAGTCGGTATGGTGACATCGGGCATCGAAGTGGAAGATTTTTCAATATTACTTCCATCGGGTTCTTTGTCTGGAACGGGGTCATACGAACGAGAATGAGTGTTCAAGTTGATAGTCTTATTATGTGCCATGAGAACATGCGTGGTGTTGGATGCTTCTCCTTGGGAAGAAGAAGTGTGAGCGATCGACTGCTGATTTTGAGCAGGGAAAGGATCGTTGAGAACTGCGGGTGTGGGTTTTCCCTTAAGAAACTTTTAAACTTTGTCTCTATGGGGGCATTCCTTGGAAAAATGATCATCACCACACAGTAGACAAGGAAACTTTAACTTCCTTTTCTGTTTGGTATCATCAGGGGTGCTCTTTTGTTCCTGGTGGGTGGAAGATTTCTTAGGTTTCCCCTTGTTCTTCTTCTTACCACCGAACTTTTGAGGCGAAGCTGATGAAACAAAATTCACCTCTTCGGTAGCACCAGGGGTGGATGATTTGGTAGTGCTGAGACCATCCTGCATTGGTGATGGGACGAACCTTGGGGGTTCGAAGAACCGACAGGTTGATGAGAAGGCTGGGTGTGAAGGGATCCAATGATGCCATTGGCTTGGTGTCCCTTGGGTGGTTTCGCAGGGTCATTAGCGTCATAGGGTGCATCAGGAAGAATATCAAACAATGTGCCAGATTGAGTATAAACTAAGTCTAGCACATGGGCACAAGCGATGGCTTGTTCTTCAGTGACAGCACCTCCCATGGCAACATCTTGTGCTATGGTAGGGATGAGAGACTTCGTGAACCAGTCTGCTAGGAGTTGATCTGGGATGGGAGCTTTAATGAGACGATGTCTCCTTCGCCACTCATGGATGTGATCCGAAATGTGAGTGGCAGTATTCTGACGAACTCAGGTTAAAAGCTCAGTACCAATTTCGTATCGTATAGGAAGCTGGAAATGAGTCAAAAAATTCATGGCAAGAGAACCAAAATCAGGAAAAGAGGGGTGGTAATTCGATGTACCACTTGGCAGCTGAACCGGTGAGAGTCCTTTGAAGCAATCTAAGACTGATCTAGTCATCTATTAAGGAGTTAGATGAACACCATAAATGGTATGTCATCACATGGTTTTTAGGATCTTCACCTGGCTTGCCATCAAATTTCAGGATATCAGATGGAAGTTTCACTGGAATAGGTGGCCTGCTAGTTCTGTGGTAAATAGGGTCATTGGTTAAACGAGAGAGGTCAGGTAGGTCCAATAGGGTGGTGGTCTACTACTACCACTACCAGATGGGTAAGGGCCTCCTCCGTCGCCTCCCCCATAGTGGGGTGGTGGACCGCCACCACCGCCACCTCCCCCAAGGGAGGTGGGCCATGATGACTGAAATAAGGTGGTCCTCCGCCAGAAGGTAGAGGTCCGTCTCCTCCGGAGTTGTGTGGGGGTCCGCCACCTCCGTGGGAGGCAGAGGTGGACCAATGGGAGGTAGGGGGACTTGAGGGACTGTGAGTGGGGGCTCATGCTGTAAAAAAATTTGCTGTCCCCAAAGAGTGTAAGGATTACCGGGGTATGGTACCCCGTAGAGTGCGTTTCCAGGGTTAAGTTGACCCTGAATGGGGTTAGGATAACCTGGATATGCTTGAATCGATGGAGGTTGGATTACATTGGATGGTCCTCCAGCATGGGATAGTCCCGTAGTGGAAGGTCCAGGAGGTAGCGAATTGCCAATGTTAGGTCCGATAGGGACTCTAACTGTGGTAATATGGTTAAGAGATGGGGGTTTCCCCCCAACAACATCTTGGTGATCACTAGGTAATGGTTGACCCAACACCATTGGTTGGTTATCCACCGTAGGATTAATGTTACTTGTAAAAAAGGTAGGGGGTAAGGAGTACCCTCCCCTCAAAGTTTGAGGTGGGGGAACATGTAATGAAACCGTGTTGGTTACAGGTGTGTTGGACTGTTGCTATTTAACAGGTTGGGTAGTGGGAAGTACTAAACCGGTCTCTTGTTTAGGAGATGCGTATGCAAGTTGACCAGTTTCAAAAGTGGTCACGTGTTGCGTGGATGATTCTGGTGACTCGAAAGATAAAGAGCAACTTAGGATCGACCGATCGTCGAATCTTATTTGAAAGTTCCGACTTCAAAACTCCTCACCCATGGCGCGTAAACGAGCCAGTTGCTCATGATAAGGTGTCAAGCGGTCATCGATACTAACCTGATTGGGTGGGGGTGCAACATCATAATGGGCCATTGGGTGACCGGTAGAAGATGTCCAGTAGGCTGTTGATGGACTAGCAGTGACTCTGCGGTCACCCTGGGGTTGATTTATCGATTCCAACGACCCAGGCTCTCCCAGAGCAATGGGAGGTAAGTCTTGTGAAGTGGGTTGTTGTGCTTCTTCACCTTGTGGGGGATGAGAGGCAGATGAATTTGGAGGAGTATGAGGAAACAAAAGTCCTCCAACATTCAAAGTGGGGTTTTCCACTTCATGTGACCCGACCCTGGCATGTGGATCCATCCTTACTGTCGAAATTACCTCCTGATTAAGGGGATATTCGGGTGGTAAGTTTTGAATTCTACAGGACCTTCTCCAAGGAAAGTCAGCTAGAGTGACTGAAACAAGATTTTCTCCTAAGGAAAGCTAAAAAAAGGCAGACCAGACAAAACCTTACACAAACTAAGGCCACAAGCAAACTTATGTTATAAGAGTGGATTCAATAGTCTGGAACCTCACAGGAGATTATCAAGGCATCACAAACCGCTATATACTGCAGGGTCCAACAATATGACGCGACAAGGAGGATTGGGACCATACCCTTGCCTGCATACCCAATTACCTGGACAATACGTGCGTGCTAATCTCCCCGAGTGCTGTTCTCGATGTATTTCTTTGCCAAGACGGCCAAATGGTTAACTCAGTTGGTTTCAGGAATCCTAAGGGTGTCTCCCGATATGGAAGGTATGTGGGAGATCAAATCCGTAGTGGTGCTGTCTAATGCACAACCGTTCGGCAAGAGACCTTCCGATATACTACCGAGTACGTGATACACCCTTCAATATATGCCAAGTACTCAAGATGACTTGGTGGGTATGTGAAAAATATCGATATACCGATAAGTATGCGGAAGACTACAATCCTCCCAGGATATACTGCTGGCAAATAACGATAGCTTCCATGCTTAATGACACTGGAACACGTCTCTAACTTACACACAAGTTTCTAAATATTTTACCCTAGTTCTACCGTTAATTTTATCTGGATGGTTAGGTGAATGCATGAGGTGAGTACATAATCGGAAACATAGTGCAAGCCCTAGCTACATGAAAAAAGTATGCTTTCCTTTCGATGAATGCTACCTATGGGAAGGAGAAATCTTCTTTTTCTTTCCAACAATTTCACCAAAGCAATGCAATGCAACACAACCCCAAATCTACTAAAGGAGAAATCTTCTTTTTCTTTCCAACAATTTCACCAAAGCAATGCAATGCAACACAATCCCAAATCTACTAAAAATGATTACAAAAGCATTCTTTCCATTTTGTGCGAAACGCAAAAAATCACAACACTAATAATCTAAATCACAACATTTTTTCCTTTTCTTTTTATTTTCAAAGCAAAATGACACTAAGTAATGAAAAGAGAGGATTCTAAAATGGAGTATGCAAGCTTTTCAATTTCACTTTCAATGACCTAAAAGAAATAAGAATTAAAAATGCATCTATCTTTCCTTAGCATGGCACTAATTTCGCAAAAACTAAAGCATACTTTGAGTCTTTCAAGAAGATGAGCGATTCATAATTCAAGAAAAACACAATTGATCACACATTCATTCAATTTTTCCAAAAAATGCATAAGCAAAACGTTCCAATGCACAAACAATTTTCTACAACAATGCTTGAGAAATGATGGGAAAGAAGCACTTTTAACTTTTCAATGGATGCATCAAAACAATAATTTGATAACAGCTATGCTTTCAAATGTAAATGAATGAAAAGAAAACACTACTTGTAGCACTCAGTACACTCATAAAACTTGAGAAAAGACAAGCACTTAGTCAAGCTGAAAGAGACACAAGACTCAAAATCAGATAGTAGAAAGCAAACCAAGCAAGCAAAGCTCAAAAAATAATGAAAATGAGGTTTGGGAGCTGATCTAATGCAGTAACTAGATCAGTTAATGGAGAGAAGGGAATGCAAGGGTGAGCGGATGAAGGTGGAGGAGACAAGAGTGTCCACCACTACTGGTTCTCAGACTTGTCCAAAGCGGAACCGAAAACCAATCCAAACTAAGCCAAACACTCAACACACAAATCGAAGGTGGGATCTCTGGCTAGATCTTGCAGCACAGAGGGATTTCATACATCAAATAAAAAGATCAGATTAACAAGTGGAGAGGGGATGTCTGCATGCCAAATTCGATGAATCGACGCACTCTGTGTATGTACACAGTGTGACGTCGCAGTTCACCAATGCGGGGAGTGCAACTGTGTCACAGTATACCAATGAAAGGACTGCGACGAGTGGCCAACAGACAAAGAACAGAGACCAGAAACCACACAGTGTTGCTCTGATTTCACTAACCAAGTGCGACAGGCGAGATCTAAGTTAAAAAATGATTCAAATCTCCAAGCAATGAACTATGAAATGGTTTGGAAATGAGTAGTATAAACTCAGAGGAAGCATATCAGAGTCTTCGATATGAAGATCTGATAGTGAAATCAACTCAAGAAGCAAATGAGAAATAAAAGGCTTGTGTCAAGCAATCAACTGAAAATGATTCCCAGATTGAAAACTATTAAAACAAGATGAATGTTCCCCAATATGGTCGCCATATTTGTTTCGCGGACAATCTACCGAGAGTAGACTCAAGGCCCGATCTCCCTAGCTTAACGTAAGTCTAGAAAAAATAAGACAGAACATAAAATACTTTCCTAGATCATATAGAAATACAAATGAAAGGGTAGATCGTTTACCTTAGATTTGTAGATCCCTTTATCCTTCGTTTATCCAATGCTCCAGCGCTGCCAGTTCGCGAGTAGCTAAACCCTGTCAAACATGTAACGGACCACGAGAAGTGAAAGCATATATCTCATATGATAGATCTAAGTTAACAGTTAAGGAGGAAAACTCTAAACATCATCAAAGAGACAACATTTATGGAAAGCAATTATATTAACTATATTAAAGAATGGAGAAGTACAATAGAAAAGAGGATTACAACCATTGCCTTAACGCTGCAAGCTCCTTCCAACAAGCCATGCCAAAGCTCCTAGAGAGAAGTAGATGTTCCCCAAGCTAGAGTGTCAGATCTATTGGGCTTAGTTTCACCAACATAAGAGTACCATAGAATTCCTCCCCTTGGGATGGGAGTGAGCTTCATTTAAATAGGACTAAGTGGATAGGGTATGGATAGGATGATCGGAGAGGCTTAAGGGATCCTTCCAAAATGATAGGAATCGAATGCCAGCTCTCCCAAGAGGTCAAGGATAGGGTCCCAAGTCAGCAAACTTCGAGAAGGGACTTGAAGGGCTATTTTTGTCCATTAACTGACATCGGCACACCCTGCAGTAGAGCAAGCTGTAACGTCGCATGCTGCATGAGTGCAACCTGCAACGACCTCTCAAAACCTAGTACAAATGGGTACAAATCCTTCTAGGTTAATGACTCAATCAAGGTAACTCCAGGGGTGTATACATTGAATCTCATGATGGGAAGATTTTAGGTGTAACAACTGTGAGCATGGTTGATGAGATTTGCAAACATGCTGAAGTTTGACTAAGAGTGAGGCTTGCAAAATGTGGATTACAAAATATTGCAAAACGCAAGTGCAAAATGTTTATGCCACATATAAGTCCAACTTTAAAATGTACACTCCAATATTGATGATGATGATGATGATTGTTAACAATAAGACCAACATTGGTCTATCTATCCTTGAGAAAAAATGATTTATTAGGAACAAAATTGTAAGGAAAAATTGATTATTAGATTTATCATATATTGAGACAAACTGATTTATTGTGCACATTAATTAATGGATATGTACCACTGACTAATTGCACAGATTTCACAAACTTTCTGCATTCATTTTTAAGTCTTTTTAAATGGTAAATATACCAATTGGCCCTATCCTAAACTCTTGTGAGCGTTGTACTCAAATATCCCCATGGAACTAGTTTGAATACTGGGAATAACTCATTTCTTCATGTACTTGGAAATTGCAATGTCTTATCTATTCCAATTATGTTACTGGTTATATGCTTCTAATGCCACCATACATAAAATTTAAAACTTTTAACAGGTATTGCCAAGACAATACCCAATGCAATCCAGTAATATTGTCCACATAATCCCTCTTAGTTCATCATTATCTAAAATTTATATCATTACATGAACTTATCACATTCTTTAATGAATTGTCATATGCATCCATGTTGGCCATCAACTTTATGCCTAACTAGGTATAACTGTCTTAAAAGCAGCCAAATCATGGTAACAACTCATGGTGATTTGTCACTTGTTAGCGAGCTGTCAACTTTAAGCTTTCCCATGTGTAAGACGTGGTTGCAAGGGACCTCGGCTGGCATTTAGGTAACACAAGCTCTGAAATGAGGGTTAAAAAAATACCAAATAAATATAGGTTGGACAACAACTTTAGGCCTTCCTAGGTGATATACATACACACACACACACACATGTATATCATAGTAGTAGAGAACCAAGGGTTATCTCTATCAATTGAACCATCTTCCTAGATCATGTTAATGATAGGGAGGTGGGAGGCCATAGATCACAGGTTCAAATCTGGTCAAGTCCTTCAGGGTTACTAGCAGTTATTTTGGTTGGTGGTTGAGAAAACATCCATCTAAATATTCTGAGAAGAGGGGGCCTCCCACAATGTTTTCCTTGGAAAAAATGCACACACACACACACAATCCATCCTCATCAAAGTTAACATATCGACCTACCACAATCTTCTTTTGCATTGGAATGTAAATATGGTAAGCCTTTGGAGTCACACTATATCCAACATAAACATTCTTATGCTCAAGGGTTTAAGTTTAGTCTTCTTCTCATGATGGGCATGAATATAAATAGGACGAAAAAAAACTCAAAAATGTGATACCTAAGGTATCTCGCTAGTAAAGGATTTTTCTAGTGTCTTGTCCTTAATATCCTGTGAGAACACCCATTCAAAATTACAACTGTATTGCATGCCTTTTCCCAAAGACACATGGATAAATATTTGTCGTGGATCATTCCTTTGGTTGTATCTATGATGGACCCATTCTTCCTCTCTACAACCTCATTTTGTTGCAAGTTGTGAGGTATTTTTAAACTTTAGCTTCCTCTTGACCTTTTATTCTTTGCAAAATGCATCAAAGTCCTTAGGGGTGTACTATATTCCATTGTCAAATCTCAAACTTTGATATTCTTGCCCATTTTATTCTCAATTAAGGCCTTGAACTATTGAAACTTAGAGAACACTTCATCCTCGGTCTTCATAAAGTAAACCCAAGATTTTTGTGTGGAATTATCAATGAAAGAAATATAATGCAAGTTCTTGCAAAGAAACTAAGGACATAGGTCCACGTACATTTGAATGAAATGGATCAATAATATTTCTTGATTCATGCTCACTACTTAAGAAAGAAGTCTTGGCATGCTTACCAAGTGTGATACCCTTGCACACTCTTGTCTTCTCCATCTCGAAGTTTGGATTTCCTTGCACCATGTCCTTCAAGAGAGGAAATGATTCATAGTGCAAGTGATCAAATTCCTTGTGCCATAACTTGCTCATTGACATTCTCATGCATTAAAGCATCATAGTTCATTAGATCTTCTAGCAACATGTAAAGGCCACCTTCTCAAACTCCTTTCTCCAAAACTCTACCAAGTTCATGGCTACAAATTCTATTGATTTCCTATTGATAATCAAACTCAACCACACACTACAGATCTCTAAGAATATTCTTTGTCAAACCAGGAATGTACACAACACCATGCAACTCTAGAACATCCCTTTACGACATGCAAAAAGAGATGGAATGGGGATAAAGCCCATTTCAATAAATAGATATGTGAATCATCGCCTAACTCCACTTGTATTCCATCCTCACATTCTTGCAGTTTGTAGAAAGCCTCCTTGTTGAAGGTCATGTGTTTGGATGCTCCATTATCCACATGCCACCCTACACCAAAAAAGTGTTATTGGAAAGACATGAAAAATTGGAGAAGGTTGTCTCAAGCTTAGATAATAACTCACACACTTGCATCTCCCTGAAAAATGCTTCTATCATTGCTTGGATTTGTTCCTCTCAAGACAATAAAAGCATAGTGTACTAGCTTGTGGACCTTGAAGCTATTTCACATGACTCGAGTCTTTCTTCCCCTAATTTGAAGAATCTAAGTCTTTCTCCTTACCCATCCTAGGTCCTCCTTTCTTACCTCCACTCCCCACTACCAAGAGAATATTGTACTTGTTAGAGAACTGAGAGCTTGGAGTTATTGCAGTTTTTCTAATGGTTTCAAGGGTTGTCACAATGATGATGTTGGCTCTAGGCATATCCTCCCTTTCTATATTTTACCTGCAGGTATGGTCATCACTTTTCAATCTCCTTTTAATTATTGCATCTAATACTACCATAGAAAGTCAAAGTCCAAAAGAGAGTGGGTATGGGAACTAGATCATTTATCAACTAAGCGGCTCAACTCATTATGGCTCTTTTTTAGTTTCCTAGAGTATATGCAGTGCTTGCAAGGATCGAGACAACAATGGGCGGAATCATTGCATTTGTAGGCTATATAGAACCTACTAGAGACATGAATTGAGAATGGGAATAATATAGTTAATCAACTAGACAACTTAATTCACTATGACACTAATAAAATAGTTAATCACCTATACAACTTAACTCACTACGACACTAAGTGTTTTTAATCTCCTACAAAATGCACAATTGTTTTATGAATTAGGGAAATAGGGATGCTGCTAATTTCATGGATTTAACTACTTTTTCCTATTTTTGTTTGTAGTGTGTACATACATTTGGTTATGTCCCTACCATAATGGAGCTTTCCTTTTTCCAGTGTTGTTGCAGAGTATGTTTCCTCATGCCTACCTTATAAGCTTACTAGTAATGATGTGTACCTTACGGTTGGATGCTCAAGGCCTGATCTCCCTAGCTTAACGTAAGTCTAGAACAAATAGGACAGAACACAAAATACTTTCCTAGATCAAATAGAAATGATAATGTAAAGATAGATCGTTTACCTTAGATTGGCAGGTCCCTTTCTTCTTCATTGATCCAATTCTCTAGCGTTGCCATATCTTGAACAACTATACTATGTCGAACATACAATAGACCAAAAATAGTGAAAGCATACATCTCATATGATATATCTAAGTTAACAGTTAAGGAGGAAAACTCTAAACATTATCAATGCGACAATATTTATGGAAAGCAATTGTATTAACTGTATTCAAAAGTGGAGAGTACAATAGAAAAGAGGATCACAACCATTTCCTTAACGTTGCAAGCTCCTTCCGACAAGCCATGCCAAAGCTCTTAGAGAGCAGTAGATGTTCTCCAAGCTAGAGTGTTGATCTACCAAGCTAATTTCACCAGCATAAGAGTACCATAGAATTCCTCCCCCCTTTGGAGAGGGGTAGAGCCTCACTTATATAGGACTAAGTGGATAGGATATGGATAGGGTAGGTTGAGATATGATAGGAGAGAGATAAGGGATCCTCCCCATAGGTTAGGAACCGAAGGCCAGCTCCCCCAACAGGTTAGGGATAGGGATCCAAGTCAGCAACCTTCAAGAATGAGCTCGAAGAAGCTATTTTTGCCTTTTAACTGACTTCGTCTCACCTTGTAATGGAGCAAGGTGTGACGTCATAGGTTGCATGAGTGAAGCCTGCGACGACCTCTCAAAACCTAGTAGAAGTGCAATGATGTCCCTTCCAAGTAAATGACTTAGTCAGCAGAACTTCAGGGATGTATACACTGAATCTAATGGTGGTAAGATTTTAGGTGTAACAGAATGCCCCTCAAAGCATGAAGCTGTTTAAATATTGGACATGAGAAATGCTTTGACAGAAAGAGATGGAAATGGACTTGTCGGATGAAGGATGTTGCTGCAGTACAACTGACTCTGAAACTGACAATCTCATATGATGTACAACATGGCTGCCGACCAATACAATTCAGATCCATGATAGTAATGACCAACTGAACACAATCATGGCTACTGAACACAAACGTAGATCCATGATGAGATGATAACACAGCCATGACCAATACAAATGTGGATCCATGTAATATGACTCAATACAAACTCCATTGCAACCTGGGTAACATATGACTCCCTAGGGTCTTCAAGTCGAACCCGCAATGATATGAATCTATCCATGTGATTACAAATGTCTTGATGTCGAACATGGTAGAAACCACTTGATTACCGGTCATTGATGTATACTGTTAACAAGTGCGAGGGAAATCATCATTAATGTCAACGATCCCCAAGGTATCACAGTACATATCATCAAGCATGAATTAACGAGTTGAAGTCGAATGCAAGATGAAATCTTTCAATCAAGAGTTAATGATGTAAACTCATGTCGAAAGCGAGGTAACCTGCCATTGAGGCATGCAAGACCAAGGTACTTGGTTGGTTTCTAGATTTGATCCTTAGATGATGTGTTGAAGTCAACAAGGATGAATCTGTCGAAGGAGGGCCATGATGAATCCCCCATCATCGACATGAAACATGACAAAGGATGTGTAGAGTGGATTGGATGATACAAACATACGTGAGACTAACTCAAAGTAGACTGACATGATTGAAGGTGTACTGACTGCAAATAGATGAAGTAGTGAAAAATATCCTTGAACATGGGCATGGCATGACTTGGTAGTATTGACATGACGAGTGTGACACAAACTCCTAATGCAACTGATGATGGAAGCTTTCTTTGAATGACTCAAAGGAGTAACAAGACTCAGGAAGTAAGCAACTCAAGGACAAACAGATGATCCAAGTACTACATGCAAATGTAAATGAGTGCCATGTTCAAGAACGACCTGGTACTTCCATTGATAAAGGGGTAATACAAAAACTTTCCTTTTTCCCCAACATGAATGATGAGTGCCTCATGTGTTTTTTATGAGCTTGATGAGGGTAACCTGATGCTCGGTATAGCTCATCTCATAGATGAGTCCAATCCCAAATATTTTCCGAACCTGGGATAGGAGGGGTTTGTTCCATGGCGGGCCCTTCAATGTAAGAATTTAACGAGTCCATAGAAGGTAAAATCGGTCGTCACTTCATGTTTAGAGAGTCTGAAAATAACTAAAGAAGACTCCAACGGTCCTGTAAAGTTAGCCTCATCGCCTGAAAAAGGGTAAAACAACGCGGGAGAGGACTCTTCCAGTCATGATTGGCTGGAGTATACCTTTTTCGTAACTAGTGCCTCCTGGTCTGAAAAAGGGGTAAACTATCACCAGGAAGACGTCCATTCAAATTCTTTTACAAGCATGAATGCTACAAGTTCACTTGGCAATCTTTTCGTATTTCTAGAGCCTGAAAAGAGCTTAAAGATAGACTCTAGGGGGGTTCCTTTTCCGTAGGAGTTTAACAAGCCTGGAAAAGTGATAAATCGTAACTCGGTAACGTTTTCTCATAGTTTCAAGAGCACGAGAAAGAACAAAGAGTAACTCATTAATTGCAATCTATCGAAAAAAGATAAATGACAAAAAATTCACAAGGGGGGTTCATACCTGAGATGATCGTTCCAATATGAAAACGGCGTAGAAAGACACTTCACAACCTCTGCACACTCGAAAACTAGGTCAAATAGTCAACTGAATGTTCAAAAATAATAAAATCGACCCAAACTATAGCAAATGGCATAATGCCATCAAAATATTTGAAAAATGAATATTCCATTTTATTTATAAATAGAAATAAAAACCAAACATAGTCACCATTCTATTTGCCAAATTTGGGAGGAGTAGTGTCATTTGGAGCCAAAACTTCACTCGTCGATTCTGGGAGCTACGATTAGCCATTTCACCCACCGTCCATCCCCAAACTCAAAAAAAACTCAAAAGAAGGACTTCCGGTGGGTGAAGCAAGTTCTAACATTGTTAAAAACCTCCCGTTGGAAGGTTCCAAGCATCCAAAATGGTTTTGGAATGGCAGGAAAGGGAACATGAATTAGATGATGAGAAAGCTGCAAACAATCCACATTGTGTGGAAGCATTGAGGAACTGTGGGCTCCTCAGGTTCTTCCGCATTCAGGGGATGAGATCCCAAATTCCACTATTGACTCATATGCTCTGATGCTGGGATGCGGCCCAACAATACTTCATGATCGGTGAGCATGAGCTTACCATAGATGTCGAGGAAATCTACTTTCTGACCGGTTTGTCCCGAAGGGGGGACAATGTGCTACTTACTGGATCACGTGGGAATGATCGAACTATGGAAGATATGATTCGACAGCATTGTGGTCCCAATGCCCATGCATCTAGTGGGAAGATTCCCATCAAAGATGTACAAGAGCGTCCATTACGTGCCATATTATTCACCATTACGAGGATGGTGGGGAGTCAAGCTCCTCACTTAGCCACTAGGGCACATATGCTTGCAGAGGACTGTATGTCTCTGAAGATCTTTAACTGGTGCGAGGGAGTCCTCGCAAACATGCGAGCTCAGCTGACAAAGTGTTGGCGGGGAGAGCTCAAACAGTTTGGCTAAGGATCTATAGTGATCTCGTTCTTACTGGAACGGGTTCCCCTTTTGTGTCCTCAGGTACCACTGGAGGATAGGGACCTTAGGAATCCACACATGGCTAGGTGGACCGATGTGATGGCCTGACATGGTGGGGGTCCTATCATCGGATTCCCTCCTGAGTTCTTCACTTGGATGGAGGGCCAGTTACTGATGGTGGAGGACTTTCCATATGGTGGTACCGACTTCAGAGATGATCCTGACTTGCCGCTGCTAGAAGGAGCAGCATGGGGAGACCTTGGTAAGAACAAATGACCCTTGTACCTTTTAAATTTTTATGCATTTATGATTTTTTTTATATAGTGTTGACAGGTGAACAACATGTGTGTGTAGATGTGGGGCCTATACGACCGGTGGGGACCTCTCTTCTGGTTAGGAGAGAGAGAGGAGAGGGAGCGGTTGTGGGTCCAGCTGTGCATGCTGCTATCGTGGAGATGGATAGAGCCTATGCCAACCTGAGTGGGTTGACACTAGATGTTCCTAAGCCGACGGTAGATGAGGTGTCGCGGCCCATGCAAGTACATACAATTGGAGCGACTGGGCGCTTCAACATACTGCTTCGCAGGGTTGCGAGAGCAGTGGATGGTTTCTGCACTCAGCAGGCTCGAGCTGTTAGACCACCTAGGGTTGTACAGGCCAGACTATAGGCCACATGTTGTTACTGTGTGTGTGCTGAGATCTTAGAGGCCTCAGATTTTTGTACTACTGAAAGCTATGAGGCTTCAAATTTTGTAGAGACTTACTGAAAGCCGTGGTGCTTCAGAATTTTGTACCACCACTACCTTTTCGAGATTATATATATATATATATCTACAGACATTTCGACGATTTATACATTATGTGTTTCAAATGAGTGAATGATGTGGTCTTGCTTATGTGTTTGCTTATGAAATGAATTATTTACATGCTATGTCTCCTTTAACAATTCATGAGATATGCTTGTGTGTGTGCAATGTACCAATCCAAGATGAAGTTGGCCATAGAGTCGGAAACCGTGTTAACGTCTCATGGAATGTGTAGTTACTGAATGGACTCAAAGGACCTTTCCAGAAGACGGACTCATCGATATAGACAGAGCAAAAAAGGATCGCAGATGGCGTAAACTCGGTTAAGATGAGAGACCACTAGTTGAGAGTCCAAATGGATGACAACGTGGTCCATACCCAAAGAAATGGCGTCAGTTAAGGTTCCAATGACTGCTTTATATTCTGCAGCATTGTTAGTTGTGAAACCTAGACACATTCCCCCCGACCTAATGAGCTCTCCAGTAGGTGAATAGAGTACCCAGGCTGCTGAAGCAAGGTTACGGATATGCTGGCTGGCGCCTTCCGCGAATCTATAGCACGTTGCCATCTGCACACGTAGACAAAACATGGTATAAGAAACGAACAAGACCTAAAACATGCAAAAAAACAAAGTGTCACATCATACAGAAAACACACACGCACGCCATGTATAGTATATACAAAAATACTTATGCATGGAAAGACTCAAGCATAGTACCTCTTCAGGTAAATCCCATTGCAGGGTTCACCCAAAGATATCCCATCATAATCCTCAAGTTCATAAGCACCCTTCTCTAAGACACGTTTCACTATGTAAGGTCCATGCCACATGGACTCAAACTTACCTGCCCCCATCTTATCATGTTTTTGATCGTAAGTAAGGAGCAAATCTCCTTCGTTAAAAACGCGAGGTTCTACCGACTTATCGTACTGCATTTTGATGCATTTCTTATGGGCCTCGTTGGTAAGAGTGACATCTCGGTGAGTCTCATCGAGCTTAGCTAGCTAGAGGAAGCGTTCTTCCTCGGCAGTGGTGTTCAGGAGAAGTTCGATGGCAAGCTTGAGAGATGGAATCTCGCACTCCATAGGAAGGACCACCTCCAATCCATACACTAGTTGGAAAGGAGTGAATCTAGTGGCAGACTTAACGGAAGTCCTATAAGCCCAAAGTGCGGAGAAGAGCATGTTGAGCCAATTGGTTTTGTGCGTACCTACCATTCATTGGACCATGGTTTTCAAGACCTTGTTAATGGCCTCGACCTGTCCATTCGACTGTTGGTAGTATGGCGTTGAGTTTTCATGGTGAAAACGCAATCTATCGCTCAACTCGTTAACCATGTGGTTCATGAAATGGGAACCATGGTCTGTAACTATTGCTTGAGGAACTCCAAACCGTGCTATTACATGATTGAACATGAAGAGTGCAACGGTCTTGCCATCGTTCGTGTATGTAGGCATTGCCTCAGCCCACTTTGTAAAGTAGTCCATAGCTACAATGACGTAACTATGCCCCCTGTCTGAGTTAGGCTTACAGTGCATGAAATCAATGCCCCATTTAGCAAAGGGGCTAACGACAATAACCGGGTGTAACGGGGTGGGGTGGGTGCGCTTCTTAGTATGAAAATGTTGACCTGGAGGACATTTTTTAACGGCCTCGATGCAACCTTTAAAGATAGTCAGCCAAAAATATCCTGTGCACAAAATCTTCTGGGCTATAGCCATCCCAGAGAGGTGACAGCCACATGCCCCTGCATGGCAGTCATTTAGAACGTGTTCAGCCTCTTTATGAGTTAGACAACATTGAAGGATTGAGTCGATACCACGATGGTACAAAGTGTCACTGATGATCAGATAATACTTTGCGTGGTGGCGTATACGACAACGATCGTCGCGAGTCAATTCAGGGTTGAAACGTTGGGTTTAGAGATACAATGTGATATCTCTATACGACGGATTAGACGTACTGATAAGAAACAATGACTCATTTGGAAGGGAGTCATTGGGCTCAGACTCTACATCAGTACATGGGAGGTCGCAAATAAGCTCAGCAAACACCAAAGACTTTTTAGACATAGCTTTTTTGAAAAGAAGATCGAATTCTTGCAGTATCACGATCCAGCGTGAATACTTGCCCCCAAGCACTTGACGTGTCAGAATGTGGTACATGGGGTTCGAATCGGCAATGATGGTGGTGGTGCAGAGCAGAATATAATGTCAGAACTTCTGCACGACAATGACTGCCGCGAGAGCAGAATATAATGTCTTGGTCTTCCTGAACCAAAACCATGGCAATAGTGGTGTCGGAAGCAGCGAGATATAGAATGTAATCTCGATAGTAATTCGGCGGTTGGATCACAGGGGCATGCATGATGGCATGCTTCAAACTATCAAAATATTGTTGAGCTTGGTCATCCCAAATGAATGGGATGTCCTTTTTCATTAACATCATGTAACCATGCGTCTTCTGTGCGAAATTACAAACGAAGCGCCGTAAATAAGTTGCTATGCCCTGCAGGATTTGAAGTTCCGTAATATTGGTTGGAGGTGGAAGAGCGATGATGGCTTCCACCTAGGAGGTGTCCGGACTCGACACAAAAAATGATTTTGTGAGGATTCAGGCGGATGTTGTACCGCTTGCATATGAGGAAAATAGCCGTCAGATGATCAAAGTGGAACTCACGCTGCTTTGAATGGGAAGGGATATCGTCCAAGTAAGGTTCCACAAATTCCTTCACATCGTGGAAAGCGTACGACATGGCCCGCTGGAATGTGGCGCTGGCATTTTTAAGGCCAAAAGGAAGTTTGTGGTATGCAAATGTTCCCCAAGGGCAGATGAAAGCAGTCTTGTGTTGATCGGCTGGGTGGATCTCAATTTGGTTGTATCCGAAAAAGCCATCCATAAATGAGAAAATTACGCTTCCAGCACAATTGTCGATGATCTGGTAGATGAAGGGAGTCGGGTAGTTGTCTTTGGGACAAGCTTTGTTGAGATCTCGATAATCGATGCAGACACGGATGGTACCCTGCTTTTTGTTCACAGGGATGACATTTGAGACCCATTCTGTCAATGGGATAGGGTAAATGAAACAAGCCTTCAAGAGTTTCTCTATTTCTGCCTTGATTGCCGCAGTCTTCCGGGGGTGTACTGGTTGCAACTTTTGGTGAACAGGTTTGATGTTGGGATAGGTTTTGATCTCGTGCAGAACAATGGAGGGGTCTATCCCAGGCATCTCCTTGTAATTCCAAGTGAATATGTCTTGAAATCGCTTGAACAAGGCCGTAGCGAAGATGACTTCTCCAGGGGAACACTTATGGCCTAACTGAAAGTGTTCCACTACACCAGGTTTAATCGAGATGTCGATCAAAGTAGTAGGCTCAATGGTCACTAAGTTTCCTTCAAAATTCATTTGACACACGAGTATCAAAGATGGAGAGCCATAAAGAACATCCAGTGTAGAAATGGTGCAGATGTCGTTCTCTACAGTAGTAAAAATGGGAAGGGAAGACGAAAGATGATGGAGGTCTTCCCACGGAGGATAGTCCGTGCTCATGATTTCCATGATGGACTCATCAGAATGAAAAGTCCATAAGAAGGGATAGGATGATGTCCGTTGCAGAGAACTAGGGTGGAGATCATAGATAAGTAATCCTCTGGGGCAAACTGGATAGCCTCGTATATCAGTTCAGCGGGTGACAGAGGCATGCGGTCTCTAATCAGGTGTGTGGTGGCTTCATCAGGTACAAGCCATGATTCAGTAGAGTTGGATATAGAAGATAATTGCGAGGAGATCATGTTCACCGTGGCAACATGATTTGGGGGATCCGAAATAGGAAAAACGCCCATAAGGGATGAATCCTTAAGGAGGCCAACCCCCACACTCTCATACTTTTGCGAAGACTGTCCAATGGAAAGAATGTTATCGCCTGGGTGAGACGTGGTGTCAGGTGTGTAGAAATCCAATTGGTCGACTGTGACAATTCGGCCTTGATGGGGGAATTGTAATACGCAGAAGACAGATGATGCAACTGCGTGCATGGCATAAAACCAATTAAGACCAAGCAGAATGTTGTAATCTAACGAGACAGTGACCACTTCCACGTTAAGGGTTACGGTCTTTCCCCCCAGCTCTACTATTAAAGCTTGTAACAGTCCATGAGGTTGAAAGCCATGTCCATCAAAGGCTCTCAAATTGGTAGGAGAACAATTCAACTCGGGAGCACCTATGGCTCTCTAACATGCGATCGACATGACTGATGTAGAGGATCCTTCGTCTAAAAGGGTACGATGGATAATCTTCCCAGCAATGTTTGTGGCAACTTGGAATGCCAACTGATTGGAGAGCGTCGGTTTGAAGTACTCCAGCTGGAACATGATGGTATTCGATAAATCCGGGTCAACTGCACCGATAGCAGTGAGGAGAGTCTTGGGCTAATTTGGACAGTTTTGCAATACTTCGAGCGTCGACATAGCATAAGTAGCTTGCGCCAGGTCCTCTACAATATTGTAGTTTTGAGCAGCCCGATCATTAGGGTTAAAAACTGATTTTCTAATCGTGCTCTTGGGTGGATGCAACATTGACTCTAAAGAAGGCTTCTCGATGGTGAGAGGCGCAACCGGTATGGTGACATCCGGCATCGAAGTGGAAGCTTTTTTAGTATTACTTCCACCACGTTCTTTTGCTGGAACGGGGTCATACGAACGAGAACGAGTGTTCAAATTTGATAGTCTCATTACGTACCATGAGAACATGTGAGGTGTTGGATGCTTCTCCTTGGGAAGAAGAAGTGTGAGCGATCGACTGCTGATTTTGAGCAGGGAAAGGATCGTTGAGAACTGTAGGTGTGGGTTTTCCCTTAAGAAACTTTTGAACTTCGTCTCTATGGGGACACTCCTTATAAAAATGATCATCACCACACAATATACATGGAAACTTCAACTTCCTTTTCTGTTTGGTATCATCAGGGGTTCTATTTTGTTCCTGCTCGGTGGAAGATTTCTTAGGTTTCCCCTTGTTCTCCTTCTTACCACCTGAGTTATGAGGCGAAGCTGATGAAAAAGAGTTCACCTCTTCGGTAGCAGTAGGGGTGGATGATTTGGTGGTGCTGAGACTAGCCTGCATTGGTTATGGGGACGAACCCTGGGGGTTCAAAGAACCAACAGGTTGATGAGAAGGCTAGACGTGAAGGGATCCGATGATGCCATCGGCTTGGGGTCCCTTGAGTGGTTTCGCAGGGTCACTAGCATTGTGGGGTGCATCAGGAAGAATATCAAACAATGTGTCGGATTGAGTATAAACTAAGTCTAGCACATGGGTGCGAGTGATGGCTTGTTCTTCAGTGATAGCACCTCCCATGGCAACATCTTGTGCTATGGTAGGGATGAGAGACTTTGTGAACTAGTCTGCTAGGAGTTGATATGGAATTGGAGCTTTAATGATACGACGTCTCCTTCGCCACTCATGGATGTGATCCGACATGTGAGTGGCGGTATTATGACGGAGTGAAGTTAAAATCTCAGTACCAGTCTCATACCATATAGGTAGCTGGAAATGAGTCAAAAAATTCATGGCAAGAGAACCAAAATCAGGAAAAGAATGGGGTCGTAATTCGATGTACCACTTGGTAGCCAAACTGGTGAGAGTCCTTTGAAACAATCTAAAATGGATCGAGTCGTCTATTAAGGAGTTAGATGAACACCATAAATGGCATGTCATCACATGGTTTTTAGGATCTTCACCCAGCTTGCCATCAAACTTCGGGATATCAGATGAGAGTTTCACCGGAATAGGTGGCCAGTTAGTTCCATGGTAAATAGGGTTGTTGGTTAAACGAGATAGGTCAGGTAGGTCCAAAGTAGACAAAAAGGGTAGCTATAGATTAGGCTGTGCGTACTGATAGTACGGATAAGGCATGTAAGGACCAGTATGACCATAAGGTGTACAAGGAGGAAACTGGTCATAGGGGTATGTGCCGCCTGAACCAAAAGAAGGTCCGCCGCCATAGTGGGGTGGTCCATTACCATAATAAGGTGGCCCGCCTCCACCGCCGGGAGGGGGTGGGGCACCACCAAATGGGGGTGGTCTTCCACCACCATCGGGGTAAGATGGGCCTCCACCTCCTCTGCCAGGAGGAGGTGGTGGTACACCACCACTACCAGAATAGGATGGGCCTCCATTGCCTCCTCCAGGAGGAGGTGGAGGTCCACTACCGCCACTACTAGATGGGTAAGGACCTCCTCCGCCGCCTCCACCATATTGGGGTGGTGGACCTCCACCACCGCCACCGCCACCTCCTCTAGGGGGAGTTGGGATATTATGACCAAAATGAGGCGGTCCTCAGCCAGAAGGTAGAGGTTCACCTCCTTCGGGGTTGTGTGGGGACCCGCCGCCTTCGTTGGGAGGTGGGGGTGGACCAATGGGAGTTGGAGGGACTGTGAGTGGGGGGCCATGTTGTAAAACATTTTTTTATCCCCAGTGAGTGTAAGGATTATCAGGGTAGGGTACCCCATAGAGTGCGTTTCCAGGATTAAGTTGACCCGACATAGGGTTAGGATAACCTGGATATGCTTGACTCGATGGAGGTTGAATTACATAGGATGGTCCTCCATCATGAGATAGTCCCATAGTGAAAGGTCCAGGAGGTAGCAAATTTTCAATGGTAGGTCCGATGGGGACTCCAACTATGGTATTATGGTTAAGAGACAAGGGTTTCCCCCCAGCAACAACTTTGTGATCACTAGGTAAAGGTTGACCCAACGCTGGTTGTTGGTTATCCACCATAGGGTTAACGTTACTTGTAAAAAGGGTAGGGGGTAAAGAGTATCCTCCTCTCGAAGTTTGAGGTGGGGGAATAGGTAACGCAACCGTGGTGGTTACAGGTGTGTTCGACTGTTTCTGTTCAACAGGTTGGGCAATAGGAAGTACTGAACTGGTCTCCTCTCTAAAAGATGCATGCACAAGTTGACCAGTTTCAGAAGTGGTCACGCATTGCGTGGATGATTCTGGTGACTCGAAAGATAAAGAGTGACCCGGGATCGACCGATCGTCGAATCTTATTTGAAAGTTCCTACTTCAAAATTCCTCACCCATGGCACGTAAACGAGCCAGTTTCTCACGATAAGGTGTCAAGCAGTTGTTGGGACTAGCCTGACTGGGTGGGGGTGCAACGACAAAATGGGCCATAGGGTGATTGGTAGAAGATGTCCAGTAAGCTGCTGATGGACCAACAACGGTTGTGGGGTTGTCCTAGGGTTGATTTATCCATTCCAACAACCCAGGCTCTCCTGAAGCAACGGGAGGCAAGTCTTGTGAAGTGGGGAGTTGTGCTTCTTCACCATGTGGGGGATGAGAGGCAGGTGAATCTGGAGGAGTATGAGGAAACAAAAGTCCTCCAACATTCAAAGTAGGGTTTTCCACTTCATGTGACCCGAACCTGGAACGTGGATCCATCCTCACCCTCGAAATTACCTCCTGATTAAGGGGATATTCATGTGGTAAGTTTTGAATTCTACGGGACCTTCTCCAAGGAAACTTAGCTAGAGTGACTGAAACAAGAGTTTTTCCTAAGGCAAGCTAAAAGAAGGAAGACCAGACAAAACCCTACACAAACTAAGGCCACAAGAAAACTTATGTTATAAGAGTGGATTCAACAGTATCTAACCTCATAGGATTGTCAAGGCTTCATAACTCGCGATATACCGCAGGGTCCAACAATATGACGCGAGGAGGAGGATTGGGAATGTACCCTTGCTTGCATACCCGATTACCAGGACGGTACGTGCGTAGTAGCTCCTCGAGTGTTGTTATTGTTGTATTGCTCCACCAAGATGGCCAAAAGGTTAAATCAGTTGGTTTCAGGAATCCTAAGGGTGTCTCCCAATATACGCAAGGTACGTGGGAGCTCAAATCCATAGTGGTGCTATCTAATGCACAACCGTTCGGCAAGAGACCTTTCAATATACTACCGAGTACGTGATACACCCTTCGATATACGCCAAGTACTCAAGATGACTTGGTGGGTACGTGAAGGAGCTCTATATACCGATAAGTATGTGGAAGACTACAATACCCCCGGGATATAGTGCTGGAAAATAATGATAGTTTCCACGCTTAACGACGTCGAAACACGTCTCTAACTTACACACAAGTTTCTAAATATTTTACCCTAGTTCTACCGTTAATTTTACTGGACTATTAGGTGAATGCATGAGGTGAGTACATAATAAAAAACATAATGCAATCCCTAGCTACATGCAAAAAGTATGTTTTTCTTTCGATGAATGCTACCTATGGGAAGGAGAAATCTTCTTTTTCTTTCCAAGAATTTCACCAAAGCAATGCAATGTAACACCATCCCAAATATATGAAAAATGATATTGAAACATTCTTTTCCTTTTTCAACGAAACACAAAATTTTCACAACACTACTAAGCCAAATCAAAACATGTTTTTCTTTTTCTTTTGTCTTTTCAAAAATGACGCTAAGTAATGAAAAGAGAGAGATCCTAAGTAGAGCATGCAAGCTTTTCACTTTCGCTATGATTGCTTAAAACATAAAAAATCAAAAGGTACAACGTGACTTTTTCAAACATGGAACTACTTTTGCAAAACTGAAAACTATCCAAGTTTCTCAAGAAGATGAATGATTCATAATTCATGAAAAATGCAGCAATAAAATTCTTCAATTTTCCAAAAGATTTGTAAATGAAACATTCCAATGCATGAACAATTCTTTAAAATGATTTAAAAAATGATGGATTCAAAGTACCTTTAATCTTTCAACGGATGCATCAAAACAATAATTTGATAACAACTATGTTTTTACACATGGATTTTTGAAATGAAAAGATCACTTGCAACACTCTAACGACCCAGAAAATATCAAGAGAGAGCGAGCACTCACTGGACTGAAAATACATTCAAACACTCAAAGACAAACAGTAACAAGTAGCACTAAAGCAAACAAGGCTCACAAAAAGAATGCAAGTGAGGTCTGGGACTGATCCAATGCACTTGATCAGGTCAAGCTAGGAGAGGAGGGAAAACAAGGGTGATTGGATGAAGGTGGGGGAGACCAAAGTGTCCTCCACTACCAAAATCTCAGACTAATCCAAGATGGAACCAAAAACAACTCCAACAATCAAACAACTCAAACACATACAACAAAAAGGATCTCTGACTGGATCATATAGTGCAAAGGGAGTTTGCATACAAACCACACTCAAAACAAAAGAGGAGAAAAGGTGCCTGTATGGAAAAAAGGGTAGATCAGCGCACTATGTTCTTGTACACAATGCGACGTCACGGTTCACCAATGCGGGGAGTGCAACAATGTCGCAGAAGGTCAGTGACAGGGTTGCGACGACATGCCAACAGATAAAGAACAGAGACCAAAAAGACACAGTGTCGCTCTGTGTATATCACCCAGGTGCGACAGGCGAGATCTAAGTTCAAAGATGAGTCAAATCTTCAAGTAATGAGCAATAAACAAGTTTGAAAATAAGTTTTGCAAACTCAGAGGAAGGTAATCACACTCTTCTAAGTGAAGATATGACAGTGGAACTACCTCAAGAAGCAAGTGGCAAACAAGATGGCTTGACAAGAAGTCAATTGAAAATAACATTCAAATGACACCTATGAAGCAATGTTCTCCCCAGTATGGTCGCCAGATTTGTTTGACGAAAAATCTACCAAGAGTGGACTTAAGGCCTGATCTCCCTAGCTTAACGTAAGTCTAGAACAAATAGGACAGAACACAAAATACTTTCCTAGATCAAATAGAAATGCCAATGTAAAGATAGATCGTTTACCTTAGATTGGCAGATCCATTTCTTCTTTGTTGATCCAATGCTCCAGCGTTGCTAGATCTTGAACAACTATACCCTGTCAAACATATAATAGACCAAGAATAGTTAAAGCATATATCTCATATGATAGATCTAAGTTAACAGTTAAGGAGGAAAACTCTAAACATTATCAATGCGACAATATTTATGGAAAGAAATTGTATAAACTATATTGAAAGTGGAGAGTACAATAGAAAAGAGGATCACAACCATTTCCTTAACATTGAAATCTCCTTCTGACAAGCCATGCCAAAGCTCTTAGAGAGAAGTAGATGTTCCCCAAGCTATAGTGTTGATCTACCAAGCTAATTTCACCAGCATAAGAGTACCATAGACTTCCTCCCCCCGTTGGAGAGGGGTAGAGCCTCACTTGTATAGGACTAAGTGGATAGGATATGGATAGGGTAGGTTGAGATATGATAGGAGAGAGATAAGGGATCCTCCCCATAGGTTAGGAACTAAAGGCCAGCTCCCCCAACAGGCCAGGGAGAGGGATCCAAGTCAGCAAACCTTCGAGAATGAGCTCGAAGAAGCTATTTTTTCCTTTTAACTGACTTCGTCGCACCTTGTAATGGAGCAAGGTGCGACGTCGCAGGTTGCATGAGTGCACCCTGCGACGACCTCTCAAAACGTAGCAGAAGTGCAATGATGTCCCTTCCAGGTAAATGACTTAGTCAGCAGAACTTCAGGGATGTATACACTGAATCTAATGGTTGGTAAGATTTTAGGTGTAACAGTTATTATCCCAGTTGTGCAAAAGCTAAACACAATGAAATATATTTTGAATAAGTACAGATGGTAATTTGTTTTGTATCTTTTTGTTAGATTCATATGATGCATACATGCCCTTAGGTATCTGGATGATAACAACATGCTATGAGTTTCTTCAAAAAGATTCTCCTTGGATTTTGTTTAGGGAGTTATGATGTCATACTCTTAGTTTCTTTTGTGGCCATGAATTTTGTGACAGTCCTAAGATGTGCTATCATTCCTTTTATCCATTTTTATCCGATATTTTAATTTGTTGCTCAATTTATAATCTCGCAGAAAGAGATAACTCCATTCCACTGTAGAGTCTTATTTTGCTTGATCATTTTGGCTGATTCTCATTAATGTTGTTGACCTTTAGATATACAGTTTTGATTTTTAACCACTCAAATTTTATATCATATGTTATCAAGTAATGGCTTGAGAGATTTACTGTAAATATAACCATTCATGGTCATAATCAATAGTGATAATTGTTGGGGTTTTTAAAGTGGAATTCTAGTAGTGATGAGCAATACCATGTTTGGATAGTTGATAAAGCAAGAATAGGCCAACCATTGGAAGGATAGGGATTATTGGAAATGTTTTAAGTCCTCTTTGTATCCAGGTTTTGATTACTTACACTTGGAGGCTGGTTTGGATTCCCCTAGTTGGACTGGACATTTACTTGCACAGAACATCAAAAACATATCCAAGGTCATTTAGTCAATAAACCACTTGAGGTTCATCGCTAAATTTGCTCTTTTCATGCTTTTCTTTGCTAAATTTGTCTTGAAAGGTAATCACTCTAGCAATGGCTCTTCCTCTAGAGATAGAAGGAAACAATTAACTGCTTCAATTAACAATTAAAAATTTAAAGTGGCTTGTAGAGCAGCCCAAGGAAGGAGGAGCAATGATAGGGTTGTCAATATCATCTTATGTGCAACAAGTTGTTATGAAATTGAGCCAATTGTTAGTTTGATATGGGAGAACTGGTTGACTATGGCTGATTGGGATTTCGAAGTGTGAAACATACCTGCATTGTCAATTATATCATCCTTCTATGGAGAATGATTGGGACCTGCAACCTCTACCTATTGTTTCCAAACTAGCTCCAAGATTGTTTCCTAGGTTATCCCTTGTTTGTTCCTTCTGCTTTCCAAGTTCTGTTGTTATTTTATTGTTTAGAAGATATGTCTTGAAATGCATCAAATGTGCCATCATTTTAGATTTGGGGATCATAATCAACATCTTGAATTTTGGTTTTTATTTTTTGATTGATCTGAGTATTTCAAGAGCGGAATAACGACCTAAACATTGCCCATCCATCTCTTGATGCACTTGAGCTGAGTGCTGAGTTGAATTTTTGGTTTTCTTTAAAAATATATTGTATGGTAGTCGATGTCCAATTTACGAATGTATTTTGTTTGGCATTTACGCTAGTTGCATATTTGTGAGTATTTGTCAGTTATTAAAAAAAAAATATTGATGTTTCCTTTTGAAACAATCTTTTTTCATAGATAGTTACAATAAGTGTATTCTGATATAAAACTTTGGTCACCTTTCTTCTTTTTCTTCTTTGTATAGAGGCTTTTATATATGCCAATAGTCGTAGATTGTTATGGCTATGATACGATTTAATTCTCAGCCAACTGATTGCTCTTTTCAAAATTGGATTTGTATTCTTGTTTACAGCTTAGTGGTATTCATTTTATGGATTTTGCATTAGACTTTATAACGATGGTTTTTGATACCGAAAGACATCATACTTCACAAAATTATGAGGTTCACAAAAAACGTATTCATTCTACATAGTCCCAGGTCCATTTTAGGAACAACTTTATTTGGGGCATGTTTCCCCTAGTTGATTGCTGTCTGTATCCAGAGCTGTTGATACGTCTCTAATCCATTCCAAGAAGAAAATTTAGTGATTCCCATAAAATGTCCTCCATAAAAATTAATTGTAAAATGCAATCAAGTAATCTTGACAATATAATGTTGGGCACATTTTGAAAGCCTAATGTGTAGTCGCCCGGTATTACTTGTATGTTCAATCTTTAAAGTTAGTATTTGATCATGTATGTGATTTATCTACTGGTTTTAGATGAAAGGGTGCTTGAATGGTATATATTCATTTCCTTGTGTTTACCAATATATGTTTCATACTGAAAAGGAGGTTATGGACATCCTAGGTCAAGGGAATTCCTCCACTCATGCCAAAAAAACTTCCTCCATAAGGGAATGACCTCACTTCTCCTATGCTATCAAAACTACTCTACTAATGTTGCATATTCTCTTGATGATGATCAAACTCCTTGAACACATTTGCCAGAAATGCATTTCCAGATTTGGAATTATCCTATTTTTTCAACTGCTTAGGGAAAATATGAGCAATGTCTCTATTGGTCACTATAATCATCCAATCTTACATCACTTGGAACTCTAGATTATACAAATGGAATCAAATTCCATTGATTTTGTATATGAATAATTTTGAGCTACAAGTTTCAATGAAAGAATCTGGAAGCATATTCATGTCTTTATGAATAACATAACTCTAGAATAGCACCGATGTTGCTAATTATAAGCTCTAGAAATAAATGAGCGCCCTCTACTAATTTCTGATAACATCTATCACCTTCTTAGAATGTACAGGCTCTAGAAATAAATGAGACATTGAGGCTGTTAGGATTAGAATGACATCCACAGACATTTGATCTCTTAAATGACACTAATCCATTCAAATCTAAACCCATGTTTTAAGAATGCACTTCATCATTGGAGTTGAATCCCACCCTTTGATCAACACTAAAACAATTGTTTATGGCCAGAGAGCCTTGGGAATCATGATTGTTTATAGCTTAGCTTATTTTCATCTTCACTTTATTAGAGAAAAAAGGAACCACCCTTCACATGGGAAGATATTTGATCATGAGTAAGGTTTGTGGCTCTTCTTGCAGCAGGCCTTTGAATTTTAGGTGAACTTTGAATCTCTCTCTCTACTTAGTGCTGGGTTGAAAATACCATCTTTTTATTTTTTCATTCTTGCATCAAATTCATCCTTCATAGAATTCCTTTTAGAGTGGCTCTCAATAGAAGAAATCGATTGCATCTTCTCTTCTTCGTTAATGTAGTTGATAGATAATCCATCAAGGTCGACCCAATTAAAATTTGTAAATACATAATACCAAGAAGAGTCTGCCCATAGGCCTATCCATCAAGAATCCTCCCAAATCCTAATAGAAACTCCGGAAAATCATTTACCAAGTCCAGGATGACTATTTACAATGTTATGCAACCTTCAATGGCATATAATAGAAACACACAGACAACAATTATTCTCCAACCTGGGACAAAAGCATACTATATTATTTCTATTGACCTACTAAAAGAAGGGAAAAATTTAAGGATATATAAATTTCTTAAAGTGTAAAAGCCTTGGTGAACCTTACTAATTCTTAAATTCCAACCAAATCATCGTTTTTAGCCATGATATGCTTCAATAATTTCCATGTTAAGAATGAATCGTAGTATCATTTCAATGAAAGTAATCCATAATGAATGGTGATAATGTACAACTTGCATGGGATGATGAACTTTCTACCTTTTGGATTGGAAACTTCTCTTGTCATGCACTTTGGGCTTCATGATACATTCCCTATTGGATCAAACTTGTTTTTCCTTTTTTCTTTAATTTTGTTTGGGATATGAAATCCCTTTTTCTTGAAGTGACTCTTCCTTTATTTCAATTCCATGATTAGAGTGCCGTATATATTTTACTTTCCTTTAATATTTTTTTGAGGTATTCATTGAGGAAGAAAGATTCACGATTGAAGGTTTTTTAGAACGAAGGTTGTAGTCACAACATGATGCAAACCAGAACATAGAATGTAAATCTTGCTGCCAATACTAGACCGCAAGATGACTTCTTATTTGTAACAAAACTATGTATAATATTCACCCATTGAATAAATTAACACTCTTACTTTTGAAATCTAAGTTGTCTAATAAATCTTGATGGTAATATCTTGCCTCCTCTATTTTCTTGTTTCCCTAGCATGCTATGTGTAAACCGACTGATATGCCCCCATGTATGGGCATCTTCATAGCTCTCTGTTAATAGATTTTGTTTCTATGTTGTGGTTGTGATTAGAAAGTGTCCAAAGACTTTTATGATTTACAATGTTTTTTTCTAATTCCTCGAGCATGGACTATGTATATAAATGGATTTGTCCTGTTTTCTAGACATTCCCTCAATACTAGTTAGTAGTTTGGTCCCCTGTTATAGGCTATGTGTTACCAGGTGCGAGAGGACATATAATTTGGTTCCGGATCATTATACAATCCTAGAGGTGGATGGTTAACATCAGAAAATGGTATCACTTGGAGGGAGAATCCACAAGAAGAATGGAGACAAAGAAGTCAACCATTTGATGAGTAAATGCATGTTGATAAACATAATAACATGTTCAGGCTATTAGTTTTTAAGAAATTTCAATCTGATCTAGGATCTTAACTGAGAGAATAACATGTACAGCATATCTACAACATATCAATCATGGACACAATAATGCAAGCACAAAAGAGACACAGAGTTTCACCGGGCAAAACCAAGAAGGTGAAAAACCCCACAACTTCCTCAGAGATAGATAGAGCAATGATACAACCCAAGTACAAGAGATAGTCCTCCTAGCAGTAGCTTCTCCTCCTCCACTAGTGTGCCACTCTCCAATGAGTTTGTGTGAGAGAAGTGAATGAATAAATAGAGTGCCTCCCGCACTCTATTTATACTTGAATTGACTTGCCTAAAAACCTTTACTAGGTTGGCCTCAACTTAACCACATAACATAATGCTGATAGGGCCGACCCCCAATAGGGTGGTCTAATAACCTTTTTACCCACATGACTCATACAGGGCCGACCCCATCAAGGTGGTCTAATAACCCATCAAGTATAAGTTACGACACTTACAATATAAATGACGACACTTCCGTATAGAGGAATAATAACATCTCTATAGGAATACAAACACTTCCGTATAGAGGAATAATAACATATCTATAGGAATACAATATACATGGGTGAAATACATTTCGAAGTTACAATTACATCAACACTCCCTCTTAAATAGGAAGGTATTTCTCGACACAGATCTGCTAGCACAAGTCTTCTTCTCTGGATCATCGTCATCGAATCATCATCCTTGAATCATTGTCATCGTCACTACTACTGCTATCTCAATCAATCTCTGAATCTACTCGTCATAGGAAGTTCTACAGAGCCAGTCCTTTTTCATACTGGATGTAGGCCCACCACCTGTAGGTATTCATCATCACTGGCCATACTGTGGAATCCTCAGGATTGATTACGTGTGTCAACAAAACCTTGAAAGAGCATCCCAGGCATTTTACGAGCACACAGCTCAACCTATCGGATCTCCCAGGATCTTTTACATGTGACTATCACAAAACCTTAAAAGAGTGTCTTGCCAAGCAAGATCTCTAAAGAGCATTTGAGGCCTTTTTCATCCTGTCCAGATCTCCAGGACTTATTACATGTGACCCCTACCACAAAACCTTAAAAGAGTGTCTTGCCAAGCAAGATCTCTAAAGAGCATATGAGGCCTTTTTCATCCTATCTAGATCTCTATGACTTATTACATGTGGTCTAGCAAAACCTTAAAAGAGTGTTTTGCCAAGCAAGATCTCTAAAGAGCATCTGAGGCCTTTTTCATCCTGTCCAGATCTCCAGGACTTATTACATGCTACCCTTGCACAACCTGTCGATGGCCACAGAGTATCAACCTAATACTTCACCATACATCGTCCTGATGTACATGATCGTCCTATTCATCATCACTGCACCGTCCTGATGCATGTCATCTGGAGCAACATCCCGAAGCTCGTCATCCATGATCATCCTGATTGTACAGTGCATCCACCTGATGCATACCAAGTATCTACCTGATACATATCATCATACATGATCCACCTAATCATACAATGTATCCACCTGATACATACACAGATACATGATCCACCTGATCATACAATGTATCCACCTGATATATATCAACATGCATGATCTACCCGATCATACAATGTATCCACCTGATACATATACAGATACATGGTCCAAGCATCCAACATGATGCATATACATATACATGATGCAACTGATCATAACAAGCATCCAACATGATGCATATACATAACAAGCATCCAACATGATGCATAAATAGATCAGTAACTAGAGCATCATCCTGATGCTCATCATCCAACGCTTACATCCACAACCATGGGAAGGATCCTCCTCTCACCATGCTTGGAATGGCTTCCAACAAATATGTCCATCACTTCTTCCTCAAAGTGTCATCAATCTGAAGAACACCAAGCCTCTCTTTGAAGTACTCAAACTTCACTCTGGCTAGTGGTTTCGTCAGCACATCTGCAACCTGCTCATCTAACGCTTACATCCACAACCATGGGAAGGATCCTCCTCTCACCATGCTCAGAATGGCTTCCAACAAATATGTCCATCACTTCTTCCTCGAAGTGTCATCAATCTGAAGAACACCAAGACTCTCTCTGAAGTACTCAAACTTCACTCTGGCTAGTGGTTTCGTCAGCACATCTGCAACCTGCTCACCTGTTGCAACATGCAGGAGCTTCACGGCTCCTTTCTGCACTAGATCCCTGATATAGTGATATTTGATCTCAATGTGTTTCGACCTATCGTGGAACATTGGGTTCTCAGACAGCTTCACACAACTCTGGTTGTCACAAGAGATACCAGTAGCATCCAACGGGAGATCAAATAACTCAGATAGTAGCTGCCTCAGCCATACTGCCTCACAACTAGTCGAACAAGCTGCAACATACTCTGCCTCGGCTGTACTCAGTGATATGCAGGATTGCTTCCTGCTAAACCAAGAGATCACACCTAATCCCATACTGAAGCAACACCCAGATGTGCTCTTCCTATCTGCAGCACTTCCTGCCCAATTTGAATCAACATAACCCTACAGGTTAAACTTTTGATTCGCATCATACTTGAGCCCATAACCAATTGTACCCTTTAGGTACCTCAGAATATGCTTTACAGCAACCAGGTGAACACCTCTAGGATCCATCAGGAACTAGCTCAATGTGTTCACCGCAAAGCAAATATCTGGTCTCGTGTTCATTAGGTATATCAAGGACCCAATCATCTGACGATACACCGTGACATCAACCGGATCAGATGAAGCATCACACAGAAGCTTTAGGTTCAATGCCATAGGCGTGGCCATGGCCTTGCAGTCCATTATCCTGAACCTCTTCAGGATCTCTACTGCATACTTCCCTTATCCAAGGAAGATTCCATTTGCACTCTGCCACACCTTTATGCCTAGAAAATAATGCATCATCCCCAAGTCCTTCATCTCGAACTCGGAAGCAAGCTTCCTCTTGGTATCGACAATCTCACTTGTAACAAATAGGTCATCCACATACAAGAGTAGTATCATAGGATTGCCTTCCTCAACCTTGTATTAAAGGTTGGAATCCTCTTTACTCTTGGTAAAGCCCAAACTGGATAGAAAGTTGTCTATCCTACCATACCAAGTCCTAGGAGCTTGCTTTAAGCCATACAAGGCTTTCTTCAACTTACACACATATGACTCCCTGTCATATGTCTCAAAACCAAGTCGTTGCTCCTCATACACTTCCTCCTCGACTACACCATTCAAGAAAGCTGTCTTCACATCCATCTGGTGTATCTTCCATTTCATCACTGCAGCCAGAGCAAGTACTGATCTGATGGAGGTTTATCTGGCTATAGGAGCAAAAGTTTCTTCATAGTCTATTCCCTCTTTCTGAGAGAAGCCATGAGCTACAGATCTCGCTTTGTATTTTTCTATGCTGCCATCTGCAGCATGCTTGATCTTGTAGATCCACTTGGAAGTCACAACAGAATTCCCTTCAGGTCTTGGGACTACATCCCAAACATCATTCTTCATGATCAACTGATATTCCTCGACCATGGCATCCTTTTACTGTATCCCGTATCCTGGGAACTTCAAATTCTTCAATATCTTCAATAGATACTTTGAACTTTGTTGTTGGAAAAAATGTTGTAGTCCTTCTTTTGTAGGTGATTGTATACGATCTTTCTTACAAAGCAAGTTAAATTGCATGACTAGAAACATCTCATAGTTTTCAGAACAAATTCTTACACATAAAGAAATATGTCATATAGTCATGCAATTATTTTATCCAATGCTTTAATACAACATTTATCCATATCCCGTAACTTTCTAGATGCCTTCCAATCTCTACCAGAACATTTGTTAAGAGTGTGCACAGCTCCCAACATGTCAGCAAAGAGGTTTCATTCTAGATAAGTAGCAATGGAATGTTGTACAGTGCCATAGGCCACTTACCCATCACATGCATATTAGTAGTATACTGTTCATTGATGCAATTATTCTAATATGCATAATACACACCCTAAGTCTAGGAACATAGGCATATACATCATTGAACAATATTATTTAAACAAACAAGTATGCAAGAAATGACAATTCAAATACTTATCTTTATTTGCTTGTAGGGTGGACTCCCTCTCAATATTTGTTTCCTTGCAGGAACTACTGGAGTGTGCTCCCTCTTGATCTTTGCTTCCTGGATTACCTGTCCTTGGACTTATATTCATCCCGGACCACTATGCATGCTTAAGTGTGCACTAGTGTCATGATTGTGCCATCCTCAAGATCTCATACATAATCATACATTCATTAGTATAGATACTAAAACAACATAATCTTAAACATGTATAGTCATGATCATTTCAAACACAGATAATAATCATTAGTATTAAAGGTTTCATGGAATACTTCTTTTACTCATGCATATTCTTATTGACCATAGGAGTCTTCTGGTTAGTCATATCATCAATCAAAGTAAGAAGCATAATATGCCTAAACCCATGATTACTAACTTCAATGAATAAGCATTATCAATCATGCCATGTATACTTATATAAGAGATTCTAACACAAGGTAGGATTCTAACTTGATATAGAAAAAACATACCTGGATTAATATGTTAGCTGGTTATTTTCTAACATACCCCCATGATGTCTTCTTGTTCTCTTAAATGACTCGTGCTAGTAACCTGCATATCTCATAGGTTAACCATTATAGAACCAAGTTATACATACCTCGTAAGTAGATCTTCTATGTGATCCATGGCAATGGATGAACCTTTGTCTTCATGTCACCATGGTCATATGTTCTTGAACTAGAACATGATTTGTCTTTCTTGATGTACCTTTCATGTTAGCGGACAACATCAACCTCATCCAACACCATAATGCATTAGTACAATCATAAGTGTCAAAACCCTAATCAATGAATATCTTCTATCATGCATTCATAATTTTATCAAGGTGATACGACAAGTCTAAAGTTAATCAAGATTGTACTAACCTTAATGAAGACAAACATACCATAAAATTAATCATGAACAGATTTTGAAACATACCTGTAAGTCATACCTGTCGAGATTGCTTGTAATATTCTTATGTAAGTCCTTAGCCTCATCTCCCTATGAAATAGGAACTTCTTCACTTATGCAGGTGACCAATCCATTCTCTTCTAGGATTAACCCAATCCACTTGATTTGCAGAAACTGGATCTGGAGCTAGATTTGGGTTTGTCAGGGAAACCCTAAAAATTCAAACTTCTGAAAGGATAGAAAGATGTGCCTTGATGAGTTGATCAACTTGGTATACTCAGAATTTCAAAACTGCAAAGTTTCACCCCTGAAATTTTCTTTTCAAACTTTTGGATTCACTAGGGAGGACCCTGAATTAGGGTTTTAGTTTCTCAGAGATTTATCCAACCAAATAGTTTGATCCAAAGCTCTAAACTTTGATTTTTCCAAGGAGCTTCCAGCTATGGTCACAAATTTAAAAAATTCCCATTTTTGTAGAAGCCCTAATTTTTCACTTTTTCGATCAAAGTCTCGAACTAGGGTTTGATCAAGCCTGGCCTTCTATCCAACCGAAAAATTTGATCTTGGTCTCTAAATTTTGATTTTGATGAGTATCATTCAGCCGTGGTCTCCGATTACAAAAATACCAAGTTTCTTCGAAACCCTAATTCCTGGAGCCATGAACGAAGGTGCTCAAAATCCAATTATGTTTTGACAGAAATATGCACCTGATTTTTTCTAGTGTAACTCCGAAATTATGAATCCACACAGTCTGAAAATTCGACCTGTGGTAGCCCGACCTGCCATCTTTCCAACCCCATAGGTCTGACCTCAATTGGATTCTCTGAGAGAGAGTTATTCTTCCAAGTGTCGCAACGTGACCTTTTATGGGATAAAATAGGATATCGAACTTGTATGGCATTCCACATGTCACAGGTTCAACTTCGGCCTCTAAAAACCTTATCTGAGAAACTAAAGTCCGTGCCCTACCTGTCACTTTTTACGAAATTTCATTTGGAGCTTCCTAGCCCAAGTTGTGACCTTTTTTCCCAGGTCACCTGTTTATCACTAAGATCTGGAAGAGGCAGAAACCCTAGATTGTACATATCATAAAACACAAAGTACAACAAATTAGAAGTTGTGCTTCGGACACAAGGTACATGGGGATCTTATCTTTGACCTGTAATAGTTTCAGATCCTGAAACCTTGCCTAAATGGATTTATAGTGAAAGTTATATGATGACTGGTTTTTGGTATATCAAGCCCTAGCTTCGCATGTGCAACAAGTGTCATAAATGCCATACCATGCCTTCTTTCAGGCTAGCTCTGGTACCATGTTAGTTTTTTAGAAATTTCAATCTGATCTAGGATCTTAACTGAGAGAATAACATGTACAACATACCTACATCATATCTACAACATATCAATCCTGGACACAATAATGCAAGCACACAAGAGACACAGAGTTTCACTAGGGAAAACCAAGAAGGTGAAAAACCCCGCAACTTCCTCAGAGATAGATAGAGAAATGATACAACCCAAGTACAAGATATAGTCCTCCTAGTAGCAGCTTCTCCTCCTCCACTAGTGCGCCACTCTCCAATGAGTGTGTGTGAGAGAAGTGAATGAATAAATAGAGTGCCTCTCGCACTCCATTTATACTTGACTTGACTTGCCTAAAAACCTTTACTAGGTTGCCTCAACTTAACCACATAACACAATGCTGACAGGGCCGACCCCCAATAGGGTGGTCTAATAACCCTTTTACCCACATGACTCATATAGGTCCGACCCCATCAAGGTGGTCTAATAACCCATCAAGTATAGTTACGACACTTACAATATAAATGACGACACTTCCGTATAGAGGAATAATAACATCTCTATAGGAATACAAACACTTCCGTATAGAGGAATAATAACATCTCTATAGGAATACAATATACATGGGTGAAATACATTCCGAAGTTATAATTACATCAACACAGGAAACTTGTGGTTTATTTCAGTTATCACATATATTGTGATGTGCAAAAGATTAACTTTGCATGCTTGAAAATGACACAACATGCCCTCCTATGGTGGGTACACCATTGTCAGCATCCACAATAGAAAAAAAAAGAGCACATGTTACGCATTAGAATGAGGTCAAGGTTTTTCTGAGAAGAAAATTCTACCCGGCTAGGTATGAAAGGGAGCAACAAATCCAGTGGCAGTGCCTTAGACATTTTAAAGAGAAAATTGTCCAAGATTACACTGCCAAGTTCCAAAAGCAAGTTGTTCTACTGAGTATTTTGGAAGATGAACCCATCATAGTTATCAAAATGGTAAACCTACGTAATTACCTTTTTAAATTTTTTCCCTAAAGTAAGGCCTCAAACCAAAATCATGAGTTTAGTTTCACTACTTCTCACATGCTGAATTTCTAAGCCATAGGTAAGATTCAACCCCTCCCATATGTCACCATGCCATTGCAACAATGCACTCTATCCCTCTCATGTATCTACAATTACAAATTTGATTATTACACACACTTCTGAGTTCCTTGAAGATTCGAGTTGTCTTATGTTATGCTTCTTATATGATCTAGACATAAGAATACTTACATGGCCATCTACAGATGGAGACATTTAGAATGCTTTGAATCCTAGCAGACCATGTTTGCGCACACAATTATCTCTGAAGATTGTTGCAGACCTATGAAATTTTGTCCTTGGTAGTGAGTGAGGCTTATCAGTGACATCTTGTTGAAGCTTTTCAATTTCCACCAATCTAAATATCAACATAACGAAATTTGTGTTTGAAGATAAAATCATATTTCACCATTAGAATAGTGAGGCTTATTAGTAACATCTTGTTGAAGCTTTTCAATTTCCACCAATCTAAATATCAACATAATGAAACTTGTGTTTGAAGATAAAATCATATTTCACCATTAGAATAGTGGTTACATAGGATTGGCCCCATTTCTACAAGCATTCTTAACTCATGCCCTTGAAGGAAACCAACTGGGAGACACCTGCAAACACACAATGAAATTTTAGCTCATTATTAGAAGTATTGTTAATAATATTGTTACATGAATTATTAAATTTGCAACTGGATATGCTCTTCTCTGTGTTTACCTTATAGGCATGATGGTGACTTTGTTGAGTGAACACACAAACATTTTGACACGTGTAGATATATAGGACATGGTTCCAATGACAACATCCTTATATATGTGAAAGAATATAATTTTACTCATGGGCACTCCAGTATTTATATAAGTGTTATTGTTGATCCATGGTATTAATACAAGTTTTCGATCATGGGTGAACAACTATGAACTTCGAAAGTATGCAACAAT
This sequence comes from Larix kaempferi, assembly GCA_027924585.1. Classification (NCBI taxonomy): domain Eukaryota; kingdom Viridiplantae; phylum Streptophyta; class Pinopsida; order Pinales; family Pinaceae; genus Larix; species Larix kaempferi. Next base: position 18,480,346 of record BSBM01001023.1, read on the forward strand.
GGATTGCTATAGTAATTTAAAAATAACCAATGAGAGAACTCAACACGGAAGTCGATTTGAATGAATTGACCGTTTAAGTTACCAAAGACGCCTTCAGAACGTTTGTCTTTTGACCTAAACCCATCCTTCATGCCTTGGATATACCTTAATAATGGAATCGTTATTGCAACAACTAAATAAGAAAAATATGAGTCCATTTCAAAGTTATCACATGGCAAGGCAAATTTGTGTGGATTGGGGCCTTTTTGTATTGCCTGGGTTATTATATCATTGTCAGGTGTTTTTCTCCCTTGCCTAAGGCAAGTATTGAAGTTCCTAGGGCATCTTTATCATCATTAGATGAATTTTGAAGTGCCTAGGGCAAGTAATGAAGTGCCCGGGAAAATATGGAAGTGGACGTGGGCGTTTTTATCTTTGTTGTGAGAATTTTGAAGTGCCTGGAGAAAATATTGAAGTGTTTGGGCATTTTTATCATCGTTGGGAGAATTTTGAAGTGGTCGAGGTAAGTATGGAAGTGCATAGGGAGTTTCTATCATCAATGGGTCAATTTAGAAGTGTATGTGGAAAGTATTGAAGTGCTTGGTGCAATTTTGAAGTGCGTGGGGAAAATATTAAAGTGTATGGGCATTTTTATCATCGTTGGGAGAATTTTGAAGTGGCTGAGGCAAGTATTGAAGTGCATGGGGTGTTTCTATCATCATTGGTTCAATTTAGAAGTGCATGGTGCATGTATTGAAGTGCCTGGGTGGGATTTTGAAGTGCTTGGGGAAAATGTTGAAGTGCATGGGGAGTTTTTATCATCCTTGGGATAATTTAGAAGTGCATGGGAAAATATTGAAGTGCTCAGGGAATTTTTATCATCTTTTGGAGAATTTTGAAGTGCCCGGGGCAAGTATTGAAGTGCATGGGGCGTTTTTCTTGTCACTTGGTGAATTTAGAAGTGCATGGGGCATTTTTCTCATCACTAGGTGAATTTAGATGTTCCTGGGGTTGTTGTTTATCAATGTATGGATGCTTTTATAGTGTTGGGACGTTTTACAACATTGATGGGCAAAGTTATCACTTGTCGAGGTAAATTTGTGTGGATTGAGCCATTTTTGTGATTGCCTAGGTGATTATATCATTGTTGGGCGTTTTTCTCCCTTGCCTAGGGAAAGTATTGAAGTTCCTAGGGCATCTTTATCATCATTGGACGAATTTTGAAATGTCTAGGGTAAGTAATGAAGTGCCTGGGTAAACATGGAAGTGGATGGGGGCGTTTTTATCTTTGCCGCGAGAATTTTGAAGTGCCCAGGGAAAATATTGAAGTGTATGAGTGTTTTTATCATCGTTGGGAGAATGTTGAAGTGGCCGAGGAATGTATTAAAGTGCATAGGGCGTTTTTCTCATCACTGGGTGAATTTAGAAGCGCATGGGGCAAGTATTGAAGTGCCTTGGGGGGATTTTGAAGTGCTTGGGGAAAATATTGAAGTGTGTGGGGAGTTTTTATCATCCTTGGGAGAATTTTGAAGTCCCTGGGAAAATATTGAAGTGCTTAGGGAATTTTTATCATCTTTCGGAGAATTTTGAAGTGCTCGGGGAAAGTATTGAAGTGCATGGGGTTTTTTTCTTGTCACTTGGTGAATTTAGAAGTGCATGGGGCGTTTTTCTCATTACTAGGTGAATTTAGAAGAGCGTACGGTTGTTGTTTGTCAATGTATGGATGCTTTTATAGTGTTGGGACGTTTTAAAACATTGATGCGCAAATTTATCACTTGCTGAGGTAAATTTGTGTGGATTCAGGCATTTTTGTGATTGCCTAGGTGACTATATCATTGTCGAGTGTTTTTCTCTCTTGCCTAAGGCATCTTTATCATCATTGGATGAATTTTGAAGTGTCTAGGGCAAGTAATGAAGTGCCTAGGAAGAGAGGGAAGTGGATGGGGGCGTTTTAATCTTCGTTGCGAGAATTTTGAAGTGCCTGGGGAAAATATTGAAGTGTATGGGTGTTTTTATCATCGTTGGGAGAATTTCGAAGTGACCGAGGAAAGTATTGAAGTGCGTAGGGCATTTTTCTCATCATTGGGTGAATTTAGAAGTGCATGGGGCAAGTATTGAAGTGCCTTAGGGGAGTTTTTAAGTGCTTGGGGAAAATATTGAAGTGCATGGGGATTTTTTATCATCCTTGGGAGAATTTTGAAGTGCCTTGGAAAATATTGAAGTGCTTAGGGCATTTTTATTATCTCTGGGAGAATTTTGAAGTGTAAGTTCCCAGAGCAAGTATTGAAGTGCCTGGGGTGTTTTTCTCCTCACTGGGTGAATTTAGAAGTGCATGGGGTGTTTTTCTCATCAACGGGTGGATTTAGAAGTGCATGGGGTTCTTTTCTCATCACCGGGTGGATTTAAAAGTGCATGGTGCATTTTTCTCATCAATGGGTGAATTTAGAAGTGGATGGGGGCGTTTTTATCTTCGCTCCAAGAATTTTGAAGTGCCTGGGGGAAATATTGAAGTGTATGGTTGTTTTTATCATCATTGGGAGAATTTTGAAGTGGTTGAGGAAAGTATTGAAGTGCATGGGGTGTTTCTATCATCATTGGGTCAATTTAGAAGTGCATGTGGCAAGTATTGAAGTGACTTGGGGGAATTTTGAAGTGCTTTGGGAAATTATTGAAGTGCACGGGGAGTTTTTATCATCCTTGGGAGAATTTAGAAGTGCCTGGGAAAATATTGAAGTTCTTAGGGAAATTTGATCATTTTTCAAAAATATTTGACATGCTTGGGGCAAGTATTTAAGTGCTTGGGGCGTTTTTCTCGTCACTAGGTGAATTTAGAAGTGCATGGGGCATTTTTCTCATCACCGGGTGAATTTAGAAGTGCATGGGTCCTTTTTCTCCTCATTGCGTGAATTTAGAAGTGCTTGGGGTTGTTATTGATCAATGTATGAATGCTTTTATAGTGTTGAGACATTTTAAAATAGTGACGGCAAAAGTTATCACTTGTCGGGGAAAATTTGTGTGGATTGAGGCATTTTTGTGATTGCCTGGGTGATTATATCATTGTCGGGTGTTTTTCTCCCTTGCCTAGGGAAACTATTGAAGTGCATAGGGCATCTTTATCATCATTGGATGAATTTTGAAGTGTCTAGGGAAATTAATGAAGTGCTTGGGGCAAGTAATGAAGTGCCTAGGAAATCATGGAAGTGGATGGGGGCATTTTTATCTTTGCTGGGAGAATTTTGAAGTGCCTGGGGAAAATATTGAAGTTTCCAGGTGTTTTTATCATCGTTGGGAGAATTTTGAAGTGGTCAAGGCAAGTATTGAAGTACATGGTGGGTTTCTATCATCATTGGGTCAATTCAGAAGTGCATGGGGTAAGTATTGAAGTGCCTCAAGGGAATTTTGAAGTGCTTGGGGAAAATATTGAAGTGCATGGGGATTTTTTATCATCCTTGGCAGAATTTAGAAGTTCTTGGGAAAATATTGAAGTGCTTAGGGCATTTTTATCATCTTTGGGAGAATTTTGAAGTGCTTGGGGCAAGTATTGAAGTGTCTGGGGCGTTTTTCTCATCACTGGGTGAATTTAGAAGTGCATGGGGCGTTTTTCTCATCACTAGGTGAATTTAGAAGTGCATGGGGTTGTTATTTATCAATTTATGGATGCTTTTCTAGTGTTGGGACATTTTAAAACAATGATGGGCGAAGTTATCACTTGCCAAGGAAAATTTGTGTGGATTGAGCCATTTTAAGTATTCACTGACAAATATGCAACTCTCCTACCATTCGAAACCAAAGAGAAGAAACTTTGGTGAGAATATTGGTTGGAACCTTGGAATTGGTCCAAGAACTATCTTTCTATATAAAGGAAGTGGCCCGCTACTAGGATATTCACTTAATTATATCAGTTTGTTGGCTTGTCAAGATTCATGACCCCACATGTCCATTGGACTATTAAGGGATGAGATAACAAGTAGAGTCCCTACTTGCCCTAAATCTAGTTAGTGCAGTTGTGTTTTGTCGACACCTTCTAGTTGTGAGTGATCAAATATTTATTGTCAAATGTATAAATAAATCCATCCTCCCCTCATTCACACACTTGTTCATTTGAGAGTCTAGGAGTCGAGAGAGTCTAGAGTTGAGCTCCGATGTATGTTCTTCTATTGCACTACCTTAGTAATATACATAATCAAAAGTTTGAGTCTTACTGGCAAAATATTTGCCAAATTTTTACTATATTTTATAAATCAGTGAAAGTTTCACCAAGTTTTTACAATTTTTTATAATTAAGTGAAATATTCGCCAAGATTTTACAATATATTATAATTTAGTGAAATATTCGCCAAGATTTTACAACATTATATAATGAAATGAAATATTCTACAATATATATATATATATATATATATATATATATATATATATATATATATATATTGATAAAATCGCCTTCAAGTTTTCCTATATATTGGGGAGATTTGCCCATGTTTTATACATATAAATTTTTGGGGGGTTCTTAAAATCATCCTTGGTTCCAAATAACGAAACTTGAAAGGGATATATATGGAATACTGAAATATATTTTGTATGGTTTTCAGGTCCTGATTTATTACATTTTCGGAGTTATCTTGTAGAAGTTAGGGTTTTTCACTAGTCTAAAAACTAGTTTCAAACATGTGTTCTAAGTAAAATTGTTATATCTAAAGTTTGAAATATCCAAATTGACTAAGACTTGTTGCATTAAAAAGAAGATGAATGTTAGTGTTTTTGGTATGAATTTAGGTCTTGATTCATTACATGATTGACGTGATACTCAGTGGAAGTTAGGGTTTTTGACTAGTCTGAAAACTAGTCTCAAAGAGGTGTTTAGGGTAAAATTGTTATAAATGGAGCTTGAGAGATCCAAATTGAGTGATGGTTCGCAGTATTTGTGGTACCAATTTTAGAATCATATTCAGAAAATTGGACACATGGAATGACATACACTATCACCCTCCTAAATAGGAAAAAAATAACAATTTTTGGGGAATTTATCATAACTTTTTCTTGGGACATCAAAATTAGGTCAAATCTACGGAATTTTTTAGAAGACATATCAATATACTATAGGACTAAATTTTGGACTTAAAGGGTGGGGGGATTTAGAGATATCCTAGTTGGAAGGTCGACCATAAATTCATTCTCCAAATTAGGTTTTAAAATGTATGTTATTTTAAAAATTACATAACTTTTGACTAGAAAGTCTGATTTGTGTGATTCAAAATCCAATGGAAAGATGAAACATGGGATAGTATGTTGGAAAAATCATATTATCAAAATTGTATACTATGTTCAATATAATGAGGTTGTAATTTGAAGGTTTTGTTTAAACCTCAATTAAGAAAAAGGACATTACCTACATTTAATGGAGATGAAGACAAAGATGAGACCAGTTTCATGGAATTGTTTGTGATGATGAAAGCAATTCATTCCATTAATAAAGTATTGAACAACCAAGTCAATACTTTAAGAAAATAAAATTATGAGTCAAGGGAAGAATTGAAAAAAAAGGATGAAGAAATCTGCAGATTAAGAAACCATACTAAAATGTTAGTGGATGAGGTTAAGAGGTTGAAAGAAGAAAATAAGAATGGTCAAAATCAAGAAAAAGAAAGGATCTTGGATGAAAAGACTTTCAAAAGACTTAATGAGGAAATTTTCAAGAAGGTTGAAGAAGATCTAAATACAAATGACGTAAAAGAAGAAATGCAATCAATAATTGAAGAAGGGCAACAAACATTGATGAATGGTAATACATTGTAGCTTCAAAAGGAGAAGGAAGACACGATTATATAAGGACACTAGAAAATGCTAGAAGAATTTGAGCTCCAACTTGAAGATGCACATGTCAACTATGAGGTTATTATCTCAAAAGTGAGAGTGATCAAAGAACAAGCACAAAGGATAGAGGATGCAATTATATATGAAAATAATACTTATGATATAGGTGTGCAGAAGGAAGAGAAACCATCAAGTGTGAAATCATATTGACATCCTCATTACTAGGAAATATACCAAGAAAGAAAATAAGATATGCATCGACACTATCAAGGAAGAATATGGAATAATACTCGCAATATTAATGGAACGGAGCATCATAAAACTATTATCCAACAAGATACTATAAGATACCGGAAACTACAACAAATTGAAGAACTCAGAATCACAACACATGGAATCAAAATTGTGCAACAACTAGCTACCAAGGATTGAGATAAAAAATAATCGATTTGTATGGATGGATCATCATCAATGGAAACAAGCAAGTAAGAATATAAAGAAATCCTATTATTTGGTTTCATCATATGTAAAGCCATTATTTGTAAATCTTTGAGGACAAGGCTCTTCAAAGGAGGGTACTATGATCTGACCCAAGGGAGGGATATATTGGGTTAAATGTATATTATATGACCCCAAGGTGGGGCATAAATGGGCTAAATGTAATGTAATAGGGTCAGCCTAATGAAGGGGCCTCATGTGCAATGAGTGGATATGTATATATAAAGGTAATGTAGTTATTGTTGTGGGACATGTGAAACGATGATGTGAATGTCTTAGAGTAATTGGAAAAGGACCTATTATTCTTTAAGGATTTATTGTGTCACTTATATTTCTTATCTATATTGGAGTTGTGATCCACATTTATATTTTTGTACATGGTGTGTACTCTTGTTTTCTTATTCTATTTTAAGAATTTTGTTCATAACAAATATCTTATCACGTTCATTCATAAAGTGAAGGTTTTAAATTGTGAAAAATAAGGTCAATATATTGTAGGTATTGGGGGGTATAAAAAGGGGTACCTAATAAAAATATGGTTTTCATAATTGGAAGGATGTATTGTGAGGGGGGACCAACAAAAGGTTTGGTAGGTATTTATCAATATCTAGTGAAATTTGGGGTATTATTTAATATCCCACAAACGGACTTGCTATGACATAGTTTCATGAGTGAAGACCCATGGTTAAGATGTAGTAGCTATATTGGCCCACAAGATTAGAAATTGGAAATGGGTGTGGCTAACTCATACACTCCAACTGAATTGGCTATGTGCTCAACAATGAAGGTAGTGAATTCCTAGGTTGGTTATTTGAAAGAAACACTTAATGGGTCAACCTCTATGTATTTTTCTTAAACATGTTAAGTATTGCATTTTTTTGTTATTTTAGTTTCTTCAACAATATTATAGTTGTGTGTTGAGTTGTTTTTTGAGCTTTTGGTAAATTTTGAACTATAAGCATTGGCCTTCAATTTATATTGTACTTTTATTTTTTTGTGATACAACCACATCCTTCTTTTAGAAAAAAAGAAAAATATAAACCAATAAATTTTGAACATAGCATTTGTCAATTTTAATGGATTTTATGTAGTATATAGCATTGATAAAGAGGATATAACATATTATTATTATTTAATATAACACATTATATTTTGCACAAATATTACATGTGAATCCTGTTTGAAATTGAAAAATTAAAATCAAATGAGAAATTTAAAATACAAGCATTAAAAAAATAAAATCTTAAACATTAAAGTATGATCCCGACTCCTTGGATTGTTACACCTTAAAGATTTTATATCGTGAACAATGATTTTATGAGATGCTTTAGTGAATACATGTTATCTATCATCTATTTTTTCCTTTGTATTTTGTTTTCCTCACACATTGAGAATAGGTGATTCCATGAAGATGGGTAACTCTTTTTGGCCAAATATGGCGACGAAAAATGGAAATTTTACCCATATATTAAAATGAAGCCTTCAAAACTCATATTTTCCATATGAATTTCGACATGCAGTTTAAAAACGAAATGTAGAGAATTATGTTGGCTTTCCAATGATATTTTTAAAAAAATATAGCAATGTCATTTATCGTGACAAATTTTCATTTAATGAAACGTGCGTCCTTAAAAATTTGAAGAGCAATTAACAAGTGGCTCGTGTGTGTGCAAAATAATTTAATGTTAAAGTGATAATTTAAAAAAATGAAATATGTGAACATGATCTAGACAGAATGCACTAGTGCGTACATATTTTTCTTTTAACTTTACTCGAAAAAATATTTTTATTATTATTTTTCGAATCTGACCAATGAATATTTCAGTTGCATTTTTCACACATGTGCATGTGTGCGCCAAATATTTTGATTGTCTACATAATTTAAAAACTAAAAATACCATGTTGAAGAGGACGCACTGATGTAGTGCTTGTATATTTTTTAATTTTTTTGGATGTGTATTTTGAATGTTGTTGATTTATCTTTGAGCTCATTCAAAGTTGTCTATAGGGTTTTTTAGGGTAAGCTTTAACACGAATTTAAAAGAAATGACATACGAAGATAAAAATTCGTAAATTATATGTATATGGATAGAGGATTCATTTACGAATCCAACGGTATCAAGTCCTCCCATTAATGTGCATTTAATGACATAGTTTAAGCCTGTGAAAGGCAGGCCTTTTTTTTTTTTTGGCAGTGAAAAGGGCTTTCGGCCTATTTTTAGGCCCTTGATCGAGGTTTTTAAAAAACCTCAATCGAGGGCTAAAATGAACCTCGATCGAGGGTTTGAGAGATATCTCGATCGAGGTCTTGTAAAGCTCTCGATCAGGGTTAATTGCTCGATCGAGGTTTTAAAAAAAACCCTCGATCGAGGATTTGTCAGTGTAAATAAAACACAAAAGGATCCCGGGAAAGGAGTTGGACAAATAATGTTTCCAACCACCATTCCCACGTAAAAACAACATGAAACCTCTATATAATCACCTAACAATTGCCAAACAACACTTATGTAATTCATTGTTAATTTACTTTCAAGTAGAGCTATGTGAATTTGATGTTGTTCAATTAGAATTCATTAGAAATGTAAGAAGTATTATTGTTGTTCAATTAGAATTCATTAGACATGTAAGAAGTAATATTGTTGTTCAATTCCATATTACATATTGTTGTTTGTTATAACAATTTGAAAACTTATTTGTTTGTTTTTGTAGTTTGATGGGGAGCAAAAGAAAATGACAAAGGAAACATGCTCGTCAAAAAAATGAGCATGAAGAGCGTGAGAAGAATAGGGAAAGAATGAGACAACAAAGAGCAAGATTGAGAGAAGAAGAAGATGCACCTTTGGTGCAACAAATTCCAATGGAGGACAACCAAGGTAAATTTTTGAATTATATGCTACCTAATTTAAATTTCATATTTTATCTTTCTCTAATAATTTGTTATATATACTAACTAATTTTTTTTTTCATTTTAGCCTTACTATATTTTGTTTGTAATAAGATTTTTAACAATTAGTTATTTAGACAACAAAATTATTAACAATTTAAAAAAAAATTAACTATTTCACAATCTAATTTATTTAATATATTTGTTTGTAATGAGATTCTTATTTATTTCATAACTTTGTTATTTGTATTTCAAAATTTGTAACAATTTTCATGTTAAATGAATAATTTTTCAAGTGACTAACAATTTTCAATGTTATTGGAACAATTTTCAAATTACATGTACACTTGAAAACTACTTTCAAGTTAAAATGTACATATTTAACTAATTACAATTTTCTAAGTTACTAACAATTTCAAGTTAAATGTAATTTCAATTCTTGTTTTGTTATTTCTTAAAAAAAATAAACGTATAGCCTCATGTGAGCTCCAAGTCTCAACATTTGTTGATTGAAATAACTATTAATGTCTTATTTTAACTTACCCTCATTTTATTTGAAATTAACATTAAGATACTTATGTATTAGTTAGAAAGTTCAATTTGAAAACAAATGAATGAATATTTTGATAGTTATGTAATAGATGTATAATTCAATGACAACAAATAAAATGAACATTGTGATAATTATGTAGTAGTTGGAAAATTCAATTATGTTATTTTTAATGTATTTTCAATTCATGTACCAATATTTTCTATACATGAATGTAGGGATAAGTTAATCTTTTTTTTTCCTATAGTAAGTATATATGTTATTTATATTTCAAAATTTGTAACAATTTTCAAGCTAAATGGATAATTTTCAAGTTAAATTGATAGTTATGTATTAGTTGGAAAATTCAATTCACACTCAATTTTCAATTTGTCAATTTCCGCATCAAATTTCAAGTTACTAGCAATTTTAAATTTAAATGTACAAGTTACTACCAATTTCAAAGTTACAAGCAATTTCAAATTTTACTAGCAATTTCAAACTTTACTTAGAACAATTCTCAAGTAATTACTAGCAATTTCAAACTTTAGTAGCAATTTCAAATTTCAGTTACAGACAATTTCAAATTTGACTTAGAACAATTCTCAAGCTAAATGTATTAGTTGGAAAATTCAATTCACACTCAATTTTCAATTTTTCAATTTCCACATCAAATTTCAAGTTACTAGCAATTTTCAGTTTGTTAATTTACATGTAGCCAATTTCAAGTTACTAGCAATTTAAAAGTTAAATGTATAAGTTACTAGCAATTTCAAGTTACAAGTAATTTCAAACTTACTAGCAATTTCAAATTTCAAGTTACTAGCAATTTCAAACTTTACTTAGAACAATTATCAAGTTAAATGTGTACATATTTAGTTATTTTGAATTCAAGTTACAAACAATTTTCTCTTTTTAAAAGTATTTTCAATTTGTGTACCAATGCATTTCAAAACACTTCAATTTGGTACTTTAAAATTAACTTCCTTGTATAATGCATTTCTGATTGAAATTCCCTTCACATAAATTTCGATTATGTAGGGAGAGATTATGGTCAGCCATCACATCATGGTGACCAAGAATCACATGACCCTGTGCCCCCTCATGATCTTGATCAGCTATCACATGACACCTTTCCCTCTCACATTTCAAGTATAATTGGAAGTTGCAGTGGGGTTGGAAGGGGTGGAAATTGTCTAGAGGATTGTGCAGTTGTTTCTGCACGAGAAGAGCTTGAGAAATCGATCCCTAGTCGGATAGTTAGAGAGCATGTTAGTAACATATTTAAGTCATAATTTGAACAACATTCAATGATGGCACAAGGTCAAATCCTACATGGGTTGATCAAACAAAAAAAAATGAAACGTGCCACAAAGTTGTTGGGTTTTCAAGATGCTAAAACAAAAAAGACATGCGAGAATGCAATAGAAAATGTAAGAATTGCATTATCTTCGTTTGGAAAATCAAGAAATAATGATATACGATCTGCTCGTAGGGTAATTACAATGGTTTTTGTGGCACAAAGCACCTCAAGAAATTGAATGGTATTAACAATGGCATCATTGCTCAAAGTTTCAAAAAGAACATTGTTCAAATATACTAAATTCAGGGTCCGGATAGATGAAAATGATGAAGCTTCTTGTTGGGATCTTATTTGTAGGGAACCCTATCAAGGCAGGATGGGAGCAGGCATGAGAGAGAAGGTGATAGAGTTTTGGGATAGCCATTCTTGTGCTATTCCAGATCGAAAGCATGTCCCGCGACAACGTTTATCCAGATGCATTTATCAGGAGCACTGTAAGCATGTGATGGAGATGATGAGATTTTCACTTTACGAGGAATTCCAAGAAACCAATCTTGGTGTTCAAATATCATTTAGCATGTTCAACAAATTGAAACTGTGGTATATTAGGCTGAATACGATTCGCGACACTTGTTGTTTTTGGTACCACGTTGAATTTCAACTATACTATGACACATTTCTGGATTTTTGAAAAAGGCACTAGAACGGTGAACTAGCTCCTCACACAGTGCGAGATTTTATTTGTATGATACTATGCAACAAGAATCCTAAACAAGTGTTTTTCAATAAGAGGTGTGTAGGTGGGAGAAGATGCCCTGAATGCGGTGATTTGACATAGTTCCATAGGAAATTTCTTATCGATCCAACACACCCTAGATTGTCAGATATCACAGTTATGTGGAAGAGGTACGAGTATGTCTCCATGAATCCATCATCTTCTTCATCTGTGCCATCTAAGAGGATCGACTTGCTCGAGGATGAGTTTCTTGTTTCAGATTTCATGGAGAAGTTTCAAAGTTAGATTTATAAATACATAAAACACTCCCATAGGTCTAGGTGGCAAGCTTTAGAATTCAAACATTCTCGTGAGTTATTTGAGTCGGGCACAATCTTATCAGTGGTAGACTTTGCTGAGAACTACACATTTTATCCTCAGAGAGAGATACAGAGTGAGTATTATAGCTCCGACCAGGTGTTTATCTTCGTACATGTATTGTACATACATGCTTAGGAAAACATTGATGGTAGGGATAACACTCCTCAGTTACATGAAGTGATCAAGGAGTACCATTTTTATGTCAGTGACGACCGTGAGCATGACATATTGTTCGTTCAACATTGCTTTGGGTTGATTTATGATTCATTCAAGAAGAGAGGCATATAATTTACTGAACACTGGATTTGGTCAGATGAGTGTGCAGGGAAATTCAAATCAGGTTGCTCTTTTTATTGGTTGAGTTGCCTTCATAAAGAGACAGGAGTCCGACATACTTGGAACTTTTTTGAAACAGGGCATGGAAAGGGTGAACATGATGGCACGGGTGCATGTGTGAAATGAGCACTTCAGAGGTACCAGATGAGTCATGGTGCAACTTGACTCAAATGCTCTTCAAAAGTAGTTGATTGGTGCACATGTCATCTTGAGCAACGACCTTGCCTTTTCCCTGTACAATTTGAAATTCAAAGTTAGGCTCTAAAACAGAATGTCTCAAATTAAGAATTAAAACATAAATTATTTAAATTGAGATTAATAAACACAAAGTAAATTGGAACATAAATTATAACTTACCCCGACTATTGTGTCCGGCCGGTGGGGACGAGCAGATGGACCAACCGATGTCTCACTACGAAAGAGCTCATCCATGCATGTGGTCCCCTGCATGGAGCAATAAAATACACCCCTTAAGTATTATTGAGAATTCAATTTATGACATATAATATGATGTAACATGAAAGCATATATACATAATTGTACAAAAATATACCTGTCTCGGAACCCCGTATCTACGATACATTCGAAAGTATGCATCTCGGGAAATCCGAGCATACGCCCATATGGCCTGACATCTAAAAAATCAAGCAAGTGATCTTCGTCCCACTCTATCTCTGGTTGTGCAAGTGCAGGGGGTGGTCTAGACGCCTCTCCCTACACAACAGCAACAACACTACCCATGGTAGTGAACACCGAGTTTATTATCCCTTTCCTAGCCTCTGTAGCAAGTTGGGATGATTGTGTCACGTCCCCTTCCCTGATGACCACCCTCTCTGGAATAGGTACCAACCTCAGAGGGGGTGGCATGAAAGAGGGGTCTCTACGAGCCCTAGGACGTTGGTAGGAACGTCCCCTACCAGTACCAAAGAACTCAGATCCCGTGCTGGTGTAGTATGGGTGCATGTCTAGAACAAAATCTACATATATGTGTTTTTCAAAGTACAAAGGGACATGGTCATGGTGGGGGAACATGCCCCACGCTCTGATGAATCTATCGTATACATATGGTGCAACAACATCGAGCTTAAACTCCTTGCTTCTAAGCGATTGACCGACAGGGCAGTCATGAGGGATGTCAAACAAAGTACCCTTTATGCCATGCCCTCTTGTGGCACCTTTGACATATTCCCATTTATGGGAGCCCATGACATCCTGTCTCCTCCTCTGGCATGTAAAACGCCAAATGTCACTAAGAGGTCCCACTTTCCTGTAGAGGTCCAACATATCATCAACTGTCGATAACATCATGAATAATGCGCATCTAGTGGGAGAATCCTCCCTAAGTGTGCACACGCACGAGTGCACCCACTCTCGCTGGGTGGTAATGTCAGCAAGAGTGATGCGTGCAACCTCATCATCATATGATCCACCAGATGCACCTATGATCCAAACCAAAACACAAATGTTAGTGAAAATATATATTATAACTTGCAAGTGAAATTCAATGCATTCTATATTAAAAATTTAATGAAAGTGTATGTAACAAAAACTATGCACCTGATGTACATGTGTCCTAGCACACATCCTCCTCCTCAGGATAAATATGTACACAGTCGGGATGAACCGATGCACTATATCTCATGTTGCTGCCACCAGCGGCAGCTGACCCCGGTGTGGCCTCGCTCCTCGGTCAACGAGAGCACTGTCGATGGCCACCCTATTGGGCGATGTCAGAACCTCTCGTGCTCTATCAAGCACGAAGCAATGAAGTTCTCTCTTGAGAAATCTCTGCATCACATTTCAATTTCAATTTAAATTTCAAATTCAAATTCAAATTTTACATTTCAAATTCAAATTCAAATTTCAAATTCAATACAATTTCAATTTCAATTTCAATTTTCAATTCAATTTCAATTTCAATTTCAATTTCAAATTTCAAATTTCAATTTCAATTTCAAACTTCAACTTAAAATTTAAAATTTAAAATTTCAATTTCAATTTCAAAGTTCAAAGTTCAAAGTTCAATTTCAAATTCAATTCCAAATTCAATTTCAATTTCAAATTCAAATTCAATTCCAAATTCAGTTTCAATTTCAATTTCAAATTCCAAATTCCAAAATCAAATTTCAATTTTAATTTCAAATTTATGTTTCAATTTCAAATTTCAATTTCACATACAATTCCAATGTCAATTTCAATTTCAATTCATCTTCAGTTTTCCATTTGAAATTTCAATTTCAATTTCAATTTCTATTTCATTTCCAAATCCAAATCCAATTCCAATTCTAATTCTAATTCCAATTCCATTTCAATTTCAATTTACATTTCAATTTCATTTCAAATTTCAAATTCAATTTCAATTTCAATTTTGTTTTCATTTTCATTTTCAATTTTGAATTTCAAATTGTAATTGGGATCGGTGAACACCGATAAGTCACAAGTCAAATTTCAAATTGCAATTTTCAAATTTTAAATTTCCACTTCCAATTTCAATTTCAAATGTCAATTTTCAAATTCAATTTCAATTTCAATATCAAATTCAAATTTCAAATTGAAATTGCAATTTTTGCAAATCCAATTGCAATTTCGATTTCCAATTCTAATTCCATTTCCAATTCTCAATTTTCATTTTCATTTTCATTTCTATTTCCGTTTTCAATTTTTAATTTCAATTTTGTTTCAAATTTCAAATTTCATTTCAATATCAATTTCATTTTCATTTTCATTTTCAATTTCGAAATTTGAATTTGAATTTCAATTTCAATTGAAATCTACAATATACATTTCAATTTCAATTTTTATTTAACATTTCAATTTCAATTTTTATTTAACATTTCAATTTCAATTCCAATTTCAATTTCAAAGGTTTTTAAATGTTTTTTTTTATAATGTTAATGGTTTTGTTACATGGTTATATGACTTTATATTGGAAAAAAAATGGAACGTTTAACCCGCAACGTTTATGTTGCCGGTTTTATTTTGAAATATGTATATATTTTTTAATCCTCTTGGCATTCTCAGAGGATTGAAAAAAAACAGGCAACATTTCTACTTGCCAATACACATTTTAAAATAAAACTAGTAGCATAAACGCTACCGGGAACGTTTAACCGACAATGTTTATGATGTTGGTTTTAATTTGAAATATGTATTTTTTTTTTCAATTCTCCTGGCATTCTGAGAGGATTGAAAAAAAACGGGCAGCATTTCTCCTTTCCAATACACATTTTAAAATAAAACCGGTAGCATAAACGCTACTGATTGATATAAACAAAAATGTTAATGGTCCATTGGTTGTAGCCTGGGTGGTTGGAAGGAATTGTTACCCTCCCCACCCAGGTTCAATTCTTGTAAGTGACATATTGTTCTTGTTGAGCCCATATTGTAATGATTGTAATTCATGCCACCTTGATTCTCTAGAATAACAGGTGGTGACCATTTTCCAAGTGGACTAGCCCTCTAACAAATGGTGAACCACCTTTAAAAAAAAAATGTTAATAACTTAAAAAAAAATACAACCTAAATTTAAAATTTAAAACATAAAACAAAAATTTAAAACATAAAACATAAATTTAAAATTGCTATGCATGTTTTCAATCAGTTTTCAAATGGTTTTCAAATTTATTGAAAAGAAAAACCCCACAATGTTGTCGGTTTTATTTCCAAATGTGTAATTCGGTATCATTTATGCTTGCCAATACACATTTAGAAATAAAACCGACGGTTGATACAAATTTATACAAAAAAAACACAAGAAATTTAATTTAATTTTAAAAATAAATTGGGGGATTATGGTCCACTTACCTGGTGGAGTGGACAACATGGCGTGGCATGGTTGTCTCACGGCCTTGGTCAAGCTCATAGCCTCGGTCGATATTGTTTGATGGGTCGGTGTGGCTGGAACAGTGTCGGTCGATCGGCTGCGGCCGATTTTTATTTTTTTTCACTGTCTTAGCAGCTTGATCGATGTTTTAAAAGCTCAATTGAGGGCTTTAAAATACCTCGACCGAGGGTTCGCGGCATAAATTTTTTCCACATCGCTTTCCAAAAATCGTGAACCACCTTCATGGATTGACCCACATAGTCATACTTCTTATATTATATTTTTTTCTTATTGTGGTTATATAAATGAAAGGGTTGCAACATGGTCTCAAATATCTGCATCATACCAAGCTCTAGCTAGGGGATCATAAAGCCACCATAAAATAGCTCAAACATCGTGGTAGAACCTACAGTCTTGTTTAAGCTGCTATCTTCTAGCACCATTCGAAAATAACTCAAACCTAGCAGGCACAATATGAAGTCCCATTCAAGCTACTTTTTCTTTCAATGATGGTTTTTTAACCACATTGCAACTTGCCTCGGCTAGAAGCCTAGTAGTTCCACAATGATTTACATCATATGTCGCATGTCCTAAATCCATGCTAGGCCTATCATTTTTCACAACTTGTTTAGTTGTACCATCATCTTCCTCTTCTTATCTAAAGCTAGGGAAGAAAACTCAAAGAAACTAATATCAAAGAACATATGGATGAACCTAAAGTCACTAGATACCTTGGAATTGTTCCTAGGCCGGAGCATAAATCAACAATTTGAATGCAAGTCGGTATGGATCCCAAGAGATAAAGGTTGGAGAAGTGGAAGATATTAATAATTAGTTAGATTTTAAAATTAAATAAAATGGATGACATGGTCAAAATTCAAGCATCCTCATTTTGAATCTTCCTATAAAATAAAGTTGTAACTATGTAAAAAATTAGTTCTATATTTAATAAAATATCTCATTTTTTGCATTTCCTTTCTTGTTTACTTATCAGTTTGGTATCAAATCATAGGTCCAGTACCTACTCTTCTTCATCTCTTTTCAAGATCAATGTCTCACGCAACATTAACATCTCCTATAAGAAGAATAATTACGTGATCTAGTTCCTTGGAGTGTTCCCTCCCACCCAGATTTATGTAAGCACCTTCTCTCAACTCTTACCTACTTTTGTCCCAAACTGAAGTGGAAGTATTTCTCTAGTAAGAGGATTTTATCAAATATAGTATGTGGAATCCCAACCCTCCCACCCATATCTCATCGAATAATGTTTTCCCTACTTTAGTCCTAAACTGAAGTGAAATCCTTGATCTAGCAAGAATATTCAACATTGACTTCCCTAACAACATCTATTCTTTTGGATACGACATCAGCTTCCCCAACAACACCTATTCTTTTGGGCACAACATTATATTCATTGGTTTTTATTGGTAAATTTTCACACCAACATGAAGTCCAACTCCAAAGTCGTTCCTAGTGAGTTTTACCAACAAATTCAAACTATTTTTATGAATTTCATTTTTCTATGACAAATTCACCTCCATTCATGGCTCTTTCCGTCTCATATGTCCTTCCCTCAAAAATTTTCTTCACCCCTTCATTGATATCCCTACATTTTCCCTCCCAACCACTCATATCACCCAACTTATTTCTCTCATTGAACAAATCATGAATGGCATTATTCAAATCCTCATGAGTCCTACTTTTGATTAGTAATTAGTTGCACCTTACTTGTTACTCAATTGAACAATTTTCCCCATAGAATAATGCCTCAAATCCATCATGCCCACTCATGCCAATAGCAACACTTGCACCCAACCCATTCACAAAGATTCAATCCACCCCCCTTGTTTTCAACAAACCTGTCACTTTGTCCTCCCTTGTTTCACACTCATAATCACACACCCGCCAACTATGTTAATCCCCCACCAAAGACAACCATAAACCTAGATATCAGTACATTGTCTTCCCACCCTACCTTATCATTACCCCTTTCAATCATTTACATTTAGCTTACGTTCCTATCTGCTCACCATCATTCCCAATAACTGTAGCACCCAATATGCCTTTACCAGACCACCCGCAATCCCTTGCTCGCTACAACACTAGTGGGACAACATAGAATGCTATAGAACTCTCTTTATTCCCATATATTATTACATGATTTATCAACATTGGAACCCTTGCAGCCACTTCCCCATGGATTTGCTTTGAAGTACAATTGAATGGATGCAAACATCGAGCCTTCATCTATAGCAGTTCCTTACCTTCATCCACACTCTACAAGAGATTCTCCCTACCCAAATCCTAGGCCAATGGGCAATCTAACATTCTGTTCATAGAAACCAACCCTAGCAACAAATCATGGTGGACAAAAGTTTTCCAAAGAAATAGGCTGTTCTCTAATTGATATGAACACCTCTATTAATATCAACTAGCTAATAGGGATCATGGAATGCACCAAATAATTCTCATTTTGTGGTAGCATCTCATCTTCCTCCTCCATTATTCATTGATCAATGGGATGAGCACTTATTAGATATACATCAGATATACATCAATGACCTTTGAAGGAGGAGAGGTAGTGGAAAAGTATAATCACCATAGGAGAAACCCTAATTTGTTGTGTGCATTGCTTTCCTATGGGTAAATTTTGTTACTCTAAATTTGAAATTTTGATTTGCACAACCAAAATTACCTAAGCATTCTTATGATCCAAGTTTTTTGGGGTTTGTACACTATATTCCAACCATTATTCGTCACAAGGGTTTCATGCACTATGTTGGGGTGAATTAACATGTTATAGTTTCCAAACTAAGGGTTGGTGCAAGGTAATGATACCCAATTATGACACGTTAGTTGCAATGACATTCTGGAAAAACATAAATATTATCATTAAAATCAATTATTAGAGGTACCTAAAAAACTTTTTCAGATTAGGTGTAAAACGATGAAATGTAGAAAAATGGATGACCTTCTGGAATATATAATTTTTATTTATGGAAAAGTGGTATAACCACCCCAAAATGTCATTATTCGAAGATTGGTATGTTATTTTTTTTCTAAAACATAATGCACATGTTTTTGTTGACCCACCTGTTTGCTATGTAAATTTTCAATTTACGAGAAAAAAATATGTAGAGGCGTAGGCAACAGAAAAATCTTGTGAGGGGCTATTTTTCCAAAATTTTAAAAGTCAATTTTATATTTTTTTTAAATTACCGAAGTTAGTGAATCCCTAAAACAACATGGTCAATTGTCGAGCCACCATATCATGGTCTAAAAATAATCAAAATGCATTTTATTATTATTTAGGTTGTAGGTATTTTCGTGCTCTTATGTGGGTTCTTTTCCGTTTTCAACATAGGTAAGTCAATCAAAAGTTATAGGCCAAATAAACGCCTATGTTTTTTACGAATTTGACATGACTGCAGTTTAAAATAAATTAAAAATAGAGAACAAAAACAGATCTATTAAAAAATTATATATTTGGAATCTGCACACAGAGCTCGACAAGTGTGTGCAATTTCATCTGTAGTGCACTCGTGGAGCTTATGCAGAACTAGCTATGAAAAACAGGAAGTTGCAGCATTTGATGTGTTCTGCCATAAATCATAGATAAATTAGACCGAGCCTAAAGGTGTAGTCCGAAGCTAATTCCAAGCTTGCAAGGGCGCCAAAAACAATTTGAATTCATACACGTGTGCGTGCAAAGAGGCGCGCACGCATCCATGGAAGTGTGCACGCGTAGTTAACAGCACACACGCGTAGGTGCGTGTATGCGTTCATGTAATTTCCTTTGTCACGGGGATACATAAAGTTGATGAAGAAGATGATGATGATGGATATGTTGATGAGGAAGGGGGAGATGACAATGATGATTAAGACGTTGATGAGGAAGGGGGAGATGACAATGATGATGAAGATGTTGATGATGATGATGATGATGATGATGATGAGATGATGGTGACAATGGCGATGAAGATGATGATGATGAGATGATGGTGAAAATGGTGATAAAGATGATGATGAAGATGATGGTGATGATGATGGTGATGAGGATGATGATCATGATGGTGATGAAGATGACGATGATGATGATGATGAGATGAGGATGATGATGATGATGGTGATGAAGAAGATGATGATGATGAAGATGATGATGATGATGATGATGATCATCATCATCATCTTCATCATCATCATCACCATCATCATCGACATCTTCATCATCATCATCACCATCATCATCGACATCTTCATCATCATTGTCATCTCCCCCTTCCTCATCAACATCTCCATCATCGTCATCTTCTTCATCATCACCATCTTCTTAACATCATCATCATCTTCATCACCATCGTCATCATCATCAACATCTTCATCTCCATCATCATCATCTTCTTCATCCTCATCACCATCACCATCATCATCATCATCTTCATCATCATCATCATCATCATCATCAACACCATCGTCATCATCGTCACCACCCTCTTCTTCCTCATCATCATCAACATCTAGGTCATCATCTTGATCATCAATGTCAGGTCAACATCATCATTATCTATCTCATCATCACCATTGATGTTGATGATGATGAAGATGATGATGATGATGTTGATGATGAGTACGATGACCATCAACATCATCATCATCTTCATCATTGTACTCATACTCATCATCATCCACCACCACCATCATCATCATCATCGTCATCTTTGTCATCACCCTCTTCCTCATCAACAACATCTTCGTCATCATCATCATCATCATCATCATCACGATAGGAAGATGATGACGAAGGTGGCGATGATGAGTATGATGAGGATGATGAAGATGATGATTATGATGACGAAGACAATGATGATTGTGACCATGATCATATGATGATGATGATGATGGTGAGGATGACGAAGATGGCAATGATGATGATGACGAATATGATGATTTTGATGGTCATGATGATGATGATGATCATATTCGTCGTACTCGTATTCATCATCCACCACCACCACCACCACCACCACCATCATCATCATCATCATATCATCATCATCTTCATCATCCTCATCATCATCTTCATCATCCTCATCATCATCCGCGTCCTCACAATGACGATGATGATGATCATGATGAGGAAGTTGATGATGATGATCATGTTGTTGATGATGATGATGTGCTGCATATTCCTCATCATCTTCATCATCATCATCATCATCATCTCCAAATTAGTCATCATCATCGTTGTACTCATATTCATCATCATCTTCGTCGACGACGATGATACGAAGATGTCAATGATGATGATGATTATGATACGAAGATGTCAATGATGATGATGATGATATGAAGATGTCAATGATGATGATGATGATACGAAGATGATGACGAAGATGTCGATGATGATGATGATTATGAGGAAGATGGTAATGACGAGTATGATGACGAAGATGAAGATGACTAAATTATGATGACGAAGACATTGATGATCGTGACCACGATCATATGATGATGATGATGATGATGAGGACGATGTTGATGATGATGATGGTGATGATGATGACTAATGAAGATGATGATGACGAATATGATGATTTTGATGATGATCATATTCATCATCATCTCCATCATCGTACTCATATTCATCATCATCCACCATCGTCATCATCATCACCATCATCATCATCATCATCATCATCACCATCATCATCATCCTTGTCCTCACAATGATGATGATGATGGTGATGATGAAGTTAATGATCATGATCATGGTGTTGATGATGATGAAGATCACTGGAAAAAGAAGATGATCATGATGATGAGGATGATGTGCTACATATTCGTCATCATCTTCATCGTCATCATCTCCATTAGTCATCATCACCATCTTCATCGTTGTAACATCCCTCCAAAATTGACCTATTATTATTATTATTGTAATTATGCATTTTGTAAATGTAATTGTAAATTACATAAACGGCCCTGGAGAGGAGCTCAAGGCCAAGGCCCCACCAGTGGACCTTGAGTGTATTGAATTTTATTCTTCCCAGGTTGAAAATGTTATTAATAACTTAGGAAACCAAAGATTGTCATACAACTAAAAATGACAAGGCACGGATACACTAAGGGGAAGACGATTAATGACAGATAGTCATCCTAATTTCTACAAGTAGTTAAGGAATAGTATAGTGACTTATATTAGTTATCTTAAAGAGTAAAAGTCATCTTCGTAGGTTGAGGATGCGGCGATTAGCCACATAATATTATTAAACTCTGACAACCTATTAGTATAAGCCTATGCATTAACATGCTATCCTAAGATAATGTCTAGTAACTATATTAAAGATAGTATTATTTTAGCAAGATTACCTATTTCATTAGAAAAGAAACACATATGTATATTATGGTATATATAATTATACATCTATTGTAGTTATATAAAACAAGGGAGCTCATTTATATTTATATAAGTGATTAGGAAAGAATAAAATTATATATAAATAAAGATATTTTATGAGAAAAACTCAAGCAAATCAAAATGCAAATAACATTAGAAAACATATTTATTAAAGGATAATATTAGATCAAAGTTATGATTTTACCTTTTACCAAAAGTAAGGAAAGGGGGAAACCTTATACTATGATTAGTTCACTCATTAAGTCATACTATTTAAAAAGACATAAACAAAAGAAAATATCATAAATAAAGTCCTATACATCTATATAGACAAGGCTTAAATAGTTATGTTGGAATATATTTTCTATATATATATATAAGACCCACTTCACCATTACCATAATAATGGAAGCAGCCGAGTACTTACTTAAGACCTCGTGAAGGATATTCCTTATTGAGAAATATTTGGGAACTTGTCCTTTTGAGGAACCGCCTTACCAACACCTCACCACGTGTACTACTATGCTATTATTAATTTGTGTACTAACTAAGAGTGTGGTGTAGTTCTTTATGGGGGATGTCTCCTTAGTGGAGAATCTAACTCCCGTAGACTGCCATCTGCTGAATTTGGTTGTGGGCCAAAAACCACTTTTGGTGCCACCTTGTCACCTCGCTGAGAGAAGAATCAAATGCTTTCATAGAGGGCTCTCGGGCGCATCATGAGGGGGTAGCAGATTAAAATGCTTCTGAAATTTACACGTCTGAGGGGAATGAGAGTAGTAGGGTTTACAAGTTTAGATCCTTGATTTTCTGTATATTGCGATCTCAGGGCGAAGGAAGAAGGGTTCTGATCCCTACAAAGGATAGCCCTGCGAGAGGAAGGGTTCGCTCTCTGCACAAAATAGAGAGGTACCGTCTCTTCCTAGTTAGTTGTAGGAAAGAAATAATGTGATTTTTTTTACCTTTTAATCCATGCACTGTGTCAATGCATACACCGTGTGATCACGAATACGATCTATTTGTTATTATCGCTGCTAGTGACAACGAAGGCGTTGTTGCTTCTTAGTTAGTTGGATATCTAATTTTTAATTAGCATTTCCATTTTTTTTTGTAAATAGTGTTAAACTGCATGAATATTTGTCCAACCGTCCGACGCTGTGTTTTTGTTTGGAGTTAGAATTTTTATACTCTGTTAAAAAAAAAGCTCTTGGATCAAAATACTAACACGAGCGTGTAAGAGCTTCCATGCCATACCTCTGTGGAGATTTTCCCTGAGTTTTTCTTTCTTGATTTTTCTTTTACATTTTATGCAATCGTAATGCCTCCTTTTTGTAAGGCATAGATGATCTCAGGTTACTTTGTGCGTACCAGGTTTCCTACATAAGCCTTGTGTTTACGGTGTTAAATCCGATCTGCATATAACCAAGTAGACTCAGTTTTATGCATAATATATATTATAGCTCTGTGTAATGATGGATTTGGTTGCCTGCGTCTTGAGTACCAAATCCGTAGATATATTTATAAATTTATAGATTTTGAGCCTGCGATGGAAGGAAAATCAAAATTCATGATTTAGAGTCTTTGCAAATGAAAATTGTTGTAGTCGGATTTCTTGTTTTGAGATCGGTTTGTGTTCTGTAAGCTTTATAAACTTCGGCAAAACCCTCTGCGTCAAAGATTGAGGGAGGTTTCATTTATTAAAGATATATATATATTCAAATATGATATTGAATAAAAGCATGGATTTGTTCCCTTATTTAAGCCGTTGGATAAAATATATTTAGTGAAAATTACTTATTAGGTTGTATATATATGGGGAACGGTGAATTAATATAAGTGTAACTTTATAGACTTTATTTTTATGATTTAGAATAAGAACTTTATATAAGTTTATTTATGTTATAAATGATCCCTATCTTAAAGGGCCATGTATGTTTAATTGTATACTTAAAAGTACAAGTTAAAGTATGGTAGGTATGGGAAGTTTTCCTTTCTTTTATTTAGTGATTAAAACATTTTTCTTTTAAAAGCTATGTACTAAAGTAAGAGATGTATGGGAGGTTTTTCCCTTAGTTAAGATTTTGGTTAATATATATAACCTTGGTGTAGATTATGATAAGGATGAGGGAGTTTATAAAAGAGAACATCTTGTGGTGTAATCTTAGAATATAAATCAAACGTTGTATTTCTATAGCATTTCCATGAATACTTACATTAAAAGTATAGCCCTTGATGTATGTTAAATAGATATTTTAATCTATCATTCTGACCGGAAATGAACTCTTATCGTCGTATAGAACGATGGCAACAATCATGTTGCAAGATGTAATCCTTGATTCGGATGAATAATAAAATAACACAACCCTTTTGTGGACGTAGCCCAAGATGCGGGTGAACCATGTCAAAATGTTCTCCTTGGTATGTATTATCTTGTGTGTATACATTTCTTGTTATTGGGTTTTCAATTGTTACTTCAGTTTTTATTTGCTTAAATATGCTTACTTTATATAATTTGCAAAATTATCAAAGTTGTTAGTTTTTGATGTTTTCTCATTTACGTATGTAGTTGAGTTGAGGCTAATCATTTATAAGTGTACATTATTGATCACTTGTTCTATATAAACCAGATACTTATATGGGTAAATCATTTTTCTAATGGATGTGTCCTAGGTGTAATGGAACGTGTACATTTAAGCTAGAAATCTTCAAGTTGGATAAAGTTGAATATATATTAGACAAAGTATTTCGATGGCTATGGAAAGTATGAGTATAATGCTTTGTTCAAACTATTATAGAAAGAATTTGTTAGGATAGGACATTTGATAAAACATTATTAAGTTATGCTTTTAGAATAAATTATATTATAATGGCTTGTGTATTGAAAGTTAGAGTGGCTTCTAAAAATATAGAAGATATCGACAAGTAAAATGATTAATGATTGGAATTTAATAATTGATGTGAAAATGTTATGAGATGTTGCAATTATGATTTTATTTTATCTCCTGTATAACATTTAAGGACTATTAGACGATTAGAATTTTTTTTAAATTTTACGAAATTTTGGGTTCGTGACAATCGTCATTGTCATCATCATCATCATCATCATCATCATCCCCGTCCCTACAATGATGATGATGATGAAGATGGTGATGATGATGACTAATGAAGATGAGTATGATGACGAATATGATGTTTTTGTTGATGATGATGATGATGATCATATTCGTCATCAACATCATAATATTCATCATCGTACTCGTATTCATCATCATCCATCGTCATCATCATCATCATCATCATCGTCATCCTCATCATCATCCTCATCATCATCCGCGTCCTCACAATGATGATGATGATGATGACGACGAGGAAGTTGATGATGACGATCATGGTGTTGATGATGATGATGTGCTGCATATTCCTCATCATATTCACCATCATCATCATCATCATCATCTCCAAATTAGTCATCATCATCATCGTACTCATATTCATCATCATCATCATCTTCGTCGATGATGGTGATACGAAGATGTCAATGATGATGATGATGATTATGATACGAAGATGTCAATGATGATGATGATGATGATACGAAGATGATGACGAAGATGTCAATGATGATGATGATTAGGAGGAAGATGGCAATGACGAGTATGGTGACGAAGATGAAGATGACTAAATACAACGATGACGAAGATAGTGATGAGCGTGACCATGATCATATGATGACGATGGTGATGATGATGACTAGTGAAGATGATGATGACGAGTATGATGATTTTGATGATGATCATATTGTTTTTGATGATGATCATGTTGTTGATGATGATGATGTGCTGCATATTCCTCATCATCTTCATCATCATCATCATCATCTCGAAATTAGTCATCATCATCATCGTACTCATATTCATCATCATCCACTATCATCATCATCATCATCTTCGTCGACAATGATGATACGAAGATGTCAATGATGATGATGATTATGAAACGAAGATGTCAATGATGATGATGATGATGATATGAAGATTTCAATGATGATGATGATGATGATGATGATACGAAGATGATGATGAAGATGTCAATGATGATGATGATTAGGGGGAAGATGAATATGACTAAAGATAGTGATGACGAAGATAGTGATGATCGTGACCATGATCATATGATGACGATGGTGATGATGATGATGAATATGATGATTTTGATGATGATCATATTCGTCATCATCATCATCATCGTACTCATACTCATCATCATCCACCATCGTCATCATCATCACCATCATCACCATCATCCTCATCATCATCCACGTCCTCACAATGATGATGATGACGATGATGATGATGAGGAAGTTGATGATGACAATCATGGTGTTGTTGATGATGACGATGATGATGAGGATGATGTGTTGCATATTCGTCATCATCAACATCATCATCATCTCCATTAGTCATCATCACCATCTTCATCGTCATTTCCATCATCATCATCATCATCATCATCATCCTCGTCCCCACAATGATGATGATGATGAAGATGGCGATGATGATGACTAATGAAGATGAGTATGACGACGAATATGATGTTTTTGCTGACGATGATGATGATTATATTCGTCATCAACATCATCATCTTCATCATCTTACTCGTATTCATCATAATCCATCGTCATCGTCGTCATCATCATCATCATCATCATCATCATCATCATCTTCATCATCCTCATCATCATCCGCGTCCTCACAATGATGATGAGGAGGAGGAGGAGGAGGAAGTTGATGATGATGATGTGCTGCATATTCCTCATCATCTTCACCATAATCATCATCGTCATCATCATCATCATCAGCTCCAAATTAGTCATCATCATCATCGTACTCATATTCATCATCATCATCATCATCTTCGTCGATGATGGTGATACGAAGATATCAATGATGATGATGATTATGATACAAAGATGTCAATGATGATGATGATGATATGAAGATGATGACAAATATGTCAATGATGATGATGATTAGGAGGAAGATGGCGATGACGAAGATGAAGATGACTAAATACAGTGATGATGAAGACAGTGATGATCGTGACCATGATCATATGATGACGATGGTGATGATGATGACTAGTGAAGATGATGATGACGAATATGATGATTTTGATGTTACCAGGACGGCGGAGTCCTTGACGTTCATTTGTCCAGCAAGCTTGGATGTTAGACCTTTGATTGACCCTGCAAGTGAAACATACATCTAAATAAATTAGAATGAATCAAAATAAAGGATTTATGAAAACTCAAATTTCAATGATGGAACATAGAGACGTATTACCTTGAGTGGAAAGGCCAAAGATCCAACCCCAGCACTGTAAAAATAGACTTTCACCCTGAAATAGAAACCACACCAAGGTCGTGGTATCAACTACTGAGCATTCACTTACAGGTCTGCAAAACACCATTAAAATAACGCAGAGGTTGCGGGTTCCAAACTCCAAGCAAACTTGCTAACCCTAAGTTTTAGCAGCGTGTTGGCCTCACACTCTAACTCCAAAACGTGAAAGTGAAGACTGAGAAACCCTCCAGCATTACTTACAACGAGAATTTAGGGTTTATCATTCAACGACCCAGATCTATTGTGATCGACGAGCGAGAAGGTGACAGCCTGATGCTTTGAGAATCGGGCAACCATAACATAAATACCTCATTTATTGTAACAGCTACGACAATGCCAACGCTGCATGCCAAGGAGTCAATCCCATGTACAGTTCGGAGGAGAGCTGCTTGTTCACTACGCATAGTTCGATTTCGTGAGTCACATTTTAACCAGGCTTCATGTGGTTTGACAACGTGGATAGACAGCATTACACTCCACTAAAGAGTTGGTTCAGAACCATTAATGTTTGGACGAGACACCATCAACCTGTCAGATCGATGCAGCAGCGACATTAATAACCGTCACTTCCTTACCAGTGTCGTATTTAATGCTTGGTGTGATGTCGTTCATTATCAATACATAGAGTAAGGTCAGGATTGCATTGTATATCGCTTCATCGCTATGGTATTAACCATCGAATGCATGATTACATAAATCAAAAGTTTGTATTGGTAATAATCGCATGCATATAAGATTTAGATAGTTAGAACTTAGGTTAGAAAATAGTGTCGGTACATTGTAATATTATTACAATAAACCATATAAAAGTTGTTTATTGTAATAATGCACCAATATCACATTAGAATGGTTCACCCTATAGTTAAAAAGGGTCCACACTTATATTGTATTATGTTCTTAAATAAAATATGATTTTGACTTTATAAATATCAAGACTATATCCATATATATATAAATTATAAATGGAGAAAGTAGAAGCTACCATAGTTATCTTAACTAAAATACCAAGCATTGAAATAGTAAGTGAAACTTGATGTTATAATAAAGGAATAAAGTTCAAATTGAATTTGTCCATCAATCGTTTCACCTGGTAGTAAAAGGTTTCATGAATTGGAAAATATTGGCAGAATCATATTAGCAATTCATTCTTCAAATCTAGTAATTAATCTTAAGATTTTTAAGCATAGATATTTCTACCAAGATAATGTACTTTTGAACCCTGTTTAAATATTATTAACTTCTGCAACTTGTATTTTTTTTCGAAATAATACATTTAGAACTTGGATAGAATTCCATACCTGAAACAAGGAGGTACTTATAATTTCTTTAACCAAATAAGACGACTAATTGGAAAATATAAATACTCTTAAACATTGTTTTGTCATTGTTATCCTTACCTGCGAATATTCGCAAGAAGGACAGGTACAAATGCTTTAGCTAATTAGCTAAGTAAGTCTCGGGGCACCTCGCAGGAACCCTTTCATCACCATCCCGAAATTAAAACTGTCAGTACCTTGTCAAGGAGAACTCCGTCTTATATTGTTTTGAAATTTCAGTTATTACAACTACAAACAAATTAGTGTCGTAATCATTTTTATGGAGGTAAGACACATCACTGTCTTAAAGCATCATTAGTTAAAAGGACATAGTAGTTAAATTGTTATATACATTAATGACTTTATTATTTAATACTGCCTTAACAAGCATTTATTACTTCCGCAATCACAATTTTAACATTTAATGCTGGTATAATTTTTTAAAATTTTTTTATGAAATTATCGGGATGTTACATTGCTCAAGGACAATAATCCAAAGAGACTTCCATCGATATTATCATTGGTACACTATTATCAAATTTATTCAAAACTTAGGATCATAAGCAATATCAAATAAAAATGGAAGGTCCTTAAGTCTTAGGTGGGTATGAATTGAGCCCGTGATTTGGACGTATGAATCCATCCCACGATTTGGAGCTTATTCCTCAACACTCCCAAATAAAATAACCCCCAATATTTATATTACTATGTCAAATAAAAAAAAACCCTTGACCCCTTAATACGGGGCAATATATTTTTGAGGTTTTTAAGAGTATTCAACCCCCCAATATGAATGGACGTGATATGATATTGCCTCACTAGTGAACCCCCCGTGGTAATTATAGTGAAAGTCGTGTAATACAATCTTACCTATATGAATAATTACACATAATATGTAAGGTTAAACATATCACTTACAACTTACATTGGTTACATATCAGTTATTTATGAGACAATTCACAACATACATATTATATTCCTTGATGGGGACTCCCAATAAGATAGATGTATGTTCACCAGCAGGAAACTCAATAAGTTGAGCTTCTTCTTAATGCAACCTTGGTGAACTGGCTGGGAATCCCCTAGATCCTAGTCAAACACACAGATCTCTATTAATATAGTTACATAGACTAACTTGCCTTTGACACACTACACTTACAATATTAATTCACTAGTGACCTATAACAAAGGGAATCAAAGGCAAGTCATTACATTGCCTACTTAATCTGGATGAATCATTCTACATAACCTTGTACAGATATCTTAAGTAGATATGATGATAAACTTAATCTCAATTTCATATATTAGGATAAGGCTTTGGTTCCACTATTCATTAAGATTATATGCATATTTAAGGTTATGGAATTACATACATGTAGATTTACCTAACATCACTTGTCTATTATGTTTATAGTCAAACACATAGATCTCTATCAATATAGTTAGATAGACTAAGCTACCTTTGATACATAGTAACTATGTAAAATTATCTTGTTCGTTAGTCATCGGCCAATCTGAACCCAATAAGACTAGGAAAGTTGAGTGAAGTCAATGCTTTCAACCAACTATTAAACTACAAGCAATAAAAACAACCCCTCCTAAAATAGGTCAAGCAATGCTTAACATCTCCTCCAAGTGGCAAACTGCATGAACATATGTGCAATAGGATCCCACGTGAAGTAAAATATTACCAAAGTGGCTCAACATGTGTGCCACTATGCCAAGTTAATATAACCATGCCTCCACATGTGTGGCAAGAGAGGGAGCTCAAGGAAGATGATGTGTCAAATCAACAATACTCCTCAGGATCACCATCCTGCATAAAAATATGTAGCAACATGGTCCTTAAAACCAATATTGGACGTCCGACAACTTACACATAAGATGTCAAATAAATCGGGAAATTGATACTAGGAATTCTATTGTGATATTTGAGTTATAATCTTATCTCAAGTGGATGTAACAGGTTATATAATGTATAAAGTAGGTATGCTTGTAGGAGTTTTTGGCTTGACCCTTGATTTGGGATAAGTAGGAACAAATGAATGTACTAACAAATGTCCCATAATATGGGAATGTAATTGATGGTTGAAATACATTGTATTTTTCGGCTATATAGGAGACCACTTGAGCACAAGGTGAGAAATCATTAACAAGTCAAAGACATGAGAATCATTTACAAATAAATAAAAAAATAAATGTAAATAAATTGTCTTTATTGTGGTAGAAAATCCCATACTCAGGTGAAGTGTAAACATGGCCATGAAGTCATATATAATGTGGATCCAAAACTTTAATATTTTGTTTGATGAAAGGTAGAGTGAATAATAATTTTAAAGAATTTTATCTTTTTTTCTAGTTTAAAAAAAAATTCATAAAATATTGGGCAACTTTCTGAAAATCCTTTCATTATTAGAGTTTTTAAAATTATATTTTATTTTCCAAAAATAAAATTACTTATAACATACTTATTTATAAATCTAAAAATCCTGTACTTATTCCTGTACTTATTTATAATAGTGGAAAACCAATGTTGTTTATAGTAGCACTTTACATTGGGAAAACTTTTGAAGACATATTTGATCTTCCAATCCCTTCTCCATCCCCACACTCACTCCTGTTTCAGTTCATTCCCTTGAAGTTGACAACTCGTCTACCAAGGGGCAGCTGCCACTGATTCATCATCCGATGTTCCTGCAGGTGATCCTTCATTAGGACACTCAGCTGCATCATTTGCAAGTGCCCTAAAATCTATTTATCTTATTGTCGCTATAGCAGCTATGTCTCTTCTGCTATTGTGAAGCTGCCCAACTCCCTGCCCCACAGCGAAAAGGCAAACATCCAGATCTTCTATGCACATCCACAACTAGCAGGATGAGTGGCCCTCAAATTCAAATGAGATTTAAGTGTTTGCATTTATTTGAGAATTCAATTAGTGGTGTGAATCATGAGATTTTCTACTATTTGATGTATATTTGATGTAAGTAAGACTCTGGGTTTATGTACTCTATGCATTGGGTATGATAATGTCTTGTATTTTAATTATTATTTTTGCCCAATTCATTCTGGTACTGAAGCATTAACTTTGAACCATAAAATCTATTGCATCTTAATAAGCGACTTTTCTCTTGGGCATGTAATTTTTGTTTTGAACTGTTTTCTTCCATTTACAATTTCAGGTTCTGATATTGCTGTCTCTGTGATATTCACATAAACAGTTCAGTATTCTAGCTCTCTTATTTTGGGATGGAATGTTAGATTCACCATCTAGGATATGATATTGCTGATTCTCTAATGCTGGCTTGAACAGTTGAGTAAATGCATGTACAGTTCAGTATTCTAGCGATTTGTTTTCTGGGTTGGAATGCCAAATTCAATGGTAGTGATGGATTTTAGTACAGGAACTAACCACTTGATAATTAACCTCCATCACAAAACAAAATAAATGCTTGGAATGCATTCATAGCAATCCTTTTCTGTGTCTAGATTATGCTTTGATGACAAAATTAACAAATGGAAAACAAATGAACGGGAGAATAACTCAAGCTACAAGAAATTAGAGATTCATGTAATCAATAGCTCTTGAAAGTTTAAAATTTATTATAATTTGCAATTATTGTTTACATGTCTAAGGTTGGCCGTTAGCTACTTAAGGCCTTTTATTATTATATGTTACTCAATTCTCTTTGCAGCAGAGACTAAGGATAGAGACTAGCTTAAGGTGCAACATTGTTTAAATACTGGCATGGCAGTTCATTCATCTTACTTGCATAGAAGTGTTTGGCATTGCACAATCCTGCAAAGGAAAAAAGTTTTTTTTATGTATTATTCCCTTATCTTCTACAAGTTGAAGCATGAATAACTTGGCTTAGACATCCACACTCAACAGAGACACATAAATTTCAAGGGGGTTGTTACTTTTTCCTGGCCACTCGCCATAGTTGAGGATGAAGCAACCGAAAATTGAGTGATTGTGATCCTTGGTAGCATGCCTCAATATTGATAAACAAATATAAATTATAAAGTATTGCATGCCAAGCAAGAGCTGATACAATTAGGCTTTCTTTTCTCCCAGTGTCATCCTCTCGTCCTTGAAACTGACATAGTCATCAGGTATGTTTGTCAAGCTAAGCATGCTTTTGGGCACCTGATAAATGATATTGGGGCTTACTTGGTTAGTTGAATGTATTTAGGGGGAAATGGTTGTTTAAACTTCGTTGCAGCATTAAAGCATTGCAAAATCAGGCATACTAGAACATCTGCATCATTTACCCATGTAAAATTAAACCAATTGTTGAACATGGAAAATCTTTAGAGGAAAATTCAGTCATATTGTAGTATGCGACTATCTAGATATGTCTTTGGATGGAATAGAGTCTATTTGTTTATGAATGCCAAAAATATGCCTCTAAAGTATCTTTTGAAAATACTGTCGAAAGGACAGTATTGGAGATTTAATTTCACTACGAAAAACAGATGACGATGGATACATTCAGCAGTGTTGTGGGGTTGAACGAAACTGATTAATGCACAACAGTCGATAAAAAAAATGGAATAAATGATATCCCATGAATGAAATTCCCAAAACGAGAATTGATAATAAGAAGTTGTATATGGTAAATCTTAAACTATTGAAATCAGGTACAAATCCAGTTACTGTCATGGATCAAATATTGTCAACATAATCACTTACATGTCATTTGCATAGATTGCACCTAATAAGATGCCAATGGACTTTTAAGGTTTAAATCTAAAAACCCATACTTGGCAACTCTTCTAGCTCAAAGCACCCAACAATATGCAGCAACCGAAGGGCTTTGTACAATGTGACAACCCTTGTATCCTCTTCAGCTTCACACATTACCTCCAAAGATGCCAATGTTTCCATACTAATTAGAAGCTCTTCTAACTCAGAGCACCCATCAACATACAACCACCATAGCTTTCTACAATGCGCAAACCCCTTTATCCTCTTCAAATTCACATAGTCGATCATCATCAACTCCCGCAACAACACTAGCAGCTGGAAAGATGCTTACAAAATGTACAAATCATATTTATATATGATGCATTGTAGTGCCATATTAACATCGATTAAACCTACCAAGATAAAACAACAAATTTTTAATTTCATATGATTTGCTTTCCGTTTCCTATAATTTGATTAATTCGCTCTTGGAAACGTGTATATACCTTAAATTCTTCACCGGATTCCATGAAGGCAGGAAAGAGCATGGACAATTGCGATAATTAATGCAAGAGAGCCATAAGATATGGTAACTTCATATCTGGTAACTCTCCCCTCCTCAAAATGCGTTCCACGACAACACTTTCAAGATTAAGAATCTGCAACGATCTGGTAACTGTAGGCCTGCAATACGCTAGAGTTAATACAACATCCACCGTCAATAAACCAGAACTTTTACCATTAGTACTTCCAACTTCTTGACAGCGTAAAAGAAAGAGTAGATCACCCAAATGCATTACACCCTAATGCAATAAATTTTGATGTCACAAGTTGGTGAGGAAATGACAAGGCGAATTTAAACTTATACCACCACACCATGGCAAGTAATTACAGCATTTCCAGTCTGGTGAGAACAGTCTGACATATGCTATGGGCATTTGAAACGAAGCTCACACCACCATGTTTCCCAACTAATAATTACAAATGCAGGGCGCCAATGTAGAGAACGATGACGACATTGCACCGCCCCCTCCTGGGCTACAAATTTCAAAAATAACGTCAGCATTCAACAACCAATTGTTTTTCAAATAAATATTTTTTTATAAAATTTAATTTAATAAATAAAATATAGACTATAGTAAACATTATAGATGAGCGAATTTGAAATGAGGTACGGAGCATAATAATAGGATTTAGCGATTCATATATATCCTGCTACACAGGACATAAAAGAAAGAGTAGATCACCCAAATGCATTACACCCTAATGCAATAAATTTCGATGTCACAAGTTGGTGAGGAAATGACAGGGCGGATTTAAACTTATGCCACCACACCATGGCAAGTAATTACAGCATTTCCAATCTCGTGAAGCATGAGTTTAAATCTGTCATGTCACAATACATAGATTTATTGGGGTTGTTGATATGATGTTTAATAAGCATTCTGTAACAATGCATGTAGCATTTTTGATCCAGCTGCTCATAATACATTAAATGCATTGCTTATTTGATAGGTTGTAGAAACCATATTTTAGATAGGCTGTAGTGTCAAAATTTTAAAACGACAGTGATTTACCCTCCCATCTTATATCCTCTATCTTGCAATATTTTACAGTAACGGTGCTTTACCCGACCGCTTTCATAATAAACCATTCATGGCAATATTTTAAAATAACAGTGCTTTACTTTGTCACTTTTTTCATAAACAATGTTCTACAGCATCTTTTTCCCATATCTATTTAGCTATATTTTAACCATTTTTAAAAAAAATCACACAGCAAAAGTCTTAACGTCCACAACATTAATTGATTTATTGTTATTATATATTATATATATAATAATTA
Organism: Larix kaempferi; assembly: GCA_027924585.1. Classification (NCBI taxonomy): domain Eukaryota; kingdom Viridiplantae; phylum Streptophyta; class Pinopsida; order Pinales; family Pinaceae; genus Larix; species Larix kaempferi. Next base: position 18,516,255 of record BSBM01001023.1, read on the forward strand.
AAAAGAACATCTATAACTATAACTCAACCTTCAAACTTTTAATGATAATAATATAATGATGTCAAGTTGCCCAGACCAGACACCAAGCGTGTCTGCTCTACAATGAATGGAATTGAAGAAAGATAGGGAACGAGGAAAATACCTATTCCTGAGAAGATTGAGATTTGGGTTTGCTGACTATCATTGGCGGAGATGGTGCAAAGTAAGCCTCTAAACGAGCACAAAATAGAAAAATCTTTCCTGTGATGTTTCCATACGGTCGATAAAATATAAGCTGGGGCACATGCACATCTTCTTACATAATATACTTATTGGATAAGCCTGGTTGAAAACGATCCTTGAAAGGTGAAATCAAGGTATATTTTTATTTTTTGGAAAGCAAAATATTGGAAACTATAATTTTGCTAAGCTAGAATTTAGAAGATTAAACAATGTAGCACTTTATATAACAGAAAGAAAGAAATCAACTGTCCAGCACAAATAATTTTTGATGCTATAGTTCAAAACCCATGTCTAATAAAACTATATGAGACCTTGATGAACAGGCTTTGAAAAATAGAGAACGTGAATTAAAGAATGGCTATGTTTCAGGGCCTCTTTGAGCAGTGTCATGAAACAAACCTTATAAGAGAAACATACATGTTAGAAGAAAACCTTAAACCCAAAGAACCATCCTTATCAAAACCAAACATTCATTGCAGTAGCTAATATGCAATTGAAGAACAATCAACTAGCTTGCAAGATCTTATGCCAATATGTTTGAGAATAATCTTGCCCTTTGTCAAGTGGATATTTTATAATTTCCTGAAGATGTTGGATCTTTCGTAAGATTGTTTAAACTTTAAAGTATAACCACAACTCACATGGAAACCATATCGTACTAACCACTAGAGCAAAACTCATAAATAAAAACTTTAGCGGCGCTGGAAAAAGAGCAGCTAATGTTCAGCGATTTTGATGCCATTAAGGCATCGGTCTACCAAATCTATTATGTTTTAGATATTCAATATAATTGAGCCATCCATTTATGAACACTAGAAGTTAAATCTCTTAAGGCACACTGTTACTACCCAGATATTTAAGCACTAGAAGTTTGGGGATTGCTATATAAAATATATTAATCTAAATTTTACACTCTGCAAAACCAATGGAATGCAGACCAATCCCTTCGCAGGAATTCTCTCCCAACAAGAAGCTAAGGTAACTTGGTGCCCAAAGTATTTTAAAGAGCATCAAAAAATATGCCGGTGTATTCAATACTGGCATGCCAAATAAAATGAGGGACTGACTCCTAGGACCCAAAAAATTGCTGCAGCTTTTAGTCCAAACCATGTTAAACGGAAACTTTAGCTTTGGACTGAGACCTTTTTAAGCAGTAAATGTTACACTGACAAAGCAGTTTCGCAGTAGATCGGTAGAACTGAAACTCAGTATGAAATTTCCACATATTCTTACCAAATTGTCTGTATATAGCAGAATGTTTTGTCTGGGCGCTGATGTATGGCAAGTTTACACTAACATACACAGGGAAAAAAAACCACATTTTCTGCCCGCTAAATATCCGACCTAACTAATTGTACCATTAAAGCTTGATAATACTGGTAACACTATACTTAGACCCACTTCAGGAAAAATACACATTTCCTTAATAATAAAGATGATATATATATATGGAGAAAATGGATGACTTTACTAAAATAACCTAAATAAAGGATATGCATTGATAAGAATATTCCAAACCAACCAAAGCGTTCAAGAAAAGCAATGTAACTCGCCTGTAATAGTGAGGGGAATGTAGCGAAACCGTGGAACAAACCCGTTTCAGGTACGGAATAGCACCAGACAAATTCCTTTTCAAACCTCTGGGCAACCAAGAAATGAAATGGTATATGACAGGCAACTTGACGACGGTACAATAAATATGTGAGAATTTGAAATAAGGTACGGAGCATAATAATAGGATTTAGCGATCCATATATATCCTGCTACGCAGGACATAATAATTAGTTTACCATAGTAGCTATTGTAACTACGTTAAAAGATAAGATACTGCCACGTAGGCTAAACAATTTTACACCAACGTTTTAAACCCGTGTGTGGAATGCCACGTAGGCTAAACAATTTTACACCAACGTTTTAAACCAATGTGTGGAATGCCACCTTGGCAGGTGAGTCCTTGTGCATCACATGGAAATCAAATTATCGTAATGGACAGTGGTCCTGGCCTTTCGTTGGTTCTAACCACGTGAAGGCTGTTAGGACATCTATCACGTATTGCTACAGCTTTTACGCTGTCAGAGTGAGTTAAATTAGCATTCCACATCGACAGTATCATTTGAGTATCACTTGAAGGTGTTGATAAACAGTAAGTGAATACCCGGCTTCTTTTCCTAGGTGGTATCTAAGAAAATCGACATAGGGTTTAAGGATTACGCTATCGTTATGGAATAGAACCCTTCAAGGCTAACACAGGACGTTACGGTATTTGGAAGGCTAAGAGATGACTCATCCAAGCATGCATATATATATATATATATATATATATATTTAATACAGAGAGGTATGAAAGGAAAAACTTGACAACACCAAACTGCGATTCTTACCACATTTCAAATGTGCATCGGTTCAGAGATATATGTGCAGACAAACCTGATCGGAATAACCTACGATTCTTTATGCAGAGGAATCCTTGATAAAATGTCATTCTATTTCTGAGGGTGGGCGTGTATACAACAAATCAAGGGATTTATATAAGATCCAGGAGTTGGTATCTACCAAGATGTAAAGATCGACTTCTGAAACAACAACTAGGTAGCCAATCCAGTTAAAGACTTAGTTCAATAGTGCATAAACAAAATTGAGAAACGACATTGATACTCGGCTGAGTGCATATTATTATCAAGGGAAGAATTTAAATGGCAGATTGTATGCAGGTACAATTAGCTGTAGAAATGGGTGAAAATAATCAATTCAAAATTTTGAACCAATTACAAATAACAAATTATATTTAAAAAATTTAGAAATTGATTTTTATTTTTTAAAATATTCAATTTAACATATAAATATTTATAAAAATTTGTAAAACTATAGAAAAATTTTTATAAAAAAAAAGAAAATTGACAATTAAAAAAAGTTTGAATCCTAAACGATTGTTATATAGCAGCCTTCAGCAAGTATATTAAACCAAAAATATAAAAACATTCAATGTATCATCCATACCATTAGGAACCATTCAATATTAACATAGATCAACAATCTAAGTCAATTTCGTTATCTAAGTGTATATCCTTAAACAATATATAATTCCAATAATAATTTTATTATTTAAACCCAAGTCCCCAGGTTTAATGATTTAATGAATCATGCATGCATTTTATGAGTAAAAGAAAAAAAGCAATTTATATATAACTTAACAATATACTATCTCTTTAATGTTTAAGAAACATAAATACAATGTAAATAAGAGGGAAATACGAACAATCTTATTATACCTCATGAAGGGAGTGTATCATTGTGTTCGATTCTTCGTTGACAATAATAATATATTAAACAAATATAAAACATTATGTTATAAAGTATTAAATATAAATTTCAGATGCCAGTACACACAAATGCAGTAGCCAATTTAGAGCTCTAGGTAGCTCTAATTTGTAAGCTGCTGACAGAGTTCCTTATCTCAAAACTTCCTTATGGTTGTTTTTAGGTCATCCATGTAAATGGTTTGGTAGTTTGACAAAGCAAATATATGAATCTCAATAGCCATTTTAAATAAGTAGTGAGTCTTACTTATTTAACCACTTCAATTCCCTTTGTTGTGAACAGACATGGAAAATCCATGTTTAATGCCCTTGAATTACATTAAAATTCCAACGCCATCCATTGTGGAAGGCACACTTCCTAATTTTTAGCTCTAACTAGTGTAGAGCAATAATGAAGGTCACAGATGCTAAACTATCACTAAATTGTTACATGCTATAGTTCAATAGGGCAATACCAAGCTTTGAACTATAATCAAAACTCCAACCAAAGAAAGTAACTTGACAAGTTACCAAATCCAATAATGCTTTCTTGCGTAATCAGTACTGACTATAAAAATAGAAAATCTTGAGGATATCGATGCACATCCAATTACCAAGTTTTGCATAATTCTCTGCAGATCAATGTCCAGGCATTATTGGCCCAAAGGAACAGCCCAGATTGGCAAAGGTTCAATTTTTGTGGCTTACTGACATGGCCATGTGTTAATAACTTAATTGTATTCCAATCATTGGTGTTGAATACAAAAATGAAGCAATTTCCAGAATGTCTGTGACATTTGTACTTTGGGACTTGTACATATACCGTCATTGTTGCACATGAGCATCCATTTTTCTCTTTCTGAGCTTGGTACCTCAGATCTTATGTTCAAAACACCCCACTGACTTTACCTTATCAGACCATGATACTTCACTATTTTTGAAACCCATAAGCAAAATTCAAGTTTCCAATGTTCCACAGAAGTGCATTTACAATCTTGTGTATGTGCTCCCCGAGCATAGGAGCATTGTTGGGAACATTCCCTAGCATCCCCAGTACACCAAGGATAGCAGGGGATAGGGGTGGGAATGTTCCCCAATCCGAGGGAAATGTTTCCCTCTGTAAAGGGTATGTTCACTACCCATAAGTGGTCCCCAGTACTTGGGGATGACATTCCCGAGTACTAGGAATACCCCAATCCCAAGGGGTGCTCCCTTCAAAAAGTTGTGGCCTGCGACTTCAAAAAACAAAAGGAAAAAATAGTAAAACATTAAAATTTAAATTGCCAAGGGGAAAAGGAATTCATACAAAAACCGGGGACAGCACCAAATCCCAAGCATCCTAAGCCCTCAAACTGCCAAGAAGAGACAACGTGGCAAGCTTCCCACATCCTCTTAAACCTCCAATTATGTCACACAACTGAAAAGGACATTTGTACCTTGAATGTGCTGAGGCAGCAGAATCCAGCAAGGGTTGGTTGTCAAGCGTAGACTTCATAAAATTGGTGTGACGGATGTTGCTTGTGTTATGTGGCAAGGATGAAATAGTGGACATATTTTTTGGAGATGTCGGGCTGTCAAGGTGTTATGGTCATGATTTCATGCTTAGTACCACTTCTTCACTACCCCGCTTTGTGGAAAGGTCCCCTTATGGAATACTCTTGGATGATTAGGAACAGTTACAAACCCTTGTGGCACTCTGGATGGCTGGTTGCTATTGGATTTATTTGGAAACAACAATGAAATGTTACCTTTCACGAGGATCGTTCCCTTTTTAGCTTAGAGGATTTACAGATTTTTATACAAAAGTTGGCTGTGCCTTTGGCCTTTTTAGGGCAGGAATTTGCCAGTACCCTGTTGTTCATGTGATGTAACTACCTATGAATCTATAATGTATCTATTTGTTTCATGAAGTAATATAAGTAGCATTTCAACCAAAACAAAACATTCATACATAAATGAGCAAGATCACTAACATTCAAAAAATGACTTCTTTCTGTTCAATGTTGTTTCACTTCATGGAATCATATAAATAGAATCTGAATACTTCAACCAAATAGAATATAAATAGAATCTGAATACTTCAAATAAAATAAAGTTCACCAGTCCAAAGAATGACTACGTATTCATACTGACCATCTGAATGCTTAAAATAAAATCAAGTTCACCAATCCAAAGAATGACTGTGAGTTCATACTAACCATCTATTTTGTCTAAGACAATACATAAAAGTTAAAACATTTTCACTTACCAAATTAAAATACTTTTGATAAATAACTATCACACTTGAAAAGAGTTCTGATAAAGAATGTTGTTAATGGTTATGCCATGGTGATTGATTACTTAATACAATGGTGATCTGTTAATTTTTTTATATTTATCATTTTAATATTTTTTTATATATTTAATATTTGGGGCAATTTTCAGTCAAGACACCAACGACCTAAAATTCTAACACCCTCGTTTGCGAGAGGCAAACTTGCAAACTTTTAGCTCTAGCTATTGTGGAGCAATACTGTATGTCATGGTTGCGTGTTGCAGTCCTTTAGGGCAATGCCATGTTTTCAACTATTGCTGAAACTCTAAACGCAGAAAGTACCTTGACATTCCGAAAGTAGAGGGTACTGTTTTCTAAAAAAAATGTCCAGACACTGGTTAATTGGTTTGGTAGCTTTTAATATCATAGGATAACTTTTGGTACTCACTACAAACCCTTATTGGCCCTTCGTGGCAGTTGCAAAGTTGTAATGTGAACCTTTTTTTAGAAATTATAGTTAAACTGTTTACCAAACTGGGTTTTATGCGTTAATCGGAGTAGTTTCCTCTTGGCTCTGTAATTTCTAAAATTATGCGTTAATCAGAGTAGTTTCCTCGTTAATCAGAGCAGCTAAAACTTCCTTTAAATCAATTTCAGTTATAATTCAGGAAATGGGAGTAATATAATTATGTTTGCTTGATGGAACGCTGACCTTTCCTGGTTTCGTTGGTTGTCATAACCCAAAACTTGAAAAAGAAATTTCTTAAGGTAAAAGAGCTAACCCCTTAAAATCGTAACCTATACACGCATTTTATTTGGCTAGTTTATTTGAAAATGATGCAGAAATGCTAAATCTGTTGCATTTTCCAGAATTTAAATCGTCGTTCAGTAAAAGACCTGTACTTACATTTATCTCCCTCACTGTTATGAGAACAGTGAGGGAGATAAATTTAATTTTTCTTATTCGAAGGTTACTGCCCTTACTTCTTTTTAGTCGGATTATTTTTCAAAGTTTAATTTTAAGAAATCTATTTGCCCTCACAGAAAAGTTTAAAAAAACAGACAGAGGTTTGCCCAGACTAACCTGTGTAAAGAAGTTTGAAGCTTGCAGTCGTTCTAAAGCAAGATGCCCAAAGCGTTCAAGAAAAGCAATGTAACTCACCTGTAACAGTGAGCAGAATGTAGCGAAACCATGGAACAAACCCGTTTCAGGTACAGAACAGCACCAGACAAATTCCTTTTCAAACCTCTGGGCAACCAAGAACAAACCCGTTTCAGGTACAGAACAGCACCAGACAAATTCCTTTTCAAACCTATGGGTAATGTAACTCGCCTGTAACAGTGAGCGGAATGTAGCGAAACTGTGGAACAAACCCGTTTCAGGTACAGAACAGCACCAGACAAATTCCTTTTCAAACCTCTGGGCAACTTGACGATGGTACAATAAATATGTGAGAAATCGGTGGGTTTCTGGTATCGAGACAGCGGCAAATGAGCATCATGAGAAAAAGGCAGCAGCTAAACAAGAATAACGAAAATACTGATGGTGTAAATACGAAAAAGAACATGGGTTTATGTCAAGTCTTCATCATTACACTTCAGTAGCCTCAGAGCGCTAGGTTATCGACCATAGTGCATTCGCCCTGTCTCATGCCAAGCTAGGAAACCCACCTCAGGAGTTGTCGTTTCCAACTAAGATGAAACCATGGGAGCACCGTCACCCTGGCACAAGCCAAACCTTATTAATTCGTTTGAAGATTCACAAAATAAAATACGCTATGAAACCATAAAACTGACTGAGGAGGTGGCGCAGCAGGTGTCTTTCATAGCCGCTCAAGATTTTATGACTTGAATGTTGGCTTCAACGTGTCTATTCACTGAAGGAATGGATTTAAGGTTATTATCAAAGCTTGCACTGGCTATGGAGATAGAATGTAAGGGATTGGCATATTTATTGACAGTAGTTAAACTCTTAACTAAGCCAGCAAGTATGTTCATGGATGTCGAGGAAAAACCTGTTGTGAACACCTGCAACGTCCTGTTCACTGTCATGTCAGTTGCTGTAACTTCTATGATGCATTAAACTAATGAGTAGACCCTGATGGCATCGCACCGCCGGCTCTTGGGGTACCCATTTCAAGACTTACGTCATCATTTCAGAGCGAATGAGGTTTGATAGCGATAGCGCAGATGCCACCACACGTCGGGCCATAGTGCATTTGCTCTGTCTCATGCCGAGCTAGGAAACCCACCTTAGGAGTTGTCGTTTCCAACTAAGATGAAACCATGGGAGCACCGTCACCCTGGCACAAGCCAAACCTTATCAATTCGTTTGAAGATTCACAAAATAAAATACGCTATGAAACCATAAAACTGACTGAGGAGGTGGCGCAGCAGGTGTCTTTCATAGCCGCTCAAGATTTTATGACTTGAATGTTGGCTTCAACGTGTCTATTGACTGAAGGAATGGATTTAAAGGAATGGATTGGCATATTTATTGACAGTAGTTAAACTCTTAACTAAGCCAGCGAGAATGTTCGTGCATTTCGAGGAAAAACCTCTTGTGAACACCTGCAACGTCCTGTTCACTGTCATCTCAGCTGCTGTAAGTTCTATGATGCATTAAACTAATGAGCAGACCCTGACGACATCGCACCGCCGGCTCTTGGGGTGCCCATTTCAAGACTTACGTCATCATTTCAGAGCGAATGAGCTTTGAGATAAATCATTTTTTATAAAATTTAGTTTAATGAAAAAAGATTGTAACTATGTAAAACCATATAGATAAAAAAAATTAAACTCAAGTACGAGGTAAATAGGTAGATTAATAAGGTACGAGCGATCCATATATTTCCTGCTACGCAAGACATAATAAAAAAAAACTAGACATATATCAAATGCATCATACTACTATAACAATAATTCCTCCCATAAATTCTTTTCTAGTCTATTTAAGTTCCAATAAGGTGTGAATCAAGCATAACACATCCTTATTCTCCAATAAATAAAACGAAATCACATAATAATAATAAAAACAAGGTAATATCATTATTATGTCTCAACAATTAGGTTTATACCATAATTTGTTCTTCTTAAAAAAATAAAACCCTTTACTTACATATCTAATGCTATATAACCCTTATTATAGCATGTAAGGTCAAAAGTAGTGATGTGATCATTTAATTAACAAGACATTAGTATTACACATCTTTCCCCAAATCTACATATGTATGTAAAATACATTTTAGCCCATATATATATATATATATCTTATATAAAGATATATGTATGTATATACTTAAGATCTACGAGTCTTCATAAATATTAGGCATCCTCATAGAAAGTGTGTGATCATAAAATATAATATGTGTATCTTTCTACCAACCAAGACATGAGCATTTAAATAAAACATGTGTCATAAGTACTAATGTAACTCACCATTATACTACACATATTTTAATTAAACAAAGTGCACCCCTTAGTATCGTTCGGCATTAGGTTCATGCTTATTGTACTATAATCTTATAGATAAAATATATACTTCCCTACTTGAATATATATATATATATATATATATATATATATATATATATATTTACAAACACAAGTATGCCAAATAGAGATACCGAACACAAAAATAACTTGACTTGACTTCAAAGCTAAACCAAGCCAAAGACTACCATGACAGTTATGACTTTTAAGACTTAAATGCTCTCCCCCTTGTGGTTCACCATGCCCTTTTTAACTCTTGGTTGCATTGCGGGAAAATAGTTTGGGCTCTAATTAGTGTTGTCATGCAGATAGACAAATTAAATAATTAAAAGCGTTTACCAGAGGTGGAGACATGACAATTGCACTTGAATAAAGGTAAGTTTATGTAGACTATTCAGATGTGGATAAGTTATAAAAGTGGTTCCACAACCGATTTTAGCATGCTTTTGATTGGTTGAAACAATCACAAACATATTCTCAAGTAGTTAAATTTATCAAAAACAAGTCAAACGATCATGTACTAACAATCCACCAACAACCCTACAGTGAATCATATACTATGCATATCTTTTTGAATGTATTGTGGAAAAACATTTTAATCATCCCTAGCAATTATTGAACATTTGCAAGTGCAAAAGAAAAAAAGGGTTGAGTGTTTCTTAATTATAAAGCTACACATCCAACATTATTGCACCTCAATGAGGATAGTTTATAGAGACAATTCAGGCATGGATAAGTAATACTATAAAAATTGGTCTTCCACAACCGAGTTTAGCATGCTTTTGATGGATTCAAAGAATCATAGACATATTACTAGATGACTAATGTATCAAAAACAAGTTAAGGAATCATGTACAATCTAAGCAAGTTCTCTAATAAAATAGTTGAACATAGTCAAATGTCATTCATTGAAATTTTAAGCCTAAAGCAAGGATTTTTAAAACAAATGTCAAATATACATGATATAGGGGTACCTAAAAAATGTCATGTCATTTAATGCATTGCAACACTTACGCTTTGGATGCAAAGGAGTAATCAAAGACATGATCATGATTTCATAACACAATTATAATTGTAATGTATTAAATTAGCAAACAATGTACTATTTTTACAGGCACGTGTATGCCAAAAATATTAATATTTTCCACTCTCCTATATGACAATGATTTATTTGATATTGACCGCTTGACGTTAAAAAAAAACCAAAAATATATATATTTGACTAAAACATACGATAAGTTTGTCAATAACAACACTCTAGTATATCCATTGACATTGATTCCTTATATGGACTGAAAAATATTGTATTTGTCATGTTTTCACACACATGCCTATGCACTAGGTTTCGTTTATGTGTATTTTGCAATAATGTATGATTTATTTTTGTTTACAAGTATTGGATTCAATCCTATCTAAAAATATGCCAATTTTGTCCCATTTTCTCATTAGTGAGGAATTTTGGCCATGCACGTCCATTTTCTACTATTTTCAATTGCATAGATATCCAATACACACACACACACACACACACACACTATGATATCCAACTTCTCTTCTAAGATCTAGGTAAAACCAAAATTTAGACAACATCACATCCTGATACACACAACATGAGACAACGAGATTAGACAATGAGATATATAAATCACATAACTGAAAGTCCATGTACATCGAGGCTGCAAAACTCATCCAAACATATACAATTTCTGGCAAATAGTGGAACATGGTTCCCAATGTATGTACAGTGGCAACTCGTGCCCTAAACAAAATGCGACAACTCATGCCGTAGATCCAAAATACATGGCAACTCGTGCCGTAGATACAAAGTACATCAAAACTGGTGCAAAAAAGTGCCACATCGTGGCTAATGTACATAACACATGGTGTGTCAAGCATTGTGACCACCCCCGTCACTCCCAGGCGCATCTCCAAAGTCGATCTTCCTACTCTTCGAGCTACCGGTACCTCGGGTCTTGCTCCGTCTAGGAGTAGACCGTCTCTTCGGGCTCTGGAACAAATGATATAAGATACTGTCATTTTCAAGCATTTGCAACATTTACCACATTTATAAAACAAATGTAGAATTCGAATCTTAACTAAATCACCTATGATGTGACTGAGAAACGTTGGACAGTTGTCCTGGATCTGCGGAGCCTCTCCCCAATTCCAGCCTACAACATTTACAACAATCATTTCATTGAAAAGTAATAATTGTTTAAATTAATTTGTGTTAATGCATCAAAATATTTTCATAAATTAGTTTGATTCTCACTGTGTACACCTCCGACGATGGACATGGTTGGGCTTCTGGGTTAGCAGGTGGCGCAAATGGCCGGACAACCACCTCCAATGCAATGATGGGGGGGGCGTAGATGTAGTGGCAGCCACTACAGGTGCAACCACAGGAGATACAGATGAGGATACTGGAAGGGTAGATGCCACAATAGTGGTGGGAAGTGGGGATGATATGGTGGGAGAAGAAATGGTGGTATGGGGTGGAGGAGGACGTCGTGGACGATGAACCTCTGCTGGTTGTACGATAGAGGGTATCGAACCAAAAGGGCTAGGGGGGATGTTGAAGGATGGTGCATGGGAGGGAAGTCCTGCATAGAGGGAGGAGGATGGACAGAAGGGAGGTTGTGGACGAAGAGGGGAATCTGGAAGGAAGGGGGGGCGTGGATGAAAGGGGGAGGATGGATAGACAAGGGGGCGTGGATAAATTGGGGAGGATGTATGGACGCGGGGGCGTGGTTGAGTGGGGGGGGGTGGATGGAAGGGGGAGTATGGCTGGAGAGGGGAGGTTGGATGGAAGGGAGGGGGTGGGCGTAGGGAGGAGTCTAGATGGAAGCGAGGGGGGGAGTCATGGGAGAGGGTGGATACATAGGACTAAAATGGGGAGCCGCAGTTGTTGGTGGCACCTACATATACATTTGTAATATCACAATTTAGTAAACAAACAATAAATTAAACCATAGTAAGTCACAACAATTCAAATTAAAAGTGTGCTTATAACTACACATTGTACCTATGTATGTAGTGATCTGCCAATCCCTGACGGGGGTGGTTGATCATCGTAGTCAGGGAACACCTGTGGACACCAAAATGCATGCATGTTATGGACATGTTAAACAAGTCATTATTTAGGCAATCAATATATTCAAAAACATTGTACGAACTATCAACGTGTATGCCATAAATATAAATACTTGAGTAATATAAATGGCATAAGTAATAACAGTATTGTGCCAGCTACTGAAAATACCTCTGTGTGGGGTGCCGCATTTTAGTTGCAGCTGCCATTGCTGCATCCAGGTTGGGAGATCCTACGTTCTCCCATGTTGGTGTCTCAGCTCTGAATAACTGTACATTGAAATAATAGTTTAAGTCAAACAAAAATACTTTAAAAATACTTTACAAGTTATAAAGTGATGATTGAAAACACATTAAAAAAATTGCTGACTTGATCCATATAACAAACCTCGATCGGGCCAGGGCAAGTCTTCCCGCAATGGGCACAAAGATGTGGCATTGTCCCCGTTAAATTGGAATGCCCAGCATGGCTACCATCGGTCATGGGTCTATCCTAGCCCTGTCGTGAAGGCCCTGCACCTGGATCTCTATCAAGGTCACCCGACCTCTCCACTGTAGTCGCTGCTACAAAGGAGGTGTGTCTGAGGAGACCATGTGAAACATTCCTCATTGCCACCTCGATCTGATCAAGCTTATGGGGCAATTGAGGTGGTTGGGGAGAGGGGTTGAGGTCGCGCCTTGAAGTTGGTGGCCATCTCAGTGGGTTCCTCTTGGCAGTAGGTCGATCTTGGGCAGAGCCACGCCCAACACCCTGGAACTCAGTTATGTCAAAGTAGTTGACATGTAAATCGAGGAAAAACTCAGCCCACAGTTGGTGAAGGAAGTACTGTGGAACCTCCCTATTATTGCAGGGAGGTTTATCGTACACCATGAACCACCTCTGCATCCAATTGTCCCTCCACGGTTGGTAATGACACCAATCCATGCAGACATGTGGCTTTGTAATGTTCGGTGGTTGGCCTGTTTTCGGCTTGGTGAACATACTATATAATTGGGCTTTTGTAATGTTCAAATATTTTATTGCTTCCTTGGATATGCCCGTGGATAGTACTCCTGCATCCTAGCTCTAAATTGAGTCATGTCTATCAATTGCTGGTGTGCATGTATGAGGGAGTCAATTGAGTTCTCAATTGATGTGGCAAGAGACAATCGAGATGGTTCACCTAAGTTTCTAAGTTCGCGAGTGTGCACTTGCATTTCATTTACATAGTGGTTAGGGTCATCTTGTTCAAAATTAGGTTATGGGTTTTGGTTTTGTTCGGCATTAGGTCCAAGGTTCGAGTTTTCTTGTGTTCCACTGGACTCGGGGTTAACATCTTGTTCCATTAGAGAAATTTTGAGGTCAAAAAAGGGCCTCAAAACAAAGAAAATGTACTATAAAATACAACCAATCACATTCTAGTAGATGACATCATCCCCCTTGGTGAGGTGGCATTGCATGAGTTAAGAATGCTTATTTGTCAAATTTTCTATGGTGGATGAAAACACATAGTTAACCAAGGTAGTGGTGTAAGTACTTTTAAGTCATAAAGTAAAGTACTCATAATGATAGTCTTTTCATAAAATAATATTATTGTCATTTTCAAGTAAAGTACTCATAATGAATGTCTTTTCACACTTTCACATAAAATAATATTATTGTCATTTTCAAGTGAAGTACTCTTAATTCATAAAAAAAGTCCTTTCACATTTTTTTATAAAATAATATATTATCATTTTTATGTTTTTAATTTTAAATTTTGTATTCACTCCATTCTATTTAATAACATAATGTCAAACTAATAAAGAATAATAATAGATTTAATAAATAATAATAATAATAATAATAATAATGCAAGGTGGATTATAATAATATTATTGACATTTTACATGTAAATAAATTCTCAATTAAATTACATTATTAAATTCATGAGAAAAGTACTAAATGTAAAAAGTCAACATAAAATTAAAAAAAAAGCTCTTAAAAATGTTTTTTATTACTTAATTTCATTTGCAAGTTCAAGACAAATAAATGTTAAAGGACAATACATTTTTGGGAATTTACAATGAATCTTAGTCACATCAATGTAGACTTATTTTATTAATTATATTTCTAGTGAATTTTGAAAAGTAACTCAACCATGGTTATTTATATTGTGCATAGAAAATAGTGTGGGAGGTGACTTGTCATATATACCTACCCCATAAAACCCCCAATTCATAATATTTTAATATATCTCATATTTTTGTAGTACATCTCTTAGGAGGCCCTTTTTTGACCTCAAAATCTCTCTAATGACTCATTGTCTTAGTTGCAATCTGCAGTTGAAAATTGGTTCATTGTTTTCAAAATTTGGGAATTATTTGCAATTACATAAACAAAAAAAATACAAAAATTGACACAAATAATGAATAAAATTGAAAAAAATGTGATATTTACCTATTAATCGAAGTGGTGACGAGTTTGTGGGTGTTTTTGGGTGGATTTGGAGCGGATTTGGCCTCCGTTGGTAGTTGAATGGACGCGTATGCGGAGAAAGAGGACGCGCTCGGCTGGCCAAATGAAAAATGTGGAAATTGTCCACTGTTTTTTTTATATATTTTTAACAGGGGTGCGTGTGCGTCTCCTCTGCGCGTACGCATCAGCAACGCGCACGCGCCTCGGTTCGGTACCGAACCTAGAGGCGCGTGCGCGTCTCCTTAGGTGCAGTCGCGCTATTTTTTTTCTCCGCTAGCGCGGCCCTATTGCAACGAATTTGGGGAGCATCTTCGTGCGCCCGCCCCTAAATGAGGATACCACATTGCTCTTCCCCTCCATCCTAGTTCTTAGATGGATTTCTAAAGATACCTGGAAAAGTGATCATCTATAGAGTCATTCTACCATTCCAATTGCTAAACACAAGTTGTAGCTCGTTGATTCAACTATCCTCTGAATTGATACATGTTCAACCTCAATGATTTTAACAAATAAATTCAATCACACAAGGGCTTCCCATGTATGATGAAAGAAATTATCCACATCCACCATGTCCATGCTCTCATCAATGATATTTTGGACAAAGTAGTATAAGTTGGTATTCAAAAACATTGCACTTCCCCCGTGCATCGATTTATTAATGGCCTCTCCTTCCCTCATAAACAATCTATTCAACTATTTATCAAAGACACGAATATAAGGGTGCATGCTCCCTCAATGGTATTAGCAAAAATCCTCTTCATCAAGGTATCAACTATCTTGCCACCATTAGGTACCTCTCTTACTCTTGCCACAACCAAATATATTGGTTACTAGGGTATGCTACCATTTGCACATTGCAACAAAGTGATTGGGCAGTGACATTAGCAACTCATCCCTTCACAAATGTCTTTGATACCACAAAAATATATACAATGGCCTTCCCAACGTCATATGCTATTCAACAAGACAATAATGCATGCATTCACTCTCATGTTACTACCATATTAATTATTGTCTATCTGTGTAGCTTTCACACCCTTTTACAAGAAATACCATCTATCTGAGAACAATGTTGCTTGATTGTCTTATGTTCTACATGGATAGGAAACAACCACATGCTCCCCTAACAAAAGTAGATCCCTAGTGTCCCCTCTCTGACCTAAGCACATGTTCGAAACAATTATTCTTCATCTCTTCTTCTCTATATACTATTGGACCATTGCTTCACACAAATTATGTCGTAGACATCATTCATCTTCCCACTCCAGATGTAGCTATGGGCCATTTACACAAATCTCATGATTTTGTTCCACCTATCATTATCAATTGTTGGACATAAGCTACTCAGGTCTTTGCATTCACAACACTCGAGCATGACCAATACCTCAAAGAGGCATGGGTTGTCTCCAGCTCATCATTTATATCACAATTTGGGATATGGCCACTCACTTCAGCTGCAACAACTTCGATACTTTTTAAAGTACATTAGCACTTCACAATCCCATAGTTCTAGAAACTTTAGTCCTTAGTCCATTCTACCTCATATTTTTCTTTATTGACGGTCCCACACCGAACCGAAAGGAAGGACATCGATTGCTTAAATATGGAGGAGAGAGTGTCGAGAAGAGAGTGTCCACTTAAATTGAGAGGAAATGACACTTAAATTGAGAGGAAATGATATGGATCTCAAAAAGATTGGAGAAGTGGAAGATATTAAATACGTTTCTATTTCCATTTTCATTTTATAATAGTTGACACAACCCATTTTCATTTTATAATAGTTCACACAACCCATTTTCATTTTCATTTTATAATAGTTCAACCAATGAAGAACTTAAACTAAAAACACTACCATTAACAACCAAAATCCCAATCTCCCCATACCTTACTCCACCACATTACTCAAACAATTCATCCACAACACCAAACATCACCATCATCCAAGATGGGGAAGGTAGCAAAGATTGGAAATTTTCTTGAGTGAACTTCAAAGTAGTATGGAATACAATCAATCCCAATAAAACTAATAAAGTTAAGGTATATAAAATCATTTAGGTTTCACTTATTTTTAAGTGGACAATTTGTTAAATTGAATATATTAAATAAATATTAAAATCTATATCTATAATATAATAACTATTTTTTCTGGTTTTACATTTTTAGAATAACTTTAGCTTGTTCTTGTTTTTGCATTTTTAGAATATTAAAACATCTTTTTAATAACATTCGTGTGATGTTCTTTACTTCAAAATTAGTTAAATTAATCTATTAAGTCATTGAAATACAAATACAACATAATACTTTCTTCATCCTATATGTTTCTTTGCTAACATTGGAGTGATGTTCTTTACTTCAAAATTGGTTAAATTAATCTATTAAGTCATTGAAATACAAATACAACATAATACTTTCTTCATCCCATATGTTTCTTTGCTAACATTGGAGTGATGTTCTTTACTTCAAAATTGGTTAAATTAATCTATTAAGTCATTGAAATACAAATACAACATAATACTTTCTTCATCCCATATGTTTCTTTGCTAACATTGGAGTGATGTTCTTTACTTCAAAATTGGTTAAATTAATCTATTAAGTCATTGAAATACAAATACAACATAATACTTTCTTCATCCCATATGTTTCTTTGTTTTCTTCGTCCCATATGTTTCTTTGTTACAATTGGAGTGATGTTCTTTACTTCAAAATTGGTTAAATTAATCTATTAAGTCATTGAAATACAAATACAACATAATACTTTCTTCCTTCCATAATACTTTGTTAACATTGGAGTGATGTTCTTTACTTCAAAATTGATTAAATTAATCTATTAAATCATTGAAATACAAATACAACATAATACTTTCTTCCTAAGCACATGTTCGAAACAATTATTCTTCATCTCTTCTTCTCTATATACTATTGGACCATTGCTTCACACAAATTATGTTGTAGACATCATTCATCTTCCCACTCCAGATGTAGCTATGGGCCATTTACACAAATCTCATGATTTTGTCACACCTATCGTTATCAATTGTTGGACAGAAGCTACTCAGGTCTTTGCATTCACAACACTCGAGGATGATTAATACCTCACCTTATAATGATAGTTCTAGTACAAGTAGCTTTGGTATGGCCCCCTTTTACACAAATCATTATCAATTGTTGGACAAAAGCTACTCAGGTCTTTGCATTTGCTGATACTTTTTAAAGTACATTAGCACTTCACAATCCCATAGTTCTAGAAACTTTAGTCCTTAGTCCATTCTACATCCTATTTTTCTTTATTGTTGATTATGGAGGAGAGAGAGTGTCAAGGAGAGAGTGTCCACTTAAATTGAGAGGAAATGATAGAGAAAGGTTGGAGAAGTGGACGATATTAAATAAGTAGTTAGAATTTTAATATTAAATAAAATGGATAACCCATTTCTATTTCCATTTTCATTTTATAATAATTGACGCAACCCATTTTCATTTTCATTTTATAATAGTATTAGCAACCAAAATCCCAATATCCACTACCATTAACAACCAAATTCCCAATCTTCCCTACCATTAACAACCAAAATCCCAATCTCCACTACCACTAAGAACCAAAATCCAAAGGTTGGAGAAGTGGATGATATTAAATAAGTAGTTAGAATTTTAATATTAAATAAAATGGATGACCCATTTCTATTTACATTTTCATTTTATAATAGTTGACACAACCCATTTTCATTTTCATTTTATAATAGTATTAACAACCAAAATCCCAATCTCCCCTACCATTAACAACCATAATCTCAATCTCCACTATCATTAACAACCAAATCCCCCCTACCATTAACAACCAAAATCTCAATCTCCCCTACCATTAACAACCAAAACCCCTCTACCATTAGTTCAACCAAGATCCCAATCTCCACTAGAAAAACTCCCCTACCATTAACAACCAAAATCCCAATCTCCACTCAAGGAGTGACATACAATCAATCCCAATAAAACTAATAAAGTTAAGGTATATAAAATCATTTAGGTTTCACTTATTTTTAAGTAGACAATTTGTTAAATTAAATATATTAAATAAATATTAAAATCTATATCTATAATACAATAACTTTAACTCTTTTTTGTTTTGCATTTCTGGAATAACTTTCACTCTTTCTTGTTTTACATTTTTAGAATATAACATCCTTTTAATAACATTCTAGAATGTTCTTTGCTTCAAAAAGGGTTAAATTAATCCATTAAGTCATTGAAATACAAATGCAACATAATGCTTTCTTCCTCTCATATTTTCAGTGCTTGATAGATTGAAATTTAAAATGATCCGTATTGATTTTATACATTTATCCATCTATATTGGTTTTATACATCTATCCATCTTTATCTAAAATAACTAACCATTTATCTAAAATAACTGACCATGTAGACAAATAAAATCAAAGAGATACTCAAACGGCAAAGAGCACGTGATCTAGGAACAATTTTAATAATGATACAAATTATACGCTGTTTTTCCAAAGCTTTCCAAGAAATATAATTGAAGGCATGGAAAGTCGATTAAGCTGCTTTTGCACAAATACGACGCTGTAAATATGTAACAAAATCGTATTGAAAAGAAGGGTCATGCATCATTGCAGTCAGGACATTGTGCATACGAATGCTCTGTCGTTCGAGGAAAGTCCTTTGTTCATCCATGGAATTAACTATTCCACGGTTTGATCTGTGCATCCTAACTGTCTCCCTCCTACGATCTAGATCGGCCATTCTGCAAAAACACATACCCCAACATGGTGTAACCCTAATGTTTGGCTTTCAACATTTTAACAAACTAGGGCGTAGGTATTTGATTAAAATGGAGTGCATACTGTAAGATTAAACCATGGCGAGGCCGTTCGCGTAAAATACCATGTTGCAATCGAACTTCATTTAAGGTTATCTGGTCTAACCTGTCAATTAAAACAGGCAAATATTTTATTATGAAGCGATCTTATTAATTCACAAAATATACACTGAATATCAAGAAGAATTTGCATTAAATTCATGTCAAAATTATGTTTTTATTCAAATTGTTTTCACAAAAATACCTTTCATCAGTCGTTTCTTGCGTGGAACTAACATCTTGCTTTCGGACAGACTGTTGTCTGCGGGAATGTATGGACCCGATCACCTCATCTTGTTTGTGATAATAATGGCGACGACTGGACGCCTGTACCTGCAGGACAGCCAAAAGCAAAAGGGTAAATACGTAACAACAAACGAATTTTCCAAAAAGCAAACATGATAAATGCGGAACAACAAACGATTTTCCAAATGTTTGATGAGTATTTTGTCTATTACAAAATAGAAAGAAAGGATTTTCCAAAAGTTCTATGACAAAGTAGAAGAAAGTATTTTCCAATTTTCCAAAATTTTGATCAGTTGAGGATTTTTAGAGTATTTTTTTGCTACGAGTATAGATTAATTTGATCATGATTAAAAAAATTACATTTCGAATTTAAAATGTTTAATATTAATTTTAATTTGCTTTTAAATTACATGTTCAATTTTTTTTTTTCAAAACTAGAATTTGCTTTCACAAAATTCAAAACTTTGACAACTTGCGTTCGAAAACTTTAATCATCTTTGACAATTTGCAAACAAATTTATTGCAGAAGCCAAACAAAAGTACCCGGGGGTGTATGCCGATTCCGGAGAGACAGACGGGAAGTGCACCGCCTAAACTGTTGGTTGCGGATTGATACGATCCCATAATTGGCCGCATTGTTAAATTTGTTAGCTTCTTCCGGTTCAGATCAATCCGAATTTCAAGATCGTTGAAGGCGATGAGACTGGCTAGACTTCCGAATTCGGCCGCTAAGTTCCTAAGCGGATTTCTCCCTGAATCGCATTCATGGTCATATCATTGTATCTTGACTTTCAAGCTATCTGATAAAAAGACTACTTCTTACGAATCACATAAAAGATCTTTTTTTTTTGTCTTTTTTTTTCTTTCGCATGGAATTCTTTAGAAAAAAGATCCTACATCAAAAGTTCATGTAAATTTGACCTTATCAGAGCAAATATCCAACCCTAACTTCTCTCAAACAAAATATCATGCACTACCGTTACAGTTTCTGTCGATTCGACCAGTAACCCTACAAAGCGACCAAATTCAGCTTAAAAACACACGTTTTCCATCAAAATGAAACTATTTTGCCGAGATTTCTTCTTTGCGGACCTTCCACTCCCTATAATTGAAAATTTTGATCTAATTGAAACAGATCTATGCCTAAATTTTTGACAATTTGCAGATTTGCAAGTAAAAAGTTCCGGAAACGCCAAAAACAGCATGCAGCAAGGACTACTCACCTTGGTTTGGTATTAATGAAGGCGATCGGTCCGCAATCTTTGTATTTTCCTGCATCTATCAGCCCTCAGAAAGCTTCTGCTGCCTGAACGAGGGGGGAAATCTACTAAAATAACACTGCGCGGTTAATTATTTCAGTTATGATCGGCCAAACATCATTAAAAGAAACGTAGAAGGGACTACCGGGCCACCGGCCTACCGCTGTTACCAGTAAAAGCCGAGTACAATGATGACACGTGCCTCTCTTTTAAGAGCTGTCAATCACATCATACTACATATGGGCGCAAAAAAAATGGTGTAATTATGAGCTGTTTCTCTTAACCTTGGTACGTGGATGTCATGTGGCGTTCCGTGGTTAGCGCAAGCCACGGCCTTTGAAGACAGTTATATTGCCACCTGGGGTTATTCGTACATATTGGACGGAGTTTTTCCTTGACAACTGGCGACTTATTTAAGGAGGATGTCCAAGTCGGTGGTTTGGGAACCGCTGAACTGGAAATTGTGACATAATTTTTTCTCACCTTGAATCGTATTACTACGTTCGTTGCTATTTTTAATTCTTAATTTTTTACTTTGAGTAAGAGCAAATAAGTTC
This sequence comes from Larix kaempferi, assembly GCA_027924585.1. Classification (NCBI taxonomy): domain Eukaryota; kingdom Viridiplantae; phylum Streptophyta; class Pinopsida; order Pinales; family Pinaceae; genus Larix; species Larix kaempferi. Next base: position 18,537,975 of record BSBM01001023.1, read on the forward strand.
GAATATTTGGAAGAGGAGTAACTTAAAAATGATTTATTATTTAAGTATGTCTAGTTTTGATATTTATATTGGAATTAAAGTTTGATCAGATAATCAAACTTTAATGATCACTAAAACATTATTCCACCCAACTAACTATGCTATCTCTTCAAAAACATTTAATTTTCATATTACAAATTAAAATTGGATTAATTTAATTTTGTGGATTTTTTTAATCAAGTATGATTTTCATTAAAGGTTATAATTTCAAAGTTTTTTTTACTGTATTTAAAAATTTGTTGTTTATTTTGAAGAGAACAAAAGTTATTTAAATTTAAAATTTAAAATGTATTTTTTATTTTGTTTTGAAAAGATTAAAATTATTTAAATTTAAAATATGAAAAATTATGTTTAGATAAAATTTTCAAAAAGTTCAATTTTATCTAGCTTTAACTTATTGCTTTATAAAATTGAATATGCAATTATGAAGTTTTTTCATATCATTTTTATCAATTAAGTTGGAGAATAAGTTAATAATAGAAATATAAAAACATTAGGTGGAATTTCTTTTTCACAAAGTTAGAATTTTTAAAATAACTTTTAAAAATTGTCTATTTTAAAACTTAAGTATTTTGAATTTAAAGAAAATGAGTAAATGAAGTGGAAGATACTTTACCTTATAAAAAAAAATCATGATTTCATATTAAGTAGTAACTATGTCTATATGGTGAGTAATTCTCTATATTAATTAAAGTTTATTAATTAATTAATATATTTATATGTTATATTAATTAAAAAATAAAAATAATAAAAAAAATATTTGCTATTAATGGAAATTGAGAAGAGGGGAAATTCATAATGAGAACGGTTAGAGTAATTAAATTTATGGAAATTCATTTTTTTAATATTTCGTATTTAAAAAATTCATTGAAATTCAAAATTTCCTCATATTTAATGTTTTAGAAAAACTTTCATTTATTAAAGTGTGAATAAATAATTTAGAATATTTAGATTATTGAACATATATTTCTTTTCAGGGAAAAAAAATCCATAACTTGATATTCTAGATATCGAATCAAAGTTATTTTACATAAATCATTAAAGAATTAATTCCGCTAAAGAGGCTAAATAGATCAAATCACTATAAAACATGAAAATATACAACAAACATCCAAGCTTCTACCACAAAAAGGTCTACAAAGAAAAACATCTCTACATCTGTTCTTTCATCTGAAAAGCACTTGAGCAAGAAAGCAAGCTGAGAGAAAACCTGAAATCATTCAGTACAAAAAAAACATGGGGCATAGAATAGCATCACTGCTAGCGAAACACTAGTATATAAAGAGAGAGCCCTCATCCACCTTAAGGGAATCATAGAGTTCTTCAAAGAAAAGAGCACCCTCAAGAGATCTTACTCCTCGCTTTGACAACAAGTCTACCAACTGATTATGTTCTCTGTGAATATGTGAAATCAACAGACATGAAAAAAGAGACTTCATCAACATAATTTTGCCACACAAATTTTCAAGAGATGTCACATGAAGACTCGATCTACCACAAGCCCCATCAACCACGACCTTTGAGTCCCCAAAAACATAAAGAAAAGAGAACTGCTTATAATGTGCAAACCATAACAGAGTCCATAAAGACAACAATTCGACTCTCGAATTTGATCCTTATCCACATCCCATCCACATAAAAAACAAATCTTCTTCACTAACTTTCAAAAGCATGCCACAAACTCCTTGTGAAAGGGATGCTGCCCCATCAGAAAGAACCCACGATCCCCTCGATCGAGAACTCCCAAACGGGCACAATGAATGCTTCGAAGGACAAGGTTTATACAAAGATTTAAATAAGCTTACTTTCTTGAGGCATATAACTTGCATATTTGGCTCGACTCCATCAAAAACCTGTTTATTCCGCCTTTCTAAATAAACTAGGAAACAATGCAGTACCTAGTAATTTTTAAATAAAATATGTCATGTCACGTTTTTTAATTAAGTTGGCAGTACATTAAAGTTTGTAGTAATGAGTTGATGAGAATTTTGAAAATAAAATTTCCTTCTTAAAGATTTTAGCTTATATTAAATTAAGGATATTTCACATCAATTAAAAATAAACTTGCTAAAAAGATTAACACTTTATTAAGATTGGTTAAGTTAATTCACTTCATTAAAGAAGGTTGATTTGATATTAGGTAACCAATATATTTATATTAAATTTATTTTGATTAAATTAATTAATAATACATATTTTTATATTTATATATGTTTTTACACTTTAGCATGTAAAATATGTGTAAACATAATGTTGTTATATTGTTATGATATAAATTGGGTAAAGATAATAATTTAAAAAATAAACAATAATTCTTAATAGATTTATGTATATATACACACTTTTTAATCATACATTTATAAAACTAATTATTTAAAAAAAAAAAAATCCTAACCATATATTGTTTTGAATTAGTGAAATTCATAATTCCAAATTCACTTCATATCCAAACTTTTGATTCGTATTAAATTTCATACATAATTTTGTTACCATACCAAATTTCCTGAATCCTAGTTATTATTATTAATATTAAAAGTTTCATATAATGTTTTATTGTCATTTCTGCGTACTCTCCTTGAATTACTTCAAAAGCATAATTTTATGTAAGGATTTGTGCACAATTTTCAATGATTGTCAGTTTTCGTATCCTCTTTTTGAACTACTTCAAGGCACAATTAATATTTCAAAAGTTCATATATCTGTATATTTTTTTTTATGGACATCGTTGGATATATTTTTTAAGAGTTTATTTTTCCTTTTTAGCATATATTTTTTTATATTCTTAAATTTTCAAATTGTTATGTTTTTTCTGGAGGTTTTTTTTTCAATCAAGAAAAAAGTTATATTTTTATTAATAAAAATATATGAGAAATAGTTCACCTAGACATACCAAATGAGCATAATAGTCACCAAGAAACCATAACACAAACCAGAGGGCCAAAAGAAAGCCACTTTGAGTCACCACAAGAGACGCAGCTTTCCAACAAGAAGGATATAGAACCAAAATGATAAAGGATGGAAACTATAAAGGATAAAGAAACAAGGGAAAACTAAGAAAGATAACAACCACTTAGAGTAAGGAAAAACCCCAGTTACCAGTAAGAAGACACCAATAGGGAAAAACGTCCAGATGTAGAGTAAGACCAAAATTCACAATGAATATAACCACCATTTGCCAATAGAATCCGTTTTGACAAAATATCAACTTGTGAATTGTACTCTCTAAACAAGTGATTGATCGATAAAGAATAGAAGTCCTTTAAGATTGATTCCACCATAATCATCCAAAGAGAAAGAACCAAAAAATACAAAGAGCTCATCCAAAGAGAAAGAACCAAAAAATACAAAAAGCTGCGACCACACACCCAATCAATGATAATAAGAGAATCCACACACCCAATCAATGATAATAAGAGAATCCCAAACAATCTGCCCCTTCCGGAGTCTTATGTACAATGGTTATATCGGCTAGTATGTCGGTAAAGGATAAATTTTTGCCATAGCTATAAGTTAGACTTATTTCTTCATATTATATTATTGACTTGATTTTTTTTATAAATGATTTTTCTTAAATATATTGGTTGGTATGCCATGCCGTCAGCCTCGTAAAACGGTGCCTAGGACCCGGCGGCCTGCTTAGATCATCTCGCATTTAATGAATTTCTTTACGTCACGTTGCTTGTGAAGTCAACACGTATATTAAGTGCAAACACCGTAATACAAGTCAGCTTGTGAAGTACACCAGAGGGATTATCAGGGGGTTTAGTGAATGGTAACACTAAGTACATTTGCTAATTAGGTTTTGCTTGATAGTTTGAAGCTTAATTTCCAGTGTATGATACAAGTTCGAATCGCCTAGCGTCTCGAAATGGAACAATGGAAGTATCCAACAGAAGTGGTAGAATCTGACAACGATTAAATAGTTCCAGTTCTGGAAACGTTATGTTGAGTTTGGCACTGGCAGGAAGTTGATATCCTCTCAGCTCATGACTGGCCTAAGATTTGATGGTTCTGTGCTAATGAGTATATGTGAAACGATGAGATTTGGTCAAAGAATAAAATGGATCTGTGCTGCTGGGTGGGTATAAGTGAAAAATATGAGATTTTGAGAAGTGTTGGCCAGATATTCACATTGTTCTGCGTGCAGCAATGAATAGTGAACGATTTTCAAATAAGTTTCTGTTAAATGGAGAGAAATTGCCAATGATCAGCTTAAGGAACAAAAGGCAGCATACTCTTTTTAAGGTTTTCTTCGTATCCGTATACATGTTAATGATGGGGGATGAGGAGACCCATAATTCCGTTGGACAAAATAATTGCTGTGCAATGACTTTGCAGTGAAAATATTTTGGACAAATCTATTTCTTTTTCTGTTGAAGTGTCTGCTGAAGTGACTAGAAATAAACCAGATTTAGAGTCTAATAGATTTGGATATGTTGAGTGTCTTGTATTAAACAAGACTCAAGTATAAGAAGTAAGTAAGCATCCAAAACCAATCAATCTGATATCATTCTTTCATACTACATTTGTAATATTTACAATTTCTTATATAAAAAATGGTTTGTTAAAATTCATTATGTAATTAGAGTATAAGAGAGATTAAAAGACAATAATGAAAGAGATATATATACAAAGCTCTTGTCCATAATATTATTTTTCTGTTTGAGGACAAAAGTTATGCTAAAGCCAGATCTTTGGCCGGCCAGACATAGCAGAGGACTTTATTAATCCAAATCCTTATTTTATTTTGATGGGTGAGACAAATCAAAGCCCTTCTAAAGCCTATAATTTGGCAGTTCAGATACAGCAACCGACTTAATGAATGAAAAAGCTGCATCCTCCACAAGCTTCGTAATGCTAGCATATTCCATAGTTGTTGTAAATGCCGTATGCAAGAATGAATACTGAACATGATTCATATTAATTTTATTTAATTAGAAATAAGGTGATTGGGATTGTATTAATTTGAATTTTTTTGTTTAAAATTTAGTGAATCTGTGACTCAGGGTATTTAAAGATTAATTCAAAATTTTATTTAAAGGGTTTTTGACAGCACACTTTATGGTTATTGCAAATTTGAACAGAGTTTTTTTTTCATAGAAAAATTCAACTTACTATTAATATGCGAAATAGTAAATAAGTCCAGCTGTCAGATCATACAAATTACACAATCCCTATCAGATAGAACCATATGTCATCAAGTGACAGTATAGTGTCAACAACCATATCAGAATAGTCCAAAATAAAAAGAACCATAAGTCCCCAGGTCGTCCACAAGTCGGACCAGAAATATATCTAGTAGAACAGTACCAGTAACATCTCCCAACAATTGATGTTAGGATAGTGAATTTAAAAAAATAAAATTTCTTTCACAGCACATAATAAAGATAATTTAACATTAATGATTCAATTGTAATTATTAATGAAAACTTTACTTGTCGACACAAGGTCTTAAAATTCACAAGCACCCCAATCAAATTATACAACTCGTTAACTCGTATCTTATTGTAATAGCATGAAGAGAATTCTAACACTTGTCTCACCTTAACAAATTTCCCTCTACTAACTTGATTATAAACTGAGTAGAACATTTTCATGGAAAGATATGAATAATAACCACCATAATAGTAAAATGCTTTATGATACATAAATTGGAAGTAAACAAAAATTGAAGAAATATCTGAAATGCATCATCATGGATATATATGAAAGATATACATGTAAGAGACCAAAAGTAACGTGGTTCACCCGTACACGGGCTAGTCCACAAAGGTGTGTGTGTATCTTTTATTATTCGGCAAAGAGTAACAAGATTACAAAGAGCAAACATTGTTGCTGTAACTAGATTCCTTCTCCTTCCGTCAAGCCTCTTTCACATAGAGCTTTTCAACCATGTATATATAACGCCTCAATTTCCCTCCTAATAACTTCAAAGCAGCAAATAGCCGTAAAAGATACAAGGCTAAAAATCTTATTTCACACAAAGTGTCCATAAAGTGGTACTTAGATAATTTATGCAATTCTTTCCTAACATAATAGTACTTGGTTTAACTACTTATAAGCCACCCCTTCCCATTTTGATCAAATCCTAAAGCCGTAAGAAACTCTGCGCACACATCACTAACAGCTTAAATAACATAATAAAATACCAACATCTATAAAACATTAAATTTATACTGACATTAGTATTTGGAAAACGACTTACAAGCCATACCTTCCTAAGATTCCCTATTGTCATCGTACAACATAGACCTGGAAATTATTAAACACATACATACAAATATATATTCAAAAGGGAACTACTATTCCTATCGGTCCACTTTTTGTGAGACGGATCCTAGGAATTCACACAACAAGATCAGTATATACTCTACATGGTAGGAATTAAAAAATAATACCAAACAACTAATAAAACCAACACACCATGTATAAGCATATTATGCAACATTGATACACAATACACCAAAACCATAATTATTACTGTGAACTGGATCTACGATCTCGATCTACCCGAGTTACTGATCTCTTAAGGGAGTAGTCCACCACATGTAATTCTTATGATGCAGCACCAATCCACAACACACAAAAACCACAATTATTACGGTAATGTAGGTCGGTAATTTTGATCTACCCATGATCTCTTAAGGGAGAAATCACACACAATTAAGCATAAAATTTTTATAATGGAACAACCACAGGGATTGGGATTTAAAGTACAAGTCGTCCCCTTCCTATATGTGCAGTCCAAACAAATGGAAAATAACACATCAAAACATAAATTGTCCTGGCATCGATGCTTGGTATTGGGGATCCAATTTCCTAGGGATTTCCGTATACAGGGTTATTCCCCGATCTCAGAGCTACCAACCCGCCTAAATCCCAAAAGAGAACCCCAAACGTTGATATCAACAGATAACTACAAAAACCCCCATTATTAGCGGGAGACTACCATCCCAATTTCTCCGTCTCCTCAACATGTGTTTATAACCAGTGAGATAGGGATACAATCGATGGCGTCCCAAATTCAAATTTTTGAACTGGAATCTATCAAGAATTCAGACGTAGGAAACCTCGACACTGTAAAAGACTCATTTACTAACTGATATATGTCAGGGAAACAGATATAGGGATCATCCAGCGACTCTGTTTCCATACAAGAGTTCACCAAGATCGCCCTGTCCAACCTACAGTCATAATACGGGATATAAAAGAGATATCAAAACAAACGGAAGCCCTTTCCGTACATAGATTTTTCTGCTAAAGATACATATAACCAGTAATTGAAATTTCAATGCATACGCTCCATTCCAAACAATAAAATGGGATCGGGCTCTTCATGAAGCCGTCCCTTCCCTTCATAGTCATACTCCCGAATATCTCCCTGTAGAAATCCCAAGGTGGGTCTACCTACGAGTAAAAGATTGAGGGCAGAGATCACAAAACCATCATACATACAAGCAAATTCGTCCACCCGATCTATAAATTTTAATTCAGCCAAAAAAAAATAAACACAGGGATTTATATTTCAACCAAGTACTTACCAATCATAAATTCTAAAGCTGTTTCTAGTCTTACCATACTATGCATCTCCAATGCCAGCTTTCCAATCGCAGAGGTATAAGATTGATTTCCTATCGCAGAGATCACACAACCGGGATCTGTACTCGATCTAAGTGATCGGAGTTATCTCTACGTTTTCCAGGCATACTATGCATCTCCAATGCCAGCTTTCCAATCGCAGAGGTATAAGATTGATTTCCTATCGCAGAGATCACACAACCGGGATCGTTTAACTTCCCTCCGAGAGATGGCCTGCATTCTTCGTCACAGAACCTGTTCCTATTCAATTTCCATAGATCCATTATTCAGCAGGCAACGCTTTCCCCTTCATACCGTCGATGCTCACAGCTGAAATACGAATTCCCCACAGGGAAAATTAAACATGATTTCAATACCCTCGATGTTTCCCCATTGCTTTGATTGCCATCTAACATATATCCATAGATCCACCATTAGTCCCACCAAACGGGTCACCAAGGAGGAATCCCCATTTGCATTACAAAACAAATTTTAAAAGAAAGATCTGCGATTTCACCGAGATCCAAGATCTCCCTTTCCACATACAGCCGAGCCCTCGGCATGGCGCTGGTAGTTTTCCTGCGTGACAAATGGCGGTCTTCAGGATTTGGATAGGCAACAGGTGGTGGAGGTTAAGGTTCGGGTGCTCCACTAAGGAGACACCCTCCCAACATTTTCGATGCCAATCCGTTTTTCATTAAATGCAAGCATTCAACAACACCGAAACAACAAGCAGTCAACTAATCGACTCTATCACTTATCTCAAGAGACTTATTAACTAGATAATCACCAAGATTCGTTTCATTATCATACACCTATATTTCCTTTATCTTATATCTTTATAAGTGTATGTTAAAAGAATGCACATATCCTTTATAAATGCATGTTAGATCCTATTCCCCATACATATATATAACTATAAAGGTACTAATATCTTTTCCAAGAATATTATAGTAATTTAGACTATAATATATATAAATATAACTCAAAGAATATTAACGTCTAATTTAATTTACACTTCCTCCTTCCCTATACACCTATGAGTGTATATATATGTACATGTTAGATGGTTAATAATCTTATAGATATATTTTGTTCACATACCAATATCTATATATATATATTTTCTCTTCTTAAGGGTACCAATATATATCTTGGAGGTGTCCACCCGACCAAAGTAATAAACGATTTCATAGTACTAACCTAGTGTAAATGGTTAGCTTATGACGATTGCTAGATGGTGGGGTTTTGTTTTAACACTGTGATTCGTTTGGCGTCGTGTGCCGGAGTCATTCCAAGCATATTTTACATAATAATAAAGGGAAGGTAAGGAGGGATATCACATCCTCATCCCCTTTAAAAATAACACCGTCCTCGGTGTTCGCTCTTCTCTTGCAGCAATCATTTGTATCACGAAACTGGAATTCGAAAGAAACAATGTTTAGTAATAACCTGTCATCGACTTCATAATCAAACTCACGAACATAAATCATGAGTTCGTTATTGCATATATCACTTGCAACATATGGAATAAATCTAGTGTTCCCTGATTGTATATTGTTGACAAAATCAACAACAAACAACATTCATTTTATCCAGGAGATTCTTGCCTAACACCTTAGTGCTCACGCAGCAAACATTTCATTCATGTCTTGCCTAACACATTAGTGCTCACGCAGCAAACATTTCTTTCATGTCTTGCCTAACACCTTAGTGCTCACGCAGCAAACATTTCTTTCATGTATACTAAGCAGCGTCCTGCCTCCCACATATACATTTTCTTATAGCTTGCCTAGGTCTTACAGCCAGCCGATTCCCCGAGAATCCTAGTGGCTGTTCAATCCCTGATTTTAGGGAGTATTTCAATGCCATTATAACACTCTTTACACAATTCCCCTCAAGCCTTCTCGCTTGAGTCCCGGAATTTATTTTCCCAAGCCGCCTTGCTTGAGTCTAGGAAAATCTCATTCAAATTCATCAATTATTTCGTCACAATATATTTTGTAATCCTACAATTTCTCGGACCAATTTGGTCTAGTTCTTTATTCAACAATAATTAACAATAATAAAAGCTGCAATGTGGATCTTTCATCCTCACCCCTTTATTGTACCATGCATATTATATTAAGCTTTTGTCGTTCAACAAGTTTCACCGAGTTTTTGGCCATCTGCCAAATTCAATTGTTAGTAACAATTTATATAACAAAATCAAATATTGTAAATAAGAAAATCATTCATTCTTCAAACTACCATATCCATACTTGATCATCTGAAGTAAATGTTTTCTCCTTCCAAAGCATAACTCACTTACTTAATAGGATTACATAATCCCTTGAAAAAATAATATTATTCCTATGATGACCCGTGGACATTATGATTTCTTAACCTCGAATGTTATCCTTCACCATTCAAACACACTTCCTATTTTAGTTATACAACTTCTCTTTGGTATATAATAATATCACATAGGAATAACCAATTTTCTAAAACATACTTGCATATCTTATAATGATAACCATATACCTTTGCAAAGGCGACCGCATAGCTCACCTTCATCTGCCGAGGATCCAGTTTACCTCGATTACTGTCTCAAAGATCACTTCCGATCTACCCTGCAAATTCCATGTCAGCAATGTTTTCCTTAACACATAATAAATAAAAACAGTCATTCCTTGTGGCAACATAAGGACGTCAGAAGATTACCGCATCCTACTAAACTGTATTTATTTCATGTTGGTTCTAGGTTTCCAATAATCTATCCGTTTTAACAAAATAATCAATTTGAGAAAACATATAACTGTACATGAATAGTAAGTCGGCATAATTATTGAGTAAAAATAAAAGTATCACTATTACTCATTGTTTCCCACGTCTATCTTAGTAGAAATTACTGAAGTAGGAGGTATATATATAAAAGGTACTCATGCATCCTTTAACGGGTTTTCAAGTATCCATACATATAACACAAAGCTTCGACCACATGAAGGTATAATCCTTCTGTCAACTACTCCCAGCATCCCAACATTCCTAGTAAGGATTCCTGAAAATAGAATATACAAAAATGAAATCATAACATTTCATCATAAGCATCTTTTTAACTACTTGAATACACATGTATACTTCTTGAGTAATTATAACCATCATCCTTTTGAACCTTCAAGCAAGGCTACCAGCGTGTTCCCATGTCACACGTTTATGCTTCATTATTATATACAATCCTATACTGCAAAGAGACAAGGGAATTCTTAACAATTATTCTCCTTTATCCCTTGAAATCTTCAGATAAGGTTATAATGACGAAGGATACTCGTTTGTGGAAGTAGAGTTAAGTCGAAGGTCATGAAAATCATTCACAAGGATGGCAATTTCCTAGTCCTAGAGAATTTCTCACAGTAGAATGTCCATTTAAACCAAATGAAGTTAATTCCTATCCTTTCAATCTTTTACCTTGAGGATGACCCTTTGTTAATCATTCATAAAAGTTTTACAATTCTTCTAACCATCTATGGTTTGGATAGTAACATTACTTACATTAGCCTTGAAGATTATATATTTGTAAAATCAACTAATCATTCTTTTCTACCATGTCACATAACAATTAAGGAAGAACCCAAAACTGATATTCTATATCGAAACCATCACATGTAATGTTCAATATACTGTACAAACATCTTCTACACCTTCTCTCAACAACATTCAGCCAATAAGGAGAATTTCAGGAGTTACTCCTTAGTACCATTTATGCATTTTTCTAACATGATAAGGATCCCTGCACCCTATGATCTCGTGCACATACTTAATACAATCGTCCCAACATAAATGCGTGAAATCAATAACTAGGTAATTCATGACAATTTTCCAATCCTTCTCATAATGACCTAACCATCATTCATTCAATCCTTATGATTCAATATGTTTGCTATCCTGTCTTCTTTTGTATAGTCACCTTTCCAAGCCTAGAACTTTTCTTATCCTCATAAATATAATTGAAACAATCAAGTACCTATGATGAATGTCTATGACTTGACTTATATATGTACTAAAGCCCTACCAATGGCATCAATCGACCAGATATGAATGTACATCTTTCATTAGATACATAATCCTAATTATGTTTATGAACTTTTGAACATGCAAACGCTCCTATGATTTCTCATTACTATCATTGCGATCAACGTGTATGAAAATATTAACAAGATCACCAAGGTAAATATAGGAACATATTCCAACTATTTTAATCATTTTTAAAGAACACTTTCTTATCTTTTAATGAAACTAATTGTAGAGCATGAGGAGATATTCATACTCTAGTATTTATAAATAGAAGATCATTCAATCTTCGGGAGGAAACATATAAATGCTCACATATAGACAATGCTTTTCCTTTAGAATGCTTCAACAAGTGAAGTATACTTACTTGCGATTCAAAAGACATCTTGTCGATTACCTCTTGCTGATTCTTTGGAACCTAAATCCTTTGTTTGCGTCTTATCGATGGAGTTCCCTTGACCAGCTTATATTATCTCCTCAACTGAGCCCAACTATGCCCGAGTGTTTGCAACCTGTGCTCTGATACCATAAGTAACATCTCCCAACAATTGATGTTAGGATAGTGAATTTAAAAAAATAAAATTTCTTTCACAGCACATAATAAAGATAATTTAACATTAATGATTCAATTGTAATTATTAATGAAAACTTTACTTGTCGACACAAGGTCTTAAAATTCACAAGCACCCCAATCAAATTATACAACTCGTTAACTCGTATCTTATTGTAATAGCATGAAGAGAATTCTAACACTTGTCTCACCTTAACAAATTTCCCTCTACTAACTTGATTATAAACTGAGTAGAACATTTTCATGGAAAGATATGAATAATAACCACCATAATAGTAAAATGCTTTATGATACATAAATTGGAAGTAAACAAAAATTGAAGAAATATCTGAAATGCATCATCATGGATATATATGAAAGATATACACAAGAGACCAAAAGTAACGTGGTTCACCCGTACACGGGCTAGTCCACAAAGGTGTGTGTGTATCTTTTATTATTCGGCAAAGAGTAACAAGATTACAAAGAGCAAACATTGTTGCTGTAACTAGATTCCTTCTCCTTCCATCAAGCCTCTTTCACATAGAGCTTTTCAACCATGTATATATAACGCCTCAATTTCCCTCCTAATAACTTCAAAGCAGCAAATAGCCGTAAAAGATACAAGGCTAAAAATCTTATTTCACACAAAGTGTCCATAAAGTGGTACTTAGATAATTTATGCAATTCTTTCCTAACATAATAGTACTTGGTTTAACTACTTATAAGCCACCCCTTCCCATTTTGATCAAATCCTAAAGCCGTAAGAAACTCTACGCACACATCACTAACAGCTTAAATAACATAATAAAATACCAGCATCTATAAAACATTAAATTTATACTGACATTAGTATTTGGAAAACGACTTACAAGCCATACCTTCCTAAGATTCCCTATTGTCATCGTACAACATAGACCTGGAAATTATTAAACACATACATACAAATATATATTCAAAAGGGAACTACTATTCCTATCGGTCCACTTTTTGTGAGACGGATCCTAGGAATTCACACAACAAGATCAGTATATACTCTACATGGTAGGAATTAAAAAATAATACCAAACAACTAATAAAACCAACACACCATGTATAAGCATATTATGCAACATTGATACACAATACACCAAAACCATAATTATTACTGTGAACTGGATCTACGATCTCGATCTACCCGAGTTACTGATCTCTTAAGGGAGTAGTCCACCACATGTAATTCTTATGATGCAGCACCAATCCACAACACACAAAAACCACAATTATTACGGTAATGTAGGTCGGTAATTTTGATCTACCCATGATCTCTTAAGGGAGAAATCACACACAATTAAGCATAAAATTTTTATAATGGAACAACCACAGGGATTGGGCTTTAAAGTACAAGTCGTCCCCTTCCTATATGTGCAGTCCAAACAAATGGAAAATAACACATCAAAACATAAATTGTCCTGGCATCGATGCTTGGTATTGGGGATCCAATTTCCTAGGGATTTCCGTATACAGGGTTATTCCCCGATCTCAGAGCTACCAACCCGCCTAAATCCCAAAAGAGAACCCCAAACGTTGATATCAACAGATAACTACAAAAACCCCCATTATTAGCGGGAGACTACCATCCCAATTTCTCCGTCTCCTCAACATGTGTTTATAACCAGTGAGATAGGGATACAATCGATGGCGTCCCAAATTCAAATTTTTGAACTGGAATCTATCAAGAATTCAGACGTAGGAAACCTCGACACTGTAAAAGACTCATTTACTAACTGATATATGTCAGGGAAACAGATATAGGGATCATCCAGCGACTCTGTTTCCATACAAGAGTTCACCAAGATCGCCCTGTCCAACCTACAGTCATAATACGGGATATAAAAGAGATATCAAAACAAACGGAAGCCCTTTCCGTACATAGATTTTTCTGCTAAAGATACATATAACCAGTAATTGAAATTTCAATGCATACGCTCCATTCCAAACAATAAAATGGGATCGGGCTCTTCATGAAGCCGTCCCTTCCCTTCATAGTCATACTCCCGAATATCTCCCTGTAGAAATCCCAAGGTGGGTCTACCTACGAGTAAAATATTGAGGGCAGAGATCACAAAACCATCATACATACAAGCAAATTCGTCCACCCGATCTATAAATTTTAATTCAGCCAAAAAAAAATAAACACAGGGATTTATATTTCAACCAAGTACTTACCGATCATAAATTCTAAAGCTGTTTCTAGTCTTACCATACTATGCATCTCCAATGCCAGCTTTCCAATCGCAGAGGTATAAGATTGATTTCCTATCGCAGATATCACACAACCGGGATCTGTACTCGATCTAAGTGATCGGAGTTATCTCTACGTTTTCCAGGCATACTATGCATCTCCAATGCCAGCTTTCCAATCGCAGAGGTATAAGATTGATTTCCTATCGCAGAGATCACACAACCGGGATCGTTTAACTTCCCTCCGAGAGATGGCCTGCATTCTTCGTCACAGAACCTGTTCCTATTCAATTTCCATAGATCCATTATTCAGCAGGCAACGCTTTCCCCTTCATACCGTCGATGCTCACAGCTGAAATACGAATTCCCCACAGGGAAAATTAAACATGATTTCAATACCCTCGATGTTTCCCCATTGCTTTGATTGCCATCTAACATATATCCATAGATCCACCATTAGTCCCACCAAACGGGTCACCAAGGAGGAATCCCCATTTGCATTACAAAACAAATTTTAAAAGAAAGATCTGCGATTTCACCGAGATCCAAGATCTCCCTTTCCACATACAGCCGAGCCCTCGGCATGGCGCTGGTAGTTTTCCTGCGTGACAAATGGCGGTCTTCAGGATTTGGATAGGCAACACGTGGTGGAGGTTAGGGTTCGGGTGCTCCACTAAGGAGACACCCTCCCAACATTTTCGATGCCAATCCATTTTTCATTAAATGCAAGCATTCAACAACACCGAAACAACAAGCAGTCAACTAATCGACTCTATCACTTATCTCAAGAGACTTATTAACTAGATAATCACCAAGATTCGTTTCATTATCATACACCTATATTTCCTTTATCTTATATCTTTATAAGTGTATGTTAAAAGAATGCACATATCCTTTATAAATGCATGTTAGATCCTATTCCCCATACATATATATAACTATAAAGGTACTAATATCTTTTCCAAGAATATTATAGTAATTTAGACTATAATATATATAAATATAACTCAAAGAATATTAACGTCTAATTTAATTTACACTTCCTCCTTCCCTATACACCTATGAGTGTATATATATGTACATGTTAGATGGTTAATAATCTTATAGATATATTTTGTTCACATACCAATATCTATATATATATATTTTCTCTTCTTAAGGGTACCAATATATATCTTGGAGGTGTCCACCCGACCAAAGTAATAAACGATTTCATAGTACTAACCTAGTGTAAATGGTTAGCTTATGACGATTGCTAGATGGTGGGGTTTTGTTTTAACACTGTGATTCGTTTGGCGTCGTGTGCCGGAGTCATTCCAAGCATATTTTACATAATAATAAAGGGAAGGTAAGGAGGGATATCACAGTACCCAACAGTCATCTAAGCAAAATTATACAATCCAAAATAAATAATAAGTCTCAATTACAGTCATCCTCAACTGCCATCCATCAAGTGCATCATAAAACTATCAACTATGCTAAAATAACCGAATAGTATCTATAGGAGGCTGTAATAAATGCCGCAAAAAGATGGTGAGAATGGATATGCGTCCAACAAGTAGTTGGACCCAGAATCCTCAAGGATCTGCACATAGAACTAAAAGTCAAGTAAGTTATGAAGTCCGCATAATACAGGTAAGAAAAACAAAAAGTGTATATGAAATAAAGACAAGAAGCCTCAATTCCAATGCAAATGATGTGAGCCGTGAGAAAACAGTATATCCTCCCGCCACTCCTGCCACATGATGACCCCAGCCTGAGAGGTAAGAGCCCGCTTGGAAAGCATATCCGCCTCCACATTAACCTCTCTAAATACATGTTCAAAATGTATATGTTCAAACTCCAGGATAAGTTTACGAGCCACATCCATCCAGTGAGAGAGCAGTAGTACATTGAGTGATGACTTGCCACCAGCCCATGAGATAATAGATAAATAGTCACCCAATAATACAAGAGATGTGATCTTTCTCCAACGGGCACAGAATAGTAAGAGCCAAAGGGCACATAATTCGCTCCTTGTATTGGTTCCATTCCCCAGATTTAACCAGATATGAATGGAGACATTGTTGGAAATGTGAATTGCAGCACCCGCACCACCCCTCCCATTCCGACCACATTCCGACCCATAGCGGCCCCATCGAAGAAAACACATGGGAAAATCAGCACCGGAGGTGCCATACGGTTCTTTTTAATCAGACTATCCCTGCCACCAACAGCTGCATGGATAGTGGTAAATTCTTTGTGTGCAGCAAGAGTTTTATAGCAAATCCCATCACAGAAAGGTGTCCTATCTTCAAAGATAAGAGAGTTTCGAACTTTCCAAACCTCCCATATCATATAATATGGGAGTTCCGAACAACCAACAGATACTCGTGACCACGCCTCAAGACATTCACATAGAGAATGATGGTTCCAACTGAATTGTATGCCAGCCTTGATAGCAATTTGATTCCAAAGTTCCCGAATGAATTGACAGGAGGAGAATAGGTGATCAACGGATTCCTCTTGTGAGCAACAAAGGGAGCACCAGCCCGGTCCACAGAACCCACGCCGGCACAGGTTATCCCAAGTTAGAATCTTGTTCCACAACGCCAGCCAGACAAAACATTTTATCTTGAGGGGCAAGATAAGTTTCCAAATAGTTCTTTCCCACCAACGAACCGCATACTGAGACTCAGCAAATAATGCCTCATATGCCAATTTAGCTGATACATTACCGCGAGCCACATCCCATGACCAGACAAGTCTGTCAGCAACATCAGACAATTGAATATTTGATTGATATAGCGATCTGATGTATTCATCCCATTCATTCCCCAAGGTACCCAACAGACCGAGCTGTGAAGCCGAGATCCAGAGAGACCGCCCATCCATATATCGACCGGTCGCATGTGCCAAAGTATAGAAACCCTTCGCTCGGAGGTGTGTCCTTAATTCCAACGTAAGTGTATGACCACCTGGTCCCCCCAAGATCGGATCTAGCTCCAATCTTATGTCGCGGCCATTGCCAGGCATCTAAGCAATCCAATTAGCAATAACCCTGAAGGATCCCATCAAACCATTCCAAATATTAGATACCCCCAAAGTAGCAGGCTGATTCAATCGCAGCCAGTTTGTGACAGTGATGTTTTTCAAGTATTTTGCTCTGATTATCCTTCCCCAGATCAAATTATTGAAAAGAGCACACCATAGACTTTTCGCGTGCAGAGCCATGACAAATAGTTCCAAATATTTGCGGACAGAGTTATTAGAGCTAGTGTATGAAAAGGATATTTGCGGACAGAGTACAACTTTCTTCGTTATAAAGTTGAAAGCTGTCCTCACCATTATTCCTAAACTTTCCAATATCCTAGATTTTATAAACAAGTGTAGGGTGATGTTCCTAGTTAATTTATCCGTTTACAATACTTAATCCCTCTCTTTTAAAGTTGATTTTCTCAAATGTTTGATCTTGTATAATTTCTCTTATTGTGAGGTTTTCCCCTCTCAACCAACAAAACCTTAGCTGAGAGGGGAAAACCTCACAATAAGAGAAATTGTACATTCATTTTTACCATATTCAAATTTAAGTTGGTTGAATATTTAGTCTATTTATCTCAATTTTGGATTTTTATTAGGATAATTATTTGACAAATTGTGTCATTGTTTCTTTTTCTAACTAGCTATTATTTGGTTGAGGTTCAATAGGTTTATTGAATTTTAACAGGAAACACATATTTTGATCTCTAATTTAAGTTAATGGTATAACACATCTACCGTTCAATTTTGGTTTCTCAAATTCATTACATATTTCAATTCAAAAATGCCTAAAACATCAAGTTTTCATCACCACATTTCATTAAAAAGTGGGATATGTTTTCATGGATTCACCAATTCATAGGTATTGTTGAGGGGGCTGCAATGCCTTTCCTTAGTCATCAATATTATCTAATGTTTAATGTATTTTATTAAAAGAGTAGTTGGAGCGGGTGTAACCACTCCAACCTCCTCGCTTGATGTATAAATATATCTCTCAAGAATGAATAAAACAGTTGAATGTTCGACTCAGACTATTCTTCTTGATCATCTGTGTGCAATGTTTATGTCTGCTTGAATACAACAGGTATCAACTTTAATATAATTTTATTTAATTTTTTTGATATAAAGCTCTTTAGTTGATGTAATTAAATGGAGTGGGGGTGATAGGTGTTTGGGAAGTCTCTTTGATCCTTAAGCAAAAAATTCCTCCATACAGCTTGGGGTTTAAGCATTACATCCAATAATGAAGCATAATCCCTTGCAACTCTTCAAGGGATTAAGGTGCTCTTGGATTAAGACATACAATATTCGATCCTTTTTGAAAGGTAATGAGATCAATGAACCAATAGTTTCTACACTATTTCATAGGGTTATTTCCTTGGCTAAGAAATTTACTTCAAACTCTTCCTTCCATGTCAAGAGAGAACTAAACAAGGAGGCAAACAAAATGGGTAATGATGGAACATCTTTAAAAGAAGGGGAATTTGTATTAAGTGATGAAAGGGGAACTAAAGCATCCATGCTCCCCTTGATAATGCTTCCTCATGGTTTCATGGAACCAAGAAGAGATAAGACTCTATTAACATGACTTGAGTTTTAGAGTAGAAACAACATTCCTAGCAAAGATACAAGTATGTGAGGCATATTGGTGAGTCGTAAAGGAAAATAAGAAATTCATAAGTGGGAGGGGGTGCAGTTGTTGTCTCCTCCACCTATCATGTATTAGGACGAATCCATGAATCTCTGTCCCACCTTTTGGAAAGTGGTGCACATAAAAATGGCCATGTGAACCCTAGATCAAGGCTTTACCTCAAGTAAAGAGAAAGTAGAGTAGAAATACTTAAGTAAAGAGAGAGGAACTTAACCAAATTTAAAAAATAAAAAGAATTTTTATGAATCCGATGGATCTCCCAAATCTTGACCAAAAGGTAGAGTAGAAATACTCAAGTAAAGGGAGGACCTTAACCAATTTTTATTATTATTTTATGAAATAGTAATTATTTTGAAATGTAAAGGTTTTTGTTTTGTTGAAATTTATAGTTGAAGAATGGTATTCATAATAAATCTTATTCTTTAATTAAGTATATTTAGGATGTTATTTTCGGGTAAAACTGATTTAGTATGTAAGAACACCTCAAATTGTGATTCTAGTTTTATGTGTTTTTTGGATGCACCTACTATATTCCTTTTAAGTATATTTAGGATGGTATTTTAGTGTAAAACAGATTTAGTGTGTAAGAACACTTCAAATTGTGATTCTTGTTCTATATATGTTCTTTAGATGCACCTACTACATTCTCTTGCTTCACTTGCAATACAACGTTCTTTTATTGCACCCCTAGGTGCAATTGTTAGTTTTATTCATCTTGTAAACCCGGGCAATATGCTCTTGGTTGGTCTGATTCATTCTCTGCATGTGCAATGTGCTTTTTAGGTTTGTTTCATTATTTCTATGTGCGACCCTTTTTTTGCTTCATATGTATATCGAATTAAAAATAAATAAATAAATAAATCCAATTTAAATAAATTTAATTAATTATTATTTTTGTTAAAAAGTTAAATTAAGTTAAATGAATTTCAATAATTTTTTATTAAAAAATTAAATTAAGTTAAATGAATTTAAAATGGATTTGTCATCTTTTTATTTCTCTCTTTTTATTTCTCTGATGAGATGGGATTAGTTAATAGATTGAGTCAAGCAAGAAATGCTTTTAAGCCAAGGATAAAAGTATTATCTTTTATGGAGATTTTCTCACTTATAAAGTAGTGTATTATAGGCCTAGTCAAGGGATTCTTGGGATTTAATAGTTCCCTTTCGGAGAAGCTCATTAGGTTAATTTCATTAACTTGTTATCATATATGTACAAAGATAAGTTTAGTCACGGGAGCTTCACTCAATAAACCGCTATCATAGCACGTTCGTTTGTGGTATATGAAACAATACCCCTAATTTCACTAAATATTGGAAAATACCTTCCAAAATCGTTTTTTAACCCCCTCCCAATATGCCTTCCCAATTTAAAAAAACCCCTATTTTCACTAGATATTGTATATATCAATTTTTTCATTAACATTTTTTATACCCCTTTATATTTCTACCTAGTATATTGATATGATACCCCTCTTATGACCCCACATGCATTCTACAATGCACCTTGCTTCTTTCGATGTATATTGTGGATGCACATTACTTCACCCACAATGCCATTACTCAACCACATATCATTAGGATTTGCAACATCTAATGGTCTAATGAAGAGATAGGAGATCACTTCTTGTATGTCACTAGAGCCAATGCACATAGTACAACATTTAGATTGCATGTTGTAGTTCCCCAATCGTTGACTAAGCCTATTGTGGGCTTGGTATCCAAGCCCCCAGGGCTTGTAACAAGCTCTAGGAGGCTGACTAACTGTCCCAAGGCCTATAATATGCACGAGTGGCTAGGTATTCAAGCCCCCAAGGCCTATTGAGGGCCTATAACAGGCCTTGGAGGTTTAGAGCCTCCCAAGGCTATTGGTAACAACTCGCTGAGTGCTATTGGTAACAATTGGTTTTCAATGACCATTGTCTCTCGACTATGATCGACTGGAAACGCACTTCACCACAAAACCCCTGGCCTCAAGCATGCCTCAAGACGCGATTTCCCTGCGTACTGATAAGCCCGACCCTTGCCTCAACTTGATTTCTCATTCGGACATGATACCGCCATCTCCATTTGGCGGATATTTGTCAGCCCACCCATATAAAAAAGACCCAAAGTATTTTTGTATTGTTACATTAAATAAAAAAAACCCTTTGCCCCTCAATATATAAGCAATATAATTTTTAGGTTTTCATGAATATTTAATACCGCAATATGAATGAACATGATATTGTATTGCCTTCTAGTGAAGCCCCCATGAGTTTAGTTTGAGTTTTAAGAATTGTTAAAATAGTTTGAAATTTTATCATTTTCAATAAAATCACTAAAATAAGATTTTGTAGTGTCACAATCATTTACAATTCTTTTCCAAATTACAAAATAACATATTCCCAATTGTGGAGGGACATTGCCACCTCAAAGGTTGGAAATATGCAATTAAGTGGTTACACAACAATAGACACAATAAAGCAGGTTCGAAATGAGGAATGTGCCCTTCAAAGGTTGGACATTGTTATATTGGTCCAAGGAGTATGCCCTTGTTTCCAATCTTGTAGATTGCACTAAGAGGATGCCCTTGTTGCCAATCTTGTAGATTGCACTAAGAGGATTCCCTTGCTACCAGTCTTGTAGATTACACAAGGTGATGTGACCTCCCCTAAGAGGTTTCCTTGGCTATCTACATTAGTTCAACCCAATTAAGTTAAAAAACCTCCCCACTTTCCTTTTCATTTAAGAATGAAACCAATGAAGAGAAAGGTTTTGTCGGCAAGCACTTGAGCTAATGTTATTTGATTTGATATGTTATAAACTCTATCAATTTTCCCACATGCAATTATTTTAGCAGAATCTGAATATTCAAATTAAATGTTTTTTAAAAAGTATTCTAAAATGTGTGAAAAATCTAAATCTAATTGCATGAATGCTTAAAAACTTTATATCTATTAAATATATTAAGCAAAAACACAAAGTCACAAGGACATTTCAACTTTGTGGCTCTTGTTATATATTATTTTTTTAAACTATATATAAACATTTTAAAATATAATCATTTCATTATCTTCATATATTAATCTAGACTAAAATCAAAGAGAATTGTCGTTGACAATTCTCTCTACAAGGTGAGGATTCTTGAGGGGAAAACAATTAAAAATTATTTTGCTCGAGGAGGAAGAATGGCGATTGAGGAGCCGTGCTACCTGGTTGAAGTTGGGGGATAGTAACACTAAATTTTTTCACAAAATGGTGAATTGGAGGAGGATTCACAACACTATATGGGAGATGTCAGATGATTTGAGGAATTTGATTATTGGGCAGGGGGCTTTAGAAGATGAGGCTAGGTTTTTTTTCCAGAACCTTTACAAAAAACATAGCCCTAATTATGTTGGTGAACATCTATAGGTCATTCAAAAGTTCCCTCGCTTCTTCACTAATGAGGAAGCATTCAGTATTGATGGACCTGCCTCTTTGCAGGAGATAAAAGCTACTATGGAATCGTTTGCAAAATCGAAAAGCCCAGGACTAGATGGACTTTTTTGATGAGGTGGGCTCAAATTTATTGTTGATTTTTGAGGAACCTAGTTCAACCGGAAATATCTCTAATTTTGTTAATTCAACTTTTATAACTTTGATTCCAAAATCTAATGTGCCTTCTTCTTTCAATTATTTTAGACAGATATTGTTTTGTAATCTAATTTATAAATTGATATCGAATATTATTGCAAATCATATTTGACCTTTCCTGGCTAGGAATATGTCATTGGAACAGTTCGGGTTTTTAAATGATAGACTCATTTTCAATGCCATTGGTGTAGCGGAAGAATGTCTTCATACTATAAAATCCAAAAAAATGAAGGCCTTGGTGCTGAAAATGGATGTGGTTAGTGCATACGACCAGGTAAATTGGTATTTCTTGAGACTCATCTTGCTTCAAATTGGCTTATCAATGGAAGTCATAGACTGGATCCTTGGTTGTATAAATTTGGCAATTTGTTTTTCTTGTCAATGGTTTCCCCTCTTGTTTCTTTTGAAGTCATCATGGTTTGAGGCAGGGTTGCTGTCATGTCCCAAATTTGGAATTGGGTCACAATGGCCTAATCACATTATCCATATTCATTAGAGTTTGTAAAATTGATGTTAAGGGTCAAATAATTGCCAAGGAGGAAAATTACTAGTTTCCTAGGTTTGGGGTGGAAGCTTTGGGATTTGGAATAAGGTGGATAATAAATGATGTTTAGACATTAGAAGGGTTCAAGTATTTAATAAATAGAGTGAATAAATAAATTCAAGAGAAATCCTAGGTGACAAATGGTTTTGGAGACATATGGAGGATGTGGGACCCACACTAGCTTGATTTTTCATAATACATGGTATCTCTCTTTTGAAAATTCAAATTAATGGGAATGTGAACACTCTTGGGTGAGTTGATAAGTCATAACACATGTCATTGAGCATCTTAGGTATAATTGGGAAGGATTGGTAACCTCCATGGAAGATAAAGAGTCAAAGTGGAAGTTTGTGGACACTTGGGCTAGATTCCCTAGCCCCTATGACACCAATGATGGAGCATCTATGACAACTATTACAAATTGCAAACTTGACCTCTGAAATCTGACCACTATGACATGTCAGCCCCAAAAATAGGCTCAAGGAAGGAAAATTTGGGAGTTGGAGAAGCCAAAGAGACTCAAAATCGAATTTGGGAGAAGATGGAAGGTTGGAACTAGGAGACAAGTGGCAAATGTGGAATATTTCCTAAATGGAAATCTATTGAATCTATTGAGAGGATTTCGACCCTTAGAAGGCTAATGTTGGTTATAAAATGTATAAATGAAGTATGAGAATAGCTTTTGATCATTTGTAGAATTTGGAATTGCATTTGTGTAGAGGGAGAGCTAGTGGATGACTAGTTTCTTGCCTTAGCCAATTTCGAGGGTGAAAGATTCCCATCCAAGTTGGTAATTGGAAAGGCCATTCAGACCTTTCATTTGGAGCTTTAATGGAGTCTTTATTTGCAGGTTTAAGCTACAGGGAAGCTCATGGTTTCTTCTATTGCATCTCACTCCTTCAACCATTTCCCGTTTTGATGGCATATTCTTGATCCTTGAGGGAGAGCGTTTTTGGTGAGCTATTGTACTCTTTGGGGGAGATTTTCATGCCCCATTTCTTTTGTGATATGAAGTAAATACTCTGTTCTTCATCTCCAAAAAGTTTCAGGTCTAAATTCCAAGTAGAAATGTATAAATCTCATTTTTAATGGAAGAACAATGCCATTTCCCCACTACCTTGTTGTGAGCCAATGTATTGATGATGATTTCGAATGAATGGATGATTATCTGATATATTTGTGATAAATATACTGCCATGGATGTCTTATAAAAGTTTCATGTACTGTACTTGAGCATTTGAAGCATTTTTACTCAGTTTAGTTGTATTGGGAGGTGAAATAGTGCCATTTCCCCAAGGGTCAAATTGGGGATTTTTGCAGTTGAATGGGAGAGGGTGATAACAGTTGTAATAATAAATTAATGGTGCATATGAGACTTTAATAAAATACTTAACACATTACATACCTCTGTTCATAAATTTGAGTGGGTTTGGAGACATTTGGGAAGCCATTTTTAGTACTTACCCCAGGGGGATTTGAACCCCAAATTACTAGTAAAATTGCATAATTGGTCCAAAATATTAAGAGAGTTTGCAGAGGTCTTTTGGTGGACATATTTCATCCATAAAAATCATATTCAATTTCTAATATCATTCATACACCTTCCTTGAAGATTTGAAGGCATTTGGAGTCAATTTGAGACCTAGAGACCAATACTAGTCAAAGGAAAATCACTAGTAAAGTTACCTACATTGATCAGAATTGAAAGAGGATTTTCAGAAGTATTTTAAAGGTCTAAAGGAATCCATGAAACACATATTTATGTTCTAATATCATTCATACACATTCTCAGAATATTTGGGATCATTTGGGGCAAATTTGGGACCTAGAGATCAAAACTAGTCAAAGGTCGAACTAGGGAAAAAAAGTGGAAAATTGCAATTTTAATAAAATTCCTAATAAGGGACATTACAGTTGCTCGCTTTCTCCTCTGCTTTTTCTATTGGTTGTGGAGGAACTAAGCAGACTCATTCTAAAGGCTCGTAGTGATGGTTATTTAAAGGGTGTTAAACTCACTAACTCACAAATTGAAAAGTTTCACATCTTCTGTTTGTGGACGATTTATTGTTGTTCGATACAAATTCAGTGGAGGAATGGCATTTTTTTCAGGGTATTATAACCACTTTTTGTCGTGCTTTTGGTATGGAGATTAGCTCCCTTAAATATTCTTTTCTTTACCATGCAATGGAACTGGAGATAAGGAGGTTGTCTGGTATTGATAAATTCCATTCTCCAAAATCTGCCAGTATACTAGCTCTCCTTGGATGAAGTTCCAAAGTACATTTTGAAAAACATTGACCAGTTCTTGTATATATTTTTGGGGTTTGGTGGCCTTCATAGACATAAGTTTCATTTAGCTTCTTGTTCTAATATTTCCCTCCCTAAATCCTTAGGTGGATGGGGGATCAAAGATATATTTATGTTTGCTAAGCATTGCCCATGAAGAGTCTCTAGAGAGGGTTATTTGGATTGGAGCTCTGGAGAAATGTGATCAGAGGTAAATATTTGAGGAATTTATTGATTGTGGATTGGCTCAGGAGGGATAGAAAGAGGAAGACAAAGGCTTTGAATATCAGGCATATTTTGTTGGAGAAATTATCTGATATGGATCAATGGCTAGCTAGGTGGATCGGGCATGGTTCTCAGGTAAATATCGGTGTCAACCCTTATATGGGTGGAGGTGATTCTTATACTCTCTGAACCTCTTATTAGCATTCTATTTGATTTGGGGTTCTTTAACCTATCTCATATTTTTTTCCAGGATCAGGGGACTCCTGGTTTACATTCGTGGATGTGTGCACTAGATCTGGGCCTCGATGGTCATTTGGCCGAGGAGTGGGAGTTATATGTGGGTCATCTTAAGAGTTGTAGTTTAAAATTAACAGATCGCCATGATGAAATTGTGTGGTCCTGGAATACTTGCTCGGGACAGGCCACAGCCAACTTAGCATATGTAGAAATGGTTTGGTCGTCAACGTGTGTGGACTCAAAATGGTGGTTTGATTCTCTATGGCATTAGAATGCTCCATTGAAGATTAAAATTTTTGGGTGGATTTTTTTACAGAGGCGGATCTTGATTTGGGGGAAGTTGTTTAAAAGGGGTTTTGTTTGGCCCAAGCATATGTACTCTTTTCAATCAGGCAGAGGAAACCTTGGATCACCTGCTAGTCAACTTCTCTTTCATCAAGTTTTTCTGGCATAGGGACTGCCATTTTTTCAGGATTGGTTTTAGATGGGTAGGTGATACCATTGAAGATGCTTTTTGGAATTGGAAGCAGTCAGTTCAATATTTTATAGCTCTGCCACTATTTATGTCAAGAGGGATCTGGAAAGGACAGAACTATGTTATTTTCAATGGAGGCCCTGTAAAACGTAACTCGGTATGTTCAAGAATCATAAAATATTTTTCTGAGTATCATTCGGAGGTTTCCCCTAAGACAATTCACATTTTTGTGCCACCAATTTTTTCCAGTTACCCATTGGGATTTTTCGATGGTGAGGCGTACGAGTGGGGGATGTGGGTATTATTCTTAGATTTAGTAATGACCATTAATTGGCCGGTTGGTTAAATTTTGGTGGCATTACCAACTCCAAAGATGAATTGGTATATTTTTGGGGTTTTTTATATGTGGATTTCATAAACAAAATTCATTCTTTGTATATTTTTGGTGATTATCGGGTTGTAGTGGAGTGATTCTGTAATAAAGGTTGTCTTCAACCTCTTCTATTGGACCACTGGCAGGACAAAATATGGGAACTACAGGGTTCTTTTCAATATTTGAGCTGTAAGCACATATATATCCATTACAATGAAGTGGAAGACATGCTTTCCTGTTGTGTCCCTTTTTAATAAATTTGGTAAAATTGGGAAAATTGCAAATTTTGGCCAATTCTACCCTTAGACTAGTATTGACCCAAATGCCTCCAAATGGCTCCAAATGCTTCCAAATTGGTTCTGAATGTGTTTGGAAGGTATTAAGACATAAAATTGTGATTGATGTATGCTTGGACACTCTCAAAATACTTCTGCAACATTCAATTATAATCATAGAAAGATAGGGCAATTTACTAGTCAAATCGACGTTCAAATCCCCCAAGGGTAGTGGTCAAAGATGGATCTCCAAATGTTGTACGAACTTCCCATATTTCAGAACAGAGACATGGTACTATTAAAGGACTTCAATGGGATTCCAAATACATCATCAATCGGTTCCTAAAGGCTTCTGCAACTTCCATAAATCAGATGTTTGTATACTAGCTTCAACATAGGGGGAAATGATAGTAAATATTTACAAATGGTTGTGAAACTTGAGAATATTTCTCCAAATTCTTATCTAATGAACCATACAACAATAATATATCATATTTTGACTGAACCATTCGAATTTGATACCACTTCAAGTGCTTATAACAAGGTATTGGGGAAATGGCACCATTTAATCATAGTTTAGCATTTGTACATAAAATATCTTGGATTTTCGATCTGAAAGTATTCTGAGTAGTAAATACAGAGTATATATATCATATTACAAAAATATGGGGCCTCGAGAGCTATCCCAAAGAGATCATCACCTCACCAAGTGCGTCCCTCCTCAAGGAGCAAGAATATGACAAGAAATGGAAGAATAGTTATAGAAGCAAGATGAAGGAGATGTGATCAAAAGCTGAACTGTAGCTTCAACATGCAACAAATTAATCCATTTTATCTCTAAAGTAAATTTCTGAACGACCTCTCCAATTTCCAATTAGGATGGGATCTTTCACCCTTGAAATTGGTACTAAGGCAAGTAGAGTAAACACACAGGGGCTTCACTCAATAAACCGCTATCATAGCACGTTCGTTCGTGGCATATGAAAAAATACCTCTAATTTCACTAAATATTGGAAAATACCTTCCCAAATCTTTTTTTTAACCCCATCCCAATATGCCTTCCCAATTTAAAAAAACCCCTATTTTCACTAGATATTGTATGTATCAATTTTTTCATTAACAATTTTTATACTCCTTTAAATTTCTACCTAGTATATTGATATGATACCCCTCTTATGACCCCACATGCATTCTACAATGCACCTTGATTCTTTTGATGTATATTGTGGATTCACATTACTTCACCCACAATGCAATTACTCAACCACATATCATTATGATTTGCAACATCTAATGGTCTAATGAAGAGATAGGAGATCACTTCTTGTATGCCACTAGAGCCAATGCACATAGTACAACATTTAGATTGCATGTTATAGTTCCCCAATCGCTGACTAAGCCTGTTGTGGGCTAGGTATCCAAGCCCCCAGGGCCTCTAATAAGCTCTAGGAGGTTGACTAAACCTCCCAATTCCTGTAATAGGCACGAGTGATTGGGTATTCAAGCCCCCAAGGCCTATCGAGGTACTATAATAGGCCCTGGAGGCTTAGAGCCTCCCAAGGCTATTGGTAACAATTGGCTGAGTGTTATTGGTAATAATTGCCTGTCAATGACCACTATCTCTCGACTATGATCGACTGGAAACCCACTTCACCATGAAACCCCCTGGCCTCAAGCATGCTTCAAGACGTGATTTCCTTGTGTACTGGTAATCCCGAGCCTTACCTCAACCCGATTTCTCATCCAGTCATGATCCCGCCATCTTCATTTGGCGGATATTTGTCAGCCTGCCCATATAAAAAAGACCCCAAAGTATTTTTGTATTGTTACATTAAATAGAAAAAAACCTTTGCCCCTTAATATATAAGCAATATAATTTTTAGGTTTTCATGAATATTTAATACCGCAATATGAATGAACGTGGTATTATATTGCCTTCTAGTGAAGCCCCCGTGAGTAAACACTCCACAAGCATGGACAAGCTATGCTCTCCAATATGAAAAATGATAAATGATCAAAAGCCACTCTCCTTATTTGTTCTTGTATTTTATAAACTTCTCAAGTTCTCCATGGGGTGAATTCCTTCCAAAATCCTCACGCCAACTCAAGCTGGGAAGAGATTCCAATGTGTGCCACTTGTCCAACAATTTCTAGTCCCCATGTTCCCTCAATTCAAATGGTGTCTCTTTGGATTCCCTAACTCCCTTGTGTGCCTTCTTGGAGGCTATTTTTATTCCTGACATTTCATATATGTCAGATGTCATCATTCAAGTCTAATTTGTGTCATAAGTGTCATATCATCTTCATCATTGTTGTCATAGAAGCTAGGGAATTTAGCCCAAGTGTCTCAATATCTCTCAAATGCCTCTTCCTCTTCCATGGGAGTTACCCTTACACTCCAATTCGAACTTCATTGATTCATGCCAAGTATATTGACCTTCCAACTCCCCAATATAATTAAACTCCACCTTGGATTCGAATGGGTGAGAATAGAATGCCATGTGGCATGAGGAATCTATATTTGTGTGGGTCCCACACCACCAATGTGTCTCCATGACCAAGTGCCACCTTATTTTCCTATCATAAATATTTATTTAACCCCTTTTAATATATTTATGTCAATCTAATGTCCATTTGGGGTTTTATAGTCTCCTTATTCCAAATCTAATGTTTCCACCCCAACCTAGGAAACTAGTAGATTGGTGGAATTTTCTCTTTTGAGATTTATTTGAATGGGGACATTACAGTCCTCCCCACCCAAGATTGCTTGTCCTTAAGAAATTCCAATTTAGTATGCTGCAAAATTGTTCCTCCTCTATCAGGTGGCCTTCCAGGAGGAAGGTCTCCCAAAACCTTTCATTCTTGTGTTTCATACTGTGGGAGGACACTACTTGATTTGGATAGGTGTGCATTCCTCTCAATACCCTTTGTTTTCCTTTCGAATCTTTGAATCTTATTTCATGGATTTGATAGTTCACTGTATGTTCCCCTATAGAGTACATCCATTGCACTCCCAATACCACATTAGTATCAGCAACATCAACCACATAAAATCTATCAAAAAATGTGTAATTACCTATGGTGAGTTGTAGCTTTGGAATCCATGTTTTGCACTCCATAATATGGTGACCTGGAATGATGAATGTTAATCCATCGATTGGTTCAGAACGTATATTTCTCCTCTCGACCATGGATGCATCAATTAATTTATGTGTGGCTTCTCCATCTACCAATACTGAAACCCTTTTTCCTTGTACAACTCCTTGGCATCAAATAGTGTGGAAACGAGGCACTCCTGAAAGCATTGCTAGTCTCCCTTTGTCAAGTAATGGATGATCTTCTTCTTGCTTCTCTTCTTCTGCTATGGCATATCCCTCTTCTTGGGATGAAATATGTCCTCCTTCCTCCATACCCCCTTCATACTCATTATCAGAAAATACTTCAATGAATTGTGCGTTTCCCTTAGCACATTTATGCCCCGGTACCCAAGGTTGGAAGCATGTGTAACATAGTTTCTTCCTTCTGAGTTCTTCCCTGCTTGGTCCCTCTTTTTTATCCTTTCCAAATGAATCTTCTTTCCATGGCTTCTTTTCAAATCTGAATTGGGAATGAAAGTTGGGCTTGGGAGGATACCTTGTCTTGGGTTGCACATTTTGCAGATCTCTTGCCAAGTTCATGGCATCTTTCAATGAAGTAGGTTTGTGGGCCTTAACCAAACCCTTCAAAGGTTCAGCCAAACCTTCAGTAAATAGAAATACTAATCTTACCATAGATATATCAGCCACCTTAACTGATAATATTTGAAATTCTAACACGTATTCATCCGGTGTTCCATTTTGCTTCAATTGTGCTAGTTCTTTGAAAGACATTTCTGGGTCTTTTTGCTCAAATCTTTCCAATACCCTGTTAACAAATTCTTCATATGTTGTAACCTGATCATGTCCCAAGGTTTTAATTCCATGTAACCACCAATCATTGGCATCTCCCTCAAGATGCAAAATAACCATTTTTAGAGCATCCCCTTCAACCATTGGATTCAGCTGAAAATACACATCTAGTTTTTGTATCCAAGTATTTGCAAAAATTTGAGATGAGCCATCAAAAGTAGGAAGTGGCATTTTAATTATTGCATAATTCAATTATTTATTTTGAAAGGGGTTCCTATTAACTCCCCTCATTTTGAGCTTGTTTGCAACAATAAAGTATTGATCAAATGGTAGGGTTTGTCTACAATCTTCACTCAATTGCTGCCATTCTATTATAACTTCCTGCATATCATATTGGGTGTTAGGATATTCTTTGGAATCAAAAAATTTAGGTGTAGTAGGCCTTATTGAACTCTGGAATTCATCAGGTCGATTATGAGGCCCCGTCTTTGAGAAAATATTTTCACCCATTGGCTTCTTTTCCTCGGAAAGAGAACTACTGATGCCTCCTACTGCCACTTTACTTCCAATTTGACTAGCCAACAATTCAAACCCTTTCATGATCTGTTTTTTCATGTAATCAAAGAATGGTTTCATGAATTTACTAAATTCCTCCTTCTCCTCGGAGGTTCGTTTCTCATCTTTACTCATGGTTTCAAAAGAATGCACTTCTTCTCCTTCTTCTCTTTCACCAAAAATACTTTCAGCTTCATTTTCTAAGGGTGGGGGATTATTTTTCTAACTTATTGTCCTCATGAATGGTCATCCACATCAGGTGCAAGGACCATACTCTGATACCACTTGTAGTGTCCCTTTTTAATAAATTTGGTAAAATTGGAAAAATTGGAAAAATTGCAAATTTTGGTCAATTCGACCCTTAGACTAGTATTGACCCAAATGCCTCCAAATGCTTCCAAATTGGTTCTGAATGTGTTTGTAAGGTATTAATACATAAAATTGTGACTGTTTTATGCTTGGAAAATCTCAAAATAATTCTTAAACATTCAATTATAATCAGGGAAAGATAGGGCAATTTACTAGTCAAATCGAAGTTCAAATCCCCCAAGGGTAGTGGTCAAAGATGGATCTCCAAATGATGTATGAAATTCCCAAATTTAATAATAGATACATGGTACTGTTAAAGGACTTCAATGGTATTCCAAATAAATCATCATTCAGTTCCTAAAGGCTTCTGCAACTTCCATAAATCAGATGTTTGTATACTAGCTTCAACAGAGGGGGAAATTATAGTAGATCTTCACAAATGGTTATGAAACTTGCTAATATTGCTCCAAATGCTTGTCTAATGAGAATGAAACTTCTTCATAATATTAATGGCACTCCATACAACAATAATATATCATATTTTGACTGAACCATTCGAATTTGATACCACTTCAAGTGCTTATAACCAGATATTGGGGAAATGGCACCATTTAATCATAGTTTAGAATTTCTACATAAAATATATAGGAGTTTCAATATGAAAGTCTTCTAAGAAGTAAATAAAGAGTATATATGTAATATTAAAAAAACATGGGGCGTCAAGAGCTATCCCAAAGATATCATCACCTCACCAAGTGCACCCCTCCTGAAGGAGCAAGAATAGTTGTAGAAGCAAGCTGAAGGAGATGTGATCACGAAATTCCCTGTAGCTTCAACCTGCAAACAAAGAATCCATTTTATCTCCAAATGAAAGGTATGAATGGCCTCTCCAATTTCCAATTAGGATGGTAATCTTTCACCCTCGAAATTAGTATTAAGGCAAGTCGAGTAAACACTCCACAAGCATGGATAAGCTATGCTCTCCAATATGAAAAATGATAAATGATAAAATGCCACTCTCTTTCTTTGTTCTTGTCTTTTATAAACTTCTCTAGTCCTCCATGGGTCGAATTCCTTCCAAAATCCTCATGCCAATTCAAGTTGGGGAAGAGATTCCAATGTGTGCCACTTGTCCAACAATTCCTAGTCCCCATCTTCCCTCAATTCGAATGGGTGTCTCTTTGTATGCCCTAACTCCCTTGTGCACCTTCTTGGAGGCTATTTTTATCCCTGACATGTTATATATTTCAGATGTCAGCATTCAGGTCTAATTTGTGTCATAAGTGTCATAGCATCTTCATCATTGTTTTCATAGAAGCTAGGGAATCTAGCCCAAGTGTCTCAATATCTCTCAAATGCCTCTTCCTCTTCCATGGGAGTTACCCTTCCATTCCAATTCGACCTTCATTGAGTCATGCCAAGTATATTGACCTTACAACTCCCCAATATCATTAGACTCCACCTTGGATTCGAATGGGTGAGAATAGAATGCCATGTGGCATGAGGAATCTACTTTGTGTGGGTCCCACGCCACCAATGTGTCTCCATGACCAAGTGCCACCTTATTTTCCTATCATAAATATTTATTTAACCCATTTTAATATATTTATTTCAATCTAATGTCCATTTGGGGTTTTATAGTCTCCTTATTCCAAATCTAATATTTCCACCCTAACCTAGGAAACTAGTAGATTGGTGGAATTTTCTCTTTTGAGATTTATTTGAATGGGGACATTAGATTTCCAAACGTGCCTTGGGGTCTAGGGAGGATGGATTTTATGGAAGAATTTTAAGAACGTCAGCTGGTTAATGAAACATCTTTACAAATCTTTTAGAGGTTTTTTTGTTCATATTTTTTGTTATATATATATATATATATTAGGCCATAGTAGTTAGCAGTTTTCATTTTTTGGTAAATATGTAATTAGGACTTATTAAGAGACGATGGTATGGTCATGAGGGGTTAAATGATATTATGTTGTGATAGTTTTGGTTTTGTATTGATGGGAGATGTCTGTTCTATGTGGGTTCTACTGGAATGTTATGTTGATATGTGTTGATGTATTTGTAACTTCGGAAGATATTCACTTGTATATTGTATTTGTACTTTATTGTATCCCCAACGAAGATATATTATCCCTCTGATTGGAAGTGTCGTCAGTTGTACTTGCAAGTGTCACAAGTTATATTGTAAGTGTCGTAACTTATACTTGATGGGTTATTAGACCACCTTGATGGGGTCGGCCATGTATGAGTCATGTGGGTTAAAGGTTTATTAGACCACCCTAGAGGGGTCGACCCAGTCAACATTATGTTAAGTGGTTAAGTTGGGGCCGACCTAGTTTATTAAAGGTCAAGTGAAAGTAAAAGTATAAATAGAGAGTGTGACTCTCTCATTTGATACATTCTCTCATTCACTCACTTTGCATTAGTGAGAGAGAGGAGGAGTGCACACAAGTGGAGGAGGAGTAGCTGCTGCAGTCATATATCTCTTGGGGCTTGATCTTTGTGATCTTTGTATTGGTGCTTATTCTATCTCTGAGGAAGTTGCGAGGTTTTTCACCTTCTTGGTTTTCCCCGGTGAAATGTTTTGTGTCTCTTGTCTCTTGTCTCTTATGCTTGATATACTGTACATGTTGTTATTTTAGTTAAGATCCTAGATCAGATTGAATTAAATGTTGAAAAACTAACAATATGTGGTTATCATGGAATATATTTACTGTTTTTGAAATCATATATTTTTTGTGGACAATATGTAAGTTATGTTTAATTCAAATCTTTTGAATAACAAGCAACTATTTTTTCTACATGAACAAAAGGTGAGAATCTAACAGAGTAACTAAACAATGGATCTCTCTCTAAATCCAACAATTATAATCTTTGTATTATCGTTAATGAATACCTTCTTTATTTAACCCAACATCAATATGAATTTTATATTTATCAAAAGTATGCTTTACGCCCTTCACGGTCTATTTTGTTCTCATGTATTTATAGATAAATATATGGTGCGTGTAATTGTAATGGTCTTTATAAATTCATCTTTTATACATGTTTGTTTTGCCATGGGATTTTCAAGCAATTCCAATATGTTGTGATCACGTGAGATTTTGACGTGTTAGTATTCATTATTATATAAATTTGACGTAAAAAATTAGTCTTAAAATATTACTTTGAAAAACCACTTGAAAAAAACCAATAAGACTATAGATGATGATGTCAACTATAAAGATGCAAAGTGGAAAGAAAAAAAAAAAAAATTTCTTGTGTTTTCAACTTATATGTTTATATATTTACTTAAATGTACACACACATTTGATGCATAGTTATATTTTGCATTCAACGAGTGTACACACTACATCCACATCCTTTTGAAAAACCCGCCATGAAATAAACTGAAAATGCAATAGAAAATGTATCTAAACATGTTTTTTATTGAATTTTTAGCATATCTCACCGCGAGTCTATCAAAAGTATGTAGTCTATGTAATCATTGGATGCGAAATTTAATTTTGCATCCAACGAGTGCTTACATTTGAAATTTGAGTAAACCTTGTTGTGTGGAAAACTATCCTATGACTGGGGTTGAGGCCACCAACATACTAGGTTTACTGAGGTAGACATCTAGGGATTCACATAAATCAAATTAGGGTTTATCCAAACAAAACTATACAAAGAGTTTGAAATATAGAGAATGATGTACCTTTCTTACGAAGTTTGATCTTAGATTTCATTTCTCCTTAGCTCCGCTTCAAATCTTCAAGACAAGAACCTGCAAAAGAACCACAATACCTTCCTCAAAAGCTTTTGACCATAATAAAATTATTGAAGAATTGAAAGGAAAACAAGAACATAAATCTATGAATTTACTTTTAATATGAAATGTCAATTATCTCATCAAGGATGTCACAAACTCAACATTAGGGAATGTAAAGATGTCAATTTTTTTATTGATAACATAAACAAGTACAATATTACCTTATGATTGTTCTAGCACCTCACGAAACCTTGATATGGGTCTCTTGTTTCTCTTCTCCAACAATCCCAAGCAAAGCTCCAGTGCATAAGGGTTTGAAACTAACTAGGAAAACAATTTTAGAGCATGGATAACAAAGGGATAGGAAATGGTCATTCCACTAGCATAACAATACTTAGGCAAAAGTCCCCCTTCATGGATCATCTCCCTTGATTTTATAGTTAAAGGAGATAGTTTCGATCGGGAAAAACCAATTGTAACCAAGAGGGAGGTTACCAAAATCATCCAAACTGCCCCATACGTGATATATCTATATCTATATCTATCTATCTATCTATATGTATATATATATCATTTTTGGAGAAAATGATGGTCATATAAGGGTAACTAACATTCAAAATTCCCTTGAGTCAAAGGAAACAAGCTTTTTCGGTGTAAAAAGGTCTAATTGATAGCTCATTTAGAAGGGTTTTGTCTCCAAATTTAGTTACAAAGATTCTAATTGCTAGGGAATCATTGAATGAGTTAAGGCCATGACATCAATTACTAAATTAGGTATCTTCCATCCATAGTGTCCTTTTGTGTGAGCAATAATGTCATCATGAAAATTTCATTATGGAAGTGTTGTCACAGATGAAGTGTTGATATGGGCTATTACAAAGCTATAAGGAAATAAGCTAAAAATATGATAAAAGAAAGTAGTTTTCTTTCTTTCCCTCCAAAATTCATAACTCTTATTTTATTGTCTTAACTATTATTTTATTATTTTTCTTAGGAGGTCCATTTTAGACTTTAAAATTTCTCTGATAGTGTCGTTTCAGTTCTCTTTTAGCCATGGAAACTCGGTTAGTTCAAAGTCATCAAATGTGATTATTAATATTGGAATTCACAAGAGGATTCATTAAGTAGTGTTGATTAATGGGTAGCCGTGGAATCCAATGATGATGACATCTCCTACAACTCATGTGCTCCCTCCAAATGTATAGATTACATGGTGGATTCTCACTGTGCTTTAGGGAGGAAAATAGTTCATAAGGATTTTAGCCACAACAATCCACCTTAGATAT
This sequence comes from Larix kaempferi, assembly GCA_027924585.1. NCBI lineage: Eukaryota > Viridiplantae > Streptophyta > Pinopsida > Pinales > Pinaceae > Larix > Larix kaempferi. Next base: position 18,574,908 of record BSBM01001023.1, read on the forward strand.
ATTAATATGCATGTTGATAGAAGATCTGTCAACCTTCACCAGGGATCAAGAATATCAGATATCCTTTCCCAACAATAGCACCTTTGATTACGTTAAAGGCTTTATGATTTGATCCAAAAATGGCTAGGAACCAACAATTGCTATAAGACTTAGTACATACAATGTACTTTGGAAATTTATAAAGTTTAGAGAATATATAAAAGACAATTCAATGTAAAGTGAAATATGGCAAAGGAGAAGAAAATAATGAATTAGTTAAAAGAAAAAGAAAGAATAGGAGTGGAAAAGAGAGGGAACAAAGGGAACTAAAAGTCCAGTCCCTTGGACTTCCCATTATCCCCCAACTCTCCTATATCTCATTGTACTTTTTATACTCAAAGGGTTTGGTTGGCCAAAGAGAGGGAGAATACCAAAGAGCCGTAAGCATTATTGTAACTTAGAGATTGTCAAACTAGACTGAGGAACCATTCAAATGTTGGTATTCCCGATTTAGTTTCCAGGGAAAAATATCTATCTCAATTATGTGTGTGATTTTATTGATGTGTTTTATTATTTTGTTGTGTCAACCTACCTATGTGTTTTTAATATATTTTATATATGATGTTAATGGATACCAATAGATAGCGAGAGACGTGTGATTGAGATGTATTTGTAATAAAAAGTTGTATATTTATTGGATTCCTTGATTATTCTTGTCTAATGGGGGTTCCAACAACTATTTTCCTCCCACCATTGGATGATCTTTAAGAACAAAGATCAACAACTACCATTTTGGAGAAGTTGCATTATTGTAGGAAGTTTCCAAATAACTTGCTTGAATTTTGGTGGATTGTTGCATGTCTTTCTGATTGGTTGGGCGAATTTATCTTTCCTTGGGTGTTTTTCTCTATTGACTGGGCGTTATTCTCTCTTGACTAGGTGTTTTCATTTATTGTTGGGTGAATTCCATCTTTCCTAGGCACTTTAATCAACTGTTGGGTGAATTCTAATGTGCCTAGGGAATTTTATCAATTGTTGGATGAATTATAATTTGCTTGGGGTGTTTTTATTGACCATGGGGTGTTTCAATCGTTTGATGTGAGAATTCTAAATTTCTTGGGGCATTGTATTGATTGTTGGGTGAGTTATAACTTGCATGTGGCATTTTCTTCCTCACTCAAGGTCATGCACAACCACAGACAAGTTATACACAACCCAAGATAGATTGTAACTCTCCTCTATTAGTTGTACATTGAATATACACCAACAATTGGTGTGCCAATTACCTCAACATTTTACCTTCACCCAACTACAACAATTAAGGAAGTAACTTCATAATGAATTAGCTGGCAAAGGAGATTTGTTAATGCATTGTCCTTTTACATGATCTAAGCAATGCATTCCACTTCATAAGCAATTTTAGTTTTCTATTATATGTCTCATGTGTGAGATAGGAGACAAGAGAGCGATGTGTTAATGTATGAGAAAGCTTCAATTGAACTAGTGGTTTATAAATTCCCCCATTCACTTCACTAAAGTGAATTTGAATGCATTTATTAATGCTTGGTAATTGACAACAGAGTAAGGCATTTTTATTCTTATCTACCACTAGAGTGATATATCATTTGTTGTTGGGGTTTCCTTCGCACTATCATCATGATGTAGTTCCATTAATCACAAAGCTATGAACCACAGGGAATCTAGATCTATTGTTTGAATAAGTGACAAAATAAATTGTTGGTCTTGTTGATTGAGTGAGTTGGAACAGAGAGGGAACTCAAGTACTCAACACACATTAGTATTTTCCAAGATTTAGAGACCATGAATTTTCAAACATTTGAATATTGAATAGACTTGTTTTCCACCATAAGCAAGTAACCAACAAGGTGACCTATCACACAAGCATAGGAAGTCATTGAAATGATAGAGAGAGAATTGAAATAATTTCAAATTGCATTGAGAATAGAGAATTTCAAACATTAATAAATCTATCCGTATTCAAGAGAAGCATATCCAATATTTGGTTCCCACTTGATGAAATCAATAGAGAATATACCTCATAATACTAGTTATCACTAACATTGTAGATCATTATCTTGTGTGTAGGTTACACTTAAGAACAAGTCTTGAATCCATTTTGAAGAACAAAGATCTATGTATAACATTAAGAGAAAGACCAAAAGTTAAATTATGCAGAGGATCTGTGTCGGTGAAGTGAGTGAGATATATGTTGCTTGCTTATGGATCATATGGTATCAAATCAATTGAATCCATGACCGTGATGCAGTTTCTAGAACTTTGGAGAGAACATATACTTATAGTGGGTAAATCCTTGAAGAGAGAGAAGCTAGAAGGGATGAGAGACTTCAACATGAAAATCCAAGAAGAAAGTTGGTTTTGGAGGTAGAGAGTAGATGAACTAAAAAACGAGTTTACCAAATATCGGGACTCCTTTGCCAACATGAGGGTAGAATTGGACAATACGATTACAACTCTTGTAATTGGGGAAGAGATTAACTTGGATATATAGTTGGAAAGAGGACAGGCCCAATCAAACAATGAATTAGTTACACATAGATCTAGATAATAAAGAGAAGGAAATAGAAAAGGCACAAGAAGTTTTTCAAGAGCATTGAGAAGTAGCACCTTCTATTTCCACTACCAAAGCCAACACCATGATCAATACTGACATGGTAAGTTCATCTTATTCAGACCCTTCACAATAAACGTTTGGTGAATATGAGAAGCATATCAAATGCATTGGTTTGAAATTGTTAAAGTAGATGGGTTATGATGGACAAGTTTTAGGAACAAGAAATCAAGGCATCCTATCCCCCATTGTAGTTGAACCGAGGGTCAAGCATGAAGGCCTAGGTTTTGATGGAAGAAAGGAAAATTCCATGGAAAACAAGACCATTTTCATGAAGAAAAAAAATATGGTAGAATGGATTTTCTCATTAGAAGGAAGAGAAACAGTGAAGGAATACATAAGCACACTTCCACTCCATCCTTCTTGTGACAGATTGTAGAAGGGAAACAAAAGAAGAGTTCCAAGACTTAGCCTCCAACACTTCAAGAAAGAAGTGAGGCAATCATCCAGTGCAAGAACAAGAGTGCAAGAACAAGAGGGACAAGATGAATGGATTAGATAGGAAATCCCTTAATTTCCACTACTGCAAAGGAAAGTATATAGCATTGCTAATTGTTAGTAATAAAAGGCATGCTCATTTTGCAAGAAGAAAGGAAGAAAGACCATTATGTGTCTTCTTATTGGGAGAAGCAAGCTACATGACACAAGTTAGATTTATTTCAAAGGAAGAATGAAAAGAATACTTCCCCAAACCCCCAAACCAATAAAGGACCCATAGGCACATGGAAAAGAAAATCATGTCAATCATTGCACCCATCACTAAGAAATTTTGTCACCACTACAAGTTCAGTGGCCATTGGGAAGAACAGTGTTGGTGATTTCATCTAAATCTTCACCTCAAGAGATACATGACCAAGAAGAGGGTGTGTTGAGTGAATTCTAAAGGAGATGAAGAAATCCTTGCCTTGGTATCCCAAGGAGTAGAGATTGTACAAAAATTTGTAGTGGCATGAGAGATCAACTTCACTAATGAAGAAAGTAGTAGTTTGGTGGAAACAGGAGAGATAAAAGAAGGATCTCAATCCTATAATTATGTTTATTCATCATAGACTAATTGAAGAATGAATCACTATCATAGAATTGTTTCCATGCAGGGAAGAAATTGATCCTAACAAGGGAGGGTATCCCACGCCACTTTTCATGATGGCATGTGCTCATTGAGATCTCATAGAATGAGAAGACCATAATTCAACTTGGATTCATTGATTTCCATATGGACCTTCTTCAAGCCAAAGATTAGAAGAGACTTGCATACTAAATATGGGAGTGAGTTATGTTTGAAGAGTTTGGATTTGGAGATTTCTCATATCTAAGTCAATGAGTATTTGTGTACCACAAGAACAAGAAATATAGGAACCATAGTTAGAGCCATAGCCAAAACCAAAGACAGTATCTAGATCCATTAACTAGATCTATAACCAAAGCTACAGGTAGAATTAGAGCCACAAAATAGATTCAAATCAAGAGTCGGATTTGTAGATATGACCCAAATTCAAAGCCATGTTGTAGAGAAGCATACAATAGTCACATTGTTCCAAATTGGTCCTCTAATATTTTGGAGACAAAAAAAACCTCTCAATTGGGAGGTGTGATAGAAAAATAGATCTGATCCAATGAATGGTTGTAAGAATCAGTACCTACAATGTAATTCAAAAATTGATTAAGGTTAGAAAATATATAAATGACAATGGAATGCAAATTGGAATAAGACAAAGTGGGAGAAAATAATGAATTAATTAAAATAGAAAAATAGAATAGGAGAGAAAAAGAGAGGGATGAATGGGAATTGAAAGGTATGTCCCTTATCCTTCTCATTACCCCCCAAATCCCTCATATCTCATTGTAATTTTTGTTCTCAATTTGTCTTTTTGGATAGGCAGAGGGAGGATACCAAAGAGCCATAAGTAGCATTGTAACCAGATATTGCCACGATAAACTGAGAAACCATTCGATGTTGTTTTTCCCAATTGGGTTTCTGGGTAAAATCAATGTCAATTATGAGAGTGATTTTATTTTTGTGTGTTATTATTTTTCTGTCAATGTAGCTATGTGTTTTTAATAGATATTCTTTGTGATCTTAATGGTTTCCAATGAATAGTGAGATTATGATTTAGATGGATTTGCAATCAAATTTGTAGATTTGATTGCATTCCTTGGTTATTCTTATCTAACGAAGGTTCTAACAACTACTTTTATCCCACCATCAAATGATTCCTCAAGAAAATATATCAATGGATACCATTTCAGAGCCACTGTGTTATTGTAGAAAGTATTCAAATAGCTTGCCTTAGCCTTAATGGAATATTGGATGCTTTTCTCATTCGCTGGGTGAATTTATCCTTCCCTATGTGTTTTTATCTCTTACCTGAGCGTTTTCATTGATTGCAGGGAAAATTTTGTCACATGTGGCCAATTTAGACAACTATTAGGTGAATTCTAACTTTCCGAGGTATTTTTATCAATTGTTGGGTGAATTATAACTTTCCTAGGTATTTTTATCAATTATTTGGTGAATTCTAACTTAAATGGGGCGTTTTTATTGATTGATGGGCCTTTTATCAATTGTTGGAAAATTTCTAACTTGCCTAGGGTGTTTTTATTTATTTTTGGGTGGATTGAAACTTTCATGGAGAATTTTCTCCCTCACCCATGGGCGTATGAAACCATGGATAGGTCGTACGCGACCCAATAACAAAGGCATGCTAAACACAACTAGAGACCCTCTTACATTCACCTCAAAATATCATATAGGTCAACTCTATGGACACTAAAGGCCATGTTTTGTATTGCTTAGATATGACCAAAAACTACAATGAACACAACACTCTTCATGTGATTAATGAGTGTTATGTACCCATACCCCAGTCTAGGCACATTAACTCCAAAACTGACTGCTTGGACACACAGAGGATGGATTTGACACACCACTAAACTAGTTTGTACTTTGAATACTGCCAAACCTTCTCAAAACAGTTAGGAAGACTTGGTTTCACCCAGACACATGTGAATGAATCAATAAATGTGGAATCAAGGTTCTTACTTCAATAGTTACACATTCAGGAGTGCATCACACCTATGTAGACTCCTTTGGATAAACCAAAGGCTTCAATACAATGACCCCAATAATTGTGTAGTAACTCCGCTTCTTCTGGTGCAATACTGGAAGTAACTAAACCAATGATATACTGGTTTAAAGGTCCCCAACATGATATGGAAGCTATTATACCTGATAGACAATTTTTTTCTGATAAGGAAGCAATTAGGTGTAAGGTTCGAGACTTGGATAAGGGGAGGAGACAATTTCCAAACCAATTCGATGGCACTAAGGGATTCCTTATTTATGATCTGTGAGTGGGGGATGGAATCTAATACTTTTGTTTCAGCTAACTGGACCTTTAGATTAGATTTTAGAAGCACAAAAATAGTCAATTTCATTAAAACATAAAAGATTGTCAAATTTCTCTTCATTAGCGCAAGCATGGGAACAATGTCTTTCAAATATCATCCAAGGGCCATGAATTATGAAATAAAAATTGTAGAAGATATCATCTAGATTTCATTTAATAGTAACATACCCAAATCACATTTCTAAGGGCGCATTCATCAGCTAATTAATGCAAAACTCTCATAATGTCCAATTTTTTCTAAGATTGCATATATAGAAGCAAGAGTAGCCTAATTCAGAGCAAGGAAGAAATTATTTACTATCAAATCAAATAATAGGACTGGAGTACATCATGCTACATCATACTGAATGCATATGAGCAACTACTATAGATCACAGGGGGCACAATTCCTCAATTCACCCTCTTCATTGGCCAAAACACACCACACTCAAGGCGTTGCTGCTACTAGGCTCTACACCACAACCTAATATTCGAACACACCATATGGTAAATTATATTAGACCTGCAAATAAACTCTAATGGTTGTGTTAAAATCCATGAAAAGGATTGTATATCCTCTTCCTCAAACTCCAACAGAAGGATCTCTCAATCTTTCAACTAGATCAATGAATGCAAAGGGGCACATCACCCAATGCTGGCAAGGGGCACACCACCCAAGCCTCTGATATGCACATATGTCTCAATATGAATACTAAAAAATGACAAAATATGTAAATAGGTGTGTTCATCCTCCTTTTATTAACCTCTTCCAACTTTTTTGCCTTCCTTCTAGAGCTTTCCATCTAGGAAATTGGAATTAGTGATGAGTGGAGGCTTCTTTGGCAAGATGAACTAGCATAGGACCCACTTTCCTCCATGAATGCACCCTCACTGGCTAAAATTAGCCTCTATATATTTTTTGAAGCCTTTATATTTCTTGCTTGCTTTTATTGATCTTTCTTGAGCCTTATCTTCCAAAATCAGGAAACTTCTGTCCTCTTTGCTTTTATGTTGCTTTTCCTGATTTTGGTTCCTTTCTTTCCAAATTTTTTCGAGAGATACAACTCGTCTACCTGATCCTCATCCTATGCACCCTCTTCAACAACCTAGGCATTTCCAACTCATCAAACAATTGATTAATAATTAAATATTTACAACTATGGACTACATCACTTCTTCAAGATCTAATTTAATTATTCAAAATAACCATAGTCAAAATTAATTTCCTAACTAATTTAATTTTCCACTAGGACCCATGGGGATCTAAATAAATAGTGGTAGCTCCATGGTGCTATAAAAAATGGGGACATTACAACGAGGCATCTAGCAATTTTTCAATCTTCATGTGATCAATAAGGTATATAACTAATTCTCTAGAATATATTTATTTACAAATACCTTTTAAGATCTATAAGAGAGCATGTAATTTGTAAAGAAAAAATTGATTTATCACAACCTATTTCCAATTTAGATGAAATGGAGGGGATATATTCTTTGCCAGAGACTTTGGACTTCATTCCTACCTCAATTTTCACAATAGATATTTCCTTTGTCTAATTCCTCCACTAGGTCCATACTACAAATATTAAGCTTTGATCTAAAGGCCTATGGGAGGTGCCTCACCTCTGAATAAATCTCTTCATACCAAAACATAAAATCACATACTTTGATGCCATAGTTTTCAAATACATATTGTTGCGCCAAGAGGCGCTCTACATCCCAGTATGAGGGAGATCTTGTAACGTGTGTCGAGTGTTTGTCAATATTGTTGGCCATAAACAAAAAAGAATAATACAAAGTAAAAGGTAAATATGAGGGAGATCTTGTAACGTGTGTTGAGTATGAGGGAGATGTTGTAACGTTTGTCGAGTAACATAACAAAATAATAACAAAATATAATTTATAATATTGTTAAGTCGGCCATTAATAAAAACAAAAAGTCGTGTATTTTCAAAATATTTCTGAAATGAAATCATTGACTATATAAACACCAAAGCTATTATACAAAATTATAAAAAAAAAATCGGGTCAAGAATCTATGGCAAAGAGATCTAATTTCTGCGAACAAGTAATTTTTTTTATTTTAAAGAATTTTTTTAATTTTACTGCACAGCTCCTCCTTCCCGCCTCCTCCCTTTGCGCTGCCACCCTCCCATGTTGCCTGCACCCTCCACGCTACCTCCCTCCCTGCGTAACTCCTCCCTCCCACCTCCTCCCCTCTCCTCCCTCGCCGCGCAGCTCCTCCCTCCCTGCACAGCTCCATGCTTCCTGCACCCTCCACACTGCCTCCCTCCTTGCATGTTTCCTCCTCCCTCCCTCCCTACACGCTGCCTCATCCCTCCCTACGCAGCTCCCTCCCTCCCTGCACACTGCCTCCTCCCTCCATGCGCAGTTCCCTCCTCCCTCCCTTCCTGCACGCTGCCTCCTCCTTCCCTGCGCAGCTCCATCCCTCCCACGCTGCCTGCACCCTCCTCCACATGTGCAGCCCTCCCCTCCCTCCCAGCTCCTCCCCTCCCGCCACCCGCCTGCACCCTCCTCCTCACCTCCCGCCACCAACACCCCTCCTCTCCTCCTCCCCTCCCGCTTGCAACCTACTCCACCGCCGCCTGCACCCCTACTCCTCTTGCACCCTCCTCCGCCACTGCATGCATCAATCCATATTTAATCAAATTTATATTTAATATTAATATAGATTTGTAATATAAATCTAATATAAACATTAAATTTATATTTTATAAAAATATTAAATTTATATTTATATTAGTATAGATTTGTAATATTATATTTATATTTATATTTAAATTAAATTATAATATAAATATAAATTTAATATTTAAAACTTAAATTAAATTAAATTAATATTTAAAAACTAAATAATTGCATTATTTTATATGTATAATGTATATACATTTATAAATACATTTTTTTCCCGCGAAAAAAAGCATACTATTGTTATTCAATACTGAATCAAATAGTACATGATGTGAACATTCATATACTGTCCTCTCAAAAATCAAGAGCAAAGTTTACCGATAAGCCCCCGATCAACAAAAGACATATTAAGTACAATATCCAAGATCCAAAATAGGAGAGCCAATAATCTCTAATCTAGAAAGTACATAGAGCCTGAGTCTATCGGCACATTCTCACAGAATTCATCCCAAAGTAAGTAGCCTTCCTCTCCCTCTAATGCCAACTTAGACAGCTGATCCCCCTGAGAATTAAATTCTCTATGTATATGTTCCAAGGATAAGGAGCTAAAAGATCTTAATTCCAGCTTAATTCTATTACACCAATTTACCAAATTCAACACCTGCAGATCAAATTCACCCCTCACCCATTTTATAGTGACTCTGGAGTCACCAAAGATTTTTACCTTCGCCAATCCAAAGAGATTAGCCACACGGGTGACACACCAAAGTGCAAGTAACTTTGCCTTCATGTTTGTCTCTTTGCCACATTTCATATGAAGAGTATAATAGTTCTCCGAATTTAGGTAGATGACCCCACCTGCACCACAATTCCCCAAGTTTGTTTCCCCATCAAATAATAGAGCTGGATCAATAATGGAAAGATGAAAATTCACAATATTTCATCGAACAGGTTCAACATTATCATTTAGGAATTTTAGATAGTGACACAAATCAGAATTGTAAGTAATATCCAAATCTGGACGAAGGTCCTAAAAAATAGCCTTATTCCTCGTCCACCAAATAGCCCAACACATGAAGACCTGGAGAGTAGAATGAGTTTTACAAATTTTAACCCACAAATGTAAACAAGATTCAACATTACTACCACTCCATTCCACAGTAATGCCCAGGATTTTATAGAACTTTTCCCACAGACGCTTGGTGAAGGAGCAATCTATGAAAAGATGTGATGCAGAATCCAGTCCATTCTTACAAATAATGCACAGAATTGGCCCAATCCACCCCATTACTAAAAGATTATCCCACGTTTTTAGCCTGTCCTGAAGCACAAACCAGATGAAACATTTCAGTTTTAGTGGGATACACCAATGCCATATAACCTTATACCACCAGTGATTAGGGAAGATACATTTCCTCTTAATAATATAGTTGTACGCAGTGCTAGCAGTAACCCTTCCTGTAGACTCATTTCCATCCCACACCACCAAATCCTCCTCAGTTATAAATACATTACCGTTTATATACATTTTACACTAGCTGTAATAAATACATTAAATACATTACACTTCACATACATTTTACTTATTGTAGTAATGTGTTAACACTCAGTTTTGTTATGGAATAATGTATATAAAAAAAGAAAAAAGATCATATTTATTATGGAATAATGTCTTTGAATTGCATATTTTGTCTTTATACATATTTAATAAATAAATATAAAAATAAGATCGGTTGTATTACAATGTAACTAAATATAAATTTAATTTAAATTTAACTATAAATATAAATTTAAGTCCCAATTCAAAGATATACATATATTTTATGGTTTAACTCCCAGATAATTGGGTGTATCCCATTGGTAACTCATTGTGGTGGTCATAAGTAGGTCACGGGGTCAAATCTTGTGGATTCACCCTTCCCCTTTTTTCGCCAAATGTAAAATGGTTCAGGTTTATATATATGTTCTTTACTATGTATAATAAGAACTACATGTGGTATAGTGGTAAGGGTGTTGGGATAATGGGCGTGAGGTCCAAGGTTCTATCCTCCCTACCTTCTTTTTTTTCAAAATATATTGAATTTTGAAAATATATTGAATATTATACTTGCATAGATTTCTGTGTATGGTTTTTATACTTGCATTGATTTCAATGTATGGATTTCGGTATAATATATTGAATATTCTCCTTGCATAGATTTCAGTGGATGGTTTTTTATAAATGCATAGATTTCAGTGTATGGTTTTTTATAATTGCATAGATTTCAGTGTATGGTGTTTTATCATTGCATATTTTTCATTGTAGCAGTTATTCCTTGGATGCATTGTTTTCATGGTAGATTTCAAGGATGCAAAAATTTCAGTGTGGATTTCATAAATGCATTAATTTTAGGGTATATGTTAATGCTTGATATTTTTGATATAGATTCCGAACTAGAAATGGAAGATGTGCATGCGGAAGATGTTATGAGACAAACATCAGATCAACGAGAAGAACAAAGAAAACGGATCGCAGATCGACAAAAAGAATATCGAAAAAGAAAGTTAGATGGATTGACAACAGAAGAACGAGAAGAAAAAAGAAAACGAAATGCAGATCGACAAAGAGCATATCGAGAGAGAAAGTTGAAGCAATTGGAAGAACAAAGAAATCAAAATGTATAACGACAAGGCGAAAATGTAGATCGACAAGGCGAATATTCAACCCATATACTAGTAGAACCAACTGTGGGAGATGCTCAACGTGTAATGGTTAGAGATCGATGTGTTGATGACCCTCGATACTGTGTTTCGACAGAATGGACAAAGCAATGAACAAATATATTTTCATAATGTGTTAATGAATATTAGAGATGAAATGAGTGGTCTAATAGAGGATTGGAAATTACTGATGACTCATATATATACTTGCTTACATGCTACAATGAAAAAGTCCTTCGATAAGGTGATACATTTTTTTGTGACAAATGATGATGTAAACTATCATAGCAAGCGTTTAATAAGAAGCCTAAACTGTCCCATTGCGACCAATATTGCTACATCTATAAGAAGCAACTATTCTATGGAAGGAGATGAAGAAGGGTTGGAACTTGAATTACTTATAGCCATAGGAGCAAGGGTAATGCTCACCATCAAACCTCTGGACTGATGCAGGACTCGTCAATGGTGCTCTTGGAGTTATACAACATATTGTATATAACCCTGGAAGTTCGCCTCTAGAACCACCCAAATATGTTTTAATAAAATTTGATAATCATGTGGGGGTACCATGGGATGAATCGTTTCCTTAAGTTGTTCCTATTACATCTATTGAAAGAGGTAATAAAAAAGAAATTCCATTGAAACTCCCTTGGGATTTAACAATCCATAAGTCACAAGGATTGACATTGGAGAAAGATACTATTTATATTGAGAAGATGTCAAAACTACCAGGTGCGAGATAATAAAATATGAAGAAGATAGATTGAGAATGATCACGATGTGAACCATATTTTCATTTATTTAATTCTTACAAAATTATTGTCTCTATTTTCGAGTTTAACAATTTACTCATACTTATTACTTACATTATGATAATCCTCATAATTCTATTTGTGTTTTCAACTTAACCCGTTCCTTACAATGTTGATCAAAATCTAGTTTTGTGTCACTGCCCATGACTGGAACCATCCTAGATCCAAATCTTAGGCTCTATCAAGTGCCGAGAGGGATCAAATCTCCCGAGGTGCAAACCTCTCCTTAAGTGCATTACCTGATCCAATGTTTTCACCTTGGGAGATTTGATCCCTCTCAGCGCTTGATAGAGCCTAGGATTTGGATCTTGGAAAACACTACCAATGGCCCTATTCTATTCTATCCAATGAATAGTCCTGAGCAAGTGAGCATTTGACGCAAATTACATCATGACATAATTTTTTATTTTTTGCCATTCAAAAATATGGACATGGATCAATAAAAAATAAAAAATATCTATTTTTTATAAACTTTAGCAATGTCTAAAGTATATTGTCACATCTCAAGAATATTGTTATATTATGGAAGAAACTTTAAGAGAAATTGAGAACAATATAATCCTCTACCATAGGAAGGACATACGATGTTAGGTGGTGAATCCAATATCCATATCATTGATATTTTCCTATATGGTGGTACACAACTATCCCCAAGTGCAATTTTTATGTGTTTAGCATGTGCCAAGGCCCCCTACCCGAGGGTGATGTGGTCAAGCCCCCAAGGTGATTTGTTTTATAAAATTCCATTATATTTCAATTCCTTTTGGAAACCTCTCATGTATTGTTTAAATAAGAAGTGACCCCTAGCATTGTATCACAATAAAGCATTGTATATTTTTCAACAAGCAATAATAAAATATTGAAGTTGTCATTGCCCCGTGGTTTTGCCCGTGCATAGTAGGGTTTCCAGGTAAATATTGTATTCTATTGTTAATATTGTTTACTTCTATTATATATTTTTTCTAACATATGGTATCAGAGACTGGAAAACTCACAAGCATATGGTTTTATGTGAGTGGGAACTAGAACAATAACAAGTTTAACCAAGTTTGAGATTGAGAAGTTTGATGGAAATAATTTCTCCCTTTGGAAGATGAAGGTAGAATATTTGCTAGTTCAAAAAGACCAGTCCCTGGACTTCAAATAGATTCCCAAAAAACCTAACAACATGACAAATGAAGAGTGGAAAAATATGTATAGAAAGGTGGTTTATACTATTCATATTTTCCTAGCGAACTTTGTCTTGTTCAATATTGCTAAAAAAAGACTGTGAATAACATTTGAGAGAAACGTGGAAATCTACACGAGCTAAATTGACAAAAAATTAGGTTTTCCTGAAAAAGAAGCTTTATCATCTAAGGATGAAGGAGGTTTCATTTGTAGAAGACCATTTGAACGAGTTTAATACCCTAATCAATAACTGGTTTCAGTTGGTGTAAGGATGGAGGATGAGGACAAAGTGATCATTTTACTATGTTCCTTCTGAGATACCTGGGATCATTTGGTGATGACCATCACCAACTCATCATCAGGAACTTTAAAATTCGATGATGTGGTTGTTCGGATATCCACATCATCTTTTTCAGGATCTTGCATCCAATTAGGGTTTGCATGCAGAATCTAGGGTTTGCATGCACCTGCATGCACTGGCATGCATCCCAGTCACCAGTTTGATGCCTCCAACACCTTATCCACTTCATTCTAGCACCCGGGAGCCACTTACCACAGAGTTTTATCCCTCCTAGGCTGAAAGGCGCCCACTTCTCACCTACTGCCAGAGAAGGGCGCACTTGTTCACCTACCACTGCAGTTCCACTTCAGTTACATTCAGTTAGCTCCGATTCTCCCTGATTTGAGGCTAGTTTCACTCCCGACTGACTGTTTCACTTCCGTTGGACCTCCAGATTGACTAGATGACTTGTTCTGACTTCAGTTAGCCTCCCATGTGCCCCCACTGAGCCTCCTGATCCTTAATCAGTGCTACACACTTCAGTTACACTTATTACACTCAGTTAGACTCAGATTGACACCTGGATGACTGGTTGTTGTGCATTGATGAGCACCACCGATTGATTGACGAGGACTCCTAGTTGGAGTCAAGCTACTCCATTCAGTGATTCGAATGACCTCCTTAGGCAATTCGAATTGCTCAGTCATTGTGACTGTTTGTATTGTAATTCATTCACCCTTTCTGGGATAGAGAGCACTGCTGCATGTTTTGCACAGTTTTGCACCATATTTTCTATGTTCATCTGTTGTGATTGATTTACTTGTTCATTAGATCTGCTGTGACTAATTTTACATGGTATCAGAGCCATTGCAGGGACAAGATCTCTTTTCTACAGGTGCTTCTACAAGAAGATTTGACTGAATTGCTAAAAATTGCAAAAAGTTTGGCATGAGATATCTCAAGGGCATTCGCTCCTGTGCATGCAAAGCTTAAAAATTGTTCCAATACCACTCCAGAAGCTTGAGTTACCACATAATTCCTGGAACTGATACATTGGACCTATTCAACATTGCTTGAAATCCAATCCCAGGTGTGATGCAACTCTCAAAGGGTGGATTGTTCGACCTTACGGTTCTTGGTTTTATGTGATTTGCAGGTTTATTGTCTCCATCAATTGCACTCACTCCATTGTGCATGCAAGCTTCCCTACAGCAATTGCATTCGCTATAGTGTGCATGCAAGCTTCTTCTACATCAGTTTGACTCGCTCCTAGCAATGGAATACTCTTCTTCAAAGCCTATCCTCACCCCATTCAATTATTTTGATTGGAAAGATGATATGGAGATCATATTACGTTCAAAAGGTTACTACCGAGTCACTCTTGGTCTTGAATTGGAGCCAAACAATGTGTCAGATCGAACCAAACACTACAACAAGCTTGATGAAGCTTATGGTCTTCTTTGTCTCTCCATCTCCAAAGATCTTCACTTCCATCTCAGCGGATTGAAGACTCCAAAAGCCATATGGGAGCAACTTGAAACACTATTCGGCAAGCAGGATGAGCTTAGGGCTTTTCAATTAGAGAATGAATTGATTGGCCTTAATCCTGAGAATTTCGAGACCATCAATGAATTCTTCACAAAATTCAAGAACTTGAACTTGCAATTGAAGAACAGTGGTGTTATCAAAGAGGATAAACAATTGATCCTCTCCATTCTAAGCAAGCTTGGGAAAGATTATTCGGTATTTGTCTCCACTTTCAATTCCGGTCGGCTAACTACCCTGAATTGGAAGATGCCTACCTTGAATGCCTTCATTGAGTCCGTCACAAAAGAGCATGACAAGTTGATTCAAATGGGGTCCATAAGCTCCAAAGATTCAGCCCTATATGTTCAAGGACCCAAGATATCGAATGGTAAAGGAAAGCAAAAGAAGGAGAAGCCCAAATTCGAGCCTCACAAGCAAAAAGACAAGGGCAAGCAAACGGATGCACCATCCGGTTCGAAATCCAAGCAAAAGGGCAAAGAAGGTAACCAAAAATCTAAATGTACTTATTGTAACCGTGGCTTTTACCCCGAAAGCTCATGTATGAAGAAGACTATAGATCAAATGGCCCTCCTTTTGGAAAAGAACAACATAACCCTTCCTGACGGTGCAAGGAAGAAGGATAGGAATCATGATCATGAAAGAGGACAAGCACTCATGGCAATGGTTTCGAAGCCCACTACTCTCTTGATAGATTCGGGTGCATCAAATCATATGGCTGCAAATATTGATTCTTTTTCCTCATTCGATCCAAACAGCTCCATCCCCATCCATTTGGGAGATGACTCAAAAATTTCCTCAAAGGGCAAAGGTACGATTCATGTAGAACATGGAAGCTTTCAGAATGTTCTCTATGTGCCTTCCTTGGCTTCAAATATCCTTTCTGTGTATCAAATGACACATACTGGTGAACCAAAGCAAGTCACATTCAGCCCTAATACAGTTGAAATTTTTGATATCAAAAGTGGAAGACTAGTTGCGGTTGGAAAGGCAAACCACACTGCAAAATTTTATGAGTTTTCGCACTTTATTCCGCTTGCAAAGCCCACTGCTCTTCGCACACATGGTAATGATGTTAGTAGGCTTTGGCATGAAATATTTGGACATCTAAATTATAAATATTTGCTGCTTCTATCAAATAAATCCATGGTAGATGGGCTTCCACAACTCCGTTCCTCGAAGGGAATATGCACTGGTTGCATTATTGGGAAGCACCCCGAGCACAGATTCGACCGCGGAAAAGCTAGCAGAGCTTCTACTATTTTGGGATTGATCCATTCTGATATCAGTGGTCCGCTGCCCCATATGTCATTAAATGGTTCAAGGTATGTTTTGACATTTATTGACGATTTTTCCCGCTTTACATGGGTATTCTTTCTCAAAAACAAGTCAGAAGTGCTTGGAAAATTCAAGGATTTTAAGGCTTCTGTTGAGACCACCACTGAGAGCAAGATCAAAGCTCTTAGATCTGATAATGGTGGGGAATATATCAAGTCCGAGTTGCTGCAACTTTGTGCCCAAAGTGGAATCAATATCCAACATACAGTTCCCTACACACCCCAGCAGAACGGTGTAGCAGAAATGAAAAATCGGTCACTGAAAGAGATGGCTACATGCATGATTGAATCGAAAGGTTTGGCTGCAAATCTTTGGGCTGAAGAAATCAATGTTGCTGCATATATACAGAACCGTGTTCCACATTCATCCGTGAAAGGTATGACTCCTTTCGAAGCATTCTTTGGTCACAAACCGGATGTGTCAAATTTGAGAGTTTTTGGCTCTACTGCATGGGCTAGAATTCCTTCTGAGAAGAGACGAGCTTTGGATCCACAAAGTATCGAGTGCATATTGATAGGATATGGGGAAGAATCAAAAGCATATAAACTCATGGATATCAGATCTAAAAAGATATTCATAGAGTGCAGTGTGCAGTTTGATGAACCGCTTCAAGAATTGCAACTAGTCGAGGAGAAGACTGTCGATTCACCACCTTCACCAGAAGAAGATCCGAGCAGCGATAATGAAGGTATGAGTTCTGATATTTCTGATATTGTAGCATCATATGATGATCATGACATATCAGGTTCGGAATCAGATCATTATGATCCTCCTCAGTTACCAAAGTGGGCCCAAAACACTCTACATTCTGCTGGTTCGAATCTTGGAAATCCTGCTGATCCGAGACGAACAAGAGGAGACTTTCAAAGAGCAGGTATGGCTCTTTCTATTGCTGATCCATTCCTTCCTGAGATTTTTTATTTGATGGCTGGTTCAGATCCTACATCATACTATTCATCCCATTGAGATCCGAGATGGAAAAGTGCCATGGATGAAGAGTACAGTTCTCTTCAAAAGAACAACACATGGGAGCTAGTTTCTCTTCCACCTGGAAGAAAATTAGTGAAGTGTAAATGGGTCCACCGTACTAAAATTGCTGCTGATGGCACTATCAGAAAATATAAAGCAAGGTTGGTGGCAAAAGGTTTCTCCCAAGTCCAAGGAGTGGACTACACTGAGACTTTTGCACCGGTTGCAAAGATGGATTCCATCCGCCTTGTTTTAGCTATTGCCGCATCCAAGCACTGGGAAGTGCACCACATGGATGTGAAGAGTGCATTTTTACATGGAGACCTTGCTGAAGAGGTCTATATGTAGTAGCCAGAGGGTTATACATCAGATCCATCATTGGTTTGTAGATTGAAGAAATCTTTGTACGGGTTAAAACAGGCCCCAAGAGCTTGGTACGCAAAGATGGACTCCTTCCTTCTTTCTCAGAATTTCCAAAGATGAAAATCTGATCCGAATGTGTATCTTCAGTGAGTTAAAGGTAATTTGTTGGTTATTGTAATTTATGTTGATGATCTGCTTATTACTGGTAGCACACTTACTTCAATAAACAAGCTAAAATCTGCCTTAAATCTAGCTTTTGACATGAGCGATTTGGGCTTGCTGAGTCATTTTTTGGGCTTGGAGATAGCTCAAAATTTTGATGGGATCACTATATCTCAGCAAAAATATGCTTCCGACCTATTATTGAAGTTTAATATGGCTGAATGTAAGGCATCCCCGTTCCCATTCCTCTCAGGAATCAGTCTTGAGGAGGGAGATTCCACACCGCTTGCAGATTGCAGTATGTATCGACAGTTGATTGGTTCACTACTTTATTTGACACACTCACGGCCTGATATCTCATATTCCGTGAGTGCCGTGTCAAGATATATGCAGCAGCCACATGAGCTTCATTGGAGAGCAGCCAAGCGGATCTTGCAGTATGTGCAAGGTACGAGACAGTTTGGCATACATTATGCTGCAGATTCTGAGCTAGATTTCATTGGTTTTACTGATTCAGATTGGGCAAGTGATAGCATTGATCGGAAGTCCACTTCCGGTTATGTTTTCATGATTGGTCATGGTGCTATTTGCTGGTCCAGCAAAAAGCAAGCAGCCATTGCACTTTCTTCAACAGAGGCAGAGTATCGAGGGGCAGTCAATGCCTGCATTCAGGCAGTTTGGTTGCAGGGTATTCTTTTCGAGTTTGGTTTTGGTGGCACTACTTCAACTGTCCTATTTTGTGACAATCAAAGTGATATCAAGATCTCCATAGATCCAGTTCAGCGGCAGAGGACCAAACACATTGAGATTCATATGCATTACATTCGACAGTTGGTGCATGACCGCACCATCATTCTGCAATATTGCCCTACCGATGAGCAAATTGCAGACATCTTCACCAAGAGCTTCACTGAGAAGAAGTTCTCTTACCTCCGTTCACTGTTGGGGGTGAGTTCCATCATGGTGGAGACAGATTGATCCATTATTATGCTTTAGCTTGAGGGGGGGCTTTCTTCCCACTGGGTTTTCCCTCTTTCCTCACTTAGTTTATTTTCAGCATTTTTTGGATTATTGTATTGGGGTGACCTTTGGTCTTAGTTACCAGGGCCCCACGTTATTTTTATTGGCACATCATAGTCTAGCTTGAGGGGGGGTGTTCGGATATCCACATCATCTTTTTCAGGATCTTGCATGCAATTAGGGTTTGCATGCAGAATCTAGGGTTTGCATGCACCTGCATGCACTGGCATGCATCCCAATCACCAGTTTGATGCCTCCAGCACCTTATCCACTTCATTCTAGCACCCGGGAGCCACTTAACACAGAGTTTTAGCACTCCTAGGCTGAAAGGCGCCCACTTCTCACCTCTTGCCAGAGAAGGGCGCACTTGTTCACCTACCACTGCAGTTCCACTTCAGTTACATTCAGTTAGCTCCGATTCTCCCTGATTTGAGGCTAGTTTCACTCCCGACTGACTGTTTCACTTCCGTTGGACCTCCAGATTGACTAGATGACTTGTTCTGACTTCAGTTAGCCTCCCATGCGCCCCCACTGAGCCTCCTGATCCTTAATCAGTGCTACACACTTCAGTTACACTTATTACACTCAGTTAGACTCAGATTGACACCTGGATGACTGGTTGTTGTGCATTGATGAGCACCACCGATTGATTGATGAGGACTCCTAGTTGGAGTCAAGCTACTCCATTCAGTGATTCGAATGACCTCCTTAGGCAATTCGAATTGCTCAGTCATTGTGACTGTTTGTATTGTAATTCATTCACCCTTTCTGGGATAGAGAGCACTGCTGCATGTTTTGCACAGTTTTGCACCATATTTTCTATGTTCATCTGTTGTGATTGATTTACTTGTTCATTAGATCTGCTGTGACTAATTTTACAGTGGTCATCGCTTTGTTGGGAGAATATTTGAGGCAAAAATCATCTCTGGTACCCTCTACAAATGAAACCCTATCTGTGAGAGGTCGATCTACGTAGAGGGGTCAATAAGGTAGATTATAGTCCATATCTAATTCTATAGGAAGGAATATGATAAAGAAGTGTTGGAATTGATATAAAATGGATACGAACCTAGAGAAATGGTCATAAGACTTGGTCCCTATTGTTATAGCTTAAATTGGCACTTCTATGTATGTGATGAGAGTTGAAAATATGACACTTTAAATGTCACTGTTCACTCACAAAAAAGGAAATTTATGGATGGAAGAGCCTTGATTTGACATCTCTTGATATGGCTGTAAACATTTAAGAAAACCTCAGTTATTCCCCGACATCCTAAAAAGTTGTAACCCTGTGAAAACACTCATTTGCTCCCAATGATCACACCAGGTGTGAATCATTCGCTCCTTGCCTTTGATTTACCTACAAATTCAATAAAAAGTTTCATTCGCATGTTGACTATACATTACATGCGAATCATTCGCTTGTTGATTTTGTTTTGGGTGCGAATTCCCTTAAAATTTATGAAAAATATATCAAATTTAGAAATTGAGGGAGTTAGGGTGGTTTTGGTAACCACTTGCTCGGTTACAACTCCCTTCAAACCAATGGTAATTATCTTCACCGATTATAAAAAGAAGAGAGATAGACCTTTTGAGGGACATTTTTTATGCCAAGCAATGTTATGCTGGAGGAATTTACTTTCCATCTCCCTTCTTGTAAATGACCCTAATCAATGATTTTCATATCCCTAAGTGTTGAGATTGCTACTCTCAAGTGATCTCTCCCTTATACACCTGGATATTTGCAGTGGGATTCGTGGAGAATTCGATCAGGAGAGACCAAGATTCTTAGTTCTGCATGGTGTCGAATAGATTGAGGTATATTTGTATCTTTTATGTCATTGAATATAGATTGGACATCTTTCCCTTCCCAATTCATTGTCTCATAATTGGTTCATACTTTATGATAACTTGAATTTATTAGTTTCAATTCTATATTATGTTTTTTATTTTCGTAATATTTTTATAGCCAAATTAGTTTGAGGAGGGTATTGCGGTTGTTTTCCAGGTTCTTGGATTGAATTCAAGAAGCAGATCCGAGGAGCAAAGAAAGCTAGGACCAGCCTTCATAAACAAGGTGCACTAATTTGTTTCTCAATGTCTTAGTATATATTTTCTTGGATTAACGAGGCCGAAACACGTCTCTAACTTACACACAAGTTACTAACAATTTTACCCTATTTCTACTGTTAATTTTATCTGGATGGTTAGGTGAATGCATGAGGTGAGTACATAATCGTAAACATAATGCAGGCCCTAACTACATGCAAAAATATACACTTTTCTTTTGATGAACTCTATGTATGGGAAGGCGAATTTTTCTTTTTCTTTCCAACAATTTTACCAAAACAATGCAATGCAACACAATGCCAAATCTACGAAAAATGATAATGAAGCTTTCTTTTCCTTTTCAGCGAAATGCAAAAATTGTTGACACAACACTACTAAGCCAAGTCAAAGCATGTTTTTTCTTTTTATTTTTTCTTTTCAAAACGAAAATGATGTTAAGTAATGAAAAGAGAGAATTCCTAAGTAGAGTATGCAATCTTTTCACTTTCACTATGATGGCCTAAAAGCATAAAAATCAAAAGATACAATTAACTTTCCAAGCATGGAACTACTTTTGCAAAATTTGATAACTATTCGATTTTTTCAAGAAGATGAGCAACTCATAATTCATGAAAAACACAAATAATGCAATTTTATTTACTTTTCCGAAAGATTTATAGATGAGACATTCCAATGCATGTACAATTTCTCAAATGATCTTGAAAAATGATGGAAATAAAGTACTTTTGATCTTTCAATGGATGCATCAAAATAACAATCTGATAACATCAATGCTTTTAAACATAAATACTGAAATGAAAAGATTACTTGCAGCAATCCAATAACTCAGAAAATCTCAAGAGAAATCAAGCACTCAATGGACCGAAAATACATACCAACACTCAAACTCAAACAGTAACAAGCAACACTAAAGCAAGCAAAGCTCAACGAATGAATGCGAATGAGGTCTGGAAAAGGAGAGGAGGGAATGAAAGGGTGAGTGGATGCAGGTGGGGGAGATGAAAGTTTCCACTACTATGTAATGTCCCTTGTTAGGAATTTTATTAAAATGACAATTTTTCACTTTTTCCCTAGTTAAACCTTTGACTAGTTTTGAGTTTTAGGTCCCCAAATTGCTCCAATTGCTCCCAAATATTCTGAGAAGGTATATGTATGATGTTAGAACATAAATATGTGTTTCAGGGATGCTTTTGTACCTTTAAAATACGTCTTCAAATCCTCTTTCAATTCTAGCCAATGTAGGTAACTTTACTAGTAATTTCCCTTTGACTAGTATTGGTCTCTAGGTCTCAATTTGACTCCAAATACATTCAAATATTCAAAGAAGGTGTATGAATGATATTATGAATTTAATATGATGTTCAGGGATGAAATATGGCCACCAGTAGACCTCTGCAAACTCTCTTAAGATTCTGGACCAAGTATGCAATTTTACTAGTAATTTGGGGTTCAAATCCCCCTGGGGTAAGTACTGAAAATGGCTTCCCAAATGCCTCCAAACCCACTCAAATTTCTGAACAGAGGTAGGGGATGTCTCAAGGATGTTATTAAGGTCCCAAATGCACCATTCATTAGTTATTGATTATGTTCCAAACCTCTCCCAAACAAAAACAAAAATCACTAGTTCGACCCTTGGGGAAATGGCACCAAATCTTCTCCAAATGTAAATAAACTGAGTAAAATGACTTCAAATGCTTGAGAACTAAACATGAAACTTGTATAATACATAAATAACATTCCATTCATCAATAAACCATCATTATTTTACTCATCCATTCGAATCCATCAACATTACATTGGTTCACAACAAGGTAGTGGGTAAATGGCATTGTTCTTTCATTAAAAATGAGATTTATACATTTCTACTTGGAATTTTGAAATGAAAATTTATGGAGATGAAGAACAGAGTATTTAATTCATACTACAAAATAAATGGGGCATTACAAGCTCCCCCAAAGAGAACAATATCTCACCAAAAACGCCCTCCCTCAAGGATCAAGTATATGCCATCAAAACTAGAAATGGTTGAAGGAGTAAGTTGCAATAGAAGAAACCATGATCTTCCCTATATCTTACACCTTAAAATAAAGAATCCATTAAATCTCCTAATGAAAGGTCTGAATGTCCTTTCCAATTACCAAATTGTGTGGGAATCTTTCACCCTCAAAATTGGCTAAGGCAAGAAACTAGTCATCCACTAGCTCTCCCTCTTCACAAATGCAATTGCAAATTCTACAAATGATAAAAATACCCTTTCATTCTTTGTTATTGAAATTTATAAATTTCTAATATCCTCCATGGGTCAAATTCCTTCCAAGATACTCATGCCAACTCAAGTTGGGAAGAGATTCCAAAGAACGCCACTTGTACAACAATTCCTAGTCTCCCACTTCCACCAAATCACATGTGGAAGCATATTAGCTGCCCTAACACCCTTGATAAACCTATTGGAGTCTATTTTTAGCCCTGACATGTCATATATGTCATACGTCATCATTCAGGTCTGATTTGTGTCATAGGTGTCATAACATCTTCATCATTGTTGTCATAGAGCTAGGGAATCTAGCCCAAGTGTCTCACTAGCTCCAAATTGCCTCTTCCTCTTCCATGGGAGTTACTCTTCATCTATATTTCGACCTCGTTGACTAATTCCAAGTATTATTGACCTTATAACTCATCGCAAGAACATTAGGCTTCCCATGGATTCGAAATTGCAAGAAGAGGATGCCATGTAGCACATAAATTCTAGCTTGTGTGGGTGCCACTTCCTCCATGTGTTTTCATGATCAAATGCCACCTTGATTTTCACTTGTATATATTTATTTATCTCCTTTATTAAATATTTATTCCATCATAATGTTCCAACATCATTTATTAACCCCATTATTCCAAATCCCAAAGCTTCCACCCCAAACCTAGGAAACTAGTAATTTTCTTCCTTGGCAATTATTTGACCTTTAGCATCAATTTGACAAACTCTAATGAATAGGGCCAATTTTCTTAGGCCATTGTGACCCAATGCCAAACTTGGGACATGAAAAATCCTCCCTTCCCAATATTGCTTGTCCTCAAGCAATTTCAAACATGGGTTGAAGAACCTGCTTTATGTATAATTCTTTGAAGTTACCATTGAATTGCCCAACCTTGAGTCACCCTTGAGTCTTTGAGTTTCCATGAAGATTTTAGAGAGGAACCAACATGCTTGTTGCTTCACTAATATGATAAAAATCACTTTATTAAGTGGGAAATCCATCTCCCATACTGCTTGTTTCCCCCCCAAAATTGAAATCAATGAGATAAAAATTATTCCAGGGTCCCATTGCTTGTATTGCACCTCAACAATTAAGAGTGCTCTCCAACCCATACCATCATATAAGAGGATTCCTGGATCCCATTTTCTTGTATGCATTCTTCCAAACATCATGAGTCAAAAATATATATCATCAAAGTACATAACACCATAATGAAAACGTATATCAAGGAGATGCCTCATCAAAGAGTCATGAAAGTGCTTATACCTCAAAGCAAGTAGACCACAATTTTTCAAGTGCATACAATCTTCAAGTGACCCATCAAATCTGCTCCAATGACATAGGTGAGGGTCCCATGTCCTATAATGCTACTCCAAAAGGATGTGATATGAATCAAAATATTCAACCATGTATTCTTTCATCCAAGAAGTGAATGAAGAATCTCCACTAAAATCTGAACCAAATAATGAGCAGAAAAAAACAAGGAGACTTCAAAGGACTCAAAGAAGTCTCACCCATACATCCATGATTGTGAGAATAATAAATATATATCAAATTATGTGGCTTCCAACAAAATTTTTCTCCAATCATAAATTTATTCACCCAAGTGTTGGATGAAGTTCCTCCAACATCAAATGAACCAAGTGTTGAGCAAGAAAAACCATGAGTATTCAAGTGACTCAAATACATATCATAAGTGCATCCATGTAGATGTGCATCATCATAAAGTAACAAAGGATGCTGCTGCAAATGTGAATAAGAATGTGCTCCAACCATGTCATCATAGAAAGTAAATCTAGAATTTCCATACTCCTCATGTGGCACCATAAAAAAGAACCCTTTCACCCATACTTCATTGAGACTAATACTACAAAGCATGTAATTGTAGGATGTAGGAGAACAAACTAACTCACCCAAATGATCAAAAAGTGCAGAAGTTTCATCATGGGAAGAATCCATACTGGATAGTATCATGCAGCTCCTTCAAAAGTGTAAAACCTTTGTCATAGATTGGTTCCAATGTAGAGGAATCATGCTCTTCTTTAAAAATTGCATAACCTTCATCAAGAGACAATTCAAGTTCATCTTCCACCACATCAAGTGTTGGATTTCTTCAAGTTCATCTTCAAACACATCAAGAACATTCAAATTTACACATTTCTCATGATACACCATGTCATGAGAATCTTCCAAACAATATACCATTTGACAATTTGAAACATAGGAGGAAAAACAAGTATCTTGCAACTTTTCAAGAAGTTGCTCATTTTGAATTGTGACCTTATGATTATCCTCATTATTATTCAAGTATGCATCATGTAACAATTCATTAAGCTCAAACAAATGGTTTCTATCAAAAAGCAAAGACATGAAATTACCTTTGATGTGGCACATTGCTCTTTGAATCTTCTCCATATCTTCAAGGAAGGATGTTTCCTCCAATGAAGTAGCTCTCCAACAAGAATTTGACACCAATGCTTGAGTGTCATGGAGAATGATGAGGGACTCTTGGATCTTTTTTTCATTCATCTTTAAGGACCCTTCAATAAAATGAGGCTCTTCTAAATGAACCTCCTCATCTTCTTCATTTTTTCTTGGACCAACTTCATGAAGCTCAAGTGGTGATGGGGAAGTTGATCTTAGTTCTTCTTCAGATGCTACAAGGTCTTCATTATCATGCTTAATGGAACTTGGGCTTGCAACAGCACTTTCAAAAGTGATCTCTATGTCACCAACATAGAGGTGTGAGCACCCATCAGTAGGTACTCCTTCATAGTTTAAGCATCCATCAGTAGATACTGTTTGGTTCATGTCTAAGCTAGAAGGTGTCTCGAAATGATCTTCCATATTTTCAATAGAATCTTCTTCATGCTCTTGTGATGTCTCTTCCTTTTTCTTCTTCAAGCAAGCTGATTCATTTTTCCCCTTGTTTTCCTTATGATCAATATATTTGGAATCGTTTTTTGAAGAATTACCAAAATCTCTCCTCAAGTAGGACATCATTTCACTCACACATGTATGATAATCACTCCAAGGTTCTTTACAAGAAGGGCATAAACCTTTCTTTACTAACTCCACATCTTCATGTTTGGACCTATTTGCAAAAAACGCATGAGCATAGTCTTCAAAAAAATGGACTTTTGTGTATCTTTCTTCGAAGCAAGATATGTTTGATATTTTTTATATTGTTGGGGCAAGGTTTTATATGTTGTTCTCCATCTTTGTAACTCATCCATATAATTATCCTTTGGTGGTGTGACATACTCATATTTATAATACATAGGGTCATAATAATAATCATAATCTTCATTCCTCCTGAAATTGTAAGAAGTGTTGCATGATGGAACCTCTTTCTCAAACCATTCACATTCTGCTTCATATTGCTCATAAGCATCTGCATATTCCTCATAAGAATTGTACTCATAGAATTCCTCATAATATTAAGACATGGATGCAACTTATTCTTCAATGTATGATATTAATTCATAGGTGAAAGGACCATGCTCTAATACCACTGTAATGTCCCTTGTTAGGAATTTTATTAAAATGACAATTTTTCACTTTTTCCCTAGTTAAACCTTTAATTAGTTTTGAGCTCTAGGTCCCTAAATTGGTCCAATTGCTCCAAAATATTCTGAGAAGGTATATGGATGATTTTAGAACATAAATATATGTTTCAAAGATGCTTTTGAACCTTTAAAATAATTCTGCAAATCCTCTTTCAATTCTGGCCAATGTAGGGAACTTTACTAGTAATTTCCCTTTGACTAGTATTAGTCTCTAGGTCTCAATTTGACTCCAAATGCCTTCAAATATTCAAGGAATGTGCATGAATTATAGTAGGACTTGAATATGATGTTCAGGGATGAGATATGGACACAAAAATACCTCTGCAAACTCTCTTAAGATTCTAGACCAAGTATGCAATTTTACTAGTAATTTGGGGTTCAAATCCCCCTGGGGTAAGTATTGAAAATGGCTTTCCAAATGCCTCCAAACCCACTCAAATTTATGAACATAGTGTTAGAAAAACAAGATCACAGAGCAATAACAATAAATAGAAATGCAAATATAATCACACACACATTACAAGAGAAACACAGATATATCGTGGTTCACCCAACTTCGGCTACGTCCACACTGAAGTTGCCAACCCTTATTATTATTCCATCCAACAAAGTGAAGGGACAAAACCTGCAGCAAAACCGCTGAACTTCCTCTTCACTATTACACAGCCTCTCTTCTTGATCTCAGAGATCTTTACAATGCATAAAACCTATAACATCATTAACCCTAGCCGTGTTACAATGTCTTTCTTTTATAAGGGAAATACAATGGGAAAATACCACAGGTTACCCAAAACCATGGGCCTGAAAACTAGTGGCGAAAAATAGCCCCAAAAATTTTACTCGGGGGCTACGCCCCCGAACCCCCATTTTCTCGAGGGCTCTGTCCCCAAACCCCCTTTTTTCGGGGGCCCGTTGGGCCCCACGCCCCCCAGCCGAGGCGGGGGGGGGGGGGGTTCGACCCCCTGAGCGTCGGGCCGGGATCATAACCAAACCTAGGGTATGGACACGGCTGAACCATCATCTATGAGACTGGAAGATATGGCTCCACAACCAACAATATCCCACTTTGAGACTGATCACAACAACTCCACTGTTGCTGTACTTGTTGGACCTTGGACTTGGAAAATTTCTCATATTCACCTTCATGCTAGAAGGCCAACTGAAACTGAGCAGGAACTCAGTTTCTCTCTGGTCACTACCTTTGTGAACATGTCTGCAGGATTCTGGCTAGTATGTATCTTTTCCAGCTTCAACAGTTCATCTTCCAGAATAGAGCATATGAAATGGTACTTGAGCTGTATATGTTTAGTCCGGGAATGGAATGCTAATTTCTTTGCAAGATGAATGGCACTCTAGCTGTCACTATACAACCTGCTATCCTTCTGCTTCTTACCCACTTCCTCCATAAACCTCTGCAACCAAATCATCTCTTTATTAGCCTCTGTAAAAACAACATACTATGCTTCTGTTGTTGAAAGTGCAATAACCTTCTGCAGTCTCGAAATCCAACTTACTGTTGTTCCACCTACAGTAAACACATACGCTGTGGTGCTCCTCTTGCTATCCTTATCACCTGCCATATCTGCATCAACATATACCTGTAGAACAGTGTCTGAACCTCCAAAACATAATGCCCGAGTGGTCGTACCTCTCAAATACCTGAGAATCCATTGTACTGCCTTCCAATGTTCTTTACCTGGATTGTTCATATATCTGCTCACAACTCCCATTGCTTGTGCAATATCTGGTCTTGTGCACACCATGGCATAAATCAAGCTGCCAACTGTTGATTGATAGGGAATCTTGGACATGTAATCTGCCTCTTCCTGTGTCTTGGGACACATTTCCTTACTTAGATTGAAATAGTTGGCCAGAGGTGTACTAACTGGTTTTGCATTCTTCATTCTGAATCTCTCCAATACGTTTTGTATGTACTCACCCTGAGACAATGTCAATTTGCGATTTTTCCTGTCTCTTGTTATTCTCATACCAAGGATTTTCTTTGCAGCACCCAAATCCTTCATCGCAAATTAATTAGCTAGCTTCCTTTGAGTACATTTATATATTGCATGTTAGACCCTGCAACAAGCATGTCATCCACATACAATAACAATATAATATATATTTCATTGTCTAGCTTCTTGAAATAAACACAGTGGTCAGAATTACATCTACTATAACCTTATTCTGTCATAAACCTGTCAAATTTTAAATACCACTGCCTTGGAGCTTGCTTCAAGCCATACAAACTCTTTTTCAACCTGCATACCAAGTTCTCCTTACCTTTGACCTCATATCCTTGTGGCTGTTGCATATATATCTCTTCCTAAATCCCCATGGAGAAAGGCTATTTTTACATATAACTGTTCAAGATGAAAATCTTCTACCTCCACTAGACTTAAGATAGTCATATTTGAAAACATCTTAACAACAGGAGAAAATATTTCATCAAAATCTATACATTTCTTATGTGCAAACCCCTTTACAACAAGTCTAGCCTTGTACCGCTTCTTTCCTCCTTCTTCTTCCTTCAACCTGTAAATCCATTTGTTCTGCAATGCTCTTTTACCAGCAAGTAAGTGAACCAGATCTCAAGTCTGATTTCCTACCAATGAGTCCATCTCCTCATTCATGCCTTGCTCCCACTTCTTTCTAGTTTCCACCTGCATTGCTTCTTCATAACATTCTGGTTCACTAGCATCAGTCATCAACAAATAAAACATTGAAGGAGAGTATCGTTCAGGGAGTCTACTTAACCTGGTAGATCTTCTTACAGTTGCAGGAGTTTCAGGTACTTGCTGCTGTTCTTGATTTTTTGGCACCTTTGGAACTTAATTTTCTTCAATTTCATCAAGTACTATGTACTCTGTGTTTTCCTTTTCCTATTTCTTTCCCTGCAGCTGATCTTTATACATGACCTTTTCATTGAATATTGCATCTCTACTCCTGTTGATTTTGTTATTTTCATAATCCCATAAACGATAACCAAATTCATCAACCCCATATTCAATAAAGGTACATTTCTTGGATTTAGCTTCAAGCTTTGTTCTATTTTCTTTAACAATATGGACAAATGATTCACAACCAAACATTCTCATAAAAGAGTAGTTTACCTTTTTATCTGTCCATGCCTCCTCTAGAATACCACCATCCAAAGCACTTGAAGGTCCTCTGTTTATTAAATAAACAGCAGTATTTATAGCATCCTCCCAAAACTGTAAGGGAAACCATGCATGCAATCTCATACACCTTGCATGCTCCATGATCGTTCTGTTCATCCTTCTAACACACCATTTTATTCTGGTGTTTCTGGGACTGTCTTCTCTCTACGAATCCCATGATATGAACAATAACTATCAAAATCCTTGCCGCAGTACTCACCTCCAATATCAGATATGACACACTTCAACCTTTTTCCTATCTCATTCTCAACCAAAGCTTTCCACTTATTAAAAGTAGCAAACACATCAGATTTCTGTCTAATGCAATAAACCCAAGTTTTTTTAGTTGCATCATCAATAAATGTAACATAATAATGAGAGCCACCAAGATATTGTACTTGAGTTGGTCCCCATACATCTGTATGCACTAGCTTTAACTTTTCATTCTTCTTCTGTTTCCCAACCCTGAGAAATTTGACTCTCTTCTGTTTTCCATAAACACAGTTTTACAGAATTCCAAACTTATCTACTTCAAATCTGGCAGCAACTTCCTTGAGTGGAGAATCTACATCCCCTTCTCACTCATGTGGCCAAGCCTATGATGCCACAATGCTGTATCTGTTCATGTGGAAGCTAAAGAGATAGAATGGTCAGTATTATGAGGACATAAATACAATGTACGTATCTTGTCTCCTTTTGCTATCGCCATTGATCCTTTAGTGATCTTCCACCACTTTTCTCCAAATGTAGATAAACAACCACCATCTCCCAACTGCCCTGTTGAGATCATATTTCTTTTCATAGCATTAATATGCCTAACATCTTTCAACAGCCAATCAGTTCCATTCTTAACTTTTATCCATACCTTACTCATTCCAACAATTTTACATGGCTCATCATCACCCAATAAAACATGTCCAAAATCGCCTGGAACATAATCATGAAAATATTTCCTATGGGGTGTAGCATGACATGAATCCCCTAAATCTACTACCCAATAATCACTAGTATTATCTAATGCAAGAATCAAAGCATCTTGCAACACATCACCTACTACATTTTCTTCCTGGGTAGTTTCCTTTTGTGCATCTCCTTTCTTCTTTAGAGATCTGCAGTCTTTCTTCAGATGTCCTTTCTTTCCACAGTTCCAGCACTCTATTTTTCCCAGTCTGGACTTGGATTTTCGCGTTTTAAACTTGCCACGATTACCTTGGCTCTTTCCTTTCTCCTTTTGTCTTCCCCTGCTCTCCATGGTCAACACATTACCTGATGTCTCATCTGTGCTTTTTCTTCGCATTTCCTCTCTAAAAATAACACCGATAACATCAACAAATTTCAAGGTGTTTGAACCAAAGACAGAGTTACTTATAGCGATGACCAAGCTATTCCAGCTTTCTTGCAATGAACACAAGATTAGAAGAGCCCTAACCTCATCATCAAATTTCACACTTACAAATCTTAGCTGATTTGTAACCGTATTAAACTCATTTAAATGATCAATAACAGATCCACCTTCAGACATCTTCGTATTAAATAAACGCTTCATTATAAATACCTTGTTGGAGGCCGAGGGTTTTTCATACAGCTTACCTAGTTCTCTCATCAAACCCTCCGTTGTCATTTCGTTTGAGATATTGAAAACCACCGATGAAGCAAGGCTCAGCCGTATTGTTCCCAGAGCCTTTATGTCGAGAACCTCCCATTCTTTTCCCTTCATAGCTGATGGCTGCTTTGCTCTTCCTCCCAATGGTAGGAATAGATCCTTATGGTACAGATAGTCCTCCATTTGCATCTTCCATAACTGGAATTTTTAGCCATTAAAATTCTCGACCTTAAAATTTTCTTCTTCCACCATTGCTCCCACTCGAACCAGAAACCCTAGCTTCCTGCGGGTTTATCTACCAAATAGACCTTTAGATCTGATACCAATTGTTAGAAAACCAGGATCGCAGAGCAATAACAATAAATAGAAATGCAAATATAATAACACACACATTACAAGAGAAACACAAATATATCATGGTTCAGCCAACTTGGGCTACGTCCACACTGAAGTTGCCAGTCCTTATTATTATTCCATCCAGCAAAGTGAAGGGATACAACCTGCAGCACAACCGCTGCACTTCCTCTTCACTATTACACAGTCTCTCTTCTTGATCTCAGAGATCTTTACAATGCATAAAACCTAATACATCATTAACCCTAGCCGTGTTACAATGTCTTTCTTTTATAGGGGAAATACAATGGAAAAATACCATGGGTTACCCAAAACCATGGGCCGAAAACTAGTGGCGAAAACAGCCCCAAAAGTTTTTCTCGAGGGCATTGCCCCCAAACTCTCTTTTTCGGGGGCCTGCTGGCCCCCGCGCCCCCCAGCCGGGGGGGGGGGGTGTTCGAACCCCCCCCCCCCCCGGAACCCCT
Organism: Larix kaempferi; assembly: GCA_027924585.1. Taxonomy (NCBI): domain Eukaryota; kingdom Viridiplantae; phylum Streptophyta; class Pinopsida; order Pinales; family Pinaceae; genus Larix; species Larix kaempferi. The sequence goes on from BSBM01001023.1 coordinate 18,607,407, forward strand.
GAACATCGATCCAGGATCATAACAAAACCTAGGGTACGGACATGGATGAATCATCATCTATGCGACTGGAAGATCTGACTCCACAACCAACAATCTCCCACTTGGAGACTGATCACAACAACTCCACTGCTGCTGTAGTTGTTGAACCTTGGACTTGGAAACTTTCTCATTTTCACCTTCATGCTAGAAGGCCAACTAAAACCGAGCAGGAACTCAGTTTTTCTTTGGTCACTACCTTTGTGAACATGTCTGCATGATTCTGGCTAGTATGTATCTTTTCCAGCTTCAACAGTTCATCTTCCAAAACAGAGCGTATGAAATGGTACTTGAGCTGTATATGTTTAGTCCTGGAATGGAATGCTGAGTTCTTTGCAAGATGAATGGCACTCTGGCTGTCACTATACAACCTGCTATCGTTCTGCTTCTTACCCACTTCCTCCATAAACATCTACAACCAAATCATCTCTTTACTAGCCTCTGTAACAACAACATTCTATCCTTCTGTTGTTGAAAGTGCAACAACCTTCTGCAGTCTCGAAATCCAACTTACTGTTGTTCCACCTACAGTAAACACATACCCTATGGTGCTCCTCCTGCGATCCTTATCACGTGCCATATCTGCATCAACATATCCTTGTAGAATAGTGTCTGAACCTCCAAAACATAATGCCTAAGTGGTGGTACCTCTCAAATACCTGAGAATCCATTGTACTGCCTTCCAATGTTCTTTACCTAGATTTTTCATATATCTTCTCACAACTCCCACTGCTTGTGCAATATCTGGTCTTGTGCACACGATGGCATACATCAAGCTGCCAACTGCTGATTGATAGGGAATCTTGGACATGTAATCTGTCTCTTCCCGTGTCTTGGGACACATTTCCTTACTTAGACTGAAATGGATGGCCAGAGGTGTACTAATGGTTTTGCATTCTGCATTCTGAACCTCTCCAACACCTTTTGTATGTACTTACCCTGAGACAATGTCAATTTGCGATTTTTCCTGTCTCTTGTTATTCTCATACAAAGGATTTGCTTTGCAGCACCCAAATCCTTCATCCAAATTAATTAGCTAGCTTCCTTTTGAGTACATTTATATCCTGCATGTTAGACCCTGCAACAAGCATGTCATCCACATACAATAACAAGATAATATATCTTTCATTGTCTAGCTTCTTGAAATAAACACAGTGGTCAGAATGACATCTACTGTAACCTTGTTCTGTCATAAACCTATCAAATTTTAAATACCACTGCCTTGGAGCTTGCTTTAAGCCATACAAACTCTTTTTCAACCTTCATACCAAGTTCTCCTTACCTTTGACCCCATACCCTTGTGGCTGCTGCATATATATCTCTTCCTCCAAATCCCCATGGAGAAAGACTATTTTTAGATCTAACTGTTCAAGATGCAAATCTTCTACCGCCACTAGACTTAAGATAGTCCTAATTGAAGTCATCTTAACAACAGGAGAAAATATTTCATCAAAATCTATACCTTTCTTATGTGCAAACCCCTTTACAATAAGTCTGGCCTTGTACCGCTTCTTTCCTCCTTCTTCTTCCTTCAACTTGTAAATCCATTTGTTCTGCAATGCTCTTTTACCAGTAGGCAAGTGAACCAGATCCCAATTCTTGTTTCCTACTAATGAGTCTATCTCCTCATTCATGCCTTGCTCCCACTTCTTTCTAGTTTCCACCTGCATTGCTTCTTCATAACATTCTAGTTCACCAGTATCAGTCATCAACAAATAATACATTGAAGGAGAGTATCATTCAGGGAGTCTACTTAACTTGGTAGATCTTCTTACAGTTTCAGGAGTTTCAGGTACTTGCTGTTGTTCTTGATTTTTTGGCACCTTGGGAACTTCATTTTCTTCAATTTCATCAAGTACTGTGTACTCTGTGTTTTTCTTTTCCTTTTTTTTCCCTACAACTGATCTTTATACAGGACCTTTTCATTGAATATTACATCTCTACTCCTACTGATTTTGTTATTTTCATAATCCCATAAACGATAACCAAATTCATCCACTCCATATCCAATAAAGGTACATTTCTTGGATTTAGCTTCAAACTTTGTTCTATTTTCTTTATCAATATGGACAAATGCTTCACAACCAAACATTCTAAAAAATGAGTAGTTTACATTTTTATCTGTCCATGCCTCCTTTGGAATACCACCATCCAAAGCACTTGAAGGTCCTCTGTTTATTAAATAAACAACAGTATTTACAACATCCGCCCAAAACTTTAAGGGCAACCCTACATGCAATCTCATACACCTTGCACACTCCATGATTGTTCTGTTCATCCTTTCTGACACACCATTTTCTTGTGGTGTTCCTAGGACTATATTCTCTCTAAGAATCTCATGATATGAACAGTAACTATCAAACTCCTTGCCGCAGTACTCACCTCCATTATCATATCTGAGACACTTCAACCTTTTTCCTGTCTCATTCTCAACCAAAGCTTTCCACTTCTTAAAAGTAGCAAACACATCAGATTTCTGTCTAATGCAATAAACCCAAGTTTTTCTAGTTGCATCATCAATAAATGTAACATTATAATGAGAGCCACCAAGAGATTGTACCTGAGCTGGTCCCTATACATCTGTATGCACTAGCTCTAAGTTTTCATTCTTCTTCTGTTTCCCAAGCCTGAGAAATACGGCTCTCTTTTGTTTTCCATAAACACAGTTTTCACAAAATTCCAAACTTACTTGCTTCAAATCTGGCAGCAACTTCTTGAGGGGAGAATCTGCATCCCCTTCTCACTCATGTGGCCAAGCCTATGATACCACAATGTTGTATTTGTTTCTGTGGAAGCTAAAGATATAAAATGGTTAGAATTATGAGGACATAAATACAACGAACCTATCCTGTCTCCTTTTTTTATCACCATTGATCCTTTAGTGATCTTCCACCACTTTTCTCCAAATGTAGATAGACAACCTCTATCTCCCAACTGCCATGTTGAGATCATATTTCTTTTCATAGCAGGAATATGCCTAACATCTTTCAACAGCCAATCAGTTCCATTCTTAACTTTTATCCATACCTTACCCATTCCAGCAATTTTACATGGCTCATCATCACCCAATAAAACATGTCCAAAATCGCCTGGAATATAATCATGAAAATATTTCATATGGGGTGTAGCATGACATGAAGCCCCTGAATCTACTACCCAATAATCACTAGTATTATCTAATGCAAGAATCAAAGCATCTTGTAACACATCACCTGCTACATTTGATTCCTGGGTAGTTTCCTTCTGTGCATCTCCTTTCTTCTCTAAAGATCTGCAGTCTTTCTTCAGATGTCATTTCTTTCCACAGTTCCAGCACTCTATTTTTCCCAGTCTGGACTTGGATCCTCCCGTTTTAGACTTGCCACGATTACCCGAGCTCTTTCCTCTCTCCTTTTGTTTTCGCCTGCTCTCCATAGTCAACGCATTACCTGATGTCTCATCTGTGCTTTTTCTTCGCATTTCGTCGCTAAGAATAACACCAATAACATCATCAAATTTCAAGGTGTTTGAATCAGAGACAGAGTTACTTACAACATGACCAAGCTATTCCAGCTTTCTGGCAATGAACACAAGATTAGAAGGGCCCTAAACTCATCATCAAAGTACACACTTATAGAGCTTAGCTGATTTGTAACCGTATTAAACTCATTTAAATGATCAATAACAGATCCATCTTCAGACATCTTCATATTAAATAAACGTTTCATTAGAAATACCTTGTTGGAGGCCAAGGGTTTTTCATACAGCTTATCCAGTGCGCTCATCAAACCCTCTGTTTTCAGTTCTTTTGAGATATTGAAAGCCACCGATGAAGCTAGGCTCAGCCGTATTATTCCCAAATTCTTTCTGTCGAGAACCTCCCATTCTTCGTCCTTCATAGCCGCTGGTTGCTTTTCTCTTCCTCCCAATGGTAGGAATAGATATTTCTGGTACAAATAGTCCTCCATTTGCATCTTCCATAACTGGAAGTTTTGGCCGTTAAACTTCTCGACCTTAAACTTTCCTTCTTCTTCCATTGCTCCCACTCGAACCAGAAACCCTAGCTTCCTGCGGGTTTATCTGCCAAAGAGACCTTTGGCTCTGATACCAATTGTTAGAAAAACAGGATCGTAGAGCAATAACAATAAATAGAAATGAAAATATAATCACACACACATTACAAGAGAAACATAGATATATCGTGGTTCACCCAACTTGGGCTACGTCCACACTGAAGTTGCCAGTCCTTATTATTATTTCGTCCAACAAAGTGAAGGGATACAACCTGTAGCACAACCGCTGCACTTCCTCTTCACTATTACATAGTCTCTCTTCTTGATCTCAGAGATCTTTACAATACATAAAACCTAATACATCATTAACCCTGGCCGTGTTACAATGTATTTCTTTTATAAGGGAAAGACAATGGGAAAATACCACGGGTTACCCAAAACCATGGGCCCGAAAAATGGTGGCGAAAACAGCCCCAAAAAGTTTCCTCGGGGGCTATGCCCCTGAACCCCCATTTTCTTGGGGGCATTGCCCCCAAACTCCCTTTTTTGAGGGCGATGCCCCCATGCCCCCCAACCAGTGGGAGGCGGGGGTTCGGCCCCCCTTGACCCTCTGAGCATTGGGCCAGGATCATAACCAAACCTAGGGTACGGACACAACTGAATCATCATCTATGAGACTGGAATATTTGGCTCCACAACCAACAATCTCCCACTTGGAGACCGATCACAACAATTCCACCGCTATTGTACTTGCTGGACCTTGGAATTGGCAACTTTCTCATCTTCACCTTCATGCTAGAAGGCCAACTGAAACCGAGCAGGAACTCAGTTTCCCTCTGGTCACTACCTTTGTGAACATGTCTGCAAGATTCTGGCTAGTATGTATCTTTTCCAGCTTCAACAGTTCATCTTCCAGAACAGAGCATATGAAATAGTACTTGAGCTGTATATGTTTAGTCCTGGAATGGAATGCTGAGTTCTTTGCAAGATGAATGGCACTCTGGCTGTCACTATACAGCATGCTATCCTTCTGCTTCTTACCCACTTCCTCCATAAACCTCTGCAACCAAATCATCTCTTTACTAGCCTCTGTAACAACAACATACTATGCTTCTGTTGTTGAAAGTGCAACAAACTTATGCAGTCTCGAAATCCAACTTACTGTTGTTCCACCTACAGTAAACACATACCCTGTGGTGCTCCTCCTGCTATCCTTATCACCTGACATATCTGCATCAACATATCCCTGTAGAACAGTGTCTGAACTTCCAAAACATAATGCCTGAGTGGTGGAGCCTCTCAAATACCTAAGAATCCATTGTACTGCCTTCCAATGTTCTTTACCTGGATTGTTCATATATATGCTCATAACTCCCATTGCTTGTGCAATATCTGGTCTTGTGCACACCATGGCATACATCAAGCTACCAACTGCTGATTGATAGGGAATCTTGGACATGTAATCTGTCTCTTCCTGTGTCTTGGGACACATTTCCTTACTTAGACTTAAATGGTTGGCCAGAGGTGTACTAACTGGTTTTGCATTCTGCATTATGAACCTTTGCAACACCTTTTGTATGTACTTACCCTGAGACATAGTCAATTTGCGATTTTTCCTGTCTCTTGTTATTCTCATACAAAGGATTTTCTTTGCAGCACCCAAATCCTTCATCGCAAATTAATTAGCTAGCTTCCTTTTGAGTACATTTATATACTGCATGTTAGACCCTGCAACAAGCATGTCATCCACATACAATAACAAGATAATATATCTTTCATTGTCTAGCTTCTTGAAATAAACACAATGGTCAGAATGACATCTACTATAACCTTGTTCTGTCATAAACCTGTCAAATTTTAAATACCACTGCCTTTGAGCTTGCTTCAAGCCATACAAACTCTTTTTCAACCTGCATACCAAGTTCTCCTTACCTTTGACCTCATACCCTTGTGGCTACTGCATATATATCTCTTCCTTCAAATCCCCATGGAGAAAGACTATTTTTAGATCTAACTGTTCAAGATGCAAATCTTCTACCGCCACTAGACTTAAGATAGTCTTAATTGAAGTCATCTTAACAACAGGAGAAAATATTTCATCAAAATCTATACATTTCTTCTGTGCAAACCCCTTTACAACAAGTCTGGCCTTGTATCGCTTCTTTCCTCCTTCTTCTTCCTTCAACCTGTAAATCCATTTGTTCTGCAATGCTCTTTTACCAGTAGGCAAGTGAACCAGATCCCACGTCTGGTTTCCTACTAATGAGTCCATCTCCTCATTCATGCCTTGCTCCCACTTCTTTCTAGTTTCCACCTGCATTGCTTCTTCATAACATTCTAGTTCACCAGCATCAGTCATCAACAAATAATACATTAAAGGAGAGTATCGTTCAGGGAGTCTACTTAACCTGGTAGATCTTCTTACAGTTGCAGGAGTTTCAGGTACTTGCTGTTGTTCTTGATTTTCTGGCACCTTTGGAACTTCATTTTCTTCAATTTCATCAAGTACTGTGTACTCTGTGTTTTCCTTTTCCTGTTTCTTTCCCTGCAACTGATCTTTATACAGACCTTTTCATTGAATATTACATCTCTACTCCTGCTGATTTTGTTATTTTCATAATCCCATAAACGATAACCAAATTCATCAACCCCATATCCAATAAAGGTACATTTCTTGGATTTAGTTTCAAGCTTTGTTCTATTTTCTTTATCAATATGGACAAATGCTTCACAACCAAATGTTCTTAGAAATGAGTAGTTTACATTTTTATCTGTCCGTGCCTCCTCTGGAATACCACCATCCAAAGCACTTGAAGGTCCTCTCTTTATTAAATAAATAACAGTATTTACAACATCCTCCCAAAACTGTAAGGGCAACCCTGCATGCAATCTCATACACCTTGCATGCTCCATGATCGTTCTGTTAATCCTTTCTCACACACCATTTTCTTGTGGTGTTCCTAGGACTGTCTTCTCTCTATGAATTTCATGATATGAACAGTAACTATCAAACTCCTTGCCGCGGTACTCACCTCTATTATCAAATTTGAGACACTTCAACCTTTTTCCTTTCTCATTCTCAACCAAAGCTTTCCACTTCTTAAAAGTAGCAAACACATTAGATTTCTGTCTAATGCAATAAACCCAAGTTTTTCTAGTTGCATCATCAATAAATGTAACATAATGATGAGAGCCACCAAGAGATTGTACCTGAGCTGGTCCCCATACATCTGTATGCACTAGCTCTAACTTTTCATTCTTCTTCTGTTTCCCAACCCTGAGAAATGGATCTCTTCTATTTTACATAAACTATTTTCATAGTATTCCAAACTTACCTGCTTCATATTTGGCAGCAACTTCTTGAGTGGAAAATCTGCATCCCCTTCTCACTCATGTGGCCATGCCTATGATACCACAATGTTGTATCTGTTCCTGTGGAAGCTAAAGATATAGAATGGTCAGTATTATGAGGACATAAATACAACGTACCTATCCTGTCTCCTTTTTCTATCACCATTGATCCTTTAGTGATCTTCCACCACTTTTCTCCAAATGTAGATAGACAACCGCCATCTCCCAAGTGCCATGTTGAGATCAGATTTATTTTCATAGTAGGAATATGCCTAACATATTTCAACAGCCAATCAATTCCATTCTTAACTTTTATCCATACCTTACCCATTCCAACAATTTTACATGGCTCATCATCACCCAATAAAACATGTCCAAAATCGCCTGGAACATAATCATGAAAATATTTCCTATGGGGTGTAGCATGACATGAAGCCCCTAAATCTACTACCCAATAATCACTAGCATTATCTAATGCAAGAATCAAAGCATCTTGTAACACATCACCTGCTACATTTGATTCCTGGGTAGTTTTCTTCTGTGCATCTCCTTTCTTTTCTAAAGATCTGCAATCTTTCTTCAGATGTCATTTCTTTCCACAGTTCCAGCACTCTATTTTTCCCAGTCTGGACTTGGATCTTCCCGTTTTAGACTTGCCACGATTACCTTGGCTCTTTCCTCTCTCCTTTTGTCTTCCCCTGCTCTCCATGGTCAACGCATTACCTGATGTCTCATCTGTGTTTTTTCTTCGCATTTCGTCGCTAAGAATAACACCAATAACATCATCAAATTTCAAGGTGTTTGAATCAGAGACAAAGTTAATTACAACCATGACCAAGCTATTCCATATTTCTGGCAATGAACACAAGATTAGAAGAGCCCTAAACTCATCATCAAAGTTCACACTTATAAAACTTAGCTGATTTGTAACCGTATTAAACTCATTTAAATGATCAATAACAGATCCACCTTGAGACATCTTCATATTAAATAAACTCTTCATACAGCTTACCCAATGCGCTCATCAAAACCTCCGTTGTCATTTCTTTTGAGATATTGAAAGCCACCGACGAAGCCAGGATCAGTCGTATTGTTCCCAGAGCCTTTCTGTCGAGAACCTCCCATTCTTCGACCTTCATAGCCATCGGTTGCTTTGCTCTTCCTCCCAATGGTAGGAATAGATCTTTCTAGTACAAATAGTCCTCCATTTGCATCTTCCATAACTGGAAGTTTTAGCCGTTAAACTTCTCGACCTTAAAGTTTCCTTCTTCTCCCATTGCTCCCACTCGAACCAGAAACCCTAGCTTCCTGTGGGTTTATCTACCAAAGAGACCTTCGGCTCTGATACCAATTGTTAGAAAAACAGGATCGCAGAGCAATAACAATAAATAGAAATGCAAATATAATCACACACACATTACAAGAGAAACACAGATATATCGTGGTTCACCCAACTTTGATTACGTCCACATTGAAGTTGCCAGTCCTTATTATTATTCCGTCCAACAAAGTGAAGGGATACAACCTGCAGCACAACCGCTGCACTTCCTCTTCACTATTACACAGTCTCTCTTCTTGATCTCAGAGATCTTTACAATGCATAAAACCTAATACATCATTAACCCTAGCCTTGTTACAATGTATTTCTTTTATAAGGGAAATACGATGGGAAAATACCACGGGTTACCCAAAACCATGGGCCTGAAAACTGGTGGCGAAAATAGCCCCAAAAAATTTTCTCGGGGGCTATGTCCCTGAAGCCCCATTTTCTCGGGGGCGTTGCCCCCAAAATCCCTTTTTCGAGGGCATTGCCCCCATGCCCCCCAGCCAGTGGGGGGCTGGGGTTCGGCCCCCCTGGCCCTCTGAGCATCGGGCTAGGATCATAACCAAACCTAGGGTACGGACACGGTTGAATCATCATCTATGAGACTCGAAGATCTGGCTCCACAACCAACAATCTCCCACTTGGAGACTAATCACAACAATTCCACCACAGCTGTACTTGTTGGACCTTGGAATTGGAAACTTTCTCATCTTCACCTTCATGCTAGAAGGCCAACTGAAACCAAGCAGGAACTCAGTTTCTGTCTGGTCACTACCTTTGTGAACAGGTCTGCAGGATTCTGGCTAGTATGTATCTTTTCCAGCTTCAACAGTTCATCTTCCAGAACAGAGTGTATGAAATGGTACTTGAGATGTATATGTTTAGTCTCGGAATGGAATGCTGAGTTCTTTGCAAGATGAATGGCACTCTGGCTGTCACTATACAACCTACTATCCTTCTTCTTCTTACCAACTTCCTCCATAAATGTCTGCAGCCAAATCATCTCTTTACTAGCCTCTGTAACAACAACATACTATGCTTCTGTTGTTGAAAGTGCAACAACCTTTTGCAGTCTCGAAATCCAACTTACTGTTGTTCCACCTACAATAAACACATACCCTGTGGTGCTCCTCCCGCTATCCTTATCACTTTCCATATCTGCATCAACATATCCTTGTAGAACAATGTCTAAACCTCCAAAACATAATGCCTGAGTGGTGGTACCTCTCAAATACCTAAGAATCCATTGTACTGCCTTCCAATGTTCTTTACCTAGATTGTTCATATATCTGCTCACAAATCCCATTGCTTGTGCAATATCTGGTCTTGTGCACACCATGGCATACATCAAGCTTCCAACTGCTGATTGATAGGGAATCTTGGACATGTAATCTGTCTCTTCCTGTGTCTTGGGACACATTTCCTTACTTGGACTGAAATGGTTGGCCAGAGGTGTACTAACTGGTTTTTCATTCTGCATTATGAACCTTTCCAACACCTTTTGTATGTACTTACCCTGAGACAATGTCAATTTGCGATTTTTCCTATCTCTTGTTATTCTCATACCAAGGATTTGTTTTACAACACCCAAATCTTTCATCGCAAATTAATTAGCTAGCTTCCTTTTGAGTACATTTATATCCTGCATGTTAAACCCTGCAACAAGCATGTCATCCACATACAATAACAAGATAATATATATTTCATTTTCTAGCTTCTTGAAATAAACACAGTGGTCAGAATGACATCTACTATAACCTTGTTCTATCATAAACCTGTCAAATTTTAAATACCACGGCCTTGGAGCTTGCTTCAAGCCATACAAACTCTTTTTCAACCTGTATACCAAGTTCTCCTTACCTTTGACCTCATACCCTTGTGGCTACTGCATATATATCTCTTCCTCCAAATCCCCATGGAGAAAGGATTTTTTTACATCTAATTATTCAAGATGCAAATCTTCTACCACCACTAGACTTAAGATAGTCCTAATTGAAGTCATCTTAACAACAGGAGAAAATATTTCATCAAAATCTATACCTTTCTTCTGTGCAAATCCCTTTACAACAAGTCTGGCCTTGTACCGCTTCTTTCCTCCTTCTTCTTCCTTCAACTTGTAAATCCATTTGTTCTGCAATGCTCTTTTACCAGCAGGCAAGTGAACCAGATCCCAAGTCTGGTTTCCTACCAATGAGTCCATCTCCTCATTCATGCCTTGCTCCCACTTCTTTCTAGTTTCCACTTGCATTTCTTCTTCATAACATTCTGGTTCACCAGTATCAGTCATCAACAAATAATACATTGAAGGTGAGTATCATTCAGGGAGTCTACTTAACCTGGTAGATTTTCTTACAGTTTCAGGAGTTTCAGGTACTTGCTGTTGTTCTTGATTTTCTGGCACCTTGGGAACTTCATTTTCTTCAATTTCATCAAGTACTGTGTACTCTGTGTTTTCCTTTTCCTGTTTCTTTCCTTGCAACTGATATTTATACAAGACATTTTCATTGAATATTACATCTCTACTCCTGATGATTTTGTTATTTTCATAATCCCATAAACGATAACCAAATTTATCAACCCCATATCCAATAAAGGTACATTTCTTGGATTTAGCTTCAAGCTTTGTTCTATTTTCTTTATCAATATGGTCAAATGCTTCACAACCAAACGTTCTCAGAAATGAGTAGTTTACCCTTTTATTTTCCATGCCTCCTCTGGAATACCACCATCCAAAGCACTTGAAGGTCCTCTATTTATTAAATAAACAACAGTATTTACAGCATCCACCCAAAACTGTAAGGGAAACCCTGCATGCAATATCATACACCTTGCATGCTCCATGATCATTCTGTTCATCCTTTCTGACACACCATTTTCTTGTGGTGTTCCTAGGACTGTCTTCTCTCTACGAATCCCATGATATGAACAGTAACTATCAAAATCCTTGCCGCAGTACTCACCTCCATTATCATATCTGAGACACTTCAACCTTTTTTCTGTCTCATTCTCAATCAAAGCTTTCCACTTCTTAAAAGTATCAAATACATCATATTTTTGTCTAATGCAATAAACCCAAGTTTTTCTAGTTGCATCATCAATAAATGTAACATAATAATGAGAGCCACCAAGAGATTGTACCTGAGTTGGTCCCCATACATCTATATGCACTAGCTCTAACTTTTCATTCTTATTCTGTTTCCCAACCTTGAGAAATCTGACTCTCTTCTGTTTTCCATAAACATAGTTTTCACAGAATTCCAAACTTACATACTTCAAATCTGGCAGCAACTTCCTTGAGTGGAGAATCGGCATCCTCTTCTCACTCATGTGGCCAAGCCTATGATGCCACAATGCTGTATATATTCCTATGGAAGCTAAATAGATAGAATGGTTAGTATTATGAGGACATAAATACAACGTACCTATCCTGTCTCCTTTTTCTATCACCATTGATCCTTTAGTGATCTTCCACCACTTTTCTCCAAATGTAGATAGACAGCCGCCATCTCCCAATTGCCCTGTTGAGATCAGATTTCATTTTATAGTAGGAATATGCCTAACATCTTTCAACAGCCAATCAATTCCATTCTTAACTTTTATCCATACCTTACCCATTCCAACAATTTTACATGGCTCATCATCACCCAATAAAACATGTCCAAAATCGCCTAGAACATAATCATGAAAATATTTCCTATGGGGTGTAGCATGACATGAAGCCCCTGAATCTACCACCCAATAATCACTAGTATTATCTAATGCAAGAATCAAAACATCTTGTAACACATCACCTGCTACATTTGCTTCCTGGGTAGTTTCTTTCTGTGCATCTCCTTTCTTCTTTGGAGATCTGCAGTCTTTCTTCAGATGTCCTTTCTTTCCACAGTTCCAGCACTCTATTTTTCTCAGTCTGGACTTGGATCTTCCATTTTGGACTTGCCACAATTACCTTAGCTCTTTCCTCTCTCCTTTTGTCTTCCCTTGCTCTCCATAGTCAACGCATTACCTGATGTCTCATCTGTGCTTTTTCTTCGCATTTTCTCGCTAAGAATAACACCAATAACATCATCAAATTTCAAGGTGTTTGAACCAGAGACAGAGTTACTTACAGCCATGACCAAGCTATTCTAGATTTCTAGCAATGAACACAAGATTAGAAGAGCCCTAACCTCATCATCAAAGTTCACACTTACAGAACTTAGCTTATTTGTAACTGTATTAAACTCATTTAAATGATCAGTAACAGATCCACCTTCAGACATCTTCACATTAAATAAACGCTTCATTAGAAATACCTTGTTGGAGGCCGAGGTTTTTTCATACAGCTTATCCAGTGCGTTCATCAAACCCTTCGTTGTCATTTCTTTTGAGATATTGAAAGCCACCGACGAAGACAGGCACAACCGTATTGTTCCCAGAGCCTTTCTGTCGAGAACCTCCCATTCTTCGTCCTTCATAGCCGCCGGCTGCTTTGCTCTTCCTCCCAACGGTAGGAATAGATCCTTCTGGTATAGATAGTCCTCCATTTGCATCTTCCATAACTGGAAGTTTTGGCCGTTAAAATTCTCAACCTTAAACTTTCCTTCTTCTGCCATTGCTCCCACTCGAACCAGAAACCCTAGCTTCCTGCGGGTTTATCTGCCAAATAGACCTTTTGCTCTGATACCAATTCTTAGAAAAACAGGATCGTAGAGCAATAACAATAAATAGAGATGCAAATATAATCACACACACATTACAAGAGAAACACAAATATATCGTGGTTCACCCAACTTGGGCTACATCCACACTGAAGTTTCCAGTCCTTGTTATTATTTCGTCCAACATAGTTAAGGGATACAACGTGCAGCACAACCGCTGCACTTCCTCTTCACTATTACACAGTCTCTCTTCTTGATCTCAGAGATCTTTACAATGCATAAAACCTAACACATCATTAACCCTAGCCGTGTTACAATGTCTTTCTTTCATAAGGGAAATACAATGGGAAAATACCACGGGTTACTCAAAACCATGGGCCCGAAAACTAGCGACGAAAACAGCCCCAAAATTTTTTCTCGGGGGCTACGCCCCTGAACCCCCATTTTCTCGGGGGTGTTGCCCCCAAAATCCCTTTTTTGGGGGTGCTAGCCCCCCATCTGGGGGGGGGGGTTCGATCCCCCCCGGACCCCTTGAGCGTCGGGCCGGGATCATAACTAAACCTGGGGTACGGAAAAGGGAGTCGCAAAAAACTATACGGTCCACATGGGGTGGACCGCGGGTTAGGGGGATGAAACCGCGCTTGGCGACCGCGAGTTTCGGAGTGAACCACGCGTTTGGGTACTGCGTGTTTCTCAGCTGGATACGCGGTCTGGTACCGTGTGTTCCAGGGAGGAACATGCGGTGCCAAACCGCGAGTTTAGGTCGAACAGACGCGGTTAAGGACCACGAGTGTAGGCCTGACAGCCGCGGTCGGGAACCGCGGCAGGAAGCCCTAAAGCCGAGGTTTTGGGCCGAGCTATGAGGGTCTTCCGGGGGGAGGGGAAGGACTTATTTATTTGACATGAGTCTGATGAGTCTACTTTGTGTGATTGACAGGATGCCGCAGGTTCTGTGGAGAGAGCGGGAGATTCCTGATGAGATCGTGGCTGTGGTCCGAGGGGATCGCCATGTGCGATCGGTGCTAGGGCTGTGCGGACTACTAAAGTTCGCACAGATACCCATGATACGGTCAGCAGCGTTGCTGCTGAACCGGTTGATTAGTTTCTGGGAGCCGGACATACAGGCTTTCCGAGTACAGGGTGAGAGAGTGGACCTCACCCTGACCGATGTATACTTTCTGACTGGGTTTCCCTGTCTAGGGAGGGTGGCAGACACACAGCTGCGGGTATCTGCGGACATAGACATGGAGGACATGATAGAGAGGTACTGTGGTCCAGAGGCTCGGGTGCGTAGGAATGCACTTCTGGTGAGAGACTTACAGGAGCCATCAGTACAAGCCATGGCGGCATGCGTGGTTCGGGTATTGGGGGTACCAGTCACCTGAGAAGGTGTCTAGGGGCCAGATGCAGCTCGTGGAGCGCGTACTGGGTGGTGTATATTATGTGTGGGGCCAGATGTTCTTGACCTGCGTTCAGCGGCAGCTGACGGCAGCGAAGGAATCGGGCAAGGGGTTTTGCTATGGTTCCTTCTTGTGTGCTTTCTTCGTGGAGAGGGTACCCACACTACGGCCGCGAGTGCCGATCAGAGCAGGAGGTTTGAGGGAGCCGCGGATGGTGCGGTGGGGCGAGATGATGCGTCGCCATGGTGGCAGCGATGTGGGTAGGTATTTTACGCAGGAGTTGTACCTGTAGTGGCTCCAAATACCATTGACACTGGACGACTTCCCGTATAGGGACATGGACTACACGGGAGATCCAGAGGTGCCACGAGCACCAGGACAGGCATGGTGACCCGATGGTACGTATGTTTTTGCTTGCATATTATGGATGTCAAGTTTTATATATACGATAGTAGATTGATATACTGTGACTGACATATGGGTGATCTGCAGATGTGGGTCCGAGGCCGCCGCCAGGACATGTGGCACAGAGGGGGATTGTGGTCGTTCCAGCTCTGCCTGGGCGAGGGGAAGTCCGTCGTCGCGATGCGGAGGGGACACTGGAGTCGGTATGGGAACTACTAGACCGTTTGCTGATAGGGGTGACCGACGAGGGGTGGCGGGATGTCGATCCGGACATGGTTCAGGATTACATGAGGGCACCCCGAGAGTTCAGATCCATTGCGATCTAGGTGGCGATCTTGGTGGACCGGGCACGGGAACAGGAGCCCGTAGGGGATGAGGACTTGCCAGAGGAGGAGCGAGGGGAGGACTCAGAGGCAGCAAATGCAGGCAGTGATGCAGGGAGTGATGCAGGGTATGACTCTCATTAGGGAGTGCAGGGGACTCCCCCCGAGTTTTGTAGCTACGGCATGTATTTTGATGAGGCTTTAGGGATGTATAGCCATTTTTTGTATAGCTGAGTATAGGGGTACTCAGGACATGTATAGCACTGAACATGGATTTTTTGATATATATATATATATATATATGCACGTGGATGCACCTTTGTATGATGTTGTTTTAGTTGTACACACGTGGATGCACTTTATGATTTGTGATATGTTTACATTGCACGTGGATGCAAGTAGGCTAGGATGTTGGGCACGTGGATGCCCCTTGTGTATTTGATGTGATGCAACATGATGTATGTATGATTAGGCACGTGGATGCCCCTATGGATATGAATGTGGTTTTATGGTTTATGTACATGGATGAAAATGTTAATGCGATGCAATCTTTTTTGGGTTTTTATATATTTTTATGAGATGTTACGGGATGATGATGCATGATGTTACATGGTGTGATTGATATGCCAATCTAGGATGTTGTTTTCCATTTGATCTGCGACACTATTTTGGGCTCTTAGGACATGTGTGAATGTTATGGATTCAAACTGTCGGCTGAGTTGTTTTGCGCACAGGAATTTTCTAAAAAGGTAGGGATCACGCACCTGGTAGCAGTTGTTGAGCTGGGAGACAAGTAGCTGGGAGTCAAGGAACACATGAAGGTGACATATGCCGATCTGGAGGGCAATAGTCAAGAGACCGGTCACAGCATCATACTCTGCCTGGTTATTGGTAGCAGCGCCTATACAGATTCCGTCAAGGTGAATCATCTCGTTGGAAGGGGAGTACAAGACCCATGCTGCAGAAGCCAGGTTGGGAGACCAGCGGCTTGCGTCGTCAGCAAAGCCAGTGTAACAAGGTGGAAGATGGTCCATCTGTGGTCATGCAAAAATGATGCATGTAAGATGATGGTAAAAAAGGTGAAAAACAAAAAAGAGAGCAAACTGTACAATGCGGACCAATGAGGCCGCGGTTTCATTTATGGGTAAAAACGCTTAAGATACAACCCATTGCGGGGGTTGCGCAAAGGATGACCTTCGGAGTCGGCTAAGATGTATGCCCCCTTGCCGAGGCAGATCTGCACGATGTAAGGGCCTTGCCACAAGGATTCAAACTTCCTTTTACCAGTTTTGTCATAGGCTTGGTCCTAGGCGAGGACTAGGTCCCCTTCGTGGAAAGTTTGAGGGTGAACATGTTTGTCATAACCGGCTTTGGACCGGTTCTTGGCAGCTTCGATGTTCTGGAGAGTGGCACGACGGTCTTCATCAGCTTGTTCGAGTGTCAGCAAACGCTGCTCGAGGGGGGAAGTGTCAGGGAGGAGCTCAACGACGATGTGTAAGGCAGGAATCTGACATTCAATGGGGAGGACAGACTCAATGCCGTGAACTAAATGAAACGGGGTAAAACCAGTGGTGGTCTTAGTGGATGTACGGTAATCCCATAAGGCAGGGAACAACATGTGGTGCCAATTGGACTTATGCTTGTCAACAGTGCGTTGGAGGATGTTTTTTAGGATTTTGTTGATGGCCTCTACTTGGCCGTTGCCTTGGGGGTAGTAAGCAGAGGAAAATTGGTGTTCAAATTTGAGGAGGGTGGATAACTCACGCCAGACGGCATCTTCGAAGTGTGAACCATGATCTGAGACCAACTGTTTAGGGACCCCAAATCGAGTGATAACATGGTTGAAAAAGAAACAGGCAGCAGTGTCAGCGGTACAATTGAAGGTAGGCATGGCTTCCGCCCATTTGGTAAAGTAATCAACGACGACAATGATATACTTGTGACCGTTGGCAGACGGGGGTCTACACTCCATGAAGTCGATGGCCCACTTACAAAAGGGACCAACGGTGACGGCTGGGTGTAACAGAGCAGGTGGTGTCCGAGCCTTGGGGGCAAAAAGTTGGCAGTTATGGCAATGCTTGACCGCAGTGATGTAGTCGGTGAAAAGTGTGGGCCAGAAGTATCCGGCGCGGACAACCTTTTGGGCAGTGGCCATCCCTGAGAAATGGCCTCTGCAGGCACCGCTATGACAGTCATTAAGGACGTGTTCGGCTTCCTCATGTGTAAGGCAACGACAAAGAATGGTGTCAACCCCTCGCCGGTAAAGGACATCGCCTAAGAGGAGATATCGAGAGGCCTGGTGATGGATGCGACGGCGTCCATTACGGGTGACTTTGGGTCTGAACTTCTGCGTGCGCAGGTATAAAAAAATATCACCGTACCATGGGTCATCGGATGAGATAGTGAATAGGTGATTGTCGGGTAACTCATCGGAGATTGGTTTGGCCGGGAGAAGGGAAGGGAGATCCGTAATAAGCTGGGCAAGCGCGAGGGATTTAGTGCTCTTAGGGGTTTTGAAGGTAAGGTCATATTCCTGGAGGATAATGACCCATTTAGCAACACGACCTTGCAGTAGCCGCCGGTTTAGGAGATAGACCATGGGGTTAGAGTCGGCGACGACTGTGGTATGACTCATTAAGATGTAGTGTCGCAATTTTTGGATGGAAAAGACCACTGCTAGGGCTAGTCTTTCCTCATATGGGTAACGTAGGGGTGGACCAGACAAGGTCTGGCTGACGTAGTAAATGACATGTTCCTGGTGAGAAGCGTCTTCTTGAACCAAGACTCCGGACATGGCATGCTCGGATGCCGAGACGTATAGGATGAAGTCTTGGGAGAAATCTGGAGGGGAGATCAGAGGGGCTTGTGTGAGAGCCTTCTTGAGGGCTTCGAATGCAGCTTCTTCTTGCTCATCCCAGATGAAGGGTATGTGGGTACGGAGGAGGCGCAAAAAACCGTGAACGGTAGTGGCGTAATCAGGAATGAAGCGTCAAAGGAAATTGGATCGCCCCTGCAGAATTTGGAGCTGCCGGAGCGTGCGAGGAGAGGGAAGGTCCAAGATGGCTTGGACTTTCAGGGGATCAACAGTAATTCCTTTCTGGGAAACAATGAAACCCAACAATCGGCCTGCCGGAACGCAAAAGACACACTTGTGCGGGTTCAAGCGGTTTTGATATTTGCGACAACGCAGAAAAACTTGCCGAAGGTCGTTAAGGTGGTCTGATCGTTTCCAAGAACGAGTTGTAAGTTCATCAAGGTAGACTAGCAGGATATGGACCAAGTCGTGAAAGCAATAGGTCATGGCCCGCTGGAAGGTGGCACCAGCATTTTTGAGGCCGAAAGGCATGACGCGATAAGCAAAGGTGCCCCATGGGGTAGTAAAGGCAGTTTTGTACTGGTCTTTCTTACGGATCTGAATCTGGTTGTATCTGGAAAAACCATCCATGAAGGAGAGGACTTCATGCCCCACACACGCATCGATGAGTTGGTCAATAAATGGCGTGGGGAATTTGTCCTTGGGACAAGCACGGTTTAAATCGCGGAAGTCAGTGCAGACTCGGATGGTGCCTTGTTTTTTGTTAACGGGAACGGGGTTTGAAACCCATGTGGTATAGGCAATAGGATAAATGAATCCTACCTTGCGAAGTTTCTCAATCTCGGATTTGACAGCTGGGAGCTTTGAGGGATGAATGGGTCGTTGTTTCTGACGAACGGGGGGTACATCAGGCCATGTGTCAATGTGGTGCTCTATAATGGCGGGGTCAAGATCGGGCATTTCGGTATAGGACCAGGCAAAGACATCACGGAATTCTCGGAAGAGTTTTCGGTACTCCTCAATCTCTTGTTCACTACAGGAGGCTCCTAAGGCAATGCATTCATTGACTCCAGGTGGGTCAGAGATATCTATGTGGATGACGGGTGAGATGTTGGCCATGTTACCCTCCTCGAAGGCATCAGGAGCAGGAATAGGGTCCTTGAACCAGTCAACCTTGGTGGGGAGGAAGTCTTTGGACTCAACCGTGAATTGGGTAGCTGTGCTAGAGGAGGATTCTTCTGGGATGAAATAGGAACGGTGGTGCATGTCATCCCAGGGGTAATCCGGGGCAGTGAGGGCCTCAAGAATCTCCTCATCAGTACGGAAAGTTTGCGTCGTCAAATCGGTTGACGAGGGGGTAGTGGTTGAAGAGATGATATAAATGGTATTAACCTCTCCTGAAGGGGGGGAGACCGGAGGGTGGATCTCCTCAATGGTGGGTGGTGTTGTCTCAAGGTCCAGATTGTTCATCTCATAGAGAGCCGCTTTGTAATCCGGGAGATCGGGACAATGATGTGAATAATGCCCATAAACACCACATATGGCACAGGGGTGGTTGGTACGCAAGGATTTATCTTTAGGCTTGGGGGTGGGGTTTAGTTCGACAACTGGGATGTTGGGGTCATCGTCAAGCATCTGCATGTGCTTCTGTAAGGCTGGTAACTGTGGACACTGATGAGTCGCATGGCCTAACTCGTCGCACAAACCCTCCAGTAAAAAACCCACTGGAGGGTTTTTTACTGTCTTGGGAGGTGGTACAGCAGTGTAAGGTTGTGGGCCTCTGCCCCCAGTGGGTTTGGGAGTAGGAGGGGGAGTCATGGAGGACGAATGGGTAGAGACACCGGGGGGTGGCTGAGTGGTAGTAGCCATGGGTTGCACCGGTTGGAGGACGACGCTTGGTGTCAGCGGGGGAACGGGAGGCAAAAGGTACCAGACGGGTAATCCCAAGGTTAACCCAGGGAGACTAAGGGTAGCCATAACCGGGGCGCTTACTACTCCAGATGGAGAGACTAGGAAGGGGATTGTATGGATAGGTGTAACACCAATGTGGCTAGGTACCAGTGGTGGTTTAGGCAACAAGGGTGGTTGATTGTTAGGTGTTTGGTTATCGTGGGACAGGGTACATAAGTCAGACACTTCGGGCGTAGATGACGGGGGAGGAATGGATTGGAAGGTGGAGGTCATCGGCATGTCTGAATAAACTCCAGGCCCCGTAGAGGAGACAAACGAGGTGGTGGCACGAGAAACAGGTTGTTCAACCATGGGGAGAACATTTTCGGGTGCCGCGGGAGCATTGGGATCATAGTAGGTGAGCTGGTCAACCTTGACCACACGTCCCTCATGGGGGAACATCATGGTGCCAAAAACAGAAGAGGCAACCGCCTGCATGGCGTCCATGTAGCTACGGCCAAGTAAAAGGTTATAATCCAATTGGGCATTGATTACCTCTATGTCGATAAGTATGGTTTTACCACCTAACTGGACGGGGACATTGGGTAGGAGGCCTTGGGGCTGGGCCGACCGACCGTCATAGGCACGTAATGCAGTGGTGGACTGCTGGAGAGTAGGGGATCCCAACTTCTTCCATACAAATGTAGACATAACGCATGTGGAGGCACCTTCATCGATGATGCATCGATGGATGACAATATTCCGAACGGAAACAGAAACTTGGAATGCTAAGGAGGAAGGCAGGCGTGGTTCGGATTGGTCCAAATCAAATGCCCTTAAATTCAAATCATGTGGGTCAATCACCCCAATGGCGGAGAGTAAAGTCTTGCGTTGGGAAGGGCAGTTTTTCAAGACTTCTAACGCAGACATGGCTGCGGGAGATTGGGCTAAGTCATCGACGATGTTGTAGTTTGATGCAGCCCGCGCATTGGGGTTGTTGTTGATACGGCGAAGCGGGAAACGACGTGCTTTGGGAGCACCCTCTAGTGGAGGCGGGGGTATGCGTAACGCTTAATCAGTAGGATGAGCGTTAGGGGTTTTCTCAGCAGGAGGGACTTCAGTGGTGGAGCCATATTGGTTCCGACGAGTCTGGAGGTTGATGTCAGTGAATGACATCATCAACAAGTGGTGGGTTCCCGAGTCAAACATGGGTTGATCGGGAGTAGCGTACGTGATTTGTTGTTGGGGTTGCACGTTGGCTTGAGGGGGATCCAACGGCTGAGTGTTCACTACGCCTTGGTTGGGTAAGGGGTTTTGCAGCACCAAAGGTGGCTGCTGAGGTTGAGGGGGGTTAGGTGGCGCCTGAGGAGCTGCATGCCCTTGGCGATGGGCATCATCAACCCAAAGTTGTCGCGCTCGCTCCAAGTGTGGGAAAGCATGTGTATAATGGCCATAGACCCCACAAATAGAACAAAGTTGGTTTGTTCGCAAATTAGGGATCTTAGCCTGCTTGGGCGGGCGATCAGGGTTTTGGTTAGCAGGGGCCGCATTATTATTGTCGGGGGGATTAGCTGGTTGACCAGCTTGGTCTGTAGGTTCGTTGTTCCCACGATTACGGCCCTTGCCATGGTTTTGTTGGCCCTAGTTGCATTGGTTGTTCTGGTTTTGCTGCGGGTTTTGTTGGGCATAAAATTGCCCTTGGGAAGTAGGTGGATTATGAGGTTGCGCAGGTGCTGGAGCAAGCTGCGGGGGATGATATGCAGGTGGAGGCTGCGCAGGTGCAACAACTTGAGGGGGTTGCTGATATGGCGGCGGAGCGGGTTGTGAGTTTGCCGCAGGGGCTGCCTGTGGCGGGTAATAGGCGGGTTGTGCTTGTGAAGGCGCAGGTACTGGTGCAGCCTGCTGGTGGTAATAGGGCTGAGGTGCGACTGGGGGAGCGTAAGCAGGAGTCGCATGACCGAAGCACTGAGGTGGACATGAGGGTCCATGGGAGTGGTGGTGATGTGTCATGGGAGCATATGAGTTGGTTGCTCCAGACTGTGAGGTAGCCCACGAAAGGTCGGGGCCAGGGGTAGGACGTGCTATGGAAAATGGTTGGGGATGCGAAGAAACACGGCCAATGATGCCGTCTGCAGCATGGGATGCCCCCGTCGCATTATGCTGGGAGGAATCTCCATGAGGGGCATCAGGTATAATGGTATAAAGGTAACCCGACTGGGCGTAAATGAGGTCGAACTGTTGGGCCTTAAGGATGGCCTCTTCTTCAGACTGGGGTCTTTCTGATGCTACATCCTTAGCAATGACAGGGAGAAGGGATTTGAGGAACCAATCGAGGAAGATACGGTCGTCTAATTTGATCTTGCATAAGCTACGGCGTCGACGCCACTCATGAATGTGGTCCGTGATGTGGGTAGCCGTGTTTTGTCTGCAGGATAGGAGGATCTCAACGCCCGCGTCATAGTGGACAGGTAACTGGAAGAACTGCAGGAAGGTCGAGGCAAGGGAAGCAAAGGTGGCATGGGTCCCATGGGGTTGCTCGATATACCACTTGGCTGCAGAGCCAGTGAAGGTGCGCTGTAAGAGACGGAGGCGAACAAAATCATCCACTATGGAGTTGGAGGAACACCATAAATGGAAGGACATGATGTGGTTTTGTGGGTCCTCACCTGCCTTGCCCTCGAACTTAGGGATGTCATAGGGGAGCTTGGTAGGAATATGAGGCCACGCAGGGTCGTGTCGAATAGGATCGTTGGTCAATCTGGCCAGGTCAGGTAGGTTGAGGATAGCCATGAATGGCAAACTGGAAGAAGGATGTGACACAGCAGTGGGTTGGACCAAGTTGGGGCCAATGCCCCCAAGTGGAGGGACAGGATTTGGGATGGTGCCCCCAAGTGGGGGAACGGAGGTAGTATAGGATGGGCCTACACCACCATGGGTAGTGTGAGCCACTGATGGAGTGGGGATAGGTATTCCCGCTGTGGGAATAGGGGTCGTGAGGGGAACGGTAGATGGGGGCCCCATGGAGGGCATACCCAAAGCAGGTGTAGTAACTGGTGTAGTGGTGGATGTACCACCAATGGTCCCTATAACAAAAGGAGTGGAAGTCGTGCCAGCCATGGGGCTAGTAGGGGCAGTGTAAATGGGGTTCTCAGACTCTGTTTCAGAATCGGAGGTAAAGTAAGGTGCGTCAATGTCTGGTGACGGAGTCCTATGTCGTTGACGAGTGGAGTCAAGTGACAAGGCTCTAGATCTGTGATAAGTGGTATCAAGTGATGATGATCTGTGGCGATGACAGGTGGTGTCAAGTGAACCGTGCTGTGGGGGCTCGCCCCTGAGGCACCGAGAATGTCTCGAGGACTCAATGGTGACAGATGGTGTCAAATCTCTGTGGGTTGAGGTGAGTAGAAAAACAACTCAAAAATCCTAATGCAACCGAGTGTGTAGAAGGAGAGCTCAAAAACAAGGCACTCATGCCAACAACCAACTCAAAACACCTACTGCAACAGCTGTGCTACAATAAGTGGAGTATCAACAAAGATGGTCAGAATACCAACAAGCAGGAGGTTTCCTAAAAATAAAAAATGGTGGACTCACTAGACCAAAGGGAGGTAAGGGAGCATGCAAACACCTAACTAAAAGTATTCTGACTCAACTAGACATATCCTCTGCAAGGTGATGAAATCCAAGTTAGACAATATGAATAGGAAAGCCAAGTGGCTAAGATATCCCCCTACTGGGAGGGACACCGGGTAGTCAATCCTAGAAGAATGGAAACTAAGATACCCCGTTCATGACACGTCCAGAAAGGTGAATCTGTCGTTTGGTCCTTTTACCGCAATACCCCAATACAGGGATATCCCGAGAACTGCGAAAGGTATCCCTTCGGTTACTGAATGGAGTGCGGTATTCCACTCAAGCCTCCGAAACTAGTCTCGCGACTTCAACCCTCCTAGGGGAGAGGCCCTCTGGTAAACTGGTCGTGACTGTGCCAAAAAGTACTAGGGGATTTTGGTTCCCTAATTGGACAACAACTATGTCTCAAGTGTAAGTAACTACAATGATTCTTTCGTGTTCCCCAAGTGGGGTTAGAATATTGGTTGAGTTAAGTATTTTTTAAGGCTCACTTGAATTATGTGACAGAGTGTGTGCTCGTGAGGTGATGAACCCAAAATAGAAGTGCCACAAGGGGGGCAACTTCTAACTATCAATAATACTGAATTTGAAACTTTAACTTGCAAAATTTTCTGAATTAAAAATACTAAAATTTTAAAAAGATTCTGTAAAGGGAACATAAATTATGTTGCAGAAAAGGCTGTAGGGAAGTGGGGCTACAGGTAGGACATATGGCTGTTTAGATGCAAAAAATATTGCAGCAAAAGGGGCTGGGCTCAAATTAGGGAAAAAATGCAGAAATCAGACCGCGGGTCTGTGGAGAGTCTGAGCAGGCGGACCGCGGGTTTAAGGGAAACAGACGCGGACAGGTCGCGGCTTTCGGGCCAACAGAGGCAGTCGGGACGCAGGAAACAGGTTAAAAGACGCAGTCGGGTCGTGGGAAAAAGGGTGATAGACGCAGTCGAGACGCAGGAAAGGGGCTAAAAGCCGCAGTCGGGACGCGGGAAAATGGCCGACAGGCGCAGTCAGATCGCAGCAAACAGGATGATTAGCCGTGGTCAAATCGCAGGTAACAGACTTTAATCTGCCGGCAGGGCATCGGAAACAGTCTGAGAGCCGCGGTCGGGTCGCAGGTAAAGGCCTGAAAGACGCGGTCGGGACGCGACTGCAGAGGGAAAAGACGCGGTGTATGGTGGCCGAAAGGGACAGCCGAAAGGAAAACGGGAAATTATTGCAGAAAACGAAAAAAAAATTTAAACGAAAACCAGAAATTCAAACCTAGGGGAGTCGCCAAAACTGTAGCTAGGGTTTTACCCCTAGCTTGTGCAAATGAGCACCTACTAAGGAGAAGGGAATCCTTAGTAGCAATTCAGTAAATGGAAATTATTATGCTAAAACAGAAATGTAAACTACTCTAAAACATGTGCATGAAACATAAACAACAAAATGTAAATAATGGTTTTTGTATTAATATTACCTCCAATGTGAAGGTTGGTGAAGCTCTTGCAATGTCCAAGAGGGTTGCTCCAAGCTCCAACTTGCTCCTCCTCTTTCTCCAATGGTGGAAATGGGCCAAAAGGGGCTCTCAAGGTGAAAGTGGCTCAATGGTGAGCTAGGGTTTCAAGAGAGATTTTGGCAGAGTAAGGGTGCTTATGATTGTGGATGTGGAATAAGGGGTCTCCATCACCTATTTATAGTTTTTTGGTAATGGAGTGCTGACCCATGGTTTTGGGAACCATATGGTTTAGGGCAGCTGTATAGGGTTTTTTCCTCCTTTTCCTCATTATTTTATATTTTGTATTCCCTTTTTAGGGGGTTTTTGCTATTTTTAGAGGAATTAGGGGTTTTTTAGCCTTTTTAAGGCTTTTTTGATGGTTTTGTGGCCTTTTGGAGGCATTTTAGGCCTTTTGGAGGCTTTTTATTGGTATTTTTAAGGTTTTTAAGGGAAATATGGTATGAAAATGGACAAATGAACCATGTAATGGGATAGATGAGGTAGTGAACACTTTTTGGGTGTTAACAATTATTCCAAATCCCAAAGCTTCCACCCCAAACCTAGGAAACTAGTAATTTTCCTCCTTGGCAATTATTTGACCTTTAGCATCAATTTGACAAAATCTAATGAATAGGGCCAATTTTCTTAGGCCATTGTGACCCAATGCCAAATTTTGGACATGACACACTACCAAATCCCAGACTTGTACGAGATGGAACTCAAAACAACCCCAAACAAAACCAAACAACTCAATCACACAAAGAAAAATGGGATCTCTGACTGGATCTTGCAGTACATAGAGAGTTTGCATACAAACAAACACTCAAAAGCAGAAAGGAGAAAGGGTGCCTGTATGGAAACTTTGATAGATTGACGTAGTCTGTGCTTGTGCACAGTGTGACGTCACAGTTCACCAATGCGAGGAGTGTGACGATGTCGCAGTATACCAATGGAAGGGTTGCGACGAGAATTCCACAGACAAAGAATAGAGATTAAAAAAGACACAGTGTCGCTATGAGTACACTGACCAGGTGCGACAGGAGAGATCCAAGTTAAAAAATGAGCCAAATATCCAAGTAATGAGCAATGAACTGGTTTGAAAATGAAAAGTACAAACTCAGAGGAAGGTAATCAGATCTTCAAAGTGAAGATATGATGGTGAAACCAGCTTAGGAAGAAAATGACAAATGAAAAAGGCTTGGTAAGAAATCAACTGAAAATAACATTCAAATTGACACTACAAAGCAATGTTCTTCCCCCGTATGGTCGCCAGATTTGTTTGACAGACAATCCACTCGAGAGGATGCGAGCCGTATCTCCCTATCTCAATGTGAGTTTAGAACAAATAGTACAGACTATAAACTACATTCCTAGATCTAATTAAGGATCGAGTCACTATATGTCTTACCTTGAACTTGTAGTCCTCTCTCCTGGATGTTGCTCCACGCCTTGCAGTTGTTAGATCTCAGCTGCAAGACCTGTCAAGATACACAGAACAATGAAAACAAGTAAAGAGCATCTATACAATAATAGATCTAAGTAAACAATTAAGCAAGTAAAGTACACAATATCATCAATCACAATAATATTGGTGGAAAGCATTTATATTACTGTAAATATAGGGAAAGTACATAGAAGAATGACTACAACCAAATCTTAACAAAGCAGCCCTTCTCCATCCAAGCCAAATGCCATATCCTCCCAAGGAAGTGTGAGTCTCTCAATGGATGAGTAGAGATCTCTCAATGATGATTTCACCAACATGTAGACACTATAGACTTCCCCTCTTTAGAGAGGGGTAAAGATTCACTTATATAGGACTAAGTGGATAGGGTAAGGATATGATAGGTTGAGATATGGTAGGAGAGAGATAGGGGATCCTCCCAAGAGGTTAGGAACCGAGTGCCATCTCTCCCAAGAGGTCAGGGATAAGGATCCAAGTCAACATGTGTTAACACCTAAAAAGTGCTCACTAGCTCATTCCCTTATTCACATGATCCATTTGTCCACTTTTCCACCATCTGAGCCTCTGAAACCAACAAAAGGTCACCAAAAGACCTTAGTACACCCCTTTTTCCATTAAAAAAGATTATTTTTCCTGAAAAGCATAAAAAACCCTCAAAAAGGGTCCAAATTCCCAAAAATATTAAAAAGGGAATTAAAATATTAATTTTATTCAAAAAAGAAAAAAGGAGGGAAAAGTACCTAAACCATGTTGGTCAATACCATTTGGTTTCCACAAAACCACAAATGATATTCCCCACCACCAAAACCTATAAAAAGGTGGTAGGGGCTCCTCATTTCACATCCATCCATTATCTCATCCTCATGCTGCCGAAATCTCCCTTGAGTATTTTAGCCATTGTAAGCAACCTTGGAGAAGGAGACCTCTTGGAGCTTGGAGCTACTCATCTTGGGAGTTGCTCAACATCAACCTTCACCATTGAAGGTATTATCGCAAGCACTTGCTTGCCTCCCATCTTTCAATACAAATTCATTCTTTAATATTTTCTTGTTCTTGTTTTTTAAATGTTTACATTATTTGCTTATATTCTTGCATAGATCCATGATTAGTTTTGTTTAGATTAGTTTCTTGTTTAATTCTATTGAAACTGCTGCTACTAGTTAGCAGGTGCCCATAGCACTAAGCCTGGTTGCAAAACCGGGCCAACAGTTTTTGGCGACTCCGCTTGGTTTGAACAATAGATCTCTAGTTTTGCTTTTAATCTTAGTTTTTTATTAGTTTTTATCCTTTTGATCCATAGATCTACCATCTTAGACAGCAGATCCATTGCTGCTCTAAGATTTGGCCCCATTAACAGCCCGGAATTCTCAATTTTCGGGTTCGTTTTTCGGCTTCCGCGCACGGCTTTCGCCTCGCGGTTTTTAGCCAGACAGTCGCGCGGTCCATCGCAACTTTTTTTCTTTTTTCCGCGCGGTTCACCGCGACTTTTCGGATTTTTTCCGCGCGGTTCACCGCGGCTTCGCGGCCTGTTTCCGCGCTGCACATTGCGGCTTCGCGGTCATTTACCGCGCTGTACATCGCGACTGCGCGCCCCTTTTTCGCGCGGTTCCCCGCGGCTTCGCAGACATTTTCCGCGCTGCACATCACGACAGTGCGCCTAAATCCCGCGCGGCCCATCGCGACTGTGCGACAGAAACCCGCGTGGTCCATCGCGGCTTTTCTGTCAAAAGCTGCGCTGCTAGTTTTTTCATTCGGCCATTCCGATTCAAAAAATTAATTGCTTACTGTACTTTTTGCCCATATAGCACATTTTTACAGTATTAAATTCTGCATATTTTACAGCTATAGAAAAAATTTCACTATTTAAATGCACATCTAGAAGTCTTTCTAAAAAAATTTCAAGAAAGTGAAAGAAAGATTTATTTTGCAGTTTATCTAGGTTAAAATCTTTTCCTGTTTACTTCTTTAAAAAATCTTTCCCTCAGCAATTTCCTTGAAAATAAAACCATTTATTTCTTTTAAAGAAGTCTATTATTTGCTTTCATGATTCAAAAGATCCTTTGTTTTTTGAGTTGATTGTGGAAAGCATTTTAATTTCCATTTATTGAAAAAAGTCAAAAATTTGCTTTGTTATTTTCAAAAGATCCTTTATTTTTTGGAAATTATCAGTAAAGCATTTACTTCTTTCAAGTTTAGTTTACAATACCACATGTGCACCCACTCGATCACTTAATTGAACTGAGCCTTAAAACGTACCCTAATTTCAACACACTTTTAACCCCACTTGGGGAACACTAAAATAACTTTTGTAGTTAGGTAGTATTGGGGGGATAGGTGTTCCAATAACACCCCTCAGTTATTACATCCGAGACATAGAAGTTGTCCAATTAGGGAGCTAAAATCTCTTAGTACTTTTTGGCGCGGTCACAACCAATTTGTGGGAAGGCCTCTCCCCTAGGAGGGTTGAAGTCGCGAGGATGGTTCCGGAAGCCTGAGTGGAATACCGAAATCCATTCAGTAACCGAAGGGCTACCATTCGCAGTTCTCGGGATATCCCTATATTGGGATATTGCGATCAAAGGACCAAACGGCAGATTTACCTTTTCTCGACGCGTCATGAACGGAGTATCCTAGTAGCCTTTCTTTAGGATTGATTACCCGGTGTCCCTCCCGGTAGGGGGATATCTAGTCGTTGTCTCAACATTCATATTGTCTGACTTGGATTTCATCACCTTGCAGAGGATATCATTTGTTTGAGTCACAATACTTTTAGTTAGGTGTTTGCATGCTTCAACCCACCTTTGGTCTAGTTACACCTATTTTTTCTAGAAACCGTTTGCATGTTGGTACTTTGACCATTTGTTGCATTCCTCCACTTATTGCAGCACAACTGCTAGAATAAGTGCCTTTTTTGAGGTTGATTTTTTGGCCTGAGAGCCTTCTTTTTCACTCACCTTCTTGCACCCTTGGTTTCATTAGGGTTTTGAGCTTTTTATATATATCACCACCTGATACTTAAACATATTTTTTCACAAAAACTTATTTTCTCACCATTGAGAATTTTAGACGCTCTCGTCATCTACAGGGCGAACTCCCAGATTTTAGCCTCCTTGGCTCTCCACGTCACCGACGCAGAGCCTTATCCCTTGATTCGACACATCGTCGGTCAACCAGACGGTCATCTGATTCTGACACGCCTCGCTTCACCTCTGATTCTGAGGCAGAATCCGAAAACTACGTTATATTACCACCACCCACCATTATGGCTGGAACACCATTTGACCCATTGTTTACCAGCACCATAGGCGAGACATCCACAGACCCTTCTGTGGCTGTGCCATCCATGGAAACAACCACCCCCCTGGGTATGCCCAACATGGGCAACACTCCACATTTAGGAATGCCCAACACAGGGCCACCACCTGTTATGGGTATGCCCAACATAGGGGTCACACCCCCTCTAGTTTCCACAAACCCTATCCCAGGAATCCCTACTGCTATTCCTAACCCAAGTGTAACCCATGTTGCACTTGGAGGCGCTGGCCCATACCAGACTACACCTATTTGAGGGCACACACCCTCCATACCTAGCATACCTTTAGGCGCTACTGGACCCCTACATCATACCACAATGACTAGGCAGGTCCCAGTTTCAGTCTCCACATCTGCTAGCTTACCATACATGGCGAGTCTGAACCTGCCAGACTTAGCTAGGCTCACCAATGACCCCATCAGACACGATCTTGTGTGGCCTCACATGCCCACCAAACTCCCCTCCGACATCCCTAAGTTTGAGGGTAAGGCAGGTGAGGACCCCCAGAACCATATCATGTCCTTCCATCTATGGTGTTCCTCCAACTCCATAGTGGACGACTCTGTCCGCCTCCGTCTATTACAGCGCACTTTCACTGGCTCTGCAACCAAGTGGTATATCGAGTAGCCCCATGGGACGCATGCCACCTTTACCTCCCTTGCCTCCACCTTCCTGCAGTTCTTTCAGTTACCTATCCGCTATGATGCAGGCGTCGAGATCCTACTGTCTTGTAGACAGAACACGGCCACCCACATCACTGACCACATTCATGAGTGGCGTCGACGATGAAGCCTCTGCAAAATCAAATTAGACAACCGTATCTTCCTAGATTGGTTTCTAAAATCCCTTCTCCCTCTCATTGCGAAGGACGTGGCATCTGAAAGACCCCAGTATGAAGAAGAGGCCATCCTCAAAGCCCAACAATTTGATCTCATTTACGCCCAGTCGGGTTATCTATACACAATCATACCTGACGCCCCACGATGCGACTCTTCACGCAGTGACACGCCGGGGTCATCTCATGCCGCCGATGGCATTATTGGCCAAATCACACCCCAAGCTAAACCTTTCAGCATGGTAAGTACCATGCCTGCCCCAGACCTCTATAGGGCTACATCCAATTCCGGAGCAACAACTTACGCTCCAACAAACCAGACACATCATATTCATGGACCCTCTTGTCCGCAACATTGCTATGGGAAA
Source organism: Larix kaempferi (assembly GCA_027924585.1). Lineage (NCBI taxonomy): Eukaryota > Viridiplantae > Streptophyta > Pinopsida > Pinales > Pinaceae > Larix > Larix kaempferi. Next base: position 18,638,671 of record BSBM01001023.1, read on the forward strand.
GCGCCATCAGCATATGTACCTTCTACATACCATATCCAACCTATGACACATAACCCCATTCAGTTCTCGCCACAGCAGATGCAGTACCCACAGCAAGCTGCACCAGCTAATCCACCACATCCAATAGCTCAGGGGCACCAACAACCCCAACAGGCAGCTGGACCACCTCCAACTCCACCAACATATTATCCACCGCAACCTGCTCCTGCACCTGCGGCTCCCCAGAATCCCCCCAATGCTCAAGGGCATGTGTACGCACAACAACATCAGCCCCAGTACCAAAATAACCAATGCAACCAGGGTGGGCAACCAAACCGCGGAAGAGGACGTAACCATGGAAACAACCAAAACCATAACCAAGCTCCACAACCTACCCATCCTCCGCAAAACAATAACGCGGCGCCTGCTCATCAGAATCCTGATCGGCCACCTAAGCAAGCCAAAAATGCTAATTTACGAACAAACCATCCTTGTTCTATTTGCGGTGTCTATGGCCACTATACCCACGCTTGCCCACATCTGGAGCGAGCTCGACAACTATGGACAGATGACGCCCATCGTCAAGGGCAGGCAGCTCCTCAGCCACCACCCAACCCTCCACCACCTCAACAACAACCTTTGGTGCTACAAAACCCTTTTCCAACACAAGGAGTGGTGAACACTCAGCCGTTAGCCCCCCCACATGGCAACGTGCAACCACAACAAATCACTTACGCCGCTCCTGATCAACCCATGTTTGATTCAGGCACTCACCACTTATTGATGATGTCCACTACCGACGTCAATATCCAAACCCGTCGGAACCAGTATGGCCCTACCTCTGAAGCCCCCCCCGTCGATAAGGATACTAACGCTCATCCCACCGATCAGACGTTACGGATACCAGCTCTTCCACTCGATGGCGCATCTAAAGCACCTCGTTTCCCACTCCGCCGTATCAACAACAACCCCAATGCACGGGCTGCGTCAAATTACAACATCGTAGATGACCTAGCTCAATCTCCCGCAGCCATGTCTGCGTTAGAAGTCTTGAAAAACTGTCCTACGCAGCGCAAGACTTTACTTTCCGCCATTGGGGCGATTGACCCAAATGATTCGAAATTGATGACCTTTGATTTGGACCAGTCCGAACCACGTCTGCCTTCCACCATAGCAGTCCAAGTTTATGTTTCTATTCGGAATCTTGTCATCCATCGATGTATCATCGATGAGGGTGCCTCCACATGCGTCATGTCCACATTTGTTTGGCAGAAGTTGGGATCCCCTACTCTCCATCAATCCACCACTGCATTGCGGGCCTACGACGGCCGGTCAGCTCAACCTCAAGGTTTACTACCCAAGGTCCCGGTCCAATTAGGTGGGAAAACTGTGCTCATTGACATAGAGGTCATTAATGCCCAGCTCGATTATAACCTTTTACTTGGCCGCAGTTACATGTACGCCATGAAAGCGGTCGCCTCATCTGTTTTTCGCACCATGATGTTCCCCCACGAGGGACACATGGTCAAAATTGACCAACTCACCTACTATGATCCCAATGCCCCTGCAGCACCTGAAAATGTTCTTCTCATGATTGAACAACCCGCTTCTAGTGCAAATACCTCCTTTGTGTCTTCTGTGGGACCCGAACTTTACTCAGATACACCAATGACCTCTACATTCCAGGCCATTCCACCACCGTCACCGGAGACCCATGTCGCAAACCTCTGTACTCTTTCACAGAATACACAAACACCCGGTAGTCAACCACCATTGGTCCCTAGTCACATAGGTGTTACACCCATCCACACCATCCCCTTTCTATTTCCTCCTTCGGGTGTAGTAAGCGCCCCGGTTATGGCTACCCTTAGTCTACCCGGGTTAACATTGGGATTACCCGTGTGGTATATTTCACCTCCCGTTCCACCGCCGACACCAAATGTCATCCTGTAGCCGGTGCAACCCATCGTCACTTATACCCAACCACCTCCCAGTATCACTACTCCTTCGTCATCGACGAATCCACCTCCACTCATCAGGCCCACTGGGGGCATAGGCCCACAACCATACACTGTGGTACCCCCACCCAAGGCGGTTAAACCTCCCCCCGTATTCCGTGCTCCTCCAAAATGCTCGTTGTGTGATGAGTTAGGCCATCCAACACATCAGTGTCCGCAGTTACCTGCATTGCAGGAACACATGCAAATGTTGGACGACGACCCCAACATCCCGGTGGTCAAACTAGATCCAAACCCCATGCCTCGTGATAAATCACTGCATACCAACCACCCATGTGCGATATGCGGTATTTACGGCCACTACTCCCATAACTGTCCTGACATTCCAGATTACAGAGCAGCCCTCTACGAGATGAACAATTTGGACCTTGAGACGGCACCCCCTACTATCGAGGAGATCTACCCTCCCGCATCATCCTCATCCGGAGAGATTAACACCATTTACATGGTTTCCACTGGATACCCCTCTGTCCGGTTGGCCCCTTCAATTGATCCCTTAGACACACATGTTCAACCCTTTCAAATCGACGAGGAAACCACAGGTCCACAACATGGGGGCAGGCCCAAAACCTTGCTTACTCATCATCATCGTGATTCTCATCGGAGATACTGGGGGAATCCACCCCACAAAGGGAATCCCCCATCATCATATCATCACTTCAGTATGCCACCACAGCCCACAGCCTCATGGTATAACACCCTGCTAGCAATTGCTCAATGCCCTATTGATCTCTCTCTGAGACAACATCTGCACCACATTGACACCTCTGAGTTAGGGGGCATAATAGATTACCTCGACCTCGGGATAGGGGGCATGATCAATCATTTTGAACCTTCCCCATCATCTCTATCTCAACACCTCAATGAGCCCATCATTCAAACCAACACATATGTGATCCACAATCACAAACCCCATGCACATAGCATGGGGGAAGGTCATTAACCCTGGTCACTTTTTCATATTCGTGATCTCAACCATTTTTGAGGTCACGTGTCACTTGTATATTTGAGTTGATTTTATGCAGATAGTATTTCCCCCCGCGGGTCATCATTTCTCCCCACCACTGCATCATTGGCTTGGTGGGCTCACCTTTATTTGTAGCAATTTTTTAACCTAGTTATTTGCTTTGACCATTCCGGAGTCCTTATGACCTCCGTTTTTCGCACCATTTGCACTGCCGGATTCATATTTCCGCACTCGTGATGATGCTTGAGATCATTTCTCGCTCTCACGCCCATACTTTTCGGCCATTTTTTCAAAATGCCCTCTCATTGCCTCGGTTTGCATGCCACAAAGCCGCATCGCCCTTTTGACAATCTTTATATCAACGGATCCAGTATCCCACACACGTGATGATGCTTGAGATCATTTCTTGCTCTCACCTTTACATTTTTTGGGCATTTTTTCCATACCCCCTCGTCACCTCGGTTTGCGTGCCACATCGACCGTTTTCCGTTTTGGACTTGTCATACATCACCGGATTCAGTTTTTCGCGCTCGTGATGATGCTTGAGATCATTTCTCGCTATCACGTCCCGATTTTCAGGGCATTAGTACACCCCTTTTTTGTTCGGTATAATTTTATCCCTTTTTTGGGCCGAGCAACCACTTTTACGAAAAAGGCACTTAGGGAGTTTCTGTTAAGCTCTTTTCTGACTCCTAAAAACAATGAAAAGATTGCCGAGCAACCTTGCTTCCTTTCATGCTCGTTAAACGTATCTGAAAGGGCGTCTACCTGGTATAAGTTTACCCCTTTTTCCGGACCTTGTAGACTAATTACGAAAAAGGTATACTCTAGTCACATCGGCTAGAAGAGTTCTCCATCCGCATCATTTTATGCTTTTTCGGGCCTTGGAGACTAAACTTACGAAAAAGAAACACCAATAGAGTCCACTTACCGTTTTCAGACTCTCTAAACATGAAAGCAACCATGAGCATGAGCCGTCCTGGGCTCACAAAATCCACAGGACCGTACCATTTCAGAGCACACTTTTATACCTTCTTGGAGCTCATTAAAACTACGAAGAAGGAATCAATGGTGCCTCTTGGCGCCACGACAGATCACATCTACTCATTAGGCAGCTTCCCCATTTTGGTCACCTTTGTTCAGAGTATTCTGCAGTATGTCACCTTGATAATCCCTCGACGGCACCTATCAGCTCGTCCTCCCCCCCAGAGTCAATATATACCATTCAGTCAAAGCAATGATCCCCACACCTACAAGTCAGTTACCCACGCTACCAGGTCAACCATGTCATCATGCTCTGAAAAAAGGAGGTTTGAGTCTACCCACTATATGACCCCAGTTATTTCCCATTCCCACAAGTATGTCAGTCCTACCATCAGTACTACAACACTTCAGTTTTACACCTCGTGCTCCTATCAAGGAAACATCATTGCCTTGTTAGTTGCTGGTCTCCCTCTGTCGACGACAACCACATTGATTCCAGAGGATAGACCTAGAGGCCCCTGTGTCTTGGACTCATCACCATTTATGATGAGTGCCTACGAATCACTTCGAGAGGAATCTTCAGTGCCTCTCCAAATGGTTGTTTCTCACATGCTCGACTTCAAAAACTTGATCGCATCGTTGAGACTCGCACAGGGTATTCGTCCGTTTCACTTATTAGTCGAAGACCCCGGATACCTCCTGACTCCTCCACATTTGAGAGTCTTCCTATGGATAAAACCAGTTACACTTCTTCTATAGATATCCGGGTTGCACATGGCGACAATATTCAGATGTACCCCAGTTTCATACTCCCTTGAGTATACAGTTACATTATTTCTCAGAGATGACTCATAGTCTTTGAGTCCCTACAGATGTTGGACACCTTTAGTTTCAGCAGTTCCTCAGTTATTCCAGTGTATCAGTTATTGAGATCCGTTATGATCAGGAGTACATCCCAAAATAATGTCCCCTATGGACCATTTTGGTGTACCAGTAGATTCTTTATGTATTAGATCCCCCTTCTTGGGACTAATTGTTATGAATATGTCTTGATACGAGCATGGGAATGCCCGCCTCGTCCATTATCAGAGATTATACCTCATTCATATTGAGGCCATGTAATATTTTTTGTTTCTTGCAGCTTCCAAGGGCCGTGGCTCCAGTCTCCAATCGGTCTCTTCTCCTTCCCAAACCCCTGAAAAAATACAAAAGAACTATGATGTCTATCGGCCATACGATGAGCTCCTGCCCTCACACATCAGGGGGCAATCTGTTAACACCTAAAAAGTGCTCACTAGCTCATTCCCTTATTCACATGACCCATTTGTCCACTTTTCCACCATCTGAGCCTCTGAAACCAACAAAAGGTCACCAAAAGACCTTAGTACAACCCCTTTTTCCATTAAAAAAGATTATTTTTCCTGAAAAGCATAAAAAAACCCTCAAAAAGGGTCCAAATTCCCAAAAATATTAAAAAGGGAATTAAAATATTAATTTTATTCAAAAAAGGAAAAAGGAGGGAAAAGTACCTAAACCATGTTGGTCAATACCATTTGGTTTCCACAAAACCACAAATGATATTCCCCACCACCAAAACCTATAAAAAGGTGGTAGGGGCTATTATATTCTTGCATAGATCCATGATTAGTTTTGTTTAGATTAGTTTCTTGTTTAATTCTATTGAAACTGCTGCTACTAGTTAGCAGGTGCCCATAGCACTAAGCGTGGTTGCAAAACCGGGCCAACAGTTTTTATAGGTTTTATAGGTTTTGGTGGTGGGGAATATCATTTGTGGTTTTGTGGAAACCAAATGGTATTGACCAACATGGTTTAGGTACTTTTCCCTCCTTTTTCCTTTTTTGAATAAAATTAATATTTTAATTCCCTTTTTAATATTTTTGGGAATTTGGACCCTTTTTGAGGGTTTTTTATGCTTTTCAGGAAAAATAATCTTTTTTAATGGAAAAAGGGGTGTACTAAGGTCTTTTGGTGACCTTTTGTTGGTTTCAAAGGCTCAGATGGTGGAAAAGTGGACAAATGGGTCATGTGAATAAGGGAATGAGCTAGTGAGCACTTTTTAGGTGTTAACAACATGCTTCGAGAATGGGCTCGAAGAAGTTATTTTTTCCTATTAACTGGCATTGTCGCACCCTGCAAGAGACCAAGATGCGACATCACATGTTGCATGAGTGCAGCCTGTGATGACATCTCAAAACATAGCACGAATGCAATGGAATCTCTTCCAAGTTAATGACTTAGCCAATGAAACTTTAGGGATGTATACACTGAGTTTCTTAATGGTAAGATTTTAGGTGTAATAGAATGCCCCCCAAAGCATGAAGCTATTTAAATTTGGACAGGTGAAATGCTTTGACAGAATGAATGGAAATGGCTTGTCAGACGAAGGACACTGCTGCAGTACAACTGACTCTGAGTACACAATCTCATATGACGTACAACATGGATGCCGACCAATACAATGCAGATCCATGGTAGTAATGACCGACTGAACACAATCATGGCTACTAGACACAAGCGTAGATCCATGATGAGATGGTAACACAACCACGACCAATACAAATGTGGATCCGTACGATATGACTCAATACAAAATCCATTGCAACCTGGGTAAAACATGACTCCCCAGGGTCTTAAAGCTGAACCCTCAATGATATGAATCTATCCATGTGATTACAAATGTCTTGATGTCGAACATGGTAGAAACCACTTGATTACCGGTGATTGATGTATACCGTTAACAAGTGAGAGGGAAATCACCATCAATGTCAATGATCCCCAAGGTATCACAGTACATATCACCAAGCGTGAATAAATGAGTTGAATTCGAATGCAAGATGAAATCTTTCAATCAAGAGTCAATGATGTAAACTGATGTTGAAAGCGAGGTAACCTGCCATTGAGGCATGCAAGGCCAATGTACTTGGTTGGTTTCTAGATTCGATCCTCATATGATGTGTTGAAGTCGACAAGGATGAATCTGTCGAAGGAGGGCCATGATGAATCCCCCATCATCGACATGAAACATGACAAAGGATGTGTAGAGAAGATCCGATGGTACAGTAACATGCAAGACTGACTCAGAGTAGACCGACATGATGGGAGGTGTGCTGACTGCAGATAATGAATAGTGAGAGTATTCTTGAACATGGGCATGACATGCCTTGGCAGTATTGACTCGACGAGTTATGGTACCAACTCCTAGTGTAACTGATGACAGAATCATTCTTTGAATGAATCAAAGGTGTAACAAGACTTAGGAAATAGGTGAAACTCGAGGAAAAATGGATGATCCAAGTGTAGTATGCAAATGAAAATGAGTGCCATGTTCAAGAAATGACTAGGTACTACCACTAATAAAGGGTGTAACATAAAAGATTTCATTTTTCCCCATCATGAATGATGAGTGCCTCGTGTGGTTTTTTTACGAGCTTGATGAGGGTAACCAGATGCTCGGTATAGCTCATCTCATAGATGAGTCCAATCCCAAATATTTTCTGAACCTGGAATAGGAGGGGTTTGTCCCATGGCAATCCCTTCAATGTAAAAGTTTAACGAGTCCATAGAAGGTAAACTCGCTCGTCATTTCATGTTTAGAGAGTCTAAAAAGAACTAAAGAAGACTCCAACAGTCCTTTTTCGTAAAGTTAGCCTCATCGCTCAAAAAAGGGTAAAACAACATGGGAGAGGACTCTTCCAGTCATGATTGGCTGAAGAATACATTTTTCATAAGTAGTGCCCCCTGGTCCGAAAAAGGGGTAAACTATCACCAGGAAGACGACCATTCAAATTCTTTAACAAGCGTGAACGTGACAAGTTTGCTTGGCAATCTTTTCATATTTCGAGTGCCTGAAAATAGCTTAAAGATAGACTCTGGGGGAGTTCCTTTTTCGTAGGAGTCTAACGAGCCCGAAAAAGTGATAAATCGTAACTCGACAACTTATTCTTATAGTTTCAAGAGCACAATAAAGAACAAAGAGTAAGCTCATTATCATTAAATAATTACAATCTAATGAATGAAAAGATAACGACAAAATACATAAGGGGTGTTCATACCTAAGATGATCGTTCCAACGCGGAAAGCGGCGTAAAAAGACACTTAATGACTTCTGTACACTAGGTCAAATGGTCAACCAACCGTTCAAACGCAATAAAAAATGATTTAAACTATAGAAAATGACCTAAAGGCATCAAATATTTGAAAAAAGAATATTCCTTTAATCTATAAATAGAAAAATGGGTCAAATAGAGTCACCATTGTTTCATTTGCCAAATTTGGGATGAGAAGTGTCATTTGGAGCCAAAACTTCACTTGTCGATTTCAGGAGCTACGAGCAACCATTTCACCCACCATCCAGAGCAAGTAACTCTAAAATTCATCCAACATAATTGTAGTGGTTTACATTTTTTATTTTTGTTCATTTTTTTGGGTTTTGAGTGGATTTGTGGAGGGCTATTGCGTCCTCGGGTCGTCGCAGCTGGCCCTTACTGGAACTGCGATGAACCTGGGTCGTCGCAAATCCCACAAAGGTGGACTGCGATGATGTTGCACTGTCATAAATGACGGGGTGCGACGGCGGAAATGTCCAACCCAAACAACAATCCCAGCCCAAAAAAATACCTTTTAGTGGTTGATGTGAGTATTAACAATGTTTAAACTCTCCTTTTGGCAGGTTACAAGCAGCCAAAATGGTCTTGGAGTGGCATGAACGGGAGAATGAGGTAGATGATATGCAAATTGAAAATGATCCATTGTGTGTGACGACGCTGAGGAACTGTGGTCTTCTAAAGTTCTTCGAGATCCAGGGCATGAGATCCCAAATACCCATGTTGACGCATATGCTTAGATGTTGGGATGCACCTCAACAGTATTTTGTGATCGGCGAGCATGTACTTACTATAAATGTCAAGGACATCTACTTTCTGACTGGATTTTCCTGGAGGGGGGACAATGTGCTTCTTACTGGATCACGGGGAAGTAATCGGACCATGGAGGACATGATCCTAAAACACTGCATTCCTCACGCTCGTGCCTCTAGTGGGAAGATTCCCATAAAAGATGTGCGAGAGTGTCCATTGCGTGCCATTCTCTTCACCATTACGAGGATAGAAGGGAGTTAGGCTCCTCACTTGGCTACTCGGTCTCAGATGCTATATGCAGAGGACTGTATGTCTCCGAATATCTTCAACTGGTGCGAGGGACTCCTTGCAAACATTCGAGCTCAGCTGACCACGTGTTGGCGGGGAGAGCTCAAACATTTCAATTATGGGTCGATAGTGATCTCGTTTTTATTGGAGCGAGTTCCCCTTCTGGGCCTGCAGGTGCCATTGGATGACAGGGATCCTAGGGATCCTCACATCACTAGATGGACAAAGGTGATGGCCCTACATGGTGGGGGCTCCATCATCTCATATGGTGCTGAGTTCTTCAGCTGGCTAGAGGGCCAGTTGCTTATGGTAGAGGATTACCTGTACAGCGGTACGGAATACAGAGATGACCCAGAATTGGCACTGCTTGAGGGAGTAGCATGGGGAGACATAGGTAAGAACAATAACCCTTGTACTTTTATTTTTGTATTTTTATGATTTTTTTTTTATAGTGCTGACGAGTTAACAACACGTGTGTGCAGATGTGGGCCCCGGACAACCAGTAGGAGTCTCTCTTCTTGCGAGGAGAGAGAGAGAGAGGAGAGGGAACAGTCATGGCTCTAGTCATACATGCTTCCATCACAGAGATGGATGGAGTCTATGCGAACCTAGGTGGGTTGAAGTTAGACTTCCCGATCCTACGGTTGATGAGGTACCACGACCCATGCAGGTGTAAATGGTTGGAGCATCTGCGCGCTCCAATGCCCTGCTTCGCAGGGTTGCGAGAGCAGTTGACTGTTTCCACACTCAGTAGGCTAGAGTTGTTAGACCTAGGGGTGTACATGCCAGCCGCTAGGCCTGATGTTGTTATCATGTACTGAGAGCTTAGAGGCCTCATATTTTTGTACTTTACTGGAAGCTACGAGGCTTCAGATTTTGTAGAGACTCCTTGAAAACCGTCGTGCTTCAGATTTTGTACCAGCACTACTTTTTATGATGATATATAGAGAGAGAGACATTCCGGCAATTTATATATTATGTGTTTTAAATGGATGAATGGTGTGATCTTGTTTTATGTGTTTTCTTATAAAATGAGTTATTTACATGTTATGTCTACTTTTAACAATTCATAAATATGCTTATGTGTGTGCAACGTACCAATCTAAGATGAAGTTGGCCATAGAGTCGGCAACTGTGTTAACGTCTCATGGAATGTGTAGGTACTGAATGGACTCAAATGACCTTTCAAGAAGATGGACTCGTCTATAGAGACGGAGTAAGGTGGGATCGCGGATGGCGTAGACTCGGTTAAGATGAGAGACCACTAGTTGAGAATCCAAATGGATGACTACCCAAAGAAATATCGTCGGTTAGGGTTCCAATGACTGCTTGATATTCTGCAGCATTGTTGGTCGTGAAACCTAGACACATTCCCCCTGAGTTGATGAGCTCGCCAGTAGGTGAATAGAGTACCCAGGCTGCCGAAGTAAGGTTACGAGTATGCCGGCTGGCGCCGTCCGTGAATCCATAGCGCATTGCCATCTGTACACACAGACAAAAAATGGTATAAGATACGAAACAAGATCTAAACACACAACAAATCAAAGCATCACACCACACAAGAAAACACACACGCCATGTACAGTATATACAAAATTACTTATGCGTGAAATATTCAGGCATAGTACCTCTTTAGGTAGAGCCCATTTTGGGGCTCACCCAAATATATCCCGTCGTAGTCTTCAAGCTCATAAGCTCCCTTCTCTAAGACACATTTCACTATGTAAGTTCCATGCCACATGGACTCAAACTTTTTTGCCCCCAGCTTATGATGTTTTTTGTCATATGTGAGGACCAAATCTCCCTCGTTGTAGGTGCTAGGTTCTACCAACTTGTCGTATTGCGCTTTGATGCATTTCTTATGAGCCTCATTGGCAACAGCGGCATCTCGACGAGTCTCGTAGAGCTTAGCTAGGTAGAGGAAGCGTTCTTCCTTGGCAGTAGTGTTTGGGAGAAGTTCGATGGTGATCTTGAGGGACGAAATCTCACACTCAATAGGAAGGATTGCCTCCAATCCATACATTAGCTGGTAGGGAGTAAATCTAGTGGCGGTTTTAACGGAGGTTCGATAAGCCCAAAGTGCGGAGAAGAGCATGTTATGCCAATTGACCTTGTGCGTACCCACCATGCATTGGACCATAGTTTTCAAGACCTTGTTAATGGCCTTGACCTGTCCATTCGACTGTGGGTAGTACAGTGTTGAGTTTTCATGGCGAAAACCCAATCTATCACTCACCTGGTCAACCATATGGTTCATAAAGTGAGAACCATGGTTAGTAACTATCACTTGAGGAACTCCAAACCACGCTATTACATGATTAAACATGAAGAGTGCGGCGGTCTTTTCATCGTTCTTGTATTTAGGCATTGCCTCGGCCCACTTTGTAAAGTATTCCATAGCTACAATGATATAACTATGCCCCCCAGCCGAGATAGGCTTACAATGCATGAAATCGATGCCCCGTTTAGCGAAGGGGCCAACGGCAATAATCGGGTGTAACGGGGCGGGATGGGTGCACTTTTTCGTATGAAAATGTTGACATGGAGGACATTTTTTTAAGGACTTGATGCAATATTTGAAGATAGACGACCAATATCCTGGTGACTGCCCCACGCGACCAAAGAGGTGACTGCCACACGCCCCTGCGTGACAGTCATTCAGAACGTGTTCAGCCTCGTCATGAGCCAGACAACGTCGAAGAATAGAGTAGATACCATGACGGTACAAAGTATCACTAATGATCAGGTAATACTTTGCATGGTGAAGTATGCGACGACGGTCGTCACGAGATAATTCAGGGCTGAAACGTTGGGTTTGAGGATATAATGTGATATCTCCATACCACGGATCAGACGTACTGATGAGAAACAATGGCTCATCCAAAAATGAGTCATTGTAGATATCCTGTGTAAAGATGGTGCGAATGCTGTTCTCCACAGTGTCCAACAAGGGAAGGAAAGTCGAACGATGGTGGAGATCTTCCCACAAAGGATCATCTACACTCATGATTTCCATAATGGACTCGTCGGAGTGAAAACTCCATAGTAGAGGATCAGATGATGTCCGTTGTGGAGAACAGGAGGTGGAGGCCACAACTAAGTGGTCCTCCAACGTTGATTGGATAGCCTCGTATGTGAGTTCAATGGGTGACAGAGGCATAGTGTCTCCAATCAGGTGTGTGGTGGCTTCATCAGGTACAAGCCATGAATCAGTGGAGTTAGGGATAGATGAAATCTGCGAGGAGATCATGTTCACCGTGGCAACATGGTTTAGGGGATCCGAAGTAGGAAAGATGCCCATAAGGGATGAATCCTTAAGGAGGCTAACCCCCACACTCTCATACTTTTGCCAAGATTATCCAATCGAAGGAAAGTTATCTCCTGGGTGAGTAGTGGTGTCAGGTGTGCAGATATCCGGTTGGTCGATTGTGATAATTCGGCCTTGATGGGGGAATTGTACTATGTGGAAGACAGATTATGCGACCGTAGTCATGGCGTAAAACCAATTACGACCAAGCAGAATGTTATAATCCAATGGGGAAGCGACCACTTCCACGTTAAGGGTTGCGGTCTTTCCCCCCAGCTCGACTGGTAAAGCTTGTAACAACCCATGAGGTTGAAATCCATGTCCGTCAAAGGATCTCAATGTGGTAGGAGAACGGTTCAACTTGGGAGAACCAATGGCTCTCCAACATGCGATCGACATGAATGGCGTAGAGGCTCCTTCGTCCAAAACAGTACGATGGATTATCTTCCCAGCAATGTTTGTAGAAACTTGAAATGCCAATTGATGGGAGAGCCTCAGTTTGAAGTATTCTAGACGGAACATGATGGTATTAAATGAATCCGAGTCAACTGCATTAATGGCAACAAGGAGAGTCTTGCGCTGATTCGGACAGTTTCGCAAGAACTCAAGCATCGACATAACACAAGGAGCTTGTGCTAGGTCCTCTACAATGTTGTATTTTTTAGCAGCCCAAGCATTAGGATTGAAAACCGATTTTCTAATCGTGCTCTTGGGTGGACGCAACACTGACTCAAACGAGGGCTTCTCAATGGTGAGAGGAGCAGCCGGTACGGTGACGTCAGGCATCGAAGTGGAATATTTTTCAGTATTACTTCCAACAGGTTCCTTGGTCGGAACGGAGTCATATGAACGAGAACGGATGTTCAAGTTGATAGTTTTGTATGCATCATGAGAACATGTGCGGTGGTGGATGCTTCTCCTTGGGAAGAAGAAGTGTGAGCGATCAACTGCTTATTTTGAGCAAGGAAGGGATCGTTGAGAACTACGGGTGTGGGGTTTTCCCTTAAGAAACGTTTGAAATTCGTCTCTATGGGGGCACTCTTTAGAAAAGTGATCATCACCACACAGTAGGCAAGGATACTTCAATTTCCTTTTCTGTTTGGTATCATCAGGGTGCTCTTTTGTTCTTGCTGGGTGGAAGATTTCCTAGGTTTCCTTTTGTTCTTTTTCTTACCACCAGAATTTTGAGGTGAAGTTGATGAAACATAATTCACTTCTTCGGTGACAGCAGGAGTGGATGATTTGGTGGTGCCGTGACCAGCCTGTGTTGGTGATGGGGAGAGCCCTGGGGGTTCGACGAACCAACAGTTTGAGAAAAAGGCTGGGTGTGAAGGGATCCAATGATGCCATCGGCTTGGGGTCCCTTGGGTGGTTTCGCGGGGTCGTAAGTGTTGAGGGGTGCGTCAAGAAGAATTTCAAACAACGTGCCAGATTGAGCATAGACTAACTCTAGAAAATGGGCACGAGTGATGGCTTGTTCCTCACTAACAACACCACCCACGTAAACATCCTGTGCTATGGTAGGAATGAGAGACTTCGTAAACCAGTATGCTAGGAGTTGATCTGGAATAGGAGCCTTAATGAGACGTCGTCGCCTTCGCCACTCATGTATATGATCTGAGATATGAGTAGCGGTATTCTGGAGGAGCGAGGTTAAAATCTCTGTACCAGTTTCATACCATATAGGCAGCTAGAAATGAGTCAAAAAGTTCATAGAAAGAGAACCAAAATCAGGAAAAGAATGAGGTCTTAGTTCAATATACCACTTGGCAGCCGAACCAGTGAGGTTCCATTGGAATAACTAAAGACGGATCGAGTTGTCCATCAAGGAGTTGGATGAATACTATAAGTGGTATGTCATCATGTGGTTTTTACGATCCTCACCCGACTTTCCATCAAATTTTGGGATATCTGATGGAAGTTTCACCGGAACGGGTGGCCAATTAGTTCTGTGGTAGTTGGGGTCGTTGGTGAGGCGAGACAAGTCAGGTAGGTCCAAATTGGCCAAAAAGAGAAGCTACGGGTTAGGCTGCGAGTAGGATGGCCATAAGGGTACGGGCCACTCGGACCAAGTGTAGGTCCGCCGCCATAGTAAGGTGGTCCATTAACATAATAAGGTGGCCCATTACCATAAGGTGGGGGGCTGCTTCCGTCGCGGGGAGAAGGTGGGCAGCCTCCAAATGTTGGGGGTCCGCCACCACCACCAGGGTAGGATGGACCGCCACCGCCTCCAACGCGAGGAGGTGGTGGTCCGCTACCATCACCAGAATAGGAAGGGCCTCCACCACCTCCACCAGGAGGGGGTGGTGGTCCACCGCCACTGCCGGAAGGGTCAGATCCTCCTCCACCACTTCCACCATAGTAGGGTGGTGGGCCACCACCACCACCACTAAGATCAGAAGTTCCTCCACCACCACCACCACCACCAGGATGAGAAGGTCCTCCACCACCATCATCGGGGTGGGATGGTCCTCCACCACCAACACCACCAGGAGGGGGTGGTGGTCCTCAATCGCCCCCACCAGGGGGGGTGGGCCATGATGACCGAAATGAGGTGGTCCTTCGCCAGAAGGTAGAGGCCCGCCTCCTCCAAAGTTATGTGGGGATCCGCCGCCTCCAATGGGAGTTCGGGGTGGACCAAACGGGGGTGGAGGGACTTGAGGGACTGTAAGTGGGGGTCCATGTTGTAAAAAAATTTGTTGTCCCCATAGAGTGTAAGGATTTCTGGGCTAGGGTACCCTGTAGAGTGCGTTTCCGAGATTAAGTTGACCCGGCACAGGGTTAGGATGACTTGGATATGCTTGATTCGATGGAGGTTGAATTACGTTGGATGGTCCCCCAACATGGGATAGTCCCGTAGTGGAAGGTCCGGGAGGTAAGGAATTTCCAAAGGAAGGCCCGATGGGAACTCCTACTGCAGTATTATGGTTAAGAGACAGGGGTTTACCCCCCGCAACAACTTGCTGACCACTAAGTAAAGGTTGACCCAACACTGGTTGTTGATTATTCACCATAGGATTACCATTACCTGTAAAGAAGGTACGGGGTAAAGAGTATCCTCCCCTCGAAGTTTGAGGTGGGGGAGGAGCAGGTAACGTAACCATGGTGATCACAGGTGTGTTGGACTATTGTTGTTCAATAGGTTGGGTCGTTAGAGGTACTGAACTGGTCTCCTTTCTAGGAGATGTATGTGCGAGAATTGATGGTTGACCAATTTTAGAAGTGGTCACGTGTTGCGTGGATGATTCCGGTGACTCGAAAGATAAAGAGTGACCTGGGATTGATCGGTAAGGAGGTAGCATCAGTTCTTCAACCCTTCATTGGAGAGATGATCTCCGACACCTCTCATCCATAGAACGAAAGTGATCCAATTGGTCACTATAGTAAGCTAAGGGGTCCTCCGGAGTAGTCCCACTAGGTGGGGGTGCAAAGGCAAAATGGGCCACTGGGTGGCCTAGAGAAGATGTCCAATAAGCTTTTCAAGGACCAACAGCTGTTGTAGGGTCATCCTAGGGTTGATTTATCCATTCCAATGATCCAGGTTCTCCTGGTGCAACGGGAGGTAAGTCTTGTGAAGTGGGGATTTGTGCTTCTTCACCCTGCGGGGGATGAGAGGCCGGTGAATCTGGAGGAGTATGAGGAAACAAAAGTCCTCCAACATTCAAAGTGGGGTTTTCCACTTCATGTGACCCGACCCTGTCTTGGAGATCCATCCTTAGCCTCAAAATTATCTCTTGGTTAAGGGGATATTCGGGTGGGAAATTATGAATCCTATGAGACCTTCTCCAAGGAAATTCAACCAGAGTGACTGAAACAAAAAGTTTCTCCTAAGGCAAGCTACACAAAAGAAAAGTAGACAAGACAAACCATACACAAACTAAGGCCACAAGCAAACTTATGTTATAAGAGTGGATTCACAGGTCTGGAACCTCACAGGATTGTCAAGGCTTCGCAAATCGCTATATACCGCAGGGTCCAATAGTAAAACGAGACAAGGAGGATTGGGACCATACCCTTTCCTGAATACCCGATTACCTAGACGGTACGTGCGTAGTAATCTCCTTGAGTGTTGTTCTTGGTGTATTGCTCCGCCAAGGCGACAAAAAGGTTAACTCAGTTGGTTTCAGGAATCCTAAGGGTGTCTCCCAATATACGCAAGGTATGTGGGAGCTCAAATCCATAGTGGTGTTGTCTAATGCACAACCATTCGGCAAGAGACCTTCCAATATACTACCGAGTACGTGAAACACCTTTCGATATACGCCAAGTACGTGTGGTACTTGGTGGGAACGTGAAAGAGCTCGATATACCGATAAGTACGTGAAAGACTACAATACCCCCAGGATACAATGCTAGAAAATAACGACAACTTCCATGCTTAACAACGCTGGAACACGTCTCTGACTTACACACAAGTTACTAAAATTTTTACCTTAGTTCTACCATTAATTTTATCTGGACGGTTAGGTGAATGCATGAGGTGAGTACATAATCGTAAACATAACCTAACTACATGCAAAAATATACACTTTTCTTTTGATGAACTCTATGTATGGGAAGGAGAAATTTTCTTTTTCTTTCCAACAATTTTACCAAAACAATGCAATGCAACACAATCCCAAATCTATGAAAAATGATAATGAAGCATTCTTTTCCTTTTTAGTGAAACGCAAAATTTTTTTACACAACACTACTAAGCCAAATAAAAGCATGTTTTTTTTCTTTTTCTTTTGTCTTTTCAAAATGAAAATTATGTTAAGTAATGAAAAGAGAGAATTCCTAAGTAGAGTATGCAATCTTTTCACTTTCACTATGATGGCCTAAAAGCATAAAAATCAAAAGATACAATTAACTTTCCAAGCATGGAACTACTTTTGCAAAATTTGATAACTATTTGAATTTTTCAAGAAGATGAGCAACTCATAATTCATGAAACACACAAATAATGCAATTTTCTTTACTTTTCCGAAAGATTTATAGATGAGACATTCCAATGCATGTACAGTTTTTCAAATGGTCTTGAAAAATGATGGAAATAAAGTACTTTTGATCTTTCAATGGATGCATCAAAATAACAATTTGATAACAACAACTTTTAAACATAAATACTGAAATGAAAAGATTACTTGCAACACTCCAATAACTCAAAAAATCTCAAGAGAAAGCAAGCACTCAATGGACCGAAAATACATACAAACACTCAAACTCAAATAGTAACAAGCATCACTAAAGCAAGCAAAGCTCAACAAATGAATGCAAATGAGGTCTTGAAACCGATCCAATACAATGATCAGATATGGAAAGGAGAGGAGGGAATGCAAGGGTGAGTGGATGTAGGTGGGGGAGACAAAAGTGTCCACCACTACCAAATCCCAGACTTGTTCAAGATGGAACTCAAAACAACTCAAAACAAAACCAAACAACTCAATCACACAAATCAAAATGGGATCTCTGACTGGATCTTGCAGTACAAAGAGAGTTTGCATACAAACCAACACTCAAAAGCAGAAAGGAGAAAGGGTACCTATATGGAAACTTTGATAGATCGGGGTAGTTTGTGCTTGTACACAGTGCGACATCGCAGTTCACTAATGTGAGGAGTGCGACGATGTCGCAGTATACCAATGGAAGGGTTGCAATGAGAAGCCAACAAACAAAGAACATAGATAAAAAAAAGACACAGTGTCTCTCTGAGTACACTGACAAGGTGCGATAAGTGAGATCCAAGTTCAAAAATGAGCCAAATATCCAAATAAAGAGCAATGAACTGGTTTGAAAATGAAAAGTACAAACTCAGAGGAAGGTAATCAGACTCTTCAAAGTGAAGATCTGATGGTGAAACCAGCTTAGGAGGCAAATGACAAATGAAAAAGGCTTGGAAAGAAATCAACTGAAAATAACATTCAAATTGACACTACAAAGTAATGTTCTTCCCCAGTATGGTCGCCAGATTTGTTTGAAGGACAATCCAATCGAGCGGACGCAAGTCGGATCTCCCTAGCTCAATGTGAGTCTAGAACAAATAGTACAGACTATAACTACTTTCCTAGATCTAATTAAGGATTGAGTCACTAGATGTATTACCTTGAACTTGTAGTCCATTCTCCTAGATGTTGCTCCACGCCTTGCGGTCATCAGATCTCAGCTGCAAGACCTGTCAAGATACACAGAACAATGCAAACAAGTAAAGAGAATCTATACAATAATAGATATAAGTAAAGAGTTAAGAAGGTAAACTACACAATATCATCAATCACAACAATATTGATGGAAAGAATTTATATTACTGTAAATATAGGGAAAGTACATAGAAGAATGACTACAACCAAAGCTTAACGAAGTATCCCTTCTCCATACAAGCCAAATGCCATATCCTCCCAAGGAAGTGTGAGTCTGTCAATGGATGAGTAGAGATCTCTCAATGATGATTTCACCAGCATGTAGACACTATAGACTTCCCCCCTTTGGAGAGGGGTAGAGATTCACTTATATAGGACTAAGTGGATAGGGTATGGATAGGATAGGTTGAGATATGGTAGGAGAGAGATAGGGGATCCTCCCAAGAGGTTAGGAACCGAGTTCCAGCTCTCCCAAGAGGTCAGGGATAAGGATCCAAGTTAGTAGGCTTCGAGAATGGGCTTGAAGAAGTTATTTTTTCCTATTAACTGACATCATCACACCCTGGAAGAGAGAAAGATGCGACATCACATGTTGCATGAGTGCAGCCTGCAACGACCTCTCAAAACCTAGCATGAATGCAATGGCATCTCTTCCAAGTTAATGACTTAGCCAATGAAACTTTAGGGATGTATACACTGAGTCTCTTAATGGTAATATTTTAGGTGTAACACCAGTTGTCAAATATTTATAAGCCATCATTTTCTATCTCATTATTTCTAAGCCTTACATCATTTTTCCTTTGCAACTTGACACCCTCTTATCGAGAGGGAACACAACTTGAGTGTCCTTATGATCTTGGTCATCTTCCTTGCATTATGCATAAGTTTGTTCCTTGCGCTTGGAACTAGTTTTGCTTGTCCCTGACACTCATTTCCTCCCTTGTACTATAGAATTATTTTATTCCTTTTTAAGCTTTAATAATATGAAAAAGACAAAAAAATAAAATATTTTAAAAAAGAGAGAGGGAAGGGAAAGATACCCAATGTATGTTTACTAGTGGCAGCTAGTCGTGTCATCCTAAACAAAACACCAGTTTTGAGTCTATAAATAAGTTGGTTTATAGTATGTGGATTTAGGATTTATACCTTGATCATAGAGTTAGGTCTCCTCTCATTGCTTACTCTTCCAATTATATGGAGAATCTGCCAATGTCTCTTACATTGAGGATTTATATCATTTGTCCCTTTTGTCAAAATCTAGCTAAGTCACTTAATGTGTTGTGCTTATTGTTCAAGGATACAATTGTGTCAACCATTAAACAGTTTCCTTGAACTCATGTGTTGATCATTGCCTATGGTCATTCGTTCCTATCACATGTCATTGTACTCAGCATTAGGAATCGTGCTTGTGTGGAAGGTCCCCATTTAATTCTCACAGTAGGGTTGTGTCTTATCAACTACGACTCATCTTATATGAGGCATTAACTTAGATTCATAGCACCCTAGCTCTATTTACATCATTGACAGATAACCTTGCACTCAACAAATACATGTCATCATTAGTCATTAATTGAGTGGTTTCCATTAATGTTCAACGTCAAAAAATCTATTCACATTACGGGATTTGTGTTGTACCTTGGATTCCATTTTCATCATTGGTGGAAGTCCTTGCCCCTGTCAATAGATTTAATTATTGGTTGTTTCTTAGGGGGTCTTTTCTATGTGCTATTTACATCTAGTGCATGTAGGATATGTACTTAGTGGTCCATTATGCAAAACTTTGTCCCAGCCCTATCCCAAATCAAATCAGTCCATGATACTTCCTCATGTTAGATGATGGAGGATGCATTAATGCCTCCATTCCAATAGGCCTCTTCCCATTGAATTCAAATCATTTTTCTCTAGGAATGTGATCTAGAGTTTTAGTTGTACCTTAGGGCTTATAGTCATCAATGGAAGGTTCCCTCGGTATTGGTTAGTGGGAATTCATCAATATCTCCTACTCGATATATTCTTCAGATGTTAGATTTCAAGAATATCTATTCACATATGTTAGAATGTACTGGGTACCTTGGTGCCCATTATCATTATCGGCGGGTTACCTTTCATTTCTTAATGGTATACATCAATGACCGATAATCAAACGGTGTCCTCCATGTTCAATTTTGGCTCATCTATTCACATGGATATGATTTGAACCACAACAAGGAAAAGGCCCTTTAGCGGAGGTTATAGCATATGCTCCTCATAAAAGAGCGCAAATATCTGTTTCTAGTGGAGGCGAGCAGCCAAAGGTCTTAGTGGAAGTTTTTTTACTTCGGTGTGCTTGAAACCTAATCGCACCAGTGCGTCCCTAGCATTAGCGCACCGGTGCATTCGCCGACGCGTCATAGTTTGTCGCACCATGACCCAGAAATGTCGTTACCAACCCAAAATAATTTCCAAACAATAATAGCGGTGCATTACATCACATACTCCGACAACAGTGCGTTAGGTAGAAACAATCGCACCGCAATGTTTTTATTTAAAAAAATATTTAAGTAAAAAACTAAACACGGTGCATTCAATAACACTAATCTCACAGGTGCATTTCATCAAATCCTAACGTACTGAACATGATTTTATAATCTATTTTCTTAAAAAAATATCCCAAAAGTTTACAACGGTGTGTCCTTAGTTAAATACACCGGTGTGTTCACAAGAATGTAATGCACTGACATTTGATTTATCAAAAATAAAAAATATAATTTATAATCGACAAAATATTTTAAAACCATTCTCGGTGCATCCACATAAAAGCACATCGGGGCGTTTGATACTAAATCGCACTGGTGCATTTAATATATATAAACGCCCCATTTTTTCAATTTATATTTTTAATAATAAATCTAATATTGGTGTGCAATGTAACCATAAATGCACCGGTGCTTGTTCAATGAGAAAATGCACCACATTCTACTACAAAGAATTTCTTTCTGAAATTTGTTTAAATTGCATTTACAAACCATGCTTCATGGTGCGTCTTTGTAATATATGCACCGATCCATTTTCTTTTTTCAAACACACTGGTTTCCATCATTAAAAAATAATAAATGGAATTCAGTTATTTAAAAAAAAAAACTATTTGTCGGTGCGTTCACTTGACCTCTTGCACCAGTGTGCTTCACCATGAAAGGCACCGGAATAGGGTTTAATAAAAAATACACAAGGTAAAATTCAATTTTACCACATAACAATGTGTTTTTTCCCAATTGCATCGGCGCAAAACCTCGAACACTTGAACGCCCTGACATCCATCATCTACGTGGACACATCCTTCATCCCTGTTGGTTGCTGCTGCTAGTTTGAATTTTGACAAACTGTGTCAAAATTTCCATAAATCTCCAGGATGCCTCCCCAAAGGGTGGTTCAGCAAGTAAGTTGTTTGTTTCCTCATAATTTAATATTTGAACATATTAATTTTTTAAATTAAGCTTTAATTTTTTATTTAAATAAATACTCAAAAATTATGCGCGGTGTGTTCGAGTCGTTCATCTTTCACCGAGATGCAGTGAACCCTATAAATTATTACAAGTCGCACTGGTACGATGCGATCCGAATGGCTGGAACGCACCGGTGACCGAAAAAACATTGAATTTATTAATGGTGTGTTCAATGATTTAGAGCACCGATATTCTGGTGCCCTCTAAATCGTTGGATGCATCGTGAAACATAAATAATAAAAATGACTAAAATTTTCGGTGCACTAAGGGACATGTCACCGCTCTGTTACCGGTGCTTTGACTTACCCATGTCGCACTAGTAAACATTGTCTAATAAAAAAATTATACGGTGCGCACATGGAATTGTAGAGCATTGTATTCGGTGCAATTACATTCAATTAGTGCACCATTAATAAAATTGTAGTAATGGTTTGTAATAAATGGTGCGGTTGGTTGAAGTAAGCATGTCGTTTACGTTGCATTTAATTCAATTGAATGCACCAAAAATGAATTATTAAAAAAATTATTTCTGGTGTGCCCATTCCACGTCAGTACACCGGTGATAGTGCTCTTATGTGGAATGGACGCACTAGAACCAAATTTTCAAAAAAATCTGTATAGTGCGTTCAATGAATTGAACGCACCAGTGCACTAATATGATTTTAGCGCACTGTTAATAATATATTTTATTGTTCTGGTGCATTAAATTTTTTATGCATCATTTACATTAATTTTAAATAAATAAAATTTGATGTGGTAGGATCATTATAGCGCATCGTAAGCAGTGTAGTTGGATCATGAAGCGCACCGTATACTGTGCACTTGTATTATTTTGGCGCACCAGTTGTAACAATTTATTTTTTTCATAAAACTTTACTATTGATGTTAGTAAATTTTATTTTAATTGTATGAAATATGTGAAATAGAGACATGAGCGATGACATGATTCTCAACATGAGTGTGCTCAACTTGATCAATATACCATGGTCAAACAGTGTGACTCTATGGAGAGGGAGAGGGATTTGTACCCTCGCCCCATTACTGCTCAGACTATAGATCTCTTGAGGATTGTTGGCCTCCTTAAGTTCTATCAAGAGGATACATCCCTTAAGGGTCACTCTGCATTATTATGTCAAGTGATCCGACGTTGGGATCATCATAGGAAGGCATTTTGTTTTGGTGGCGGTTAGTGGTTCTAGCCAAGTGAGAAGGATATTTATTTCATCACTAGGCTGTCTAAGAGAGGGGAGAATTTTCCCTGATTCCCTGATGTCCTAGCTGTTGCTACAAAAGAGAGTCATCTAGCTTACTATGTGAGATATATCAGTGATGTGATCGTCCATACGGTTGATTTTCATGTGAGCAGTGGGAAACTTCTGATTTCTGCTTTGGGTCGAGAGCAGTGGGAAAATTCTATGCCTCTCTCTTTTTATTACGATGCTAGCGCACTACACTACCGATGGGAAGCACATTAGTTGGCCCTTATTGTATTATGTTGACTCTATAGTGTAGAGACTTAGATGCATTAGGTGGTCTGCCATTTTTTTGCATCAGTTTTGTTATTCTTTGGATATATGTCATGCATTCATTGATGGAAGGTCCAACTTCCCATTCAGTTCAGAGGTTTTTCGTTTATTTTTTGAGAGGTTTCCAACCACCAGGCCATCATTTGAGTGCCTACCTTCTAGGATGACAACTAAGGTGTGTATGCAAATGTGGGGGGAGATGATTCCCAAGAGGGGGCAACTTGAGTTCCCAGCTAGGATCACCTCAGATGTGCTGGAGATATTGGCCAGTGAGGACGACCATGCACTTGACATGGTGCCATATCCATATGCAGGCTTGGACTGGAGAGGGTGCTCGGAGATCTTCTTCACACTGGATGAGACACGTGATGAGAAAGGTAATATTAATTTTATATTTAAATTACTATAGTTGCATTTTATTATATTTATACTTAATGCAAATGAAATATGTTTATTTTTTAATGAAATTGTCTAATTATTATTCTGTACTATATATTTTGCAGATATTGGAAGCTTTGATGCAGAGGTTTGGCTGCCTCCTCCTGCTCATGATGATCAAGATATGGAGGAGCAGGATCAGGCCGACCCATAGTTGGATGGTAGACATATTGGTCATCGTCCATGTAGGCCCCATGATAGGAATATTCAAGATGTGGCAGACAGGTTGGCCAGATTGTTGGCAGATGTAGGTGTTCAGCCTATGCAGCTGCATGACATTTGTGATGACCCTAAAATTATGGATATATAGAGGATTATTCCTCGTCATATGAGGTTGTTTATGTAGCATATTGTCGGTGCACGCTTTAAGTTGGCTTCCCATCATCCTCCTCCACCTCCACCCCCCTCCTCCATCAGCTTCGACATCTACTACTCCACCTCCTCCTACACTAGCTTCAACATATACTACTCTACCTCCTCCTCCATCAACTTATTCGACATCTCATACACCACCTCCTCCTCCACCTTCGACGTCTCATACACCTCATCCTCCTCCACCTCCATCGTCATCTAGTCCCCTACTCCTACTCGACTTCCCTCCCGATCCTACATCATCATCTGGTCCTCTACTCTTGCTCGAGCGACCCTTCGATCCTACTCATCGGCCCGACCATCCACCAATTCCTACTTCAAATGTCGTTTCTATTTTAGAGGCGCTCAGAGAGGGTCGTACACTGCATCTTGATGGACATATCCCTCTTTCTCTCAGACCTCGTTTTCCTTCTGGCATTATAGGTACTGGTACCTATGCCTCTACTAGTAGAGGTGTTGATTCTGAATATGGCTCTATTGCTGGAGGTGATGATGCATCTAGCTCAGGTCGAAGAGATACTGATGATTCCTCTATTGGAGGAGGTGGAGCAGATATGTCATAGCATTTTTTGCACTGGAGATATTTTATATTTGACATATTGTATCATGACTTTGATGTTATATATGTTCATATCTATATATATTTTGCATTTATCATGTTTATGGTGATGTCGATGTTTATATTGATGTCGATTTTTAAGCTGATGTTTATTTATTTATGTGGTGAAAATGATGATCATGGAACATCAATTAATTATATTTACGTGTATTATTAGTTATGTGACGTGTTAGATGATGTTTAAATCTGTTAGTTGTATATGTTACATGAATATGTGACGTAATTAATGTTTATGATAGTATGTTCATGCATGCTTATTTTTGGTTTTATGTTAATGATGGTATGGTGGTATATATGATGGTGTTTATTTTTATTTTTGTTAGATGTTAACAATGATTATAATAATGGTATGTTTATGGGAATGTCGTGAAAGTGATGATGATGCATTTAAGTTTTTGTTAAAACTTATGGTTATGTTTATGTTAGTATGGTGATGATTATGTTTATGATGGCATGATCGTGATGTTTATGTTTTTTAGGTGTTGAAAATGACGATGATCATATATTTATGTACTAAAATAACTTTGTATTATTGAAAATCATGTGGGTCTTTAAATCACTAAGTATTAATTTAGTCGACAAAAACATCACAATTTGCGTTGTAAATTATGGATGAAGTTGTGGCAACTCTATGATTTATGCATGATTGTTGTATAATAAATAAATTAACTCTTCATCGCATAATGTTGTGTATAATTTAATTATATATTCAAATGATAAAAATAAATGAATCTTTTTTTATTTATAAGTGTAATTGCCAAACATCATAAAAACGAGTGAAATTAGCAATAAAGCAACTTATACCTTCCTTTTAGAAATGTTTCAAGGTAATAATTGTACATAATTGAAAACTTAAGTTAAAATAATTATGGAACACTTTAACAATGTATTACTTGTGTATAGTTTAAAAGCAAAAGAAAAGTGACATGTCTTACTCCACACCTTTAAAAGTTGAAATAGAGTTGGAGAGATGTACAAGTGTTAGCAACTATTGATAAAGTATTGATGATGGCATATTTTCCCTATCCATAATAATCTAGAGTACAAGTGAAGTAGAACAATAATGCTATCTAATTTCATTTGACCAAGAATTCAAAACTATTATAACACATCAAGTTATTATTTGCATTGTAAGAGTTATTACTATGCCACTCTTTATAGAAGATAAATGTAAATGCTAGTTTTGATGCAAAAAAAAAATCATATACATACATAATTAAAATTGGATTAACAAACTCCACAACACTTTTTTCTTTTATATAGAAAGTGTTAAGTATTTATTAAATAATTCCAAATCCTTTCAGCATAATTTTCAACTCTATTGTATAACTCGATTACAATATTACCTGCCTTTCGACGGGTATAAAAAGTCAATTAGTATTACCATATTGTAATATTATTATAATATATGAATACTAGCATCACATAAAAAAAATGTAAACATTAACATGATCAACATGACCTATCAATGATGTATCATTCAACATTTTAATTTTTTTTGGAATAACTCACTTTACAATGACAAATATCAAATCTCTATTGGGAAGAAAGACAAATACTTAATTAAAAGAACAACATTTTCTCTCAATCCAACTTAATTAATGCAATTATAATTCGTAGCATTATAATTTATAACAATAACATCAACAAATACAAACATTCAAATGTTGATCATGGAGAAATTAGACACACCACCTTAAATTTTCTTGTAAATTTCATTGTTATCAATCCCATAAATATTAAAGTCATTGTAGAGCACCATAACTTTTTTTGTAAATTACATTGTTATCAAGGCCATTAATTTAGTCATTTTTATCAAGGCTATAAATTAATTGAACTTAATCAAATCATATAATAAAAAAACATTACATTAATCTACCAGAAATGTCATCAATTAATGCAATTATAATTCTTATAATTATTTATAACAAAAACATCATAAATTACAATCATTATTGCAATATTAATATAGAAATTAGATGACACCTTCAAGTCCGGAAAAATATGTTAGCCTTTACTTTCACAAAAATAAAATTGAATCATGTAAGTTGTTTTCATGGTGTATTTAGATGTATACACAAGACATAATTTCCACCATCATAAGATGACAAATTAACAATATAATTATACAATCAAAGATAAAATGAGTAACAAAATGATATCTCAATCTGTAAATGACAAAATAAAACATGTACATATCATTCTTTGTTTCCATCACCCTCATTAACTTCCTCAGTTGGCATGATAGCATTGTTGTTCTTAGAAACATGTTTAGTTCTAGGGTCGTGTCTTAATATGAACCACCAATCTCTATCCAACACATACAAGTGAAAGAACACTTGGTTGCGGTGTTTTGGGAAAACATAAGGCTCCTTACTTTCATCCCACATCTTTCTAGAGTTGATACATATCAACCCACCATCACGATCTTCCTTTACATTATTCTTTTCGAATGTGTCCCACCACCTGCACCTAAAAATAACACATTGAAAAGATGAGAAGTCCACTTGAATGATCTCTTATATCTTTCCAGCATAACCCAACATCCCTCCTACCAATTTTTTTATCTCGATGGCTACCACGACTAGATTGGTCGAACTCAACTTCCACTCCATAGTCTTGTGTAACACACCCATTATCAACATCCTTGGTGCAAAAATGATGTCCATAAGCCCACATAGATGGGAACGAATGCACCTATAACAAATGTTAAAAAATGATGATGTCATATGTATATTAACCCAACCATTAATATATTAAACATAAATGTTATAATTCAAAGTTGCATTATAAAGTTATAAATTGTGTACATAAATATTTTATTATCGAGTTGTTGCATCCAATGCCAATGTTTAGCGCATCCTCCTCTTTGAGAGGGTAATGATTGAATGCACCATATTTCTCTATGTCTTGGTCTGCAACCCAACTGTTGGGACAGATCATAGGCACATTTTCTTTTAAATGATCTAGAAAAGGCATGCTTCTACTGTGAAAATGCTTGAATTATTTTATGTCGATGTCCCATTTCCTCCTCTTCTCTTCATACAATGTGAACCACGTATGTGTTTCCTCCGTGTTGTAAATAATGAATTTATTGATTGCATCAAATTATGAATTTGATTTTGTATTTATGGAAACAAAACCACATTCAGTGCATATGGGATCAAATATATAATTTGACGTTTGTTGTGAATATAAGTTACTATATGTAAAATTGAAGATCGAAAGATAAGTGACTTACTCTTTATCATGCACCTTTTTTAATTTGTTTCCAGTACCTCCCCTTCCCTCCTTTCCTCATCACGTTCATTATCCCAAATCACTGCACTTGGTGTGCCGTCAATTTGCTTGATGTACTCCTCGGTTCATAAACTGTTCTTTATTTGGATTATTATTGTATCGAGGTGACCTTTGGTCTCAGTAACCAGGGCCCTATTCTTTATTTTTTACATCATAGTATAGCTTGAGGGGGGGTGTTAGGATATCTCATCATTCAGTTTTGTACTTTGCATGCATGCATCCCAGTCACCCGTTTGATGCCTCCAGCACCTTATCCCCAGTTTTTCAGCACCCAGGAGCTTCTTTCCTTGCATTTTTAGCCCTCCTAGTCAGTAAGGCACCCACTTCTCACCTACCACCTAAGAAATGCGCACTTCTTCACCTACCACTCAGTTCACTTCAGTTAGTTGGTTTTCTTTCCTTGATTTAAGGCTAGATTGACTCCTAACTGACTGTATCACTCCGTTGGACCCCCAGTGAGACTAGATTGCCTATTCTGGCTCCAATTAGCTCCTCATGCGCCCTACACTGAGCCTCCTTCATTCAGTTAGTGCCTACATGTGCCAGTTACACCTACCACACTCAGTTAGACTCAGTTTGACACTTGGTTGATCGTTACTTGTGCATTGATGACTCCATTGCTTTGATGATGAGGAATCCTAGTTGGAGCCAAGCTATTCCATGTAGTATATTTGAATTAACTCCATGGTTAATTCGAATTACTCAGTCATTGTTACTGTATTGTATTGTATTCTATCATTCTGAATTCACTAGAGCACTACTGCAAGCCTTTTGCACAGTTTTACACATATTTTCTGAGTTTCGTCTTGTATTTGATTTACTTGTTCATTAGATCTGTTGTGCTTTAATTCCACACCTCTCTAAGAAGAAAATCCAGCGACATGATACCACCCCGACTAATTCAACCTCATCGACTAGGTGAATTAGAAGATGAATTTGCAAGTCCATGAAACTCGATGGCAGTTCCTTCTCAAACATACAAACAATCTCAGCTATCTCTTCATGCCACCGTGGAATTCTAGTAATGTAAATATACTTTGATGTGATCCACTGTACAAATGCAGATTGTCTAGATATGGCACGTTGTAGGTCATCGAGGAAGTCATGGTTGACACACCCACGCATGAACAACGGATAATGACACTTCAAAGTAAACATAAAAACTTAAGTGCATTTTAAATTTTGTGGAAAAATATATAAACAATTGGTAATAATTTTTTTGGGGCATTATACGTACCCTTAAAAGGTTGAGATGGTCATGTGATTTCAAACCCGACAAATTTTCTTCTGACGTACTAAATCAGCGTCGTAGAGTAGACCCAAAAAAACAAGGTTCCTTCACACCCAATATCACTTGTTTTTCCAAATTAAGATCATTTGTCATCAAATCCATGGGACATCGCCTTTTTTAAATGAAAAAGAGGTGTCATCCTCTCCTCTATTTTCTTGTCTTGGCCAATGCTTCTTTTTCGTATTTGAAGCAATAAGGTATTTCCTGACTTTCATCTTGTCACTTTTTTTGGATGATATGTGATGCCACAAATAAGATGAAACATTTTTAAATATATGCATGGGATCTGGTAAGTGGGAAATCTTAAGATGCTCTCAATATGGGAGCTCATAAAATATTGATTTCCTTTTCATCCCTGTGGGCATTTTCTTAACATAGGTTTCGAAGAAATCAAGATCATCGATCACGGGATGCACATTTGAATTGAACATCTCTGTGTATTCCTTATCCTTCTCTCTATCGTGTGACCTAAGAAAATAAGTCGGTGTCATTATTTCAGGACTTTGGTTTATGTCTCATTTACCATTGAAATCAGATTTTTCTATTCTATAAGAGTGGTTTTCTGGGAGGAATACCATAGAGAATTCATACATTGAATTTCATAGGTATTTGGACCACCTAGCCTTCATAGAAGATCCACAACATTTACATCCATAATAACCTTTTGTTACAAGACCTTTGATGTTATAGTAAAGAGAGCACATTAGTGTTGAGGATTAAGAGAGTCACACCAAATTAAATATTTCAAAAATTATTGCTTTCAATATAAAAACAAATAAAACAACATATTTACCTAAACAAACTACTAATGTTGGATAATCATGTGTGGTGTACGCACATATGCCATAAATTTTAAAACTCCTATGTGATGGGATGGGTCTCGACACATCATATACCTGTATCCCTTCCCATAATTCCTTGAATTCATTGATCCATGATTGTAGGTAAACATCCATATTCTTCACTTGTTTTTTACGAGGGACTATAAGAGCCAACATAAGATGTTCATTCTTCATGAACAAGCATGGGGGGTATTGTTATTGATCACTACTACAAGACAAACAATATAGATGTCGTTTGGTTGGGAATATGGGTTGACACCATCAATTGTTATGCTCAGTCAGAGGCTACATACTTCATCCTTGAATTTATCGAGCCATGTATCATCTATATGCTTCATGGCTATTGAGTCTGTTGGGATTCACATAAATCCTTTCTCACTTCAGTTTGATGCATGCCATCCCTACAACATAGCTCATTCTTTGCAACGAAAGAGCCTTTGAATCCTTGGGATTATATGCATGTGCCTCAATATATTATGAGGAGGACCATGTGCTTTATCCTTGTTATTCATTTTTGTATATGTCATGCCCACATTTTGGACATGTAGATTTGTTTGCAAATTAACCTCTATATAAAATACAATCATTGGGGCATGCATGATCAGATATGTACTCTACACCCAACATTTTCAACATTTTTTTCCTCTGCGCAAATACCAGGAAAGATAGTATCATTCGGGAGTACATTATCTTTGCATAACCTACAAGTAGTGGGAAATACAAATTTACAATGTCATTTAACATTCATAAATCGACCATTTTCAATGATGATTGTGTTGCAAGATTACTCAAAATATAATGTAGTTGATAGTCAATTACCTCAGCATTACCGAGAAACATGCATCTGACATGCCATACTTTGGTTTCAAGTTGTATAGTAACGTTGTTGTCCCCAACTATGTAGACTTTGACCGACCGGATCCAAATAAAGGTGTGGTGGAACCTGATTTAAGGCTTTCAAAGAAGGCTTCAGTAATATGAGTGTCATCGCCTAGCTCATTGTCCTGGAATGTATGGAACAACATTGAATCCATGGCACTCCTTTGTCGTAATAACTCATCCATACCAACCTCTACTTCATTGCCTCCATTTCCAACATGTGAAGAACTACTATCACTATATGAATTCTTGATTGGTGAGTATGGACGCAATGAAAATTGAATAGATGGTTGATTCAACCATGCTTGGTATTCTTCCTCTCCAAGTTGCTCTCTTTTTTCACCCTTCTCTCAATTTCACATTGTACTGTGGTGTGGCGGAAGATGGTAGGAAGGTCGCTCATCATCAGAATCCGGATTTAAAAATATTAGACATTACATTAATGATGTTAGTAATCACAATGCAATTGGTTTGATTTCGCATTATAGAAAATAATTATTATAGAAGCACGGGAATCACTTCTAGTAGAAAATGTTAAGCTGCAAAAAAATTATAAAGCAGATGATCAGATTGAGAGATAAATTAACATCAATTCCACATTAAATATGAAAATTTAAAATTGAGTAACACATTTTCAAATTGAGTTTATAAATTAAATCAACAATTTATAAAACATAATTTAAAACTGAGAAATACATTAATATGAATCCATTGAAAATTAACAAATAAAATTAATCAATGTTTTATTGTCTTACGCCCCAAGGGAACGTCTAAAGGTAATCCCAATGCAAGGCATCTCTGATGAGCGATTGGTGGTCTACGGAAGTTGTAGTTTATTAACAACTCGTCACTAGGAGACAAACTACGTATTGCATGTACAACAACAAATCTAGACGCTTTCCTTTTCATAAATAACTCCTGGTCATTGAAGTGTTCCTCAAATGAATAATTTGGAGAAAATAAAGAGCACCTAGAACTATTTATGAACCCTGCAATGTTCCCATGAGTGCGTGGATGGCCATCTATATACAATAGGTTCTTCGTGTTAAAGTTTCCAAAAACATAACCATCCATGCACATACTATACATGGAAATGTTGTGCTTGAATTTAACAATACTTAAGTAATCAGACCAACAATAGATATGAATGCAAAATGGCATAAGTGCTATTGAATGTTTGGGAGGAACAAGTACATGTGAAGGGATAAACAACCCAAGGTTTTCAACATCTATATTGGACTTGGTAATCATAAAACGAGTACCACAAAAGGATAATTTGGTTCCAACATCAGGCACGGGTAGAGAGGACGTCCAACCGCCATATAAAGCTCAGTTGTAAGAGGTTTGATATTTACTTTGAAAATTCACAAGAAGGTAGAAACCATCGCTACCCTCCAACAATTGGATGGACCTTGGTGTGTACTTGGACAGTTTTTCTCTCAACTCATGCAAATTTTTGGATCGTCTAGTAGAGATGGGTTGGGTGGAATTCATATCATACTTTGGATCACTAGAACTCTCATATGACTGAACATAAGCTTAGGGGTTCGTCAATTTAGGATGAGACATAGTTGTTTTGGCTTCCAACTTTTTCAAAAATGAGCATAAGGAAGTGTTCCTGTGTGTCTTTTATATATCACCTATTGGATTTTTTACTGCAGTATGGGGTATTAGACCATCAACATTAATTAATCTATCATTGGTGTAATGGGTGAGTGTGACATGTCGAGGTTTCTCCTTCAACCCTTGACATTTTGAACAACCACAAACTACTTGGGTGTCATAAAAGAGTTCCATCGCGCGATGAATTATTGTCAATGAACCAGGATGTCGACGTGAATATGGCATGTTACAAGTGCTAGGGTAAAGAGGCTTCCCATTTTCATCCACGGAATGTTTGCGGTATCTTGCTCATGATAATAGTTTACAACATTTTGAAACTGGTGGAATGTCTTGTGCATCTGAACTCGAACCCGAATCATGATCCTGCAATATAGAATAAATCGATATTCAGATTCACATGGATAAGTAACATAAATTCAAATAAGTAGTCAAAAATAAATAAAACCTGAACTTACCGGGGATGGAATGGGAGAACTCGTCGAACTTTGAACAATATGGTATGAGTTGGAATCTGAAGAATTGGCCATTTGATACTACAAACGTTTCTTCCTGCATTTGATCCAAATCAACAATGAACATATATATACTATGAAACATTGTAATTGGTGTGGTTAACTAGTAAAAGGACAGTTAGTATGAATGTATAATTTTAAGTGGACACATAAAACCATAGAATTTAAAAAATAAAATGGTGCGTTTATTCATACATTAACGCACCAGTGCTCTAATATAAGACAGACGCACTGGTGCGTAACAAATGTAAACGTGACATTAAAGTATATCCACAAAAGACCCCACAATGGAAAACATCCACTACATTTGGTAGCAGATACTTCTAAATGCATTTTCAAAAAATAATTCGTTCTGGTGCGTTTCCTACGTATAAGCGCATTGGTGCGGCATAAAATTACATGCACCGTCGTGCGAGTTTTGAACACGGTGCATTTTACTTATGTATGCACCAGTGCGAATTAAAAACAGGTGCACCGAAAATCAAAATTTTAAAAAATGACATGAACCCTTTTTCCCTAAATTAAAAAAAGGACGGCAATTTTAAGCTTGAAAAGTAAATCTAAATAGTCTATAAATTCCAAAAACCTAAACAGTAACTCACTGTTTTGCCAAAACATTTAGGGGAGAATTCTGGAAGAGAGACTTACATGGAAGGATTTTGGAGAAACTGGAAGGAGTTCTAAGGGTCGAAATTTCTCAGGTATGGTGAATCAAACCAAACCATGCATGATAGAAATTGAAAGAATGTAAGTATTACTGTAGATCTTATAACCTTGTTTAGATTTTAACTAGATTTACAAAAACAAAACTTCATACTTACCTTCAATGTTACAACCATTATTTTCTCCTTGCTTCTTTTCGTTTTATGTGGTTGCAAAATTCTTCATTACGGTTTAAATCCCTTTATTCTTATACATAATTAATATTTCACCTTTTAGGGATTTTGGATTTACTTAGCTTGTGATTATATATATAAATCGTAGGGTGATATGCTTCCACTTCCTTGGTCGTATCCGTAACCATGTCGGCCTTGTCAAGTTTTGGGTTTTTTTTTAGTTAAAAAAGGCATGCATCAAAATCGGTGCATTTGTATTACTTGAACGCACCGGTGCGTTCATGTAAATAACACACCGATTTTGACCCATGTCTCATCGTTGTTAATTATTTTATAAAAAAGCAAAAGAAAAAATTCATTTTTTCGTATATCAGTTCTCTATTCCCGGTGCATCTCATTTATTGTACCGCCCTGGATTTACTATAATGCGTTGTTTTTTAATTATTTTACAAAAACGAAAAAAATATGATTTTAGTATTTCAATTATCTGTTACCGGTGCGACATGTTGGAATTAACGCACTGGTGTAGTTTTGTCACTAACACATCGAGGTGTTTAATGTATACAAGCGCACCGAAATCAAATTTATTTATTTTTTTTAAATCGTATTTTGAAGGTTTGTAATTTGTTTGTATAATATATTGATAGCTTCTGTATTTAATGGTGCAGGTTGTTTATTGATAGAAAGTGCATGCTATGAGTTCAATGAATAACAACTTTAATCAACATGATGGGAGCACATCGAGAATTACGAAGAAGGCAAGTGCTTTTAATTATATTATGTATTTAAATTAATTTGTTTGAATTATTTGTAAAGTTAACTAATATGTATTAGTTAATGTGTGACATGCAATGCCATGTTAAATTTTCAGAATTTACTTCAATCTGATCTAGGATCTTAACTGAGAGAACAACATGTACATCAAATCTACAGCATATCAATCATGGACACAATAATGCAAGCACACAAGAGACACAAAGTTTACTTGGGGAAAACCATAAAGGTGAAAAACCCCAATAACTTCCTCAGAGATAGATAGAGCAATGATACAACCAAAATACAAGAGATAGTCTTCTACTAGCAGCAGATCCTCTTCCTCCACAAGTGCGCCACTCTACCAAGTGTGCGTGAGAGAATAGAATGTGTAAAATGAGAGAGACACGCTCTCTATTTATACACTAACTTGACTTGACCTTTACTCAACTAGGTCAGCCTCAACTTAACCACTTAACATAATGCTGACTAGGCTGACCCCAACTAGGGTGGTCTAATAACCCTTTGACCCACATGGCCGACCCCCAATAGGGTGGTCTAATAAATTTTTGAACCACATGACTTATACAGGGCTGACCCCAACAAGGTGGTCTAATAAACCATCAAGTATAAGTTACGACACTTACAATATAAATGATGACACTTCCGTATAGAGGAATAATAACATCTCTATAGGAATACAAACACTTTAGTATAGAGGAATAATGCCATCTCTATAGGAGTACAAAATACATATATGAAATACATGGGTGAAATACATTCCAAATTTACATATACATCAACACTCTCTCTTAACTAGGAAGGTATTTCTCGACACAGGTCTTCTAGCACAAGTCATCTTCTATGGATCATCGTCACTGGATAATCATCATCGAGTCATCATCATCGTCACTGCTACTGCTATCTCAATCAATCTCTGAATCTACTCATCATAGGAAGTTCTACAGAGCCAGTCCTTTTTCATACTCGATGTAGGCCCACCACCTGCAGGTCTTCGTCATCACTGGCCATACTGTGGAAACCTCAGGACTTATTACGTGCGTCACAAAACCTTGAAAGAGCATCCCAGGATGTTACGAGCACGCAGCTCTACCTATAGGATCTCCCAGGGCCATATTATATGTGACCTCACCACAAAACCTCGCAAGAGCATCCCAGGATGTTACGAGCACACAGCTCTACCTATAGGATCTCCCAGGGACAGATTATATGTGGTCACCACAAAACCTCGCAAGAGCATCCCAGGCTATTACGAGCACACAACTCTACCTATAGGATCTCCCAGGGACAGATTATATGTGGTCATGGAAAAACCTCGCAAGAGCATCCCAGGACTTATTACGGGCACACAGCCCAACCTATCGGATCTCCCAGGGACAGATTATATGCCATAGGACAAAACCTCGAAAGAGCATCTACCAGATATCCCAGGGCCAAATTATATGCCATAGGAAAAACCTTGAAAGACTATCTGCAGATCTCCCAGGGCCAAATTATATGTCCTCCCAGAGCAAAACCTTGAAAGAGCATTTGCCATATCTCCCAGGGACAAATTATATGCCATAGGAAAAACCTCGAAAGACTATCTGCAAATCTCCCAGGGCCAAATTATATGCTCATCTGCACAACCTGATCCATGTTTATAGAGTATCAACCTGATACTCACCATACATCATCCTGATGTACACATGATCATCCTAATCATCATCACTGCAACATCCTGTTGCATGTCATCTGGAGCAACATCCTGAAGCTCATCATCCATGATCATCCTGATCATACAATGCATCTACCTGATGCATACCAAGTATCTACCTGATACATATCATCATACATGATCCACCTGATCATACAGTGTATCCACCTGATACAAATACAAATGCATGGTACATATCACCATACATGATCCACCTGATCATACAATGTATCCACCTGATACATATACAGATACATGGTCCAAGCATCCAACATGATGCGTACATACATATAAATGATCCAACTGATCATATCCAGCATCCAACATGATGTGTACATACATATACATATAAATGATCCAACTGATCATATCCAACATCCAACATGATGCGTACATACATATACATATAGATGATCCAATTGATCATATCCAACATCCAACATGATGCATACACAAAGCAGTAACTGGAGCATCATCTTGATGCTCATCATCCATGATCCTCCTGATCATCATAGCATCGTCCTCTTCAGATCATCTCATCGTCCACGAAGCACAGCCCAGATGCACATCATCCAGCACTTACACCACTGACATGGGATAACACATCTACCACCATTCGGGGAAGGCTCCAACACTTACTTTTTCACCATGGGAGGACACATCTACCACCATGTGAAAAATGGCTCAGCAATTACATCACGACCAAGGGAGAACACATCAACCATGTCAGAAAAGCTCATGTGCATCTGCATCTTCGAGACTCATCACTTCCATTTGGAAGGAACCTCGACCTGAAGTGCACCAAGCCTCTCTCTGAAGTACTCAAACTGCACTCTGGCCAATGGCTTGGTCAATACATCTGCAACCTACTCATCCATCGCAACATACTCTGCTTCGGTTGTACTCAGTGCTACGCAGGACTGCTTCCTGCTAAACAGAGATCACACTTGATCGACGCATCATGGCATTCTTCCCATATCCCGGGAACTTCAATATCTTCAATAGATAATTTTGTTGCTTGAACAAATGTTGTAGTCCTTCTTTTGTAGGTGAAGTTATACGGTCTTTCCTACAAAACAAGTTAAATTGCATGATTAGAAACATCTCATAATTTTCAAACAAATTCTTACAAATAAATAAATATGTCATACAGTCATGCAATTATCTTAGCCAATGCTTCAATACAACATTTATCCATATCCCGTAACTTTCTAGATGCCTTCCAATCTCTACCAGAACATTGTTAAGAGTGTGCACAACTCCCAACATGTCAGCAAAGAGGTTTCATTCTAGATAAGTAGCAATGGAATGTTGTACAGTGCCATAGGCCACTTACCCATGCATATTAGTAGTATATTGTTCATCAATGCAACTATTCTAATATGCATAATACACAACCTAATTCTAGGAACATCAATATATACATTATTGAACAGTATTATTTAAACAATAAAATATGCAAGTAATGACAATTCAAATACTTATCTTTGTTCGTTTGTTGGGTTGACTCCCTCTCAGTCTTTGCTTCTTTTCTGAAACTCCATTCTTATGTAGATTGTGAGAAGTGGTCAACTCTCTCTGAATATCTGCATCCTTGCAGAAACTATTGAAGTGTGCTCCTTTGCTTTCTTGCAGGAACAAATGGAGTGTGCTCCCTCTTGATCTTTGCTTCCTGGATTACCTGTCCTTGAACTTACATCCATCCTTAATCACTATACATGATTATTAGTATCATCATTGTGTTATCCTTGAGGTCTCATACATAATCACACATTTATTAGTATAATCAAAACACAATAATCTTAAACATGTATATTCATGATCATTCACAGATAATAAACATTAGTATTCAAGGTTTCAGGGAAGTCTTCTTTTACTCATACACATTCTTATTTGATCATAGGACTCTTCTGGTTAGTTGAATCATCAATCAAGATAAGAGATATAATATGCATAAAACCCATGATTATTCAAACCTATACCTTCATGATTCTTCTGGTTAGTCATATCATCAATTATGGTAAGAAACATAATATGCATACAACCATGATTATTCAAACCTATGTCTTCATGAATAATCATTATCAACAACACAACAGTATAAGATCCTAACACAAGGTAGGATTCTAGCTTGATATAGGAAAAACATACCTGGATTAGCATGCTAGCTAGTTATGTCTAACATACCCGCATAATTTCTTCTGGTTCTCTTCAGTGACTTGTGCTAGTAACCTGCATGTCTCATAAGTTAACCATTGTAGAACCAAGTTATACATACCTCGAAAGTAGATCTTCTATGTGATCCATGACAATGGATGAATCTTTGTCTTCATGTCACCATGAGTATATGTTCTTGAAGTAGAACATGATTTGAATTTATTGGTGTACCTTTTGTGTTAGTAAACAACATAAACCTCATACAACATCACAATGTATTAGTACAATCATAAGTGTCAAAACCTTAATCAATGAATATCTTCTATTAAGGTGATACGACAAGTCCAATAATTAATCAAGATTGTATTGTAATGATATGAAGACAAACATATGATAAACTTAACCATGAAACATACCTGTAAGCCATACCTATCAAGATTGCTTGTAATATTCTTATGGAAGGCCTTAGCCTCATCTCCCTCTGAGACAGGAACTTCTTCACTTATGCAGGTGACCAATCCATCTTCTTCTAGGATTAACCCAATCCACTTGATTTGCAAGAACTGGACCTGGAGCTGGATTAGGGTTTGTCAAAGAAACCACAAAAATTCAAACTTTGAATTTCAAACTTCCGAAATGATAGAAATATGCGTCTTGATGAGTTGATCAAGTTGGTATATTCAGAATTTTAAAACTGCAAAGTTTCACCCCTCGAAATTGCCTTTTAGATTTTCGGATTCACTAGGGAGGACCCTGAATTAAGGTTTGAGTTTCCCGGAGCTTCACCCAACCAAAAGATTTGATTCAAAACTCTAAGCTTCGATTTTTCTGAGGAGCTTCCAGCCATGATCACAGATTTCCAAAATTCCAATTTTTGCAAAAGCCCTAATTTTCCATCTTTCCGATCAAAGTCCCAAACTGGGGTTTGATCAAGCCCGACCTTCTGCCCAACCAAAAAATATGATCTTGGTCTCTAAATTTCTATTTTTATTAGTAG
The DNA here is from genome assembly GCA_027924585.1 of Larix kaempferi. Classification (NCBI taxonomy): domain Eukaryota; kingdom Viridiplantae; phylum Streptophyta; class Pinopsida; order Pinales; family Pinaceae; genus Larix; species Larix kaempferi. The sequence goes on from BSBM01001023.1 coordinate 18,678,554, forward strand.
CATCCATATGTGGTCTCCGATTACAAAAATTCCAACTTTCTCCAAAGCCCTAAATTCTGGAAGCCATGAATGAAGGTACTCAAAAATAATTATGTTTTGATAGAAATATGTACCTGATTGTTTCTGGTGTAACTCCGAACTTTTCGATCCACAGGGTCTGAAACAATTTCCTGAGATAGCTCGACCTATTATATTTCCATCCCGACAGATCTGACCTCAATTGGATTCTCTGAGAGAGAGTTATGCGAAGAGTCGCAACGTGACCTGTTTATGGGATAATACAGGAGAGCGAACTTGTACGACGTGCCACGTGTCACTGGTTCAACTTCGGCCTCTGAAATTTTTTCCTGAGATATCCTGACTTGTTATCTTTCCATCCCAATAGGTCTGACCTCAATTGGATTCTCTGAGAGAGAGTTATGCCAAGTGTCGCAACGTGACCTGTTTATGGGATAATACAGGAGAGCGAACTTGTACGACGTGCCGCGTGTCACTGGTTCAACTTCAGCCTCTAAACATTTTTCTTGAGATATCCCGACCTGTTATATTTCCATCCCAACAGGTCTGACCTCAATTGGATTCTCTGAGAGAGAGTTATGCCAAGTGTAACAACGTGACCTGTTTATGGGATAATACAAGAGAGCAAACTTGTACGGCGTTCCACGTGTCACTGGTTCAACTTCGGCCTCTGAAAAACTTTTCTGATATAGTACAGTATGTGTACTACCTGTCACTTTTTATGAAATTTCATTTGGAGCTTCCTAGCCGAAGTTATGACCTTTTTCCCACGGTCACCTCATTTTGACTCAGATCTGGAAGAGGCAGAAACCCTATATTGTACAGATCATAAATCACAAAGTACAAAGAATTAGAGGTTTTCCTTTGGACACAAGGTACATGGGGATCTTATATTCGACCTATAAAAGTTTTAGATCCGAAAACTTTTCCAAAACGGATTTATAGTGAAAGTGATACGATGACTGGTTTTTGCTATATCAAGCCCTAACATCATAAGTGCAACAAGTGTCATACATGCCATATCATGCCTTCTTTTAGGCTATCTCTGATACCATGTTAAATTTTCAGAATTTACTTCAATCTGATCTAGGATCTTAACTGAGAGAACAACATGTACAGCAAATCTACAGCATATCAATCATGGACACAATAATGCAAGCACACAAGAGACACAGAGTTTACTTGAGGAAAACCATAAAGGTGAAAAACCCCAATAACGTCCTCAGAGATAGATAGAGCAATGATACAACTAGAATACAAGAGATAGTCTTCTCCTAGCAGCAGAGCCTCCTCCTCCACAAGTGCGCCACTCTCCCAAGTGTGAGTGAGAGAATAGAATGTGTAAAATGAGAGAGACACACTCTCTATTTATACACTAACTTGACTTGACCTTTACTCAACTAGGTCGACCTCAACTTAACCACTTAACATAATGCTGACTGGGCCGACCCCCACTAGGGTGGTCTAATAACCCTTTGACCCACATGGCCAACCCCCAATAGGGTGGTCTAATAACCCTTTGACCCACATGACTTATACAGGGCCGACCCCAATAAGGTGGTCTAATAACCCATCAAGTATAAGTTACGACACTTACAATATAAATGACGACACTTCCGTATAGAGGAATAATAACATCTCTATAGGAATACAAACACTTCTGATAGAGGAATAATACCATCTCTATAGGAGTACAAAATACATATATGAAATACATGGGTGAAATACATTCCAAAGTTACATATACATCAACATGCCAAAAAATGAGGAAGCTTGATAAAATTCTTACCAAACTAACTCCAGAAGAGCGTAAAACGTTGATGGAAAAGTTGCAGATAGATGAATCAGGTGAATAAAAAATATGTCAATGGGAATTATTTATTGAAATTTGAGTAATAATCTACTTAATTAAGAATATTCACTAATATGTTTCAAATAATGTAATTCACATATGATGAATGTTATGCAGGTACTGACAGAAATAGAAGTCAATATCATCATAAGAAAAAAAGAATTATGGAAGACGCAAATGATGATCAATTGGTCCTTAGCTCAACTGGATTGGTGTTGGAAGTTAATAGAAGGGGCAAAGAATTTTATAATACTATGAGGGATTTAGTGGAAAGAACGTACATACGTACTTTTCACTTACAATACAGAAACCAATAAAATGATTCGAAGAATCAGGTCATATGTAAATGACAAGAGGCGTTCCTAGAGTAATGGTCAATGAGACCTGTCAGGCTTGCAATAGCAAAAACATACAACAACAAAAAATAATCATTCAAAGGTAATATTCCTAAACATGTCTATGTAGAATATGTATCTAAAACTATTACAAAGCGTCATTCATTCAATAATTTTAATTCTATCATATTTATTTTTCATATCAACAGAGAAATAGTTTAATGTCATTTTACATTTTCACGAAGGTTATGAGAACCCCGAAGGATGAATGAGGTGATATGCGAAATGTACCAGTAGGGATATCCAAGAAAGTGTACAAGGAGATGGTCAAGGAAATGGACATAATTGCATCGCAGGGAGATCCATCTCAACAACAACGTGCTTCAAATGTATAAAATAATTGGTTTTTAGGTTTATGTTATACATTTCATTAATTAATCCAACATTAAATATTAATTTTCAATTTTTTTGTTGCAGAAAAGAAAAGAAAATGGAACCCAATCAGCACACAAGACAGGATGACAAGGGAAAAAGGGGTTGATAGCAAAGTTTGTGAGTATTTTTTATTTCATTGTAAGCAATACAAATTTCATAGTGGTTGTGATTGGTATATTTATTTATCTTAATTTGTTTTCACAGGAATCCTTGCATGCCTTCAAATAGGTGTTAACATACAAAGAGGAGCCATTAGAAGAATTGATTGACATTGGATTAATAAAGGGTTGTGAGTATATGTTTGTGTATCAAAAATTAATTGTGGATTTTGTAAGTCTCTATGTTGTTTTAATTCTTTCATTTTATAATTAATAAAACAACAACAAAAATTTATATTAAATCTATGATTTGTGATGGGGAATAACATTGGAAAGAAACAAAGTATGGAGTGGAGCCAACAGAACACCCATTGATAGGAGGCATGAGATTTGGTTTTGAGAGAACGTGTATCATTCATGAGTCAATTATTTCTATGGTATGTCGCTTTTCAATTTACATTAGTGTATACTATCTATTTATTTTTCATTATTCCCGCTAATAATGTAGATACACTCAATATACTTTACTTTATGTTTACAGATGGAATCTGAAGAAGAGGAAAACAATCGATCCAATCAACAAAACATTTCGCCAAATAACCCAATTGATGCAAGTGGCTCGAGCATCTATAACAGTTCCAGTGAATAATGATGCTCTGTATTTAATTTTGATGTTAATGCAAGTTGTTGTAGCTTGTTGTATATTTGGAAATAATTGTTTGTGAAAATCGGACATTTTGTATAATAATGTATTGGACATAGTGTCTGAATTCAAAGATGAGTTTCAATGAGTGTAACAATAATTACATGCATATGGACATTTTGATTATTGTTGTCTCTATGTATGACAGAGGCACTCCTATTAACATATATAAAATAAAATAAAATAATTCTATTGCATTCTTCAATATTATTGTTAAATGGAACATGTGAAATGGTACATTATATTGGTAATTTTTTCTCCAATAAAAAAATGTGTATTTTCATTCAAGATGGAGCAAAAATAAATTATTCACTGTCACACAACACTGGTAAATGGTAAATTGGTAATTAAATGTATGGATGATTAAATATTACAATAGATTCTTGCATCTATGATATAATAAATTAATCCAAATAAACAATTTCAATAATTAAAAGTGAAATGAATTTTACTATAAACAAATATTTCAATTTCAGATGAATAATGTAATTACAATATATATATATATATATATATATATGAATGAAACATCAGTAGCCATTCTTAAAATAATCATATTCGGTGCTTTTAATGATTATATGTCGCACTGGTGCGTTCAAATAACTAAGCACCAGTATGTTCATAAAATTAAGCACTGGTGCATTCAAATAATTAAGCACCGGTGAGTTTATAACATTTTGCACCGGTGCATTGAATTATATTTATCGCACGGGTGCATTTAAATTGCTTATGCACACCGAGAAAAATCACAACTTATGCCAACCGATTTTTAGTTTCTAATCTTGACGGTGCATTCCATGTGCTTAAATGCACCGGCCCAGGTTGATATTTTGTAAACACTAGTGCGTTCTATTGTTAAAAGCACTGGTGCATTCGTGCATTGCATAAAATGCACCGGTGCGTCCGGATAAATGAACGGCACCGTTAAATCTAAATGTAATGAAAAAATGTAAAGTACGTATGATATAAAATATCGCACCGGTGCTTTTATATTGTAGAGACACTCTGGTGCATATTTAATATACTCAAGCACTGGTGTGGCATTCTAATTTTATTATTTTCGATGCTTGTTTTGGTTGAGTGCACCGGTGCGCTTAATTTCTGTTGTGCACATCGATAAACTAACCTCCGTTCGTCGAGTATTTTTTAGTTATAAATTGTATCCATTATCACCTCCGTAAAAATATCCGCTACCAATGGAGAAGGTCATAGTGGAATTTTTTTTGACGATTTTTGCCAATCTTGTAACACTAAAAACATCCACTATGACCTCCTCTACATGGTCTTTTCCTTGTAGTGTACCTTAGGATTTTTTTATGGAAGACCTTGGGCCAAATGTATCACCCTTATATTTTGGTATTTCCCAAGTTGTACAAGACTATACCACACTTCATATGACACTGGTATTGTTAGTCCTAAAGTCTACAACTAGACTACTGGGTTACAGAGCTTAGGCACCTTAGATTTAAAAGGTTGTTTTTGGATAGGTTGGTTATAATAATGAAAGATAGTAGGTAATAAAAGGTAGATTTTAGGACATATGAAAACATCAAATTTCGCAAACAAAAGATGTTGATTTAACACAAAGATAATATGATAAAAGAAACTAGGTTTTACACCTATAATGATGCTAGAGAAGCAAACAGTCTAATCACTTGCATCATTTAATTAAACTATGTTCAAAAACACATTTCAAACAGAGTTCGTGAATATTCAATTGTTATAAGAGAATTCACAATGATAACATCAATATGAAAGAATTTGTCTAGCAATAATTAAAAAAGAATCACAGAACATTCAAGTTTAAGAAAGTATAAAACCTCGCTCGTAACTATATATATATATATATATATATATATATATATATATATCTTAGCATAAAATACAGGTCTTTAGATTAGAAATATATATGTCTTAAATTCCACTGAAAATCCTCATGGCCCTCTGTAACGTCCCCACCCATCATACCAGTGCGATGGAGAGAATGTTATACTGAAGGCAGGGCATCTAGACCCATGAACTTATTAAATAAGCATTCACATATATAAAAAAAAAGAAATATGGAAATGTATAATTATAAGATAACACAACGGAAGTAATTTCAATTACACATCCGTCATACATTCAAGATATTCATGATATTCATCAAATAAATAATTGCAAAGCTAACACAAGAGAGTACTTATCTTATAACAAAGTAGCCCCGAGCAACTGGCTATGCAACTGCAACGTTCCACCCAACCATAGGCCAGTTGTGATTATCAATATCTCAACACATTGCCACCCCTGAGCTGGGAATGATCTCTACAAGGAATCAGGGAACAGCAGACTCACACATAGCCCAAAGATACACCAAATCAGCCAATCCAATCTACAGTTGGGTTTATCAAGCTGTTAGGCAATGGAAGGAAGAATTGCTAAGCTAGTGGGATCATCCATAGAGATATGGGCACCCTCTGCAAGATCTATCTAGCTTGGTCCCCACAATACCTACACACCTAGCACAAGGAGGTATTCCCTTCACTAATACACAGTCCCTCAGGCCATACCTTCCATTCTAGTGTTCTTCAAGGTGTGCATAGAAGAGCAACCAACCCTTTTGATACTCTTGAGAGGTTACCTCCTCACTAGGTTTATCAAGCCAATTCTGGTCCACTTCCACTCCTAATTCTTGCTCACAATTTCAAACCAACACAGGGATGCACCCTACGACAAAACACAAGTGTTGAAAAACATGGGCAACCAAAACGAACTGGTAGATGGGAAGTAAACCCTGGGAGAGCAAATTCGTTTTCAGAAAACGTTTTTCTGCATTTCAGGGGCAAAAATGACCTCTATAAACCCCCAAAACGTGACTCCCTTTCTCCCATTCACTGTGCAACACAAAAACGAGCTCCCGGATATGGAAAAATGCAGGAAATTGGTAAAAACGTGATGGGGAAAGCCCAACTAGCTCAAACTGCGTGAGAGAGGAAAGACTATGGGTTCATAATGGCTTTGGGCACCATTTCGTGGGTGTTTTCTTTCCCCAGAAGCAAAAGTACATTTTTCCAGGTTGATGGCTTGCCCATACATGAAATTGGCTGCCATGCCTCTTCATTCCCAAGGCATTAACTGCCTCAACCAATTTCTGGAAGAATTAAATGATTGGGTGCATAAGTCAGAATGGGTAGTTGAGGGTTTATTCAATGGCATCTGGCTTATCACCATTGGCTCAAGGGTTTGAATAATTCCCCCCCCTATTCCTTGTAGAATCATGCCCCCATCTCTTTTTTGCATTGCATAGCTAGTTGTGGGTTTTTCATTAAAATTCGTATTTACATGATGTCTTAATTTACATTGTGCCTATCTAGCACAAGAACCACATGCATCTATTTTTAATTGTCGATACATAAAATGCTAAATCAATGGTGGGGCCTTGGCCTTGAGCTCCTCACCATGATTAAATAACAATATTTACATCATTTACGATTTAATGAAAAAGGGGTCAAAATGTGGACGTTACACCCTCATAAAAAAGGTAACCCCCTTTTTTGCTTTCTTCTTTACAATTTATAGATATATAGACATTTGAAATTGTTTTTATAGATCCACATCCTAAGGATCGAACATACTTAAAATAACTACAACTTACATTATAATAGAAAAAAACCAACAACTACTACATAGTCTCGATCTATCAAAATTTAGACCACATAATAACTAACAGCTATAATCTATGATACACGTTTCTTTTCATATGATAAAAATTAGCTTGAAATTTTTGGTCCTCTTTTGACTTGGAAAAATGAAAGGGGATTAAACCAATCAACTTCATACCCGTCGTGTTGCTTCTGTAACACCCCATTTTTCCCTTGATGATATTTGGCTTCAATGTAAAGACTGTATATATATGCAGTGTGTGTATTTTCCCTAGTGTGGAGCTCAAGGCCAAGGCCCCACTAGTGGATGTTTAAAGTTATTGCTTAGGCAAGTATTCGGATAGTTTGATTATTCATGGGTTGTTAAGCCATGAAGAAATGTAAATGATGTAATTATTATTCATGAATAAAATAACCAAGAAGCTGGCTAAGGAGGCAACTAATGAGAAGGGGCCACGTGTATCCACTAGGGAGAGGTGAGGGGGGGGTTATGGGATTGGTTGCCCGTGTTGCCACATGTCCGACTGTGAACCCGTTTGAACTCACTGCTAACATTTAGTTCGGTTGCAGAGGGTGGTTGAGAACCCTGTTGCTGAATTCGATGGAGTATGGAGCATGCCTGCAATTTCGTATGGTAGAGCATGACTCTGGTTTCGTGTCCGAAAAGACACTCAACACCTGAAAACTTGCAGAACCGGTTTTGACTACCCATATTGGAGAAGGACGGGGGAGATTCAGACATTCATACATCATCCATTCATGCACTTTCCATTCACGATCCATCGACCCACAGGGAAAGATTTTTCTCATACATTCCGCATACGCAGATCCAACAGAGTGATATAACCTGAAGATAATCGTGTTTTCCTATGTAATAGAAAATACGAAAGAGTTGATAGCCATGAGAACTGTGTGTGCGAACCCATTCTATTGGTGACAGAGTGTTCCATGACAGAGTGCTAAGAACCTGTGAGGAAACTGCAAGTCTGAACAGTGCAAAGAAACCGTGAGAGCCTGAGCTTGGATCGTAGAGGATAGATTGTGGAACAGAGCCCGTACGCAAGTCTGGAAGGAGTCAGTTTTTGAATTGTGGTAGAAGGTTGGGTTGTTTGATAAACCCAGTGAAGGTTGTAATCTCATAGAACTAGCGACTGGACCTTTCTATGCCCATCCTGGAATAGCATTGGAAGGGAAGAGGCCTTGAGGGATTGTGCAATAGAGAATAGGGTATTCCTTGCATTGGATGTGGTAGGTAACGTGGGTTCCGGGTCGACTGAGTGTTGAGATTCCTGTAGCTCTGTGGTTGAGCTCACTGACTTAGTAATACCTCCCTTGTTGTACTTGTTCGCCCAATAAACCCATTGTCGATTTTCTTAGCATGATCATCTTTCCTGATATGTTTGATAAACCCAACGGTATGGTGGCTTGGCATGAATGTATCACTTGGTATGCTTGATAAACCCACTGCAGGTTGGCTTAGCTTGGTCAGCTTGTCTGATATGCTTGATAAACCCAACTGTATGATGGTTTGGCATGACCCTGCTATTGGTATGCTTGATAAACCCAACTATAAGTTGGCTTAGCATGACCAGTATGTCCCTAAATGCTTGATAAACCCACTGTAGGTTGGCTTAGCATAGGTAGGTTCCCTAGAATGATTGATAAACCCAACTACATATTGGGTTAGCATTGGGATGGAACCTTGACTGTGAGAGAACCTGATAGCCCTCCTTGGTGGATACACAACCCATCTCGAGGGTGATCTCTCAGTTGAAAGAGTACAGACTGGATAGAGATCTAAGGTTGGGTGGAACGTTGCTCTCACTTATCCAGTTGCTTTAGAAATTGAAAGATAAGTATTCTTGTTATGTTAAATGATGGTGTTTCGTTGTTATAAAATGGTTGCTTATGTTCAATTGTGGAATTGTGGAATGCATGTTTATATGAATTTGATTGACAAGGATCCATGTGCAGGCCTGAGTAAAGGGTTGAGTTCATTGTTATATGTATATCATTGTATTGCTTGAGTTTAATGCATTATAAGTCTTGCATATGATAGATGTAATTGTTGGATATAATTTAATGCATTTTACATGTTACGATATGTATGATTAACCCTATGAATGAGTCGTATGCTTACAAATGATCCTTGGAAAGGAGGGGAATGTCTTGGAAATGTTTCAAAACCCCTCTGTGGGTCAGGTGGAAGGGAAGATCATGGCAAGAAGAAGGTGAAATATTTTAATTGGAGTTATGGACATAACTTCAGTGGGAAATCTGACATGGTAAGACTACTCAGATGGGGCAAGGATTTCACCATTGGATAGATCTCTCCAAGAGCTTTCCAACGGTATCGAACTTGTCTCATTTGGACCAAGGATGGAGAAGTCATGCCCCTCAGAAGATTGTGTGGAAAGTCACCATAACATAAGCTATGGTTCTGCATGCCCGCATCCGCAATGCGGATTGCGAATTGTGGAAGCATGGAATTCAAAGTTGCATTTGGACTTCTACACTTCCGCATCCGCAATTGTAGATTGCGGATTGCAGAAGTGACCTTTTTGGAGGTTGGAGTTCGACGTTCCGCACTCCTGCATCCGCATTTGCGAATTGTGGATTGAGGACTACGGACCCGCTGTTGCAGATTGTGGATTGCGGAAAAGCAAGCTTTTCGGTTATGAATTTTTGCACTTCCGCATCTGCAATTGCAGATTGTGGATTACAGATTGCAATTTGTGGATTCGCAGTTGCAGGTTGCGGATTGCGGATCCGAGCCATTTCAATTGTGTGTGGGTATTCAGTCGAATTTGGAGAAAGAAAAAAATGTATCAAGGTCTCCCGTGGCCATGGAGTTCAGTGGGGACATGATAGAGTGGTATCAGAGCTTTAGTTGCGACACTAAGAGTTGTTTGGGCCGAACTGTGCATGAATTTTGGTCGAAAGATGCGCCCATGGCATGGTTTTGATGAACTTATTTGATTAATTGATTGTTCAAATGAATAGTTCCAGGTTTGAATGGGTATGATAGAGTTATTTGCATTCTTGTGATATCTAATAGAATGTATCTTATATGCACAGAGATAGCAGCAGTTGTAAGACGAATCCTATCATAGGGTAGCGCACAAAACGGTGTAAGAATGGTCACTTTAAATGATGCACAGGAACCGTTTGGACCAGAGATGATGTGCTAGGTGAGAACATGTGAGAAGCACATACATAGGCATATTCTGATGGAATAAGGGAGCAAGTGACGCCCCAAAACTTGGCTGAGACTATGGTAAGCTTTAACAAGCGGATGATGAAAGTGCAATAAGAGAAACATCAACTCAATGCGGCCATTTTGCATAGTCTTACGGACTTGCAGGAAAGGATTAACAATGGTTCTAACCCGAGCCACGAAGGCCGAGAGGAAAGACATGCAGAAGGTCAGTCTAGGGGTCATTCTATGAGAAGAAATCCAAGCCCTAGAAGGGGTTCTGTGGGCAGAAGGCACAGGACACCCTCTCCTAAGTTTTCTTCTAGTAGGTCGGATGATTCTGAGGGTTCTCAGGGGAGCCCAAGACGCACTTCCGGCAAGAGTAAGGGCAGAAAGAAGCACAGAGGTATTCCACAGGGTGAATTTAAAAAGGTGAGGCCTCCCACTTTTGATGGTGAAATCAAAGAAGGTCAAGAAGCAGAGGCATGGCTTCTTGGAATGAAGAAGTACTTCAGAATACATGAATATTCAGAGAATGAAAAGGCTAAGGTTTCTATTTATAACCTTAGTGGAAAAGCTTCTATTTGGTGGGATCACCTCATGCAGGTGAAAGGAATTAGTGAAAGAAGATTCACCTGGGAAAAGTTTCAAAAATACTTCCAGGAGAAGTACCTATAAGCTAGGTATTATGATAGAAAAAGAAAAGAGTTCAATGAACTCAAAATGGGATAGAACACCATGGATGAGCATGTCCACACATTTCTGGAGCTACTGAGGTATGTGGACTACATCAAGGATGAAAGAGTAAAGATCCAATGCTTCCTTGGTAGTCTACCACGGAGCTACAGAGATAGAATAAAGTTTGTAAATCCACCAAGCTTGGATGAAGCCATTAGGATGGCAGAGCATTGCTATGACCATAGTAAAGTTAAATCAGAGGTACATCCAACATGGAAAGGTAAGCCCAAGGGAAAGTTTGATCAGAAAAAAGGTGAATCCAAACCACCATTCAGAAATCATCCTAGAATATTTCCACAAGGCTAGCAAGCAAGAAGAGAATTCATGCCAGCTGTAGCAGCGGATAGAACATCAATGGGGCCACTTCAGTGTTGGGGTTGTGGGGAAAACCACATGCTCATATATTTCCCAACAGCAAAGAAGAACCCCAGGAGCTTGCACAATGTTAGAGGAGCAGCTATAGTAGGGGACATGGAAAGAGAAACACCTAGGATTTATGCAACCCATTTCTGTTTTGATTGATCCAGGGTCTACTCATAGTTATGTACCTCCTAAGGTAGTTGAAATTTGTTCCCTTGGTAAAGTAAAGCATAGTAAGGCTTGGCTAGTTCAGTTAGCCACAAGAACCAAGAGGAAGGTAAGTGAAGTAGTGGGGAAGTGTCCCATAGAATTGAATGGACTCCCCACTCAGGAAGAATTAAATGTCTTACCAATGGGGTCATATGATGCCTTAATTGGCAAGGATTAATTGGAAAGGCATAGAGACAAGGTGGACTATTATGGGAAAGCGCTGGAATGCCTTGATTTTGAAGGCAAGCCGAGGGTGGTTAAAGGAATTCCAAAGCATGTTTCAGTAAGCTAGATTCCAGCTCTACAATTAAGGAATATTTATAAAAAGGGTTGTCAATTATATGTTGGGCATATATCGGATTCAGCAGAAGATAAAGGACCCAGGATAGAAGACTTCCAGATATTACAACAGTTTCAGGATGTGTTTCTAGATGAATTTCCAGGATTTCCACCTAAGAGAGATATTGAATTTTCCATTAATCTTGTTCCAGGAGCTGCACCCATGTCCAAAGCTCCTTATAGAATGAGCACACCATAATTGGTAGAATTGAAGATGCAGCTGCAGGAATTAATGGACAAGGAATATATCAGACCGAGTGTATCCCCATGGGGTGCCCCAGTGTTGTTTGTTAATAAGAAGGGTGGATCATTGAGTCTGTGTATTGATTACAAGCAACTCAATAAAGTGACAATTAAGAACAAGTATCCCTTTCCAAGGATTGATGACTTGTTTGATCAAATGAAGGAAGCTAGAGTGTTTTCAAAGATTGACTTGAGGTCTGGGTACCATCAAGTGAGGATTAAGGAAGAATACATTCATAAGACAGCCATCAGGACTAGGTATCGTCATTATGAATTTACAGTGGTGCCATTTGGTCTTACCAATGCACCTTCTACATTCATGTGTCTCATGAACAGTTTCTTCAACAAGTACTTGGATAAGTTTGTAATTGTGTTCTTAGATGATATCCTTGTGTATTCAAATAATGAAGAAGAACATGATGAGAATTTTAGAATGGTATTACAAGTCCTTAAGGAGCACCAGTTGTATGCTAAGATGAGTAAATGTAACTTCTACCAAGAGAAGGTGCAGTATTTGGGTCATATTATATCACCAAAGGGCATTGCAGTGGATCCAGAGAATATTGAGGGCATCGTGGATTCCTCCACTCCAAGGAATGCAGCAGATGTTAGATCTTTTGTGGGCCTTGCTGGTTACTACTGGATGTTCATTGAGGGCTTCTCCAAGATAGCCCATCCAATTACTTCATTGCAAAGGAAGGACATTGAATTCACATGGTTTGAAAAATGTGAAAGAAGTTTCCAGCAGTTAAAGGAGTTGCTTACTAGTGCACTTGTCTTGAAGATTGCAGATCCGAGTAAAGATTTTGTGGTATGCACTAATGCTTTCATTGAAGGACTCAATGGAGTGTTAATGCAAGAAGGGTTTGTATTTTTTTGTGAGTCAAGGAAGATGAAGGAGCATGAAAGGAACTATGCCACCCATGACTTAGAGCTAGCAGCCATAGTTCATGCTCTCAAAAGATTGAGGCATTATCTCTTTGGAAGAAGATTTGAGCTCAAAACTGATCATATGAGTTTAAAATACTTGTTTGACCAACCAAATCTGAATGCAAGGAAAAATAGATGGATGGAGTTTCTTTGTGAGTTTGATTTGGAAATTAAGCATGTCAAGGGTAAGGAGAATAAGGTTGTTGATGCACTTAGCAGGAGATTCCATATTGCAGCAGTAAGTAGGTGTGAATCAGACTTGAAGGCAAGAATCGTAGAGGCTCAAAATAGTGATGAAGTCTACCTTCATATTAAAGAGAAATTGCAGCAGAGTGTTATACAAGAGAAGTATGCAAGATATCAGCTGGGTGAGGGTGATGTTCTCATTTATCAAAACACTAGACTGTACATTCCAAACAGTGCAAATTTGAAGAAGTTGGTGATGGATGAGATACACCAAAGACCATACTCAGTACATCCAGGATATTAGAAGACTATAACAGCGGCAAGGAAGCAGTACTTTTGGTATGGTATGAAGAAATACATAGTTGAGTACATTGCTAGATGTCAGAAGTGTCAACAGGTCAAGGTAGAGCATCAACATCTAGCAGGATTGTTGCAACCATTTCCCATTCTAGAGTGGAAGTGGGAAGTGATTTCTATGGATTTTATAACTGGTTTTCCCATGACTGTAAAGAAGCATGATTCAATCATGGTAGTCGTGGACAAGCTAGCAAAGGTAGTTCATTTCATTCCAATCAAGTCCACCCGCAAGGCTAATCACATTGCAGATATCTTCATGGGATAGATATTCAGATTGCATGGATTACCCAAGGCAATCGTTTCAGACCATGACACAAAGTTCACATCCAATTTTTGGAAAGGATTGTTCCAGGAGTTGGGAACTCAGCTGAATTTCAGTACAGCCTATCATCCTTAGACAGATGGTCAAACTGAGAGAGTAAATCCGATTCTCAAATATATGTTATGGATGTATGTGATGGATAAACCATACAAGTGGGAAGATTATTTACACTTAGTGGAATTTGCTTACAACAATGGACATCAATCAGCATTGAAGATGAGCCCTTTCAAAGTGTTGTATGGAAAAGGATGCAGAACTCTAGTGAGATGGGACATCCTAGCGAACATAGTAGTGCTTGGACCATAAATGATTGAGGAGATGGAGCAAGAGATTGTGAAGATCAGGCAGAATTTGAAGGTAGCATAGGATAGGCAGAAGAGTTATGCAGATCTGAAAAGAATGCATAAGGAATTTCAGATTGAGGATCATATCTACTTGAAAGTGAAACCTAGGAAGAGTTCCATGAAGTTGGGAAGTTGTGCCAAGTTGGCACCCAGATATTGTGGGCCATTTGAAGTCCTTGATAGGATAGGGCCACTTGCATTATTATAGGATTGCATTTCCTGCTAACATGAAATCTCATAATGTTTTCCATATATCTTTTCTTAAGAAATATGTCCATGATCCTAATCATATCATTGATTGGCATGTGATACAGGTGGAACCAGAGGGAGAGTTCCAGGTGGAGCCTATATGCATCATCGACAGGAAGGTTACCTTGCTCTGGAACCAGGCCATAGGGTAGGTAAAGGTGCAATGGAGGCACCTTAGCCTAGGAGAGGCCACATGGGAGCTGGAGGATGCCATGAAATAGGCATTCCCATTTTTGTTCAGTTTTGAGAACACCGAGGACGGTGTTATTTTAAGGGAGAGGGAGTTGTAATACCCCATTTTTCCTGGATGATATTTAGCTTCAATGTAAAGACTATATATATGCAGTGTGTGTATTTTCCCTAGTGTGGAGCTCAAGGCCAAGGCCCCACTAGTGGATGTTTAAATTTATTGCTTAGAAAAATATTTGGGCAGTTTGATTATTCATGGGCTGTTAAGCCACGAAGAAATGGAAATGATGTAATTATCATTCATGAATAAAAATAACCAAGAATCTGGCTAAGGAGGAAGCTAATGAGAAGGGGCCACTTGTATCCACTAGGGAGAGGTGGGGGGGGTTATGGGATTGGTTTCCCATGTTGCCACATGTCCGACTGTGAACCTGTTTGAACTCCCTGCTGACATTTAATTCAGTTGCAGAGGGTGGTTGAGAACCTTATTACTGAAGCTTATGGATTATGTAGCACGCCTGCAATTTCGTATGGCAAAGCACGACTCTGGTTTCATGTCTGAAAAGACACTCAACACCTAAAAACTTGCAGAACTGGTTTTGACTACCCATAGTGGAGAAGGATGGGTAGGATTCAGACATTCATCCATCATCCATTCACGCACTTTTCATTCACAATCCATCGACCCACAGGGAGATAGATTTCTCATACATTTCGCATACGTAGAGCCAACATAGTGATATAACCTAAAGATAGTCATGTTTTCCTGTGTAATAGAAAATACCAAAGAGTTGATAGCCATGAGAATTGTGTGTGCGAACCCAGTCTACTGGTGATAGATTGTTCCATGACAGAGTAGTAAGAACCCGTGAGGAAACTGCAAACCTGAACAATGCAGAGAAACCATGAGAGCCTGAGCTTGGATCGCAGAGGATAGATTGTGGAACAGAGCCCGTCCGCAAGCCTAGAAGGAGTCAATTGTTGAATTGTGGAAGAAGGTTGGGTTGCTTGATAAACCCAATGAAGGTTTTAATTTCATAGAACTAGCGACTGGACCTTTCTAGCCCATTCTGGAATAGCACTGGAAGGGAAGAGGCCTTGAGGGACTGTGCAGCAGAGAAGAGGGTCTTCCTTGTGTTGGATGTGGTAGGTAATGTGGGTGCCAGGTCAATTGAGTGTTGAGATGCCTGCTTTCATTCCCAAATTTGGAATTGGGTCACAATGGACTAAGCAAATTGGCCATATTCATTAGAGTTTGTCAAATTGATGCTAAAGGTCAAATAATTGCCAAGGAGGAAAATTACTAGTTTCCTAGGTTTGGGGTGGAAGCTTTGGGATTTGGAATAATGGGGATAATAAATGATGTTGGAACATTAGGATGGAATAAATATTTAATAAAGGAGATAAATAAATATATACAAGTGAAAATCAAAGTGGAATTTGATCATGAAGACACATGGAGGAAGTGGGACCCACACAAGCTAGAATTTATGTGCCACATGGCATCCTCTTCTTGCAATTTTGAATCCATGGGAAGCCTAATGTTCTTGGGATGAGTTCTAAGGTCAATAATACTTGGAATGAGTCAATGAGTTCTAAATATAGAGGAAGAGTAACTCCTATGGAAGAGGAAGAGGCAATTTGGAGCTAGTGAGACACTTGGGCTAGATTCCCTAGCTCTATGACAACAATGATGAAGATGCTATGACACCTATGACACAAATCAGACCTGAAGGCTGAAATATGCAATATATGACATGCCAGGGCTAAAAATAGACTCCAATAGGGCTCTCAAGGGTCTAAGGACAGCTAATATGCTTCCACATGTGATTTGGTGGAAGTGAGAGACTAGGAATTGTTGTACAAGTGGCGTTCTTTGGAATCTCTTCCCAACTTGAGTTGGCATGAGTCTCTTAGAAGGAATTCGACCCATGGAGGACATTATAAATTTATAAATGTCAAGAACAAATAATGAAACCAGATTTTTATCATTTATAGAATTTTCAATTGCATTTGTGAAGAGGGAGAGCTAGTGGATGACTAGTTTCTTGCCTTAACCAATTTCGAGGGTGAAAGATTCCCATCCAAGTTGGTAATTGGAAAGGCCATTCAGAAATTTCATTTGGAGATTTAATGGAGTCTTTATTTTCAGGTGTAAGCTACAGGGAAGCTCAATTTTTCTTCTATTTCAGCTCACTCCTTCAACCATTTCCAGTTTTGATGGCATATTCTTGATCCTTGAGGGAGGGAGTTTTTGGTGAGCTATTATACTCTTTGGGGGAGATTATAATGCTCCATTTATTTTTTAATATGAATTAAATACTTTTTTCTTCATCTCCAGAAAGTTTCAGGTCGAGAATTCCAAGTAGAAATGTGTAAATCTCATTTTTAATGAAAGAACAGTGACATTTCCCCACTACCTTGTTGTGAACCAATGTAATGTTGATGGATTCAAATGCATAAGTAAAATACTATGGTTAATTGATTAATGGAATTTTATTGATGTATTATACAAGTTTCATTTTCAGTACTCAAGGATTTGAAGTCATTTTACTCAATTTATTTACATTTGGAGAAGATTTGGTGCCATTTCCCCAAGGGTCGAATTAGTGGTTTTTGCTGCTGTTTAGGAGAAGGTTAGAACAGACTTAATAACTGATTAATGGTGCATATGAGACCTTGATAAAATCCTTGATACATCCTCTACCTCTGTTCATAAATTAGAGTGGGTTTGGATGCATTTGGGAAGCCATTTTCACTACTTACCCCAGGGGGATTTGAACCCCAAATTACTAGTAAAATTGCATACTTGGTCTAGAATATTAAGAGAGTTTTCAGAGGTATTTTGGTGGCCATATATCATCCCTGAAAATCATAATCAATTACAAATATAATTCATATACCTTCCTTGAATATTTGAAGGCATTTGGAGCCAATTTGAGACCTAGAGACCAATACTAGTCAAAGGGAAATTACTAGTAAAGTTCCCGACATTGGCCAGAATCGAAAGAGGATTTGAAGAAGATTTTAAAGGTCCAAAAGTATCCATGAAACACATATTTATGTTATAAAATCATACATATATCTTCTCAGAATATTTTGGAGCAATTTGGGGACCTAGAGCTCAAAACTAGTCAAAGGTCTAACTAGGGGAAAAAGTGAAAAATTGCCATTTTAATAAAATTCCTAACAAGGGACATTACACCTACAGATCTATGGTTGAGATCAATGGATTAGAAACACCTCCCTTGCTTTCCCTGCTCGCCTGATAAACCCACTGTCGATTGGCTTAGCATGATCAGCTTGCCTGATATGTTTGATAAACCCAACGGTATGCTGGCTTGGCATGAATGTATCGCTTGGTATAGCTGATAAAACCACTGAAGGTTGGCTTAGATTGGTCAATTTGTCTGATATGATTGATAAACCCAACTATATGATGGCTTGGCATGACCCTGATGTTGGTATGCTTGATAAACCCAACTGGAAGTTGGCTTAGCATGACCAGTATGTCCTTGAATGCTTGATAAACCCATTGTAGGTTGGCTTAGCATGGGTAAGTTCCCTGTAATGCTTGATAAACCCAACTACAGATTGGCTTAGCATTGGGATGGAACCTTGGCTGTGAGAGAACCTAATAGCCCTCCTTAGTGGATACACATCCCAGCTCGGGGGTGATCTCTCAGCTGAAAGAGTACGGGATGGAAAAAGATCTAAGGTTGGGTGGAATGTTTCTCTCACTTAGTCAGTTGCTTCAGAAATTGAAAGATAAGTATTATTGTTATGTTAAATGATGGTGTTTCGTTGTTATGAAATGGTTGCTTATGTTCAATTGTGGAATTGTGGAATGCATGTTTATATGAATTTGATTAACAAGGAGCCATGTGCAGGCCTGAGTAAAGGGTTGAGTTCATTGCTATATGTATATCATTGTATTGCATGAGTTTAATGCATTATAAGCCTTGCATATGATAAATGTAATTGTTGGATCTAATTTATTTCATTTTACATGTTAAGATATGTATGATTAACCCTATGAATGAGTAGTATGCTTACATATGATCCTTGGAAAGGAGGGGAATGTCCTGAAAATGTTTCAGAACCCCTATGTGGGTCAGGTGGAAAGGAAGATCATGGCAGGAAGAAGGTGAAATATTTTAAGTGGAGTTATGGACAGAACTTCAGTGGAAAATTTGGCATGGTGAGAGTGCTCAGATGGGGTAAGGATTTCACCATTAGATAGAGATGTCCAAGAGATTTCCAACGGTACTGGCCTTGTCTCATTTGGACCAAGGATGGAGAAGTTATGCCCCTCAGAAGATTGTGTGGAAAGTCACTATGATAGAGGGTATGGTTCCGCATGCCCGCATCCGCTAGCGAATTGTGGATTGCAGAAGCATGGGAGTCGAAGTTGCGTTGGGAATTTTTCACTGCTGCATCCACAATTGAGGATTGCGGAAGTGACATTTTTGGAGTTTGGAGTTCGACATTCGCACTCCCGCATCTACATATGCGGATTGCGGATTGCAGAAAAAAAAAGCTTTCCGGTTATGAAGTTTTTCACTTTCGTATACGCAATTGTGGATTGTGGATTCGCAGTTGCGGGTTATAGATTTTAGATCCGAGCAATTTCAATTGTGTGTGGGTATTCAGTCGAATTTGGAGAAAAAAAAAATGTATCAAGGTCTCCTGTGGCCATGGAGGTCAGCGGGGAGATGACAGCTTCATCCCTCACAACTAATCCATCCATAGCTTTTGCTTTCTTCTGTAGGTGCAAAAATTATTTTTGCATTACACGTAGCTTCTCCCGAAGCTCCTCGTTCTTCTTGATAAGTTCATAATTCTTTTGCTGAGAAATTTCCTTCTTTTATAGGCCTCATTATCCACTTGAACCAATTCTGTATAGTTCACGTTCAATTCCTGAATATCTTTCTTCAAAATTGATTAGCCTGTATTAGCCTGTCATTGAATTCATTTACATGTTCATTTTGTGCCTTGTATTGATTTAACTTATCCCTCTATTTTTCTATTTCTAACTCCTTTTCTAAGTGAGCTTGATCAACAGTATATTTTTTCAGGATTATTGACTTCAACCAAAACATCTTGTATCTTGGAGGATTCACCAATTTCCTATTCATCAACACACTTCTCTTTTTTTTAAGATCAAAAGACTTTACATCCATTTCCACTTATGAGCTATCGTCCTCCAAGTCTTCTTTGATTACTTGATCTTTCTTTATCAGATATGGAATCTTTTTGAGCCCCTAGGAAATTTTGTCTAACACTTCTTCTAACATCCTTTCTTCTAATTCTCTAAATTAATGATCCTCTTCATCAGATGAATCTTCGACAGCAACTATTTCATTCTTTTTTATTTTAGGGTTTGAAAGAGATTTTATGTTTAGTCCGAGTTGATTGGTAGGATCAGTTTTAGGTCTCCTCTTTATACTTTTAAGCTTCAACATGCAAGAATTAGGTTTTTCAAGATGAGAAGGTAACATTTCAGAAGTATCTTGTCCAAACTCCTTGGATGATAACTCTTTTTCAGCTTCCTCTCTTTGCTCAACATTTTCAACATGGCCGTCAGAAGTTGGGCTTCATTGACCTTGAGTGTTTTCTGGTAGATTTTCTTCTGAGAATATCCTTTCTTTGTCAAATTTAGTTGGTGTATACACAACTATCTCCTCTTCAATAGGTTTTGGTTCAGGACTGACTCGTTCCCCATATTTTGGAATAACCTTATGTGTATCATTTTCCTCTTGATCACTACTAGGAGATTTATTTAACGTTCTCTTTGAAGTACTAGGACGCTTCATTTTCCCATGGTCATCTTGATCTTTATCCTTTTATGGTGTTTTTTTTCCAGGCTCAAAACCAAACTAGAATATAAAATGTGAACATGATCTGTCATATTTGTTCAACTCTTCAACCACCAGCAATTTTACTAGCCCATGATGGAAAACGCTATGACTAGCGTGTTCAGGATGGTTCTGAACCCTGGTTTCCATTTTTGTCAGACTCTTAAGAAAATATAAGGAAGATTTAACCTTTTGATACCTGTGATGTGCAACAAGAATCGCATATGATATAAAAATACTGTAGTGATCCCTCATAGGTCACATAACGTTGAACAATCTCCATGATGTCACGCCATTCTTCCAGCAAGCAGGTTCTATAAATCCCCTTGATTTATTGAGGGTTTCTATATTGAGACAAAAGAAATTGATTATAATATGCGCTGACCAGGTGCTTATTAAATCATCTTTCCCCTTCTGTAACTACATCAATTGCGGCCACACTTGATTCTTCAGTTACTTGAAAGTCGAATCCATTGAAATCTACCACTGACCTTTTGAAATTCAAGGCAAAATGTTCAATCACTTGAACGTTGTGGTCTCGAATCCTATCAAAAATAGAAAACCAACTTGCATTCTTCAATATGTCCACGCAATGTGGAAATTTGTTTACCCAATCCATATTCTCGGGTTTGAATCGCAACAGCTTCCCACTCGGTCCACTGGGATTCTTCATTTTATCATTTTTCATCGCAGGTTCTAAGTAATGAATTTGTTGAATACCAGTTCATTTAAGAACCTTAATATTTGATAATGAAACTCAAGCCAAAGTGGAGTACGTGGATACAGGAGAAAGTGCATGATCTTTGACATAAAACCAAGAACTTACAACCAATGGGAAAGTAGCACATAACAGAGCTCTAATAATTTGGAAGACAGGAGCATTGAATCCAAAATTAACCATTCATGGATCATAAAAACCTTTCATTTCAAAGTATAAAATCGATTCCCAAAGTTTTGATTTGCAATCATTATTGGGAATTCGCCCAAATTAACTATGTCCATAATTCCTCATTCTTGGAGTGCACGTATGAAGATAAATAATATCATGCACTACCGGATGTACCCAAGCATAACATGCTTTTCAAACATTAATAATTTACTTCTTAGGCCAAATTTTGACTTATGAAATCATTTAAAACGTACAAATATGCTTGAGATATTCAAATATTAACAGTCGGGATAACACTAACATTAAACTTAAAATGAAAATCAATACCAAACACAATGTAATGTATTTATTAAGCAATCAAACTAGGCTAAAATAAATTCGAAAAATAACAAACTGGGAAATAAAAATAAAAAGGTAGGTTGATAGACCTAGGACTAACATCTGGCTCCATCGGGGGGGCATTCTCCCTGTGAGATGCCAAGAACTGAAGACCAAGTGCCATTAATAATCACTATCAATGAGAAAAGTAGAACTACTGATCTTTACAAATCTATTGGGATGGAGTCTTATTCAACAAACTTGGAAACTCACTGGCATCTACAATCAAACTAGGTCTTCTAGTTCCCTAGTAAGTGTAAAAATGTTTCGGAAATCACCCATTGATTGGGCCTGCAAGTTCTTCTCCTTCTATATTTTGTAGCACAAATGTGTTATTTCCCATAACCTTAACAATTTTGAAAGGACCCAACCATAAATCATCAAATTTCCATGTTTAGAATTGTCATCTCTACGTGCATCCCATCTAAGAACCATATCACCAGAAAAGAAAGTGTCTTCTTTGATCTTTTATCAAACATTGCCTTTAATTTATCCCTGTGTGTCTGAGCTTTTTCTGCTAGCAATTTTCTCTCTTGTTGCAACTCAATTAACTGAAAAAATTCATCTTTGAACTTCATTGGGTTCTTCCATTTCATCTTGCATGAATTTCATCATTGGAAGACCAAGTTGTATTCGAAAAACAACGTAAATACCATAAACTAGTTGAAAGGGAGATGTTCCAATAACCTTTTTAGTTGTCACCCGATTTGCTCAAAGAGCATATTTTAACTTGTTGTCCCATGCTCTTTTATTCTGCAATAGCAATTTTTTTATATTATTGACTAGGCCTTTATTTGTTGACTCATCCAAACCATTATCTTGTGGGTAATATGGTGTGGAGTGTTTAAGTATCATGTTATGTTTTTCACAAAAATGGACCATCTCATGAGACTTAAAGGTTGCATCATTGTCAATTACGAGCTTTCTTGGGAAACCAAACCTGCTTAGGATATTATCTTCTAGGAAGTTAATTATTACTTTATCGATTTCCTTCCTAATGGGAATCACCTCTACCCATTTTGTGAAAAAATCAGCGGCTGTCAAAATATATTTATGCTTCCCACTCGAGGGAGGATTGATCTCTCCTACGAAATCCAACCCCCACTTCTGAAAGCGTGTATTCACTGCAATAGGTTTCAAGGAAGAGAAAGCAATTTATGTTACCTACAATTTTTTGACACTCAACACAAGCTCTTACATGGACATAAACATCAGGAAAAGCTGAAGTCCAATAATAGCATGCCCTGAAAATCTTAAAAGCGGTAGCTTTCCAATATCGATGCCCTCCACAAGCACCAACATGAAAATATGTTGCTATTAAATATGCTTCATATTTATCCACACATCAGAGAAGCATTCCCACAGGGTCTTTCCAAAACAAATTGTTTTCAACTATGTAGTAATTCACTGCTTTCAACTTCAAGCACCTATATTTCCTCCTATCTATTTCTAGTTGACATTGAAGATATAAGAGAAAATATACTATATCTTTGTACCAGGAAGACTCGACATACTTATTGTAAATTTGTTATCTTACTTTCTCTAACTGCAATTATGTCCGTGATGTCTGACTTAATACAATATTCAACCCCAAAGCTTCACGATTTGAATCTACTAACAACCTGGAAAGGCCCTGTCCTTTGACTAGCTTGGTAGGTTTTATTTCCACATGATACTCCATTATCTTTGCTATCCTGTTGGAATATTCTCCCCGTCATTTTTCAGTTTTGCATGCATCCAGTCATCATCATGGTGGACCTCCCAGCTCCTAGAGCTTCATTCTAGCTCTCTACAGCCTGTCTACAGGCCCCATGGGGCCTCCTACCTACCAAAGGCACCCTTCTTCATGCCAAGTGCACCTTTCTCACCTACCACGACCAGTTAGACGCCATTCTCACCTACCAGACAATTATCACTTAGTTCTTCCTTGATTTGAGGCTATATTGACTCCCCCACTAACTAGTTCACTCTAATAGACCTCTAGTGAGACAAGTCTGTCCATTCTAACTCCAGTCAGCCCCTCATGCACCCTTCCCTGATCCTCCTTCATTCAATTCATGCCTTCCTCACTCAGTTAGACTCCTCATGCGCCTCCACTGAGCCTCCTTCATTCAGTTAGTACCTACTTCACTCAGGTAGACTCAGTTGACTGACTATTACCTCTGATGACTGATACATTGACTGGATGATGACTCCACTATCATTCAAGCCACACTCTGAGTTAGGAATTCGAATGCCCTACTTGGCCTATTCAAATCCTATATTATGCACCTTATTGTTCTATTGTACTCATTCACTTACATTCTTATTCATTGTATAATACTGAGATTATATTATATTCTACTGTGTTTATGAGTGATCATTGAGTGTCTCATTCTCTTCTTCTTTGCAACATATTTGTGAGTTTGATTGTGAGTTGCTATATCTGTCAGATCATTGCATATTATTACATATCCAACATCCCCTCTTTCCTTCTCTTTTTGGATGTACAATAATTTCTTTAACATTGTCATTAGCCCTATAAGCAATTATCTTGGAATTCAGAAGATAGATTCTAAAGAACTTAAGTGCTTTAACTAAAGTATAGGCCTATTTTTCAATTATACTGTACTTAAGTTCTGAATCTCTTAAAGTTTTTCTAAATAAGGAGATAGGTTGTTCCAAACCTTCAGAATTCTTTTGCAACAGAACTGCAACAATAGTATCCTTAGATGTAAAAGAAAATTGTTAAGAAATCCTTTAAGAAACCTGGACTTACCAGCACTGGAGCTTCAGTAAATGCCTACTTATTTTTTTCAAAAGATGACCTTGCTTCAGCTGTCCATTTAACTTCTTGATATTCCTTAAGCATCATCAGTGATATGTTTGACAATATATGCAAAATTAGGAATAAACCACCTCAAAAAATTAATCTTCCCAATAAAATATTGAATTTCCTTTTTATTCCTGGGAATATTGATCTTCAAGATAGCTTTAACTCAGTCAGTATCTATCTTGATTCCTTCAGTTGAGACAATATAGCCCAGGAGCTTACTCTCCTACATAGAAAAATGAGATTTCTTCGAGTTCAAAGATAACCCAAACCTTCTGCACTTAATTAAAGTATGTCTTAGATGTCTAAGATGATCTTCATCAGACTTAGAAAAAACTGTGATGTCATCGAAATAAATTACCATGAACCTTTCCTTTTCGCCCACAAAAGCTATGTCCATAGCCCTCTGAAAGGTTGCACCTATGTTCATGAGACCAAATGGAATTTTTTCAAACATGAATGTCCCCCAAGGTGTGGTAAAAGTTGTTTTTTCTCTATCATCTAGATGTACAACAATTTGATTATACCCTGAGAAGCCGTCAATCATGGATATCCTTTTAGCACCAACTACTTTCTGCAAAATATGATCAATCTTGGGCAGTGGTAATTGTCTTTGAGAGAAGATCTATTCAAATTTCGAAATTCTACACATAGCCTTATTTCTCCATTTTTCTTACGCACGGGCACTAAATTTGCTACTCAAGTAGAGTGTGTAAGAGGCACAATGATTTTTGCATCTAACAAATTTTTTACCTCTTTTTCCATAACAAGGAGCAATGTTAGATTCATCCGCCTCAAGTTTTGCCTAAAAGGTTTTGTGTTTGGTTTTAATGGAATCTTGTGCTAGATGATATGTATCATAGGTCCTCAGGTATTCATAAGACCAAGCAAAAATATCAACAAAATCTTTCAACAACTTAACATATCTTCATCTTTGCTCATTTGAAAGTGATTTGGACAGCTTTATCAATCTTGGTTCAGCTGGAGTTCCAATGTTACAATCTATAACATTCTCCTCATATGACTGTGCAATAGTCTTTAGAAAAATATCATTATTAGAAAACAGTCTCTCCAATGGAACAAGACCTTTTGGTATGAAATTTCCCTTTAATTCAATTATATAATGATTAGCAACTAAATTTTTTAGACAAGAAACATCCTTATCTATCTCAACATCCTCATCATGATCAATTAGTGAAGTGGAAAAATCACTTGTCAGTTCCAGAAATTTCTTAATATCTTGATCATCATGAAATACCCTCCAATGCTTAATATTATCTGGAAATGGTGGTCTGTATTTGACCTCAACTGGATACCTAAGTTGAATCTGTTTAGGAATTTTGAAATAAGTGGTTGCTAAAGCTAGTGAGTCTGTTGTTTGATTATGATCTCTTGGAATAAAGGATATATTAAATGCTGAAAAGAAATTTTCAACAAGGTCCCATACCTCATTTCTGTAAACTTTTAGCAGCTGTTGTTTCACTTGATAAACATTTTTAACTTGCTGAACCACTAATCCGGATTCACCAAAAACAGTCAACTGTTGAATATATAGATATTTTGCAGCCTTCAGACCAAGTATCAAAGCCTCATATTCAACAGTATTATTTGTTGTTTGAAACTCTATAGTGTACATTAGGTAAATTGTCTCAGCTCCTAGAGAAATCAATACAATTCCTGCCCCTTCTCCCTCTTTAGATTACGAACCATCAAAATACATTTGCCACAATCTGTCCTGCACCTCTATACTTTGGGAAACTGAAACCTCTTTCTTCACTTGTACATATCTTGTAACCTCATCGTTCAAATGAAACATGCATTCCTGAACTTCATAAATCATATGGTTTGTTGGATTTTCATGGTCACTAACTAGGTAATAAATTTTTATTTCCCTATATAGTCTTCTTTGTTCACCTCCAAACACTAGGATAGTTGCATAAGAAAGATCTATTTTCAATGTACCACCAATATTTTTAGTCTGGGATCTTCATAGGAGCATTCCATATTTAGGAGGGATATCGGAAACCACAATATCCATCATAATACTTTTCATGGGAAGTTGTGTGAGACTAACTACAATATCTTTTATAACTCCAAGACACTTGAATGCTCTTGAGTCAAAAGAATAAAGATCATGATATGGTTTGGTGATATTTAACCCTAGAGCCTCCATGACTACTTTTGGCATCAAATTGTGGGAAGCACTAAAATCTAAAATACAATTGTGCAGCATCTTATCATGGACAGTAAGGATAATAAAGAAAGGTGGAGGAAAATCTGATTTTCCCTCTATCTTAGGACCAAATATAATAGTAGGATGCTCATCTTGTAGATTACCAGTATTAGAGGAGAGGGGATTATTCTGTGAATTGATAAGATTAAGGGTAGGTTCCCTATAATATTGGTTCTTCATAACTTAAAATAATGGAACATGTGTTTTGATTTTGTTAATTTCATTCTCAAGATTGAAACTAGAAGAACTTTTACTCACCTCTTCAGTATCAAGTAACTTGTCCTTATTCATCTGTTGATTTGAGTTCTTCTCTGGAGTATTCAGCTGCACTTGCTTGGCAGGAGCAGCTCCTTTTTTATGTTGATTTTGAGGAACATGCTTTACCCCAAATCTCAAATCATAACTTCGTTGTGGAGCATTCTGGAAAATTTATGCTAAATATGAAAAGTCATGTTCATGTAATTTTTATGCTTCTTGATAAACACCCATAGAATATTGATAATCAAACTTAGTTAAGAAACCAAAAGAGGATTCTCCCTCCAAATTGTTCATTTCCTGATCCTGATCCTCCATTTCAACTTCATCCATTTTTTCCAATTCATTTACCATATTATTTTGAAGGGGAGGATGAATCCTTTGGTCATCATTGTTTCTCATTTCTCTAGGTAAAAACCTTGGATTAAAGGGCCTTCTAAATTGATTTTGATTTTGATTATTAGCCTCTTGAGCAAGTCTATTATGGGATTTGTTTTCAATCTCCAACTTAGCAATTTTGGAAGAAATATTTTTAATTAATTTACTGATTTCATCAATTTTATTTTCAACTGACTTTAGACCTAAAGTAGAAGATTATACCTCTTTCATTTTCTTCTTTCCTCCCTCATGATACTGTGTTTTAACCCTGAGTTTATCAGCTGCCACCAAATTTGATTCCACTTCTAAGGATGCTTCTTGCATATTCGCAAGAGTGATGGATCTTCTTTCTCTTAGTAATTAAGAGAAATAAAAATCAAAGGCATTGGCATAAGTGATTTTTTACGATGTCTAGGTTGGTTTTATCTCTGCAGGGATCTTACTATACATTTTATTGAAACATTTTATAAAATCAATGACTGACTCATCAAAAATTTTCTTCAATGCTCCAAATTATGTTATATAATAAAGGTAATCTTTAGTATCCCCCCACTCTTTCATGAAACCTTCCTCTATATCTCCTATTCCATCTATCGAACCAACTGCAAATTCTCTATACCATTTTCCAACCTCTCAGTCCAAACTATGAACGAAGATTCGCATCCAGACATATTCATGCTCAAAATTTTGGTTATCAGCATAACTAAATTATATTGCAATCCAATGTTCTTCTGTTTTAACCTCACCCTGTCCATTAAACCTTGGAAGATATTTCTGATAATCACCACCAGGAAGTACATTGAGAGTTTGTGGTAGGACTAATGGGGTATATCTAGCTGCCACACTAGAATCCATCCTATTAGGAGGTTGACCGGCCATCTGAAACTTAGTCTGAGAAGATGAAGGAACATAGGTCTTCACTTGTAGTTGACTAATAGGAATCCTAATAGTAAGTGGTGTATAGGGTGATGTATGAGGTTTTAGGAAATCAAACTTATCAGAGTTAAGAATATCTTCCTATACTTCTTTGGATGATAATGTATTGGTATAAACTTAAAAATTATCAATCTGAGTAGTAGGATCTAATATTTGGAATTGAGGAATAGAAATAGACAGATCTTGTTCTTTCTCTTCTCCTTCGAAAA
Source organism: Larix kaempferi (assembly GCA_027924585.1). NCBI lineage: Eukaryota > Viridiplantae > Streptophyta > Pinopsida > Pinales > Pinaceae > Larix > Larix kaempferi. The sequence continues at coordinate 18,707,247 of BSBM01001023.1, forward strand.
ATGACAAATCTAAAAAGGGAGACTTCTGACCCAACTCACCTGGTATCACTGAAGCTGAAGAGTACTGAAATCTACCTAATGATGTGGAAGTTAGATTTTGTCTGTCCTCTCTCAATATTTTCTCTGGATATGAAACCCCTGAATGCAAAGGAGAAGAAGGATTTTCTCTGGTCCCTATCTTCTTGGGAGCCACGGTTTCTTTATGAATTATAGGTGAATTATGTAGTCTATAAAACTACATTAATCTTGTTCACCATCAAAATCAAACAAAAATATGAAAATACCCAAGGAAAATAATTCACTTTCGTCCCTGGCAACGGTGCCAAAATATGTTACTACTGGGTTACAGAGCTTAGGCACCTCAGATCTAAAAGGTTGTTTTTTGGATAGGTTGGTTATAATAATGAAATACAATAGGTAATAAAAGGTAGATTTTAGGACATCTGAAAACATCATATTTCGCAAATAAAATATGTTGATTTAACACAGATAATATGATAAAAGAAACCAGGTTTTACACTTATATTGATTCTAGAAAAGAAAACAATCTAATCACTTGCAGCATTTAATTAAACTATGTTCAAAAACACATTTCAAACACAGTTCATGAATCATTCAATAGCTATAAGATCATTCACAATGATAACATCAGTTAGAAAGAATTCGTCTAGCAATAATTCAAAAAGAACAACAGAACATTAACCCCCTTTTCTACTTTCTTCTTTACAATTTATAGATATACAGACTTTTGAAATATTTTTTCTAGATCCACATCCTAAGGATCAAACATACTTAAAATGACTACAACTTACATTATAATAGAAACAAGCTAACAACTACTACATAGTCTCGATCTATCAAAATTTAGACCAAATAATAACTGCTAGTTGTAATCTATGACACCTGTTTCTTTTCATGAGATAAAATTTAGCTTGAAATTTTTGGTCCTCTTTTGACTTGGAAAAATGAAATGGGATTAAACCAATCAACTTCATACTCGTCGTGCTTCTTCATCCAGCACAACTAATCCATCCAGAGCTTTTGCTTTCTTCTGTAGCCGCAGAGCTTGTGCTTTCTTCTATAGCCGCAGACATTATGTTTGCATTACACATAGCTTCTCTTGAAGCTCCTCGTTTTGGTTGATAAGTTCATCATTCTTTTGCTGAGCATTTTTCCTTCTTTTAACTTCCTCATCAACCACTTGAACCAATTCTGTATAGTTCGTGTTCAATTACTGAATATATTTCTTCAACATTTGATTAGCCCATATTAGCATGTCATTGAATTCATTTAAATGTTCATTTTGTGCCTTGTATTGATTTAACTCCTTCCTTTGTTTTTCTATTTCTAACTGATTTTATGAGTTATCTTGATCAACAATATATTTTTCAATATTATTGAATTCAAACAAAACATCTTGTCTCTTGGAGGATTCACCAATTTCATGTTCATCAACACACTTCTCTTTATTTTTAAGATCAAAAGACTTTACATCCATTTCCTCTTATGAGCTATCGTCCTCCAAGCCTTCTTTGATTACTTGATCTTTCTTTATCAGATATGGAACCTTTTTGAGTCCCTAAGAAATTTTTTCTAACACTTCTTCTAACATCCTTTTTTCTAATTCTCTATATTGGCGATCCTCTTCATTAGATGAATCTTCAGCATCAACTATTTCATTCTTTTTTATTTTAGGATTTGAAAGAGATTTTATGTTTAGTCTGAGTTGATTGGTAGTACGAGTTTTAGGTCTCATATTTATACTTTTAAGCTTCAACATGCAAGAATTATTTTTTCAAGATGAGAAGGTAACATTTCAGAAGTGCCTTGTCCAAACTCCTTGGATGATAACTCTTTTTCAACTTCCTCTCTTCGCTCAACATTTTCAACATGGACGTCAGAAGTTGGGCTTCGTTGACCTTGAGTGTTTTCTGGTATATTTTCTTCTAAAAAAATCCTTTCTTCGTCAAATTTAGTAGGTGTATGCACAACTATCTCCTCTTCAATAGGTTTTGGTTCAGAACTGACTCGTTCCCCATATTCTGGAATAAACTTATGTGCATCATTTTCCTTTTGATCACTACTGAGAGATTTATTTAACGTTCTCTTTGAAGTACTAGGCCGCTTCCTTTTCCCATGATCAACTTGATCTTTATCATTTTCTAGTGCTTTTTGTTCTTGATCAAAACCAGACCAGAATATAAAATGCGACCATGATCTGCCATTTTTGTTCAATTCTTCAACCACCACCAATTTTGCTAGCTCATGATGGAAAACCTATGACTAGTGTGTTCAGGATGGTTACAAACCCTAGTTTCCATTTTTTTCGGACTCTTAAGAAAGTAATAAGGAAGATTTAACCTTTTGATACACATGATGTGCATCAGGAATCACATATGATATAAAAATACTGTAGTGAAACTTCCCTCACAGGTCACATAACGTTGAACAGTCTCCAAGATGTCATGCCATTCTTCCAGCAAGCAGGTTCTCGGAATCCCCTTGCTCTAGTCAGGGTTTCTATATTGAGGAAAAAGAAATTGATTATAATCTGCTTTGACCAGGTGCTTCTTAAACCATCTTTCCCCTTCTGGAACTACATCAATTGCGGCCATAATTGATTCTTTAGTTACTTGAAAGTCGAATCCATTGAAATCTACCACTGAACTTTTGAAATTCAAGGCAAAATGTTCAGTCACTTGAACGTTGTGGTCTCGAATCCTCTCACACATAGCAAACCAACCTTCATTCTTCACTTATGTCCATGCAATGTGTAAATTTATTTACCCAATCCATGTTCTCAGGTTTGAATCGTAGTAGCTTCCCACTCAATCCACTGGGATTCTTCATTTTATCAATTTTCATTGTAGGTTCTGAATAATGAAGGTATTGAATACTAGTTCGTTTAAGAACCTTAATCTTTGATAATGAAATTCGAGCCAAAGTGGAGTATGTGGATATGGGAGAAAGTGCACGATCTTTGACATTAAACCAAGAACTTACAACCAATGGGAAATTAGCACATAACAGAGATCTAATAATTTGAAAGGCAGGAGCATTGAATATGAAATTAACCATTCATGGATCATAAAAACCTTTCATTTCAAAGTATAAAACCATTTACCAAATTTTTGATTTGCAATCATTATTGGGAATGTGCCCAAATTAACTATGCCATAATTCATCATTCTGGTAGTGCACGTATGAAGAGAAATGATAGCATGCACTACATGAATGTACCCAAGAATAACATGTTTTTTCAAACTTTAATACTTTACTTCTCAGGACAAAGTTCGACTTATGAAATCATTTAAAACATACAAATATGCTTGAGATATTCAAATATTAAGAGCCAGGATAACACTAGCATTAAACTTAAAATGCAAAGCAATACCAAATACAATGTAATGTAGTTATTAAGCAATCAAACTGGGCTAAAATAAATTCGAAAAATAACAAACTAGGAAATAAAAATAAAAACGTAGGTTGACAGACCTAGGACTAACATGTACCATTGGGAGAACCCCTATTTAGTTTACTTGTACTATATTTTTCTCCTGATGCATGATGAGACATAGATCCACTTTGTATTCATTCGTGGCTATGATCTTCTGATCGGCATGGATCCACTGTGTATCCTCTTTGTGGACATGATTGTTACATCATTTTATATGTCATGGATCAATAGTCTATCTATTTGGTAGTCATGTTCTATCATCTCGAGCATGGACATATCCATTCCAGGGGTAATATTGTCTGATATACTCTTTTTTTGTTTCAGGTAATTTGTTGGAGGCCACTTGGGGATAGGATTCTTGGAATCTCCGACTACGTTTACTCTACATACCATTCCACTAGTTATCATAATGTATTCCGGCCATCATGTTCCATTTTAACCTCATACATTAGGGGGCATCTGTTATAGCTTAAATTGTCACTTCTTCATCTATGATGGAAGTTAAAAAGATGACACTTTAAGTGTCACTATTCGCTCACACCAAAAGACGATTGAAGAGCCTTGATTTCACCTCTATTAATATGGTCGTAAACATTCAAACAAACCTCATTTATTCCCTAGCATCCTAAAAAGTTGTAACCTTGTGAAAACACTCATTCACTCCCAATGATCATGCAAGGTACGAATAATTTTCTCCTTGCCTTTGATTTGCCTGGGAATTCAATAAAAATGTTGTATTCGCATGTTTCCTATACATTGGATGCAAATCATTCACATGTTTCTTTTGTTTTGGGTGCGGATGCCCCCAAAATTTATGAAAAATATATATAAATTTGGAAAATGAGGGAGTTAGGGTGGTTTTGACAACCACCTTCTCAGTTACAACTCCCTTCATCTCGATGGTAACTATATTCACCAATTATAAAAGCAAGAGAGATAGACCATTTGAGGGACCTTTTTGGTGCTAAGAAATGTTATGCTGGAGGAATTTACTTGCCATATACTTCCCTTCTTGTCATTGACCCTAATAAATTATTTTTATATCCCTAAGTGTTGAGATTGATGCTCTCAAGTGATCTCTCCCCTATACACCTATATATTTGGAGTGGGATTCATGGAGCATTCGAGTAGGAGAAACCTAGAGTCTTGGTTCCACATGGTTCCGAACAGATTGAGGTATATTTGTATCTTTTTTTTCATTGAATATAGATTGGACATCTTCCCCTTCCCAATTCATTGTCTCATATTTGGTTCATACTTTATAATAAATTGAATTTATTACTTTCACTTCTATAGTATGTATTTTTATTTTAATAATCTTTTTATAGGAAATTTCGTTTAAGGAGGGTATTGTGGTTGTTTTGCAGCTTCATGGATTGAGTTCAAGAAGCAGATCCAAGGAGCAAATAAAGCTAGGAACAACCTTCATAAACAAGGTGCAATAATTGTTATATTTTGAGCATTAATTCAATATGATCTAGGATCTTATCTGAGAGAATAACATGTACAACATATCAATCACAAGAGACAATAGACATAGAGTTTCCTTGGGGAAAACCAAGAAGGTGAAAAACCCCACAACTCCCTCAGAGATAGAAAGAGCAATGATACAAAACCCAAGTACAAGAGATAGTCTCCTTAGCAGAGTGCGCATCACTCAAGTGAGAGAATAGATGAGTAAGTGAATTATCAAATAGAGTGACACCCTCACTCTATTTATACACTGACTTGACTTTCCTAATAACCTAACAGGGCTGACTTCTCTAGGAGAGTCTAATAACCCATGGTAACTCAACTCAGGTCCGACCCCACACTTGGTGGTCTAATAACCCATCACATACAAGTTGTGGTACATGCAATGCAACTTGCGACACTTGTAAATACAAATGATGACACTTCCATACAGAGGAATAATAACATCTCTATAGGGATACAATATACATATATGAAAAACATTATGAAGTTACATATACATCAACACTCCCTCTTAACTAGGAAGGTATTTCTCGACACAGGTCTTCTAGCACAAGTCTTCTTCTCTAGATCATTGTCACTGGATCATCATCATCAAATCATCGTCATCTTCACTGTTGTTGCTATCTCAATCAATCTCCAATCTACTCGTCATAGGAATTTCTACAGAGCCAACCCCTTTTCATGCTGGATGTAGGCCTAGCCTCCATGTAGGTCTTCATCCTCTCTACGAGAAAGCCATCAAGTAGGTACACCTCAGGACTGACTATACTGACTCTGCAAAACCTACAAGATCTCCCAGGACTGATTACACTACCTCTGCAAAACCTGCAAGAGCATCTCAAGACTGATTATATGCCTCTGCAAAACCTGCAAGATCTCCTAGGACTGATTACACTGCCTCTACAAAACCTGCAAGAGCATCTTAGGACTGATTATATGCCTCTGCAAAACCTTTGAACCCTACTGTCACATCATCGTCTTCAGATCACCTCATAGTCCATGGAGCACAACCCAGATGCACATCACACATCACTTGCACCACCGACATGGGAGAACACATCTATCACCATTCAGGGAAGGCACCAGCACTTACATTACGACCATGGGAGAACACATCTATCACCATGTCGGAAAGGCATATCCAACCCTTACATATCACCATGGGAGAACACATCTATCACCATGTGAGAATGGCCCAGCCCTTATATTTCAGCATAGGAGAACACATATGTCATTATCTAAAAATGGGTCAGCCCTTACATTTCACCATAGGAGAACACATATATCACTATGTGAAAATGGCTCAGCCCTTAGATCTCACCATAGGAGAACACATCTATCACTATGTGAGAATGGATCCATCCCTTACATCTCACCATGGGAGAACACATCTATCACCATGTGAGAAAGGATCATGTGCATCTGTGTCTCCGGACTCATCACTTCCCCCTGGAAGGAATCTCGAACTGAAGTACCAAGTCTCTCTCTGAAGTACTCAAACTTCACTCTGGCCAGCGGCTTGTTCAACACATTAGCTATCTGCTCATCCGTCGCAACATACAGGAGCTTCACTTCTCCTCTATGCACCATATCCATGATATAGTGATATTTGATCTCGATGTGCTTCGACCTGTCATGGAACACCGGGTTCTCAGACAGATTCACACAACTCTAGTTGTTACAAAAGATACCAGTAGCATCCAACGGGAGATCAAATAACTCAGACAGTAGCTTCCTAAGCCATACTGCCTCACGACTAGCCAAACAAGCTGCAGCATACTCTGCTTCTGCTGTACTCAGTGACACATAGGACTGCTTCATGCTAAACCAAGAGATCATACCAGATCCCATACTGAAGCAGCACCCCGAAGTGCTCTTCTGATCAATGGCACTACCTGCACAATATGAATCAACATAACCCTCTAGGTTAAACTTTTGATTCGCATCATACTTGAGCCCATAATCAACTGTACCCTTCAAGTACCTCAAAATATGCTTTACAGCAATCAGGTGAACATTTCTCGGATCCATCAGGAACTGGCTCAAGGTGTTCACAACAAAGAAAATATCTGGTCGTGTATTCGTCAGGTACATCAAGGACCCAATCATCTGAGGATACATCGTGGCATCAACCGTCTCAAATGAAGCATCACACAGAAGCTTCAAGTTTGATGCCATAGGTGTGGCCATGGCCTTGCAGTCCATCATCCTGAACCTCTTCAGGATCTCTACTTCATACTTCCCTTGTCCAAGGAATATTCTATCTGCACTTTGCCACACCTCCATACCTAGAAAGTAGTGCATCATACCCAATTCCTTCATCTTGAACTTGGCAGCAAGCTTCCTCTTTGTGTCGGAAATCAATCTATCCTCACCTGTAACAAACAGGTCATCCACATACAGTAGTAGTATCACTGGATTCCCTTCCTCAACCTTGTAGTAAAGGTTGGAATCCGCTTTACTCTTAGTAAAGCCCAAGTTGGATAGAAAGCTGTCTATCCTACCATACCAAGTCCTAGGAGCTTGCTTCAAGCCATACAAGGCTTTGTTCATCCTACACACATATGAATTCCTGTCATGTGTCTCAAAACCAAGTGGCTACTCCACATACACTTCCTCTTTGACTATACCATTCAATAAAGCTATATTGACATCCATCTGGTGTATCTTCCATTTCATCACTGGAGCCAAAGCAAGTATTGTTCCAAAGCAAGTATTGTTCTGATGGAAGTGTATCTAGCTACAGGAGAAAAAGTATCTTCATAATCTATCCCCTCTTTCTAGGAGAAGCCACGAGCTACAAACCTTTCCTTGTATTTCTCTATGCTACCATCTGCAACATGATTGATCTTATAGATCCACTTGGAAGTCACAACATACTTCCCTTCAAGTCTTGGGACCTGTTGTTGCAGCAACACCCCTCCCCAAAATTTTGTACATGTTGGGGCCCCTCCTTTATTTTTTGTAGAAATTTTGCTTGAGAAGCCATCCCAGCCGTCAGCTCTGTTTTCAACATAAATTTCTGCTTCCCTGCTGAATAGCTTGCCGTCAATCCTTCCATGATTTCCCCAATGAGCCAAAAGATAACTTAGTTTTTTCCCAAACGTTTTGGAATAATTCGGACATTGTCCCGGAGCGGCGGAAGTCAAGCGTCCAACCTTCCGAAAGGAGGACTTAGATTCTCTTTGCCAAAATCAGCGAAAGCCATTGGGCAAGACCACCCGAAACGGCGGAAGCTTTCACTCAAGCCTTCGACAACCGCGGAGAAATTCGAGTTGTTCTCCCGAAACGGCGAGGAATTCAACAAAGCCACCCGAAACGGCGGAAGCCAACGTGTTTTACCTCTCCGGAAAAGGACTCTGATTATGGCCATAAGCTGCGGAAACCGTTGGTGAAACCTTGCCGAAACGGCGGAACGATTCAGCTCTGTCTCCCGAAACGGCGAAAGCCATTCGGTTAAACTTGCCGAAATAACACGAAGGGATTCATCAACTTCTTCCGAAGTAAAAGACTTGGAAATTTTTTTCGATCATCGCTTCTGCGGAACGGCTTAGCCCGCGAAACGGCGAAGCCTTTCACTCAAACCTTCCGCAACCGCGGAAAGGTTCCGGCTTTCCTTCCGAAATGGCGGGACACATTCGCCTTAGTCTCCCGGAAAACACTTAGAGCATATTACAACCGTCCGCGGAGAAATTGGAGTTCCCTTCCCGAAACGGCGGGGGAATTCACTAAAACGTTCCGAAACGGCGGAAGCCATTCGGATAAGTCCGGCGGGGGAATTCAATAAAGCGTTCCGAAACGGCGGAAGCCATTCGGATAAGTCTGGCGGGGGAATTCAATAAAGCGTCCCGAAACGGCGGAAACCATTCGGATAAGTCCCGCGCAGGAATTCACGATTTCCTCCCGAAGTATGAAAGAACTTAGAATTTTTCGGAGAGCTTCGGCGAAAGCCTTCAAGCCTTTTGCTCCCGAAACCGCGGGAGCCTTCATGAAACCTTTCCGAAACAACGGAAGCCATCTCCGTAAAGTCCCGCGGAGGAATTCACAATTGCCTTCCGAAACCATGAGAAAGACTTAGAATTTTCTCAAGAAGCTGTCGCGGAGGCCTTCAGCCTTTGCTCCCGAAACGCGGAAGCCTTCGGGCTACCCTTCCGAAACAGCGGAAGCCAATCGCTTAACTCGCTCGGCAAAAGGATTCCGAAACGACCTCGGGTGAATATGCGGGAAGTTTAAGTTTCGCTTCCGAAACGGCGGAAGCCATTCACGGAAGCCTTCCGAAACTAGCGGGAGCCTTCGCCAAACCTTCCCGAAAAAATCAACGAGACTTTGAAATTTTGAATCCTTCCGCAATGGCGGATACATTTCGTGAACTAGCCCCGCGAATGGCGGTCGCACGGAAACCGAGGTGCTTTGACGTGACCGCTACGCGCGGCGATTTTAAACCCCGTTTTAACCACGCCACCTACCGAATTAAAGGCTCACACGTGCCCATTCTTTATAAAATACGGTGGGGGGCTCGACCAATACACCATTGTTTTGAACCGGCCAGCGACGTGCGATACCGTGCAAATCGCTCCAGCTCACCTCGCGCATCCGTGCTCGTAGCCACCTTGCTCAAGCAATCCCCACGGTGCCAGGTAGGATCTTAACCTTGATTTTCACTACTGAGTTGTCCTTTCGGGGAAAACATTGGGTTTTAGCGGGATTGTGACGGGCAAAACACCCGTCAAGGGCTATGTTTGCCCGTCAGGTACAGTGAACGGAGTTTTCATTTTACAAAATCGTCATAGGCCTTCGTGAAAACGTTATATTTTATTTCAATAGTGGTGGGTGCGGGCGGTTAACCATGCCCTGTTTTGTTTTTAAACCACGGGCCGCGCACCTCGTCGTGGGTTAAGTTGTCGAAACCCTATGGGCTTTCCATGTCCCGGGCCGTTAACTCGGGCTTAAAACCTTGGGCCCTTTCCATAAGCCCCAGCCCCTACACGCGAGCCGAAACCCGTAAGCGTTTAAGCCACGAGAGCTGAAACCTGAAGCCATGGCCGCCCTAGCACTCCCCGTCAGCATTTCCCCGGCGCCGTCACCTTCGCTCAGACTAAAAGTACCCCGTAGTGACTCGGCGAGTGGCCGCGCGTGGCGATAGCATCCATAGCCCTCACCGAATCAACCCGCGTCTCCCCGCCATCAACCTCTCCAACCGCAGTTATAAGGAAAGACATCTCCTTCCGCGAGGCGGAACCGGAAGCCAATTGCTTCCGTGAATCGCCTATCGGTCCGAAAACCAATAGCTTCCGCAACATAGCTTATCCCATACTCGTCTTTCAGAGCTGCAAATGTCCAATTTGAGTCTTGTGTTGAAATAATGTTTTGCTTCCTAAATATTTTGTTTCATTGACTTATCTCATTGATATTAAAACGATGTTGCTCTCTGCTAAAACCTTACAGCCTGTTGCTCAAATGATGACTTTGATGTGGATGTTATCAGGAATAAATCAAGATGCCGAAAACCGGTAAGAAGAAGGCGAGGATGACAGAAAAGAAGCCTGCCCCTCCCAAGATGGAAACCTCGCTCCAGGACACCAAGTGCACCACTGGTGTCCCTCCAGAAATCAGATGGGATGACATATACAGAATGATCAGGGACCAAGAGATCCCAGATATGTTGCTGGAGGAGGCACCGATCTATCAAAATATCAGAGCCTCAGGCATAACTAGAGCCGCTACCCGCCCTGAGCTGTTCCCCTGTGCTGAAGTGATCGGGTGGATACTCCAACATGCAGATGCTGATGGGAGAGTGATAAATGACAGCAAGAAAGTGTCTATTGCTTCGTTTCAACCCGCGTATGTTGCGGCGGCCTACAGATTTCCCCGTGTCCAACAAGCTCTGACTGACGAGTGGTTGGGCCAAATGGATAACGTCGAGATGGCCAAGAAGCTATTAAGGGGAGGGAAGCACTTGAGAAAGAAGGGAAATGATGAATATGACGTGCAGAACCTGAGGGCCCCTTTCAGATTGATCGCTTTAATGCTATGCAGAATATTCGGCATGCCCGATGGCACAGTATATAAGATTCAGTGGGTCCCTATTATTCACTATGTGGCATTTCAGGGAACAGTGTTTGACTGGGCCACTATCTTGTCAGATAGTCTGGCCTCAATGATAAGTGCTGCTAAACCCGGGCTGGCCATGAAGAAGGCTGAATTCTTCATGTCTTCATACCTAATAGATTGTATCTTGGCCAAGATAGAGTTCCCCGGATTGGGGTGTACATGGGATAGGGCCACAGCCCCGGTCTACATCGCATTCAAGATGTTGTGGGCTCAGAATTACAAGCCCAGCTACAAACTCATCTGTGAGGGGTTCATCATGCCCCTATATGAGAAAATGTTCAAGGAAGAACCAAGTTTCCTGTCACAAAACGCTTTGGAAGTCCTTGAGGATTATGGGGACTTCTACTTTTCAGAACAAGGTACCTACTTGAGAATGTTCGGAGGGACTAAGCCCCCATACATATTGCCGCAGAATGCCACAGACTATGTGGTGCTCAAGGAAGCAGTAAGACAACTCTTCTTGGATGGGATCGGAGCATTCCTCCACAAGCTACACAAGGCTTCCTTTCCCCCCCTACCTTTCTGCATAGGTGCTTACAAGTTTTCTGGAGTGGCCTCTGCTGACGAATTTGTTCAAGAGTTGAAGGCCTTCCATTTCGGTGAGGTCATCTTCCACAGGAACGACAGAAAGGGTAAAGTGGCCGAGCATTGCAAGGGGAACTATGCTAACTTCGAATACTCCCACTACCCCGATGCCGAGGAGGAGGCATTCAGAGGCATCAGCAACATGACTGAGCTACGGATCTGTCGCCAAAGTGCTGGAGCGAGCTCTAGCTCAACCAAAGCCCAGAAGACCATCCAGCAAAAGGAGAGAGAAGCCAAGGATGCCCGAGCTCAGGAAGAGCTCAGATTAAGAGAAGAGGCAAGGTTACAAAAGGAAGCCGAGGAAGCGAGAAAGCAACAAGACGCTGAAAGTGAAAGACTGCGGAAGGAGGCTGAAGAAGCCCAAAAGCAGAAGGAAGCAGAGACTGAGCGAGCTGAAGCAAGGAACAAGGCGGAGGAAGAATTAAAGACAAGGGAAAATACCGAGGCAGGTGGGTCCGGTGTGCAAGACATGGAGATAGACACCTCTCAAGCAGGTGGCTTTGGTACCCAAAAGGAAGGAACAGACCCTGCTCAGGAAGTCCGGACCCCACCTATGGAAGAAGACATAGACATCATAAACCGACCAATTGTACCGTACACTCCATCTGGGAAACGTACGGTGTCCAAATGGAATGAGTTTGTCTATGACAAGAAAAGGAAAACAATGGTCCTCCAATCAGAAGAGAGGATTAAAAGTCCCTTCCATGATGACATAGTTACTCGCCGAGAGGTCGCTGTCATGCAAAACACAGACGCAGATCCCATCGCCATGGCATCCGCAGCTATAGCAACAGCACAGGCATCATTTGCCAATGTAGGGGTTATAGTCAAAGAAAATATATTGACAAAGAAGAGAGCACGTACCCTGCAACAAAATGTGGCTAATGAGCAAGCCCAAAGAGACCTGGCAATGAACAAATACAATTGCTTGTACGCTGAGCATAAGGAGTTGGCAAATAAGTACAGCTACCTGGAGGAGGAAAAGGACCAGCTAGCACTCCAAATAATGATTGCAGAAGCGGAGAAGAGTGGAGCAGAAGAAAAGGCTTCCCAGCTAGAAGCAGACAAGCAGGCATTAGCTGAGCGTTTAGAGCAAGTGGAAAGCAGAACCTTGGACATGTCCCCCTTCCACGAGCTGTCATGCAATATCCTACAGCAAGTGTATGGCTCTCAAGAGCTAATCACTGATGAGGTATGCAAACTCAAGGCCATGACGGTTAGGCTAAAGGAGGTTAATGCGGAAGCCCACAGGCTCAAAGCTAAGAATACCCGTGTCAAAGCAAATGTCATAAGTCAGATGGCATGGAGGGAAGGGAAAGGAGGTTTCCCCCCGCATCTTCCTTTTAAGGCCGTGGAAGATTTTAATGAAGATATAGCCTTGTTGGAGTTTGGTAGGAACTGTGCCAATAAGCTAATGGCTAGTGTGCAGAGGACAACAGATAGAATCAACAACCTATACCAAAAGCTCAAAGGAGTTCATGACAACTGCACATTGAGTTTCCCTCAGACCCTAGAAGGCTTCCCGGAAAAAGAGCAGCGGTTGTCTCAACTAAAAGAAGAGCTAGGCGTCCAGATGGATTATGTGAAAAGCATTGATGTCCTGGCCATGGATGATCTCCAACATTACATCGGTTCATCAACACTGCACAATCATCTGTTGAAGGAAACATATCAAGTTGCTGAAGCAGAAGTACAAAGCATTAAAATAGAACTCGGGAAGAATGTAACTTCTCAGAAAATCCTGTTTCCTGTTGCAGCAAACATAATCATAAGGGACACAGGTGTGTGGCACAACTACATAGAAGAGGAGGTCAGGAAAGCTGCAGCAGCAGCAGGAACATCAGTGGATCCGGCAGCCTCTCTCCCGGCAGCCTCTTCCCCAGCAATGACAGAAAAGCCGGCCAGTTCAATTCCCCCTTCCCAATCAGGAGCAGCATCAACAGGGGATTCAAGGGCCTCTGCCCAGGCAGCACCAGTGACAATCAACTTGGGCGACCCTTTGCCAACAGAAGCTCACGCACAGCAATGAAGGAGATGAATTCAGTGAGCCACTCTCTTCAGCCCGACACGTGCCCAGCAGGGAACGTTTTGATTTTAGCAATTTTTCTGTTATGTATATTGGAATATGTAAGGCGTAAGCCGTGGGACAGCTGTCCCTGATTTTGTCAAAAAAAAAACATTTTTTGTAAATGAAGCGGCCATTTTTGGGGGTCGAATATAGTGGAAATTCCTGTAAATGACAGGTGGGGAATGCTAGGTGTCAGCCCAGAGAGCAAATTTGTAACTATAAATAGGAGCTAGGAAAGATTAGAAAGGACTTTTGGCAGGGAATGAAAATTTTGGGGCAAATGATATGAGCTATCTTGTATCGGCTCTGTAAATTGAATTTTTCTAATAGAAGCCATGGGAGATGGACGTTTTGCTCGGAATGTTGAGTTGCTTTGTGTTGGACTATTCTAATGACTGCAATTCTGCAATGTGAGATCATTCTTGACTTCTGAATTATTTCTTTGCATTAATGATTTTTGCTCTCATCTATGCATGCGTTCTCTCTATTTTGTGAACAATGAAATGTATTGCAGTGAATTTCTCTGCCTAGATCGAATAGCTAACTGTTCTTTCTTCCGAGTAATCCATGTGGCTCCTTGTTCATGACTTTAATTTGCTCCTTGCAGGGATCTTTGAGTTTAATTTCAGTTTTCTTACGTTTAGATCTGTTTCTTTGTTTTGTTACATAGATTAGATAATTTTGCTTTCTTCTGTTTATGAGCAATAGATGCGTTCTTTATTCTTTCGTTTCCCTCTGTTGTCTGAGCAATAGACGCGTTCCATGCTGAATGAGAAGCTACCTTCTCAAGATCTTCATGTGGTTGTAGCTTTCATTGTGAGAAATAATAGCTATCTGTTCTTTGATTACGATAACTGTTACAGCTGATTGCTCCTCCCTTAAGCGTGTTCCCTGCAGGGATAGATAGACGTGTTCCCGTTTCTAGATTTAGATCTGTTTCAATTGCATTTAGATTAAGTATAATTTAGGCATGTGCATCTCATATAAAACACATAAAACCCAAAAGAAAGGTGGATCGGGCCATAACCGGTAAAATCGGATTTAAATTCCAAAACCACGGTTGCCGGAACCGCTAACCGGACGGATTCCCTACACCAAACGGGAGATAGTCTAATTGGGACCGTCTCTCAGGGAGAATCCCTTTCTGATTGATGCTACGATATCCGAGGCATCAACAGTTTTTGGCGCTAGAAGGAGGGCCTGAAGTGCATGGCTGATAGAAGAAAATATTCCACGGTCATAGATAACACTGAAAACCCGCTTGAAGAAAACTTTTCAAACAGCCCAGATCTTGGATTAACAGACCAAGAACGCCTCATTTCTGACCCTGAGCCTCAGGATGCTTTGTACGCTGTTCCTTTTGCAGAAATAGAGGACTTGAGAAGACATACTAGATCTTACGTTAGACAGCTAGGTGGTTTAAACGCTGTCAACTTCCTCCCTAAGAAAACTACACCCAGAAAGGAGCCGCAATACACCCGTGATTCAATCCTCGTTCAAAGTTTTGAAGAACTGGTAAATCTGACGTTGGAAGAAATCTCCGGCACTCTTAACAAGGCGGACCAGGAAAATCCCAAAGAAGTCACCACTCCCAAAAGCACTCCACAGGATTCACCCTACAATTCTCCACCAGGGTCTCCGCATCCAAACCCAAACATGGCTGTACCTGCTTGGAGAGCAAGGGGAGCGCTGAACCTAGCTGGACCATTCCATAATCTCCCTAAAAACCCAGAAAAGGTCTTGCCTAAGTACGATCCAGGGAAATCCATTTCGGCGGAGGATCACCTCAAGAGTTTTTACTTAGCTCTGAACCTTTTGAATGTACAACATGAAGACGTAGTCTGCAGGTTGTTTCCGTACACATTCGAGCCTAAGGTATCATCTTGGTACTTTAGCCTTCAACCCAGCTCAATCTCTAGTTGGGATGATTTCGAAAAGTGTTTCCTTAAGAAATACGGGAACCAAAAGACTGTAGCCATGCTTATGAAAGAACTCTTATCCATGAGAATGGAGAAGAAGGAAAAGGTTCAAGACTTTAATCAAAGATTCACAACACTGTTAAATAACTTTAGTGAAACTAACAAACCCACAGAAGAGTCTTTGATTGAATACTACACAACAGCTCTTGAAGGTCCAATCGCAATGTATGTAAAGCGATCCAAGAAAACGACCCTGATAGAGAATTTTGAGGAAGCTCGAAAGATAGAGGAAGAGGCTGATAGCATTGCTAAACATGCCTTAGATGTGGAAACAAAACCAGCAGCTAGCAAGAAACCTTTGCTCCTCACGAGAGGCAAAGAAGAGCCATCTACGGATATGGAAAATGTAGTTAAAATGATGCAAAAATTATCTAACAAAATCATAGATCTTGAGAAAGACAAGGCTGCTAGTACATCTAGGAAACCTTTCAAGCCATTCTATAAAAGAAGGGAAGACAGGGAACAGTCTCACCCACCAATGAACACTGCCCCTGTTTTAAACTTGAATGAGATTGGGATGGAAAATTTCTGCACCTTTCACCAAGAACCACACTCGGAGAAGAGCTGCCCTCAATGGATCAATTCCATGAGCTTGGTCATGAACCAAATGTTAGATTCTCAGATCCCTGACCAGGATGATCCTCCAGAAGAGTCAAGCCCTGAGTTAAAGGAACCAACCCCGGACACTACTATGGTGTTGTGGGATTGGGTACCTATGACTGAATTAGTAGAAGAAGATCACGTAGATAGCTCTCCCTCTACCATAAATGTTGCCACTCGCAGCAAGGGCCCAATTGCGGATCCTGTACCAGTCACCATTCCCCATAAGCCTAAAATTTCGAAAGATCCGCCTAGGAGGCATATACCAATCATCCCCCCACAGCCCAAAGTAAACCAAACAGCTGCCAAACAACCAAGCGCTGACAACACAGTTCAGCCACCTAAAGAAACCGTGAACAAAACAGATCAGTCCATTCGAATTGGGAATGAGTCCGATATAGGGTATGATATTATCGAAGATATCAAGAAAGTTAAAGCGAACGTATCAATATTTGACATGTGTAGCTTGCCCCATCAACGAGACAAACTACTGCATGTTTTACAACCAAAACCCAGCGCTACATTAACAGATTCTCAAGACAATCCTGAAATTAACGAGGCTAGCATCGGTGGGAAATCCAAATCCCAAACATTGCCATTTCTGCTGACATTCGAAATTTTTAATCACAATGTTCATAACTGTCTGGTAGACTCCGGAGCTTCTTCAAACGTTATGCCACTTTCAATTTGTAAGAAAATTAATGGGCAGCCCGTACCATCTCCAGCTCAAATCATACAATTAGACAGGACTGCTGTCAAGGTTATAGGGGAGATGAAAGATGTTTTAATTAGACTGTCAACCGACCCTAGAGTCTGTCAATTTATTGACATAATGGTGGTCGATATCCCTGAAGCTTATGGGCTGATTT
The DNA here is from genome assembly GCA_027924585.1 of Larix kaempferi. Lineage (NCBI taxonomy): Eukaryota > Viridiplantae > Streptophyta > Pinopsida > Pinales > Pinaceae > Larix > Larix kaempferi. The sequence continues at coordinate 18,724,392 of BSBM01001023.1, forward strand.
TGAGTAGGGATTGGTCTACCAAGTTGAGTGGCTACTTTGCTACCGATTGGTCTCATCTATGGCTGCCTTATCAGAACAGGCAGAATCAGATTAAAATTCTTAGGGAACCTCATATGAAACAAAACGTAACCCAGCTAGAAGAAAAGAATGAGGCTGTAGCTTTCTCTTCCTCGGTCCTGGGAAATTACTTCTTAGAAATGGATCCGGGTAACTATCAATCTGAAACCTTTTGCCATGAATCAGACAAACAGTCCGATCTCCTTCATTTCTCTCGGACTGATGAGATTGATTGTAACATAGTCAATTTAGTTGCTAACATAGACCACAAAGAAACTAACTTAGTTGAATCTAAAGATACCTTTTGGACATTATACTTTGATGGTTCTAAAACTCTGGAAGGATCCGGAGCCGGTTGTGTTCTAATGGATCCAAAGAAGAACAAGTATTTTTTGTCTTGTAGATTAGAATTCGATTGTACTAATAATACCGCTGAATATGAAGCTTTGGTACATGGTTTAAAGAAGGCCATTGGCTTAAATGTTAAGTACCTGAAAGTTTTTGGTGACTCCGAGATAGTTGTCAGACAGGTAAGGGACACCATTCACTGTCTCTCACCGCACTTGAAAGGGTACCAGGCTGAGGTATGGGATTTAATCATGTATTTTGACGCTTTCAATATAAGATCAATTCCCAGATTGCAAAATGCTGCTGCTGATTTGTTAGCAACATCTGCTTCCAGATTGGTGCCGTCAAATAACAAATGCTCTATTGAATTGATTTTCAGGCCTTCCATTCCCGATAACATCACGAACTTCAGAGTATTCGATGATGATGAGCAAATTATCAGTTTCCTGACAAACGAAGACAGTTTTCAAGGAGCCGCAATAGATGAGGAAGAACATGATGCTGATTTGATGAAAAAGGAAGACGAGAAAGGAAATTTCATGCCAAAGGGGGTAAGGTCCCTCGAAATGCTTTTCGACCTTCAAAATAAGTTCAAAAGACCAGCTAATACCAAAACTAACAGCTCATCAATGCAACATGAGTTGGTCAATTTGGGTACCGAGGCAAAACCAAAATTTGTCAACCTTGGCAAATGTTGTTCACCAAGAGAAAGAGATAGGTTCATTAAGTTGTTTAAACAGTACAAGGATGTTTTTGCATGGACCTATGAAGATCTGAAAACATATGACGTCCGCATCATCCAGCATGTTATACCAATGAAAGCGGGTGTCAAGCCATTTCAGCAGCAGTTAAGGAGGATGCATCCCACTCTTGAACCGCTGATCCAAAAGGAATTAAAGAAGCTCCTGGACGCTAAGATAATATTCAAAGTTCGGCATTCCGAATGGGTTGCAAACTTGGTTCCCGTGAGGAAGAAATCAGGAGAGATTAGGCTATGTGTAGACTTCAGAAATTTAAACAAAGCCTCAGATAAAGACAACTACCCCGTGCCTTCAATGGAGCATATCCTACAAATGGTGTCTGGATCTGAATTGTTTTCTCTCCTCGATGGTTTCTCTGGCTATAATCAAGTGTTAGTAGCCGAGGAAGATCGTCTCAACACTACCTTCAGGACTAAGTGGGGAACTTTCGCTTACAGGAGAATGCCATTTGGTCTGATAAATGCTGGAGCTACATTCCAAAGGGCAATGGATATTTCCTTCCGAGGATTGGGTGGACAATGTGTTGTTGTTTACTTAGATGATGTGACAGTCTTTTCGAAGAAAAGGGAAGATCATGTTGTTCATCTGAGGCACATCTTTGACCGTTGCCGGAAGTATGGTATTTCCTTGAATCCCAAGAAGAGCGTGTTTGTTGTACCCGAAGGTAAGCTCTTGGGTCATGTCATCTCCAAAGCGGGAGTGTCAATCGACCCAGAAAGAGTCCAAGCTATTAATAAGATCCCAATGCCTCACAACAAAAAATCTATGCAGTCTTTTATGGGCACCATCAATTTTGTCCGCAGATTTGTTCCGGATTTTGCACAAATCGTTAAGCCGTTACAGCAGATGGTTAAACAAAGCACACAATTCAAGTGGACATATTTGGAGAAGGACGCATTTAGAGATATCAAGGCAGCTGTAGCTAAGGATCCTTCCTTAAGAAGCCCAGATTTTGATAAAGATTTCATCTTGTATACCTTCGCTTCGGATGATTCTCTCGCAGCTGTACTCACGCAAAAGGTGGAGTTGGGGGACGAATACCCAATTTCGTTTATGAGCACTGGTCTGCAAGGGGCTGAGCTGAATTACCCCGTAGTTGACAAGCATGCCTATGCAGTCTTCAAAGCAGTCAAGCAGTTTAGGCCATACATTTTGAAGAACAGAACTAAAGTCATAGTTCCCCATCCAGCTATTAGGTCCCTTTTCGTTCAAAAGGAATTGGGAGAGAGGAGAGGAAACTGGGTCACAGCTCTGCAGGAGTATGATCTGGAATTTAAACCGGCTACAATCATCAAAGGACAAGGTCTATGCAAGTTACTGGCGGGAAACTCGACTGATGAAGAACACCATTGGAGAAATGAAGCTGAGCTCAATTCGGTTGAGGTATGCCAGATCTTTACAGCTCCCCAGTCATGGTATAGGGATCTAGTGCACTATTTGCAGCAAGGATATCTACCCGAACACTGGAATTCTAAACAAATAAGGGCACTCCGCTTGAAATCGGCACCCTATCAGATCATTGATGGGATTCTTTTTAGAAAGAATTATGATGGAGTCCTTCTTAGGTGTTTGGAAAAGGAGGATGCAAACAAAGTTGTCAAAGAATTGCATGATGGCCCCGCAGGTGGCCATTATTCAGGAGAGACGACAGCACACAAGATACTGAGAGCTGGTTATTACTGGCCCACTCTGTTTCGAGATGCCCACACATACGCGCGAAACTGTGATGTATGTCAAAGAAGCGCTGGGAAGTTACCTAAGGCCGCAGGCCCATTGCAGTCGGTCATCATCTCTGAACCTTTTGAGCAATGGGGCATAGATGTTATCGGAGAAATAAATCCAAATTCTTCATTGCAACACCGATACATTCTGACGGCTACCGATTACTTCACCAGGTGGACGAAGGCCATCCCGCTGCGCAAGATCAATGAAGACGCAGTTATCAGCTTCTTGAAAGAGAACATCATAACCAGGTTTGGGGTTCCAATTTCCCTTGTTTTTGATAATGCTACTTATTTTTCATCTTGCAAGATAAATGAATTTGTTTATGGATGGGGAATTAAGTTGCATTATTCAGCCAATTACTACCCTCAGGGAAACGGATTAGCTGAATCCTCAAACAAGAATCTGATTCGAATCCTCAAGAAAACTGTGATAGAAAACCAGAGAAGTTGGCATGTGGCTCTCCCAAACGCCTTATGGGCAGATAGAGTAACCCCGAAGAATGCTTTAGGTGTCTCCCCTTTCACTCTCGTCTATGGCAAGGAAGCCATACTTCCCCCAAACATCTTACTACCTTCCTTGCAATTATCCCAAGCCTCTCGGGGTTCTGGTAGCCAAGCCTTGCAATCCAGGATCAACACCCTGCTTCGACTGGAAGAAGCCCGACACAAAGCCAAATATCGATTCCATCATCACCAGGACATAGTTAAGATATGGTTCGATAAAAGGAAATCCGGCAAGAGGGATTTTGAAGTCGGGGACTTAGTCCTAAAATGGGACCATAATCACGAGGGCAAAGGAATGCATACGAAATTTCAACATCTATGGGTAGGCCCGTACCAGATTTCTGCAAAATTAGGCCCATCTACTTATAAATTGACAAATCTCGAGGGAGAGGAAGTAGCCCTTCCACTCAATGGCCTCGCCCTGAAACAATATTTCGCATAGTCTCCTCGAGACGTCCTGTATATAAATAAAATTGTCTTTTCGCTTTCGCTTTTAGCTGTTTTATTTTTCGGCCATTTTGTTTCCTTCTTTGTTATTTAAACTTTTCGATAGGTTTTGTTTTCTGAAGCCCCTTTTTTGTTGAGTTTCCCGTTGAAGATAGCTCTCTCAAAGAAAACTTGCAACCCATGAGTCTGGAACCCTGCTCAGTAAACCCGGTCTGCTGTGCTCTCGCTGAAATATTCAAAAAGGGGGAAGCCTACCCTGCTAGTCACACTAATCCTGTTCAATAGCAGAGACCCATGGCCATCTTCACTACTATCGTTGGGCTCCACCCACTCTCACACTTCAAAGGCATCTCAAGAAAGGTTACCTAAGTTGGACCCATGGAAAGTGGCACCTCTCGAGGACACGGGGTATTGAAATGACTCCATGCTGCTGATTTAAAAGCCAAAATGGCCTACATTCAAGAGTCTGTTTTCCAGAGATTCTCGCCTCAATTAAAGCATGGCTGAGACAAAAGCAAAAGGGACATGTAAAATCAAGAAGGCTGTCCAAAAGGCCCAGCTCAAAATGGGCTCCTCTCCGTCCGTGAAGTTTGAACAAATCAATAAAACCTCTAACTCACACAAAAGGACATTATGGATTGAGGAGCCCAAATCAAAGATCTGTCCAAAAGAAAATATCCCTGGAAGGCTCAAACAGCTAAGCTGTCCAAAGTACAAGCATCCCAAAGGATGCCAGCCGCATGGGAATGAGGAACAAGAACAATAGTGTCCATGAGAAAGTGTTGCAAATCCTGTGGAGTCCGGCAGTAGTGACCATTTGAGGGATGACCCTCTTAAAATGAATCTCATATGCTGGCCCTCTGAGAGTGGTGAAGATGTCTCGGTCGAAGCTCCCCTTTCCCCAATGGCTAGCAGGAAAAGTGCTCCTTTCCCCGCATGAGTCTAAAATGCTCAGCTGAGTAGTGCACCCGAGACGGATGTTTTAATGAGGTTCCGGACCATGTAGGGTATTTTTTCAGAGATCTGTGTTCGCCAGCGACTCGCCATTGTTGTTGCAGCAACACCCCTCCCCAAAATTTTGTACATGTTGGGGCCCCTCCTTTATTTTTTGTAGAAATTTTGCTTGAGAAGCCATCCCAGCCGTCAGCTCTGTTTTCAACATAAATTTCCGCTTCCCTGCTGAATAGCTTGCCGTCAATCCTTCCATGATTTCCCCAATGAGCCAAAAGATAACTTAGTTTTTTCCCAAACGTTTTGGAATAATTCGGACATTGTCCCGGAGCGGCGGAAGTCAAGCGTCCAACCTTCCGAAAGGAGGACTTAGATTCTCTTTGCCAAAATCAGCGAAAGCCATTGGGCAAGACCACCCGAAACGGCGGAAGCTTTCGCTCAAGCCTTCCGCAACCGCGGAGAAATTCGAGTTGTTCTCCCGAAACGGCGAGGAATTCAACAAAGCCACCCGAAACGGCGGAAGCCAACGTGTTTTACCTCTCCGGAAAAGGACTCTGATTATGGCCATAAGCTGCGGAAACCGTTGGTGAAACCTTGCCGAAACGGCGGAACGATTCAGCTCTGTCTCCCGAAACGGCGAAAGCCATTCGGTTAAACTTGCCGAAATAACACGAAGGGATTCATCAACTTCTTCCGAAGTAAAAGACTTGGAAATTTTTTTCGATCATCGCTTCTGCGGAACGGCTTAGCCCCCGAAACGGCGAAGCCTTTCACTCAAACCTTCCGCGACCGCGGAAAGGTTCCGGCTTTCCTTCCGAAATGGCGGGACACATTCGCCTTAGTCTCCCAAAAAACACTTAGAGCATATTACAACCGTCCGCGGAGAAATTGGAGTTCCCTTCCCGAAACGGCGGGGGAATTCACTAAAACGTTCCGAAACGGCGGAAGCCATTCGGATAAGTCCGGCGGGGGAATTCAATAAAGCGTTCCGAAACGGAGGAAGCCATTTGGATAAGTCTGGCGGGGGAATTCAATAAAGCGTCCCGAAACGGCGGAAACCATTCGGATAAGTCCCGCGCAGGAATTCACGATTTCCTCCCGAAGTATGAAAGAACTTAGAATTTTTCGGAGAGCTTCGGCGAAAGCCTTCAAGCCTTTTGCTCCCGAAACCGCGGGAGCCTTCATGAAACCTTTCCGAAACAACGGAAGCCATCTCCGTAAAGTCCCGCGGAGGAATTCACAATTGCCTTCCGAAACCATGAGAAAGACTTAGAATTTTCTCAAGAAGCTGTCGCGGAGGCCTTCAGCCTTTGCTCCCGAAACGCGGAAGCCTTCGGGCTACCCTTCCGAAACAGCGGAAGCCAATCGCTTAACTCGCTCGGCAAAAGGATTCCGAAACGACCCCGGGTGAATATGCGGGAAGTTTAAGTTTCGCTTCCGAAACGGCGGAAGCCATTCACGGAAGCCTTCCGAAACTAGCGGGAGCCTTCGCCAAACCTTCCCGAAAAAATCAACGAGACTTTGAAATTTTGAATCCTTCCGCAATGGCGGATACATTTCGCGAACTAGCCCCGCGAATGGCGGTCGCACGGAAACCGAGGTGCTTTGACGTGACCGCTACGCGCGGCGATTTTAAACCCCGTTTTAACCACGCCACCTACCGAATTAAAGGCTCACACGTGCCCATTCTTTATAAAATACGGTGGGGGGCTCGACCAATACACCATTGTTTTGAACCGGCCAGCGACGTGCGATACCGTGCAAATCGCTCCAGCTCACCTCGCGCATCCGTGCTCGCAGCCACCTTGCTCAAGCAATCCCCACGGTGCCAGGTAGGATCTTAACCTTGATTTTCACTACTGAGTTGTCCTTTCGGGGAAAACATTGGGTTTTAGCGGGATTGTGACGGGCAAAACACCCGTCAAGGGCTATGTTTGCCCGTCAGGTACAGTGAACGGAGTTTTCATTTTACAAAATCGTCATAGGCCTTCGTGAAAACGTTATATTTTATTTCAATAGTGGTGGGTGCGGGCGGTTAACCATGCCCTGTTTTGTTTTTAAACCCCGGGCCGCGCCCCTCGTCGTGGGTTAAGTTGTCGAAACCCTATGGGCTTTCCATGTCCCGGGCCGTTAACTCGGGCTTAAAACCCTTGGCCCTTTCCATAAGCCCCAGCCCCTACACGCGAGCCGAAACCCGTAAGCGTTTAAGCCACGAGAGCCGAAACCTGAAGCCATGGCCGCCCTAGCACTCCCTGTCAGCATTTCCCCGGCGCCGTCACCTTCGCTCAGACTAAAAGTACCCCGTAGTGACTCGGCGAGTGGCCGCGCGTGGCGATAGCATCCATAGCCCTCACCGAATCAACCCGCGTCTCCCCGCCATCAACCTCTCCAACCGCAGTTATAACGAAAGACATCTCCTTCCGCGAGGCGGAACCGGAAGCCAATTGCTTCCGTGAATCGCCTATCGGTCCGAAAACCAATAGCTTCCGCAACATAGCTTATCCCATACTCGTCTTTCAGAGCTGCAAATGTCCAATTTGAGTCTTGTGTTGAAATAATGTTTTGCTTCCTAAATATTTTGTTTCATTGACTTATCTCATTGATATTAAAACGATGTTGCTCTCTGCTAAAACCTTACAGCCTGTTGCTCAAATGATGACTTTGATGTGGATGTTATCAGGAATAAATCAAGATGCCGAAAACCGGTAAGAAGAAGGCGAGGATGACAGAAAAGAAGCCTGCCCCTCCCAAGATGGAAACCTCGCTCCAGGACACCAAGTGCACCACTGGTGTCCCTCCAGAAATCAGATGGGATGACATATACAGAATGATCAGGGACCAAGAGATCCCAGATATGTTGCTGGAGGAGGCACCGATCTATCAAAATATCAGAGCCTCAGGCATAACTAGAGCCGCTACCCGCCCTGAGCTGTTCCCCTGTGCTGAAGTGATCGGGTGGATACTCCAACATGCAGATGCTGATGGGAGAGTGATAAATGACAGCAAGAAAGTGGCTATTGCTTCGTTTCAACCCGCGTATGTTGCGGCGGCCTACATATTTCCCCGTGTACAACAAGCTCTGATTGATGAGTGGTTGGGCCAAATGGATAACGTCGAGATGGCCAAGAAGCTATTAAGGGGAGGGAAGCACTTGAGAAAGAAGGGAAATGATGAATATGACGTGCAGAACCTGAGGGCCCCTTTCAGATTGATCGCTTTAATGCTATGCAGAATATTCGGCATGCCCGATGGCACAGTATATAAGATTCAGTGGGTCCCTATTATTCACTATGTGGCATTTCAGGGAACAGTGTTTGACTGGGCCACTATCTTGTCAGATAGTCTGGCCTCAATGATAAGTGCTGCTAAACCCGGGCTGGCCATGAAGAAGGCTGAATTCTTCATGTCTTCATACCTAATAGATTGTATCTTGGCCAAGATAGAGTTCCCCGGATTGGGGTGTACATGGGATAGGGCCACAGCCCCGGTCTACATCGCATTCAAGATGTTGTGGGCTCAGAATTACAAGCCCAGCTACAAACTCATCTGTGAGGGGTTCATCATGCCCCTATACGAGAAAATGTTCAAGGAAGAACCAAGTTGCCTGTCACAAAACGCTTTGGAAGTCCTTGAGGATTATGGGGACTTCTACTTTTCAGAACAAGGTACCTACTTGAGAATGTTCGGAGGGACTAAGCCCCCATACATATTGCCGCAGTATGCCACAGACTATGTGGTGCTCAAGGAAGCAGTAAGACAACTCTTCTTGGATGGGATCGGAGCATTCCTCCACAAGCTACACAAGGCTTCCTTTCCCCCCCTACCTTTCTGCATAGGTGCTTACAAGTTTTCTGGAGTGGCCTCTGCCGATGAATTTGTTCAAGAGTTGAAGGCCTTCCATTTCGGTGAGGTCATCTTCCACAGGAACGACAGAAAGGGTAAAGTGGCCGAGCATTGCAAGGGGAACTATGCTAACTTCGAATACTCCCACTACCCCGATGCCGAGGAGGAGGCATTCAGAGGCATCAGCAACATGACTGAGCTACGGATCTGTCGCCAAAGTGCTGGAGCGAGCTCTAGCTCAACCAAAGCCCAGAAGACCATCCAGCAAAAGGAGAGAGAAGCCAAGGATGCCCAAGCTCAGGAAGAGCTCAGATTAAGAGAAGAGGCAAGGTTACAAAAGGAAGCCGAGGAAGCGAGAAAGCAACAAGACGCTGATAGTGAAAGACTGCGGAAGGAGGCTGAAGAAGCCCAAAAGCAGAAGGAAGCAGAGACTGAGCGAGCTGAAGCAAGGAACAAGGCGGAGGAAGAATTAAAGACAAGGGAAAATACCGAGGCAGGTGGGTCCGGTGTGCAAGACATGGAGATAGACACCTCTCAAGCAGGTGGCTTTGGTACCCAAAAGGAAGGAACAGACCCTGCTCAGGAAGTCCGGACCCCACCTATGGAAGAAGACATAGACATCATAAACCGACCAATTGTACCGTACACTCCATCTGGGAAACGTACGGTGTCCAAATGGAATGAGTTTGTCTATGAAAAGAAAAGGAAAACAATGGTCCTCCAATCAGAAGAGAGGATTAAAAGTCCCTTCCATGATGACATAGTTACTCGCCGAGAGGTCGCTGTCATGCAAAACACAGACGCAGATCCCATCGCCATGGCATCCGCAGCTATAGCAATAGCACAGGCATCATTTGCCAATGTAGGGGTTATATTCAAAGAAAATATATTGACAAAGAAGAGAGCACGTACCCTGCAACAAAATGTGGCTAATGAGCAAGCCCAAAGAGACCTGGCAGTGAACAAATACAATTGCTTGTACGCTGAGCATAAGGAGTTGGCAAATAAGTACAGCTACCTGGAGGAGGAAAAGGACCAGCTAGCACTCCAAATAATGATTGCAGAAGCGAAGAAGAGTGGAGCAGAAGAAAAGGCTTCCCAGCTAGAAGCAGACAAGCAGGCATTAGCTGAGCGTTTAGAGCAAGCGGAAAGCAGAACCTTGGACATGTCCCCCTTCCATGAGCTGTCATGCAATATCCTACAGCAAGTGTATGGCTCTCAAGAGCTAATCACTGATGAGGTATGCAAACTCAAGGCCATGACGGTTAGGCTAAAGGAGGTTAATGCGGAAGCCCACAGGCTCAAAGCTAAGAATACCCGTGTCAAAGCAAATGTCATAAGTCAGATGGCATGGAGGGAAGGGAAAGGAGGTTTCCCCCCGCATCTTCCTTTTAAGGCCGTGGAAGATTTTAATGAAGATATAGCCTTGTTGGAGTTTGGTAGGAACTGTGCCAATAAGCTAATGGCCAGTGTGCATAGGACAACAGATAGAATCAACAACCTATACCAAAAGCTCAAAGGAGTTCATGACAACTGCACATTGAGTTTCCCTCAGACCCTAGAAGGCTTCCCGGAAAAGGAGCAGCGGTTGTCTCAACTAAAAGAAGAGCTAGGCGTCCAGATGGATTATGTGAAAAGCATTGATGTCCTGGCCATGGATGATCTCCAACATTACATCGGTTCATCAACACTGCACAATCATCTGTTGAAGGAAACATATCAAGTTGCTGAAGCAGAAGTACAAAGCATTAAAATAGAACTCGGGAAGAATGTAACTTCTCAGAAAATCCTGTTTCCTGCTGCAGCAAACATAATCATAAGGGACACAGGTGTGTGGCACAGCTACATAGAAGAGGAGGTTAGGAAAGCTGTAGCAGCAGCAGGAACATCAGTGGATCCGGCAGCCTCTCTCCCGGCAGCCTCTTCCCCAGCAATGACAGAAAAGCCGGCCAGTTCAATTCCCCCTTCCCAATCAGGAGCAGCATCAACAGGGGATTCAAGGGCCTCTGCCCAGGCAGCACCAGTGACAATCAACTTGGGCGACCCTTTGCCAGCAGAAGCTCACGCACAGCAATGAAGGAGATGAATTCAGTGAGCCACTCTCTTCAGCCCGACACGTGCCCAGCAGGGAACGTTTTGATTTTAGCAATTTTTCTGTTATGTATATTGGAATATGTAAGGCGTAAGCCGTGGGACAGCTGTCCCTGATTTTGTCAAAAAAAAAACATTTTTTGTAAATGAAGCGGCCATTTTTGGGGGTCGAATATAGTGGAAATTCCTGTAAATGACAGGTGGGGAATGCTAGGTGTCAGCCCAGAGAGCAAATTTGTAACTATAAATAGGAGCTAGGAAAGATTAGAAAGGACTTTTGGCAGGGAATGAAAATTTTGGGGCAAATGATATGAGCTATCTTGTATCGGCTCTGTAAATTGAATTTTTCTAATAGAAGCCATGGGAGATGGACGTTTTGCTCGGAATGTTGAGTTGCTTTGTGTTGGACTATTCTAATGACTGCAATTCTGCAATGTGAGATCATTCTTGACTTCTGAATTATTTCTTTGCATTAATGATTTTTGCTCTCATCTATGCATGCGTTCTCTCTATTTTGTGAACAATGAAATGTATTGCAGTGAATTTCTCTGCCTAGATCGAATAGCTAACTGTTCTTTCTTCCGGGTAATCCATGTGGCTCCTTGTTCATGACTTTAATTTGCTCCTTGCAGGGATCTTTGAGTTTAATTTCAGTTTTCTTACGTTTAGATCTGTTTCTTTGTTTTGTTACATAGATTAGATAATTTTGCTTTCTTCTGTTTATGAGCAATAGATGCGTTCTTTATTCTTTCATTTCCCTCTGTTGTCTGAGCAATAGACGCGTTCCATGCTGAATGAGAAGCTACCTTCTCAAGATCTTCATGTGGCTGTAGCTTTCATTGTGAGAAATAATAGCTATCTGTTCTTTGATTACGATAACTGTTACAGCTGATTGCTCCTCCCTTAAGCGTGTTCCCTGCAGGGATAGATAGACGTGTTCCCGTTTCTAGATTTAGATCTGTTTCAATTGCATTTAGATTAAGTATAATTTAGGCATGTGCATCTCATATAAAACACATAAAACCCAAAAGAAAGGTGGATCGGGCCATAACCGGTAAAATCGGATTTAAAGTCCAAAACCACGGTTGCCGGAACCGCTAACCGGACGGATTCCCTACACCAAACGGGAGATAGTCTAATTGGGACCGTCTCTCGGGGAGAATCCCTTTCTGATTGATGCTACGATATCCGAGGCATCAACAGGACCACATCCCAAACATCATTCTTCATGATCAACTGGTATTCCTTGACCATGGCATCCTTCCATTCTTTCTTTTCCGCTGCTTCTTGATAGCTGGAAGTTTATTTGGTCATAATATCACATAGTAAGGAAACATAGCTGGTATGTGACCTAGTCCTTTTTCTTTCTCTGTGTTCCTCCTCTAGAATACCATACCTTTCTACATCTTGGATGAGCTCTCTAGCCCATGTTGGTTTCCTCTTGTGAGAGTTCTTCTCACGGGGTGGATCTACAGGTTCTTGTGGATCTTCTATTTCATGATCTTCTTCTGGAATAACTTCACTCATAGTGGTGTCTTGTGATCTGGGTATTCATGGTTCTTCATTATCTTCAGCAAGTGTCTTCCTTGATTTGATGTATGATGAGTCTTCATCAAAATTTACATCCCTACTGATGTCAATCTTCTTGAATCCTAGAAAGTAGATTCTGTATGCCTTCGAGCTTTCACTGTAACCCACAAAGATGCCCTTCTTTCCTGAAGGATCTAGCTTGCCCTCTTTTCCTTTGGAATGTGTGTGTACACTGGACAGCCAAATATTCTGAGATGGCTAACTTTTGGCTTCTTCCCAGTGAACACTTCTTCTGGTGTTTTGTTTTCAAATATCTTATGAGGTGTTCTGTTATGCACATATACAGTTGGCCTTGTTGGTTCTGCCCAAAGGTGCATAGGTAGACCTTGATCATGAAGCATTTCCCTAGTTGCTTCCATGATGGTTCTATTCTTTCTTTCTGCAACCCCATTTTGTTGTGGATTGTAAGGAGTAGTCAACTCCCTCTTAATCCCTAAATCACTGCATAGCTTCTTGAAGTCTCCTGGAGTAAATTCTCCATGATTGTCGGATCTAAAGATCTTGATCTTCTTATCAGTTTGGTTTTCTATCAAGGCTTTGAATTCCTTGAACTTATCAAACACTTCATCTTTATTCTTCAAGAAATAAACCCCAAGTATTCCTAGAGAAATCATCAATGAAGGAAACATAGTATACATACCCACTCAGAGAGCTGGAAGACATCGGACCGCATACATCAGAGTGGATAATCTCCAATATTTCTTTTTCCTTGCTTTCACTACTTGGAAATGTATTCTTTGTATTCTTTCCTTTTGAACAACCTTTGAAAATGCCTTCATGCTTTGTCTGGATTTCAAGAAGACCTGCAACTGCTTTGCTTGCAATATGTAGTGCCCTATAGTGCACATGTGCAAGCCTTCTATGCCAAAGTTCACTTGGTTCTACTGAGTCATGAACCAAGTCTTGTTCTTGTTGGCCCTTCAATTTGTATAATCCTCCCTCTTGCTCTCCAATCAGTACTGCATCATCAATGGTCTTACCTTTTGTCCGCATAAGAATTTGGCCATCTATAAATGCAACCCTTATGCCTTTTGCATCCAAAGCAGATATGGAGAGAAGATTCTTCTTGAGACCTGGAACATATAGTACATCTTTCATCTTCATAGACTTTACAGAGTTTAGCTTATAGGAGGCTTCACCACTTCCTTTTATGGGATACTGGTAGTCATCCCCAATTTTCACCTTATGGGGTGATTCATGTTCAGATAGGTTTACAAAGGATCCCTTGAATCCTATCATATGTTTGGAAGCCCCACTATCTATAATCCAATCATTGGTTCCATGAGCAATAGTACTAGTGAGGGCAGAAATCAAAACATACTCTTCATCACTTGAAGAATCTTCACTTTCTTCCGTAGCCTTCTTCCTGGTAGGTTCATCATCCTCTATAGTGTGAGCATGATGTTTTCTTTTGATGTTCTTCTTCTTCTTGTGAGAACCATATTTATTTTTTATGGGACAATCCCTGGAGTAGTGTCCCTTCTCATCACATGTAAAGCATCGGGCATTTGACATGTTTCTTTGAGATCTAAAGTTACCCCTCTGATTTTGATGGTGGTGCCTTTCTTTATTACTGTGGTGATGCCCTTTCTTATCATCATATTTCTTGGAGTGTCCTGTGAGGGCTTGGTCTTCATTCCCCATCTTCTCTTATCGATCTTCTTCCTGTGAGCATTCTTCTCACAGCCTACTGAATGTGATAAGTTTCTTCCTAGCACAAATTCATTGGATGAAGGAATCCCATGACATTGGAAGGCCATTAAGAGTGGTCATCACCACTTCTCCATTCTCTATATATTCTCCCACAGCTTCAAGTTGTTCTTTTATCTGGGAGACCCTTGAGAAATAAGACTGCATGGTTTCCGCATTCTGAATCTTGACATTCTTTAGTTGATTCCTCAAGGTCACCTTCTAATTTATGTTATTCCCTTCGAACAGCTTGTTCAAGGAATCAAACATCTCGTTAGGTGTCTTTAGAGATGACACATGTGGTATGAGATGGTCTTTGATAGAATCAGCAATCATCCTCTTAGCCTTGACCAAGTTCCTTTTGTGTAAGGCCTTAGCCTCATCTCCCTCTGGAACTGGAACCTCTTCACTTATGTAGGTGTCCAATTCATTTTCTTCCAGGATTAACCCAATCTTATACTTCCATGATCAGAAGTTATTAGCCCCTTCAAGCTTATCCTCAAGCTTGGTTTGGTGAGACATTTTAAAGAGTACTTCAAATGGAAATAGAAAAGTTATTAGGTCTTACCACTTGATTTGCTGAAAACCGGATCTAGAGCTGGATTAGGGTTTGTTAGAGAAACCCTAAAAATTCAAACTTTGAATTTCAACTTTCTGAAAGGATAGAAAGATGCGCCTTGCTGAGTTGGTCAAGCTGGTATACTCAGATTTTGAAATATGCAAATTTTCACCCCTCAAAATTGCTCTTGAAACTTTCGGATTCACTAGACAGGACCCTGAATTAGGGTTTGATTTTCCCAGAGCTTCACCCAACCAAAAAGTTCGATCCGAAGCTCTAAAATTTGATTTTTCATAGGAGCTTCCAGCCGTGGTCTCAGATTTTAGAAATTTCAATTTTTGCAGAAACCCTAATGTTTAGGTCAAAAACTGAAAATGCTCAGAATTGAATTCTGTCTCGACAGAAAGATGTGCCCTTGCTAGGAGAGTCAATCTAACCTATTGCCTTTGAATATATGTGGAGAGAAACCCAAAAATCAAGAAGCCCTAGCTTCCGCAGCTGCATAGTGTCTTCTTCTCAGGTTAGCTCTGATACCATGTTAGATTTTGAGCATTAATTCAATATGATCTAGGATCTTATCTGAGAGAATAACATGTACGGCATATCAATCACAAGAGACAATAGACATAGAGTTTCCTCGGGGAAAACCAAGAAGGTGAAAAACCCCGCAACTTCCTCAGAGATAGAAAGAGCAATGATACGAAACCCAAGTACAAGAGATAGTCTCCTTAGCAGCTTCTCCTCCACTAGTGTGCATCACTCAAGTGAGATAATAGATGAGTAAGTGAATTATCAAATAGAGTGACACCCTCACTCTATTTATACATTGACTTGACTTGCCTAATAACCTAACAGGGCTGACTTCTCTAGGAGAGTCTAATAACCCATGGTAACTCAACTCAGGGCCGACCCCACACTTGGTGGTCTAATAACCCATCACATACAAGTTGTGGTACATGCAATGCAACTTGCGACACTTGTAAATAAAAATGATGACACTTCCGTACAGAGGAATAATAACATCTATGTAGGGATACAATATACATATATGAAATACATTCCGAAGTTACATATACATCAACAATAATATATTTCCTTCAATCTCTTAGTATAGATTGCTTGTATTCAATTTGTTATAAAGAGTCTAATTTGCTTGCAATCAAAAATTAGATGTATTCCTTAAGTAACCCCGGTACATTGGTGATATAGCCCCATTCATTTGGATATTTTCCTTAAAATCACCTACAATGTAATTCAAAAATAAATTAAAGGCGATAAAATACATAAAAGACACTATATTGTATAGTTAAATAAGAAAAGGAGGGGAAAAATATTGATTAAAATAAAAGAAATGAAAATAGGAGAGGAGGAATGGAATTGAAAGGTTAGTCCCTTGGCCTCTCCATTACCTTATCTCTCCTATATATCCTTGTAAGGAGACTCTTAATGGGCTTTTTTCCAAGGAGAGAAGGAGGCACAAAGGATGCTAGAGATCCCAAAGCAACATTGTAACCAAACATTGTCAAAATAAAAGGTTGAGCAACCAATGATGTTGCTTTTCTCGATTGGGTTTCCAATGTAAATAACGTGTTTATGTGAATATTTGTTGAGTGAGTAATTGATTTATGTATTGGTTTTATTTATTATTTTAATTAAGAGCTCAAAGTTTCATTAATGGTTACTAATGAGTGGAAAGAATGGATGAACTAGAGAGCGCCCATGAATATCATAGAGTAATGTTGCACTTTCTCCTTTGTTTTGGTGAACCATAAAGTTGTAACAACTAGTAAATATGTTCCCTTGGATTCCCAATCAATCTCAGAGATCAATGGCTAAGAGATTAGAATTATTGCATCAATGTAAGAAGTTGCCAAAATTGTTTTTAGTGACTATTGGGCGTATTTATCACTTGCTTGGTTGTTTTTATTGATTGTTAGATATTTTTTCTCTTTGTCTGGGAATTTTCTTATTGACTTGGGAATTTTCTCCATTGCCTAGGCATTTTAATATATTGTTGGCTAGATTCATCCATTACCTAGGAAATTTTATTCCTTGCCTAAGCATTTTTAATTATTATTGGGTGAAATCAAACTTGTCTGGGAATTTTTCTCATCTCCAAAGTTAAACTTGTGTTGCTTGGGGAATTTCCATAATTGCTTGGATATTTTCATACATATATGGGTGAATTTATCCATCCCTGGGAATTTATATACCTTTTGTGGGCACGATTTTTAATGATTGCTAGGTGAAATCCAACTTGATTGGGGCATTTTACTCCTTCATGAAATTTTGTGTGCCCTCTTTTTTTTTAACAAGGCCATATACACTCCATTTTGTTGAGTGTTAGCAATATTTTGAGTGGTTCAAAATCGTTAGTGGGTGAATTAACTAAATTCCAAACTGTACACCTCTTCCTAGAGTGAATTTTTCTCATGGTTGTCTTATTGTGTGTGAAGCATTCCATACCTTATTGTCCACTTAACATTCATTAGGTAAATCCCAATACACAAATCAATAAAAATTGCTCATATTTTTATTGATTTATCGATATATTGGTTGGAAAAAAATACACAACAAACCTCCTTGGTTCAGTTTGATGATGGTGTGATTTTTTTCAATTTATTGGCAAACAACACAAGTGTAGTTTCACTAGTCCACTCGCCATCCATAAAAAAATAGTGATTGTATTGGATTTTTGATTGGATATTTCTATTTTCGTATGTTGCGATAGCTTCTAGCCTATACATATATCCTCTATTGAACTGTACATTGTGTAATATTTGTGAATGGACATTGAATCTTAGCATAGCATTGTCTTCCAATTGTTGGTTGGGAGTCATTCATGTGATATACAACTTCGAAAGAGTAATGTTCAGTATTCATTTGTTCATGGTGGCATAATACTAAGACACGGTGATTTGTTGTATTCTCTTGCCAACTAAATGGCTAATTGATAGCCACTTCATAACATTGAATTATTCCCTCACATGTATTCTTTAAGGTCATCACATGAAATGAAATAATGTCATCTTAAGGGATAGTTTTTGAATTGTTAGGACTTCCATTTCATCACACCAGTGCTACACTCGGTTTCTTATACACATAATATCAGTGAAAATGTGCCTTAGTGAAAGGTGTTCAAGTTGAAATGGATTTGAAAATAAAACCACGGGGCATTATCATAATAGGACTTATTCCAGCATACAGGGTTAGCTAAGTATTTCAATCATAAGCCCAGATGATAGCTTCCTCTCATATTAGCATTGGCTCTTGAAAATAAAGCATTGTTAAACAAGAGGAACTTAGGCCTTCAAGTAGAGAATTATAGGTAGTCCTTGTCATCCTACCTAGTGAGAATAACATAGAACCTAAGTCAACACACAATTCATTGCTTGCATTAGAGTTCATTTTTTTTGCAAGATACGACAAGTGTTTAGGCCTTGAAACCATTGTGAAGAGAAAAGCTCTATGTATAACTTTAAGAACAAAGACCAAAAGTTAAATTCTACAAGGAATCCATATTGGTGAAGTGGGTGGGATATAAGTCCCTTGTTTATGAATCATATGTTATTAGAGTTGTTGTATCCTTGACCCTGACACAATTACCAACACTTGGAAAAGAAAAAATATTTCACCATGGGAAAAACCTTGAAGAGAGAGAATCTAGAAGAGCTCAAATACTTCAATAGGTAGATCCAAGAGGAAAGTAGGTACTAGAGGCAGAAAGTATAGGAGTTGGAAAAGAACCTACCACACACCATGACTCCTTCACTTCCAAGAGGTTAGAATTGGAAAAGAGAAGATTGTAGCTCTTGCAATTAGAGAGAAACTAACACAACTCGATGGTTGGCATGAGGATGGATTCAATTAGACAATGATTGTTGTACACTAGGAGTTTGTGGAGAAAGAGAATGCATTGTAAAATCTACTAGAAGTTATTCAAGAGCACTAGGAATAAAGGCCACCTTTCATTCCCATTTCTAAATCCAACATGATGACCTAGACATCTTTGGTAAGCTCACCTTACTAGGACATTTCTAAAGAAAATTTTGGTGAATTTGAGAAGGGTACAAAATGCATTGGTCCAAGCTACTAAGGTAGATGGGATACAATGAAAAATGCCTAGGAAAGATAAATCAAGGCATCTTGATCCCTATTGTTATTGAAATGAGGTTCAAACTTGAAGCTCCAGGATATGATGGAAGAAAAAAATTGCCATGGAATCCAAGACCATTTTGGTGAAGGAAAAAATGGCTTGTTCATTAGAGGAAAGATAAGCAGTGAAGGAAGATGCAAGAACACTTCCAACTCATCCTTCTTGTGGAAGATTGTTAAAGGGAAGCAAATCAAATATTTCCAAGACTGATCCTATATCAACACTTCAAGGAAGAAGTAAGCCAATCAACAGTAACAAGAAGAAGAAGACCAGGAGGAATACATTAAGTAAAGGAATTTTTGTTCTGTCATTGTTGCAAGAGGAAAGGCCACAAAGATGACCGTTGTTGGTACTTAGATGTATGTGCATTTTGCAGGAAGAAAGGCCATCTTATAACATATTATTGGGATAATTAAGCCACTTGTCACACTCCATATTGTTTTCAAAGAAGGAATGGCAAGAAGACTTCCCCAAGCCAATATAGGACTCAAAGGAACATGGAAAAAATTCCCCAAGCCAACAGAGGACTCAAAGGAACATGAAAAAAAAAAGCATGTTAAGAAGCCTATTCATCACCAATAACTTATGTCACCACCGCAAGCTAAGTGGACATTGGAAATGAAGTGTTGGTGACTTCATCTAGAGCTTCGCCCCAAGAATTGCATAGTGAAGAGAATGATGTGGATAGTGTCGAAGTATAAATTTGATGAATAGCTCCTTATATTGGAAACTCAAGGATCAAAAGGTGTTCACAAATTTGTAGTGACGTGAGAGGTCATCCTGACCAACGAAGTAAGCAATATTTTGGTGGAAGAACAAGATAATAGAAGAGGATATCAAGCTTGATATGATGTCTTATTTATTGAAAAATGGTTGAAGAGTGGCTCACTAGTAGATAATTTTTTTCATGTTGGGAAGCAATTGATCCTAGCATAATAGGGCAAACCACAACTCCTTTCTTGATGGCATATGCTCAGTAGGATCTAACTATCGAATGAGTGATGCAAACATTCAACCGTGAACAAGAGAAGACCTGAATTCAAATTGGCTTCATTGAATGCCAAGATGGACCATTTTCAGAGCCAAAGAATGCAAGAGACTTGCATGTTGAAGATAATAATGGGTTCTAATTGAAGAGTTTGGATCTAGAGATTGCTTAGAGATGAGTCAATGAGTAGACTTTTTCATTGTAGGAATATGTGAACTAGGAACTGGAGTCTGAGAAATAGCCAAAACTAGATCTAGTAACTAGATCCATGAGTGAGAGAAAGAGCCAAATTCAGTTGTATACATGAGTCATAGTTAGTTCCATGTTCTAGAGAAGCAGAGAAAAGACACATTGAACCATATTGATTATCTAAGCTTTTGGAGACCAAAAATCCTCTTAATGGTGAGGTGTGATCTAAAATGGATCCAAACACAAAGAAATGGTCATAAGACTCAATACTACAACGTAATTTGGAAATAAAGTAAAGGTTAGATAATACATAAAATACACTATAATGTATAATAGTCAAATAAGACAAGGAAAGGAAAAATATTGAATAAAATACAATAAATAAATGAAAATAGGAGAGGAGGAATGAGAACTAAAAGATTAGTCCCTTGGCATTCCCATTACCTCATCTCTTGTATATGTCCTTGGAAGGAGACTCCCAAGGGGGTTTTAGCTAGGTAAAGGAGGCACAAAGGATGTTAGAGAGCCCAAAGATGCATTGTAGCTAGACATTGTCGAAATAAAAATTTTAGCAACCATTGATGATGTTTTTCCCCTTTGAATTTCCAAGGTAAATAACATGTTTACATTTTTTTTGTAATTAATAAGGGACTATATTAATATTGACAAAATTTACAGAGGTATATGTGCTAGTATACATATCAAGCCTACTCAAATAGTCTACCAAAGTCAAAAAAGCATGAAAAATAGTCTACCTCAGGGGAAACCATGCCATAAAAGGAACCTTATATACTAACTTACATTATTAAAAATTCTAAAACTATCTATAAAACAGGCATAAGAGGCCTGGAACAAAACTGTTGTTAGGAACCCATGTCTTTACTTTGTTAGTATGTTGTTGTTGGACGCATATGCTTTGTAAGTCGTCCCGTAGTATTTGTTGATCAATAGTTTATGTTATTGTTGTTGGCGCATATGCTTTGTAAGTCGCCCGTAGTATTGTTGATCCATAGTTTGTAACGGCCCATGGTTTTGACCCATAGTATTAGCGCCTAGAATTAGTATATAAGTGTGTGTTGAGACCTATGAAGGCACCATGAATTTAATTGTATTGAGCTTGCTCAAAGGAGGTTGCCCCCTCGAAGTGGCATGTGATCAATATAAAAGTGATTCTGAGTTCTGTCATTTCTGCTATTTCGCATATTCTGGTTAATTAATTGTTGCAGGTGCATCACATTTGGTATCAGAGCACTTTCTTGGGCTCGCTGGGTGAAATTTCTACCAAATTTTTTTTTTTCGCATCTGTTGCAGGTTCGGATTTGGGAATAATCCCTATCCGCTTAACTGTGGGAATTACTTGGGCATAAGCCCTAAAACTCATTGTGAAGAGTACCACAGGAACCCCGAAGTAGCTGGCCCATTGAGAGGACCTGCCAGCAAAAAGGGAAACGACCCCTACCTGATTGACTAGTTCCCACCCGTGAGGTAAACCAAGAGCTGTCGTTTGTGGCAAAGAGGTTATCATTTTTACCTGAGCCGTGGAGTGAAGGGTACTGCTCCAATACGTAAGCCGTCAGACATCATTGGTGGCCGAGTGAAACCCCTGAACTGTTAGGAAGCCGCACATACCTGGGGTCCATATCTACTTTCAGCTGAACTATTTTCGATCACTGTTGCGCCGTTTCAGATCCATCTTGCAAGCCATTCCAGATTCAGCTATTTTCAATCCATTCGGCGCTGTTCCAGATCCCTTTCGAGCCGTAGCCACTCCAGTTTGAAAAGAAAAAAAAAACGAGTATAAAATTCAGTTTTTTCTCCATATCTCCCTTATTTTCACTCTGTTTCCCTTGAAATTTTCGAGGAACACCTGTCATCCCATTCTGCATATTTTAGTCCTGAGGACCCTATCCCCAATGCCCCTTCCCAAAGCCCGAAATCCCACATTTGTCTATTTTTAGGGTTTGCCATAACTTCCTCAGATTTCACCCAATCACCTTCAAATTTAACCACAGAGTTCCTTTCTGAATTCTGCTTCTTTGTTCCCCTCTGCCAAATTTCCCCATTCTTTCACCCCGCTTCTGAAATCCTCATTTTTGCTTCCCTGTCTATTCAACAGTGTCCAAAACCTAGTCAAACCCTAATTACCCTTATGATTTTTTCCCAAGTCCAGATTTTCCTTTACTGAAGTAGTTTATGTTTTTGTTTTCCTACCCAGTCAACCGAAAAAAATAAATAAATAAATCCTGGTTATGGTTGTCACCCGTGCAGGAGCAAAAACCATGGAGGACGCACTTGTAGCCATCCAAGCCAAACTCCAGGATTTGTATGAAAAATTTCTCGGTCTCCATCTTGAACATTCAGCTATGAACAACAAACGGCAGTCCGAGTCTTTAGCAGACAATGGGTTCTCTTCTTCCAGCAATTTTCGTGGTCCGATGCTTGATTTTCCTCGCTTCAATGGTACCGATCCAACTGGATGGATCTATCATGCAGAACAATATTTCAGTCTGCATAATACTTTTGATGTCAACAAAGTTCCGTTGGAATCCTTTCATTTGGAACAGGAAGCTCTTCAATGGTACCGTTGGTACATCAAGGCTCATCCAAAGCCCAACTGGCCAGACTTTTTCCAGCTCCTTTTGCAACGATTTGGTCCTAGTGCTTTTGATGACTTCACAGGAGCCCTCACTAAAATTCGCCAAACTGGCATTGTGAGAGAGTATCAAACCGAATTTGAGAATCTAGCCAACCACACCGAAGGATTGTCTGATGAATTTTACCGGAGTTGTTTTATCAGTGGTCTAAAGAATGCCATCCGCTCTGAGGTCAAAATGTTCTGTCCCAACACAATGATGGAAGCACTAGGGTTGGCTAAGTTGGAAGAAGACAAGATTGCAGCCCAACAACGCTCCAAGCCCACTTTTGTTCCCTTCCGAAATATGGGTTCTCAGCGTCCACCTATACCGCAGGCTCCTCAACCGACTCCTATCAAGCGTTTGTCTGAAACAGAGATGCAAGCACGCAGAGAAAAGGGGCTTTGCTATAATTGTGATGAGAAATTCACTCGGGGACATAGATGTGTTCAGCAAAAGCTCTATCTCTTGGATGTGGAGTCTCCGCCTGCCTCTGAAATTGGTGACGAAGATCCAGAAACACTGGATGCTCCGGTCGACATTCAGGAACCGCCTAGTGACCCTCCGTCTCAGGATGACCAGCCAGAGATATCTCTCCATGCTTTAGCTAGAATCACCACCCCCCAAACAATGCGGGTCAGGGGTTACTTCAAGAAGCTTCCTCTTACAATACTCATTGATTCTGGTAGCACTCATAATTTCATTGACCCTCGGATCGCCAAACAAGCTGATTGTTTTATCCATCTGTGCTCCAACTTTGAAGTCATGGTTGCCAATGGGGGCACCTTACCTTGCAAATGGAAGTGTCGAAATGTGCGTATCTCTATGGGAGATTATACCTTGCGCTCTGACATGTTTGCCTTGCCCTTAGGCAGATGTGATGTGGTTTTGGGCGCTCAATGGCTACGCACACTTGGCCCTATCTTATGGGATTTTGCTGAACTTTGGATGCATTTTTCCCTCAATGGACACAAACACACATTGACAGGATTACAACCAGGTTCTATCAGCATCATCAGTTCACATTGCATGGAAAAACTCCTCAAGAATAATTCACATGGTGTCATCGCTCAGATCCATTCCATCCAGATGCAACCATCAACGGTCTCCACTACTCCTTTGGATCTACAACAAATTCTGGATCGATATACAGGTGTCTTTGCTAAACCAGTGGGATTGCCACCTTCCAGGCCAGAAGACCATCGTATTTAGCTCCTTCCTGGCAGCGTTCCTCCCAACATCAGGCCCTATCGCTACCCATTTCACAAAAAAATAGAGATTGAAATGCTCGTTCGGGACTTATTGAAGCAAGGTATTATTCGCCCAAGCACTAGTTCCTTTTCTTCTCCAGTTATTCTTGTCTGCAAAAAATATGGGTCATAGCGCCTCTGCATTGACTTCCGAGCACTTAATCACCTCACCATCAAGGATAAGTTTCCAATTCCTGTTGTTGATGAGCTTCATGGGGCTCACTTTTTCTCCAAGTTGGATCTTCGTTCTGGGTATCATCAAATTCGGGTTCATGAGGATGATATCCCTAAAACAGCTTTCTGCACACATGATGGCCATTATGAGTTTTTGGTCATGCCCTTTGGCCTCACTAATTCTCCTTCCACATTCCAGGCCTTAATGAATAAAATATTTCGACCCTACTTGCGGAAATTCATTCTGGTATTCTTTGATGATATCCTCATCTACAGTAAAACATGGGATGAACATCTCCAACATTTGGATCTTGTCATGCAACTTTTCTCTGACCATCATCTCCATGCCAAGCAGTCTAAATGTGTTTTTGGACAGAAGGAAGTTGAGTATCTCGGGCACATTATCTCAGCACAAGGGGTTCGCGTGGATCCTGCCAAAATCGATGCCATGAACAATTGGCCGCATCCTCAGACACTCAAGAGCCTTCGTGGTTTTTTGGGGTTGACTGGCTACTACCGCAAGTTTGTCAAGGATTATGGGAAGATTACAGCTCCATTAACTGCTCTATTGAAAAATGATGCCTTCACATGGACACCTGCTGCTCAGTGTGCATTTGACAAACTAAAACAAGCTATGTGTACTACACCTGTGCTAGCTATGCCCGATTTTTCCAAGCCCTTCACTATTGAGAGTGATGCTTGCGGCAATGGACTTGGTGCTGTTCTCCTTCAAGATGAACACCCCATTGCATTCACCAGCAAATCACTTTCAGCTAAGAATCTAGCTGCCTCTACCTATGAGAAGGAAATGATGGCTATTTTGCATGCAGTACAGAAGTGGCGCCCATACCTATTAGGGAATCATTTCTGCATCAAGACTGATCACCAGAGTCTGAAATATTTCTTGGACCAGCGTGTCTCCTCCCCGGCACAACAGAAATGGGTTAGCAAACTCATGGGTTAGCACAATATTGTGGCAGATGCTCTTTCTCGCACATTTGAGGCCCAAGGTTCTCTTTCAGCTATTTCTATGTCTGTTCCAAATTGGTTGCAATCTGTTCAATAGGGTTATGTCAATGACTCCTCCTTATCTCAAATCATCCAACGCTTGACCAACAACCCTTCTGCTGTACCACATTACTCTTGGGATGGTGCTTCTCTGCGATACAAGGGTCGTCTGGTGCTTCCCCAGAGCACAGATCTTCAACAGGATGTCTTCTATGAACTCCATGCTTCTCCATCGGCAGGGCACTCTGGGTTCCTCAAAACGTATGAACGAGCACGGTGTAACTTCTTTTGGCAGGGCATGAAAAGGACAATTCAACAGATGGTGGCCGAATGTGATACCTGCCAGCGCAATAAGGGTGAAACAACACTCCTTCCAGGATTGCTTGAACCCTTGCCCATACCTACACGGATTTGGATAGATATTTCTATGGATTTCATTGAAGGGATCCCTAAATCTGGCGAGAAGACAATGATTCTCGTTGTGGTTGACCGCCTATCCAAATATAGTCATTTTTGTGCTCTCAGGCATCCTTATACAGCCTCCTCCGTCGCTCAAATTTTTTTGGACCATATCTTTCGTCTTCATGGCATCCCTTCTTCCATTGTCTCGGATCGTGATGCGACTTTCACCAGTCATTTTTGGACAGAACTATTTCGCCACACTAGCACCAAACTGAAGATGAGTTCAGGGTATCACCCACAAACAGATGGTCAGACTGAAATTGTCAATAAATGCTTGGAAACTTATCTTCGTTGCTTCACCTCGGAACAACAACATCAGTGGGAAAAATGGCTGCCTCTCGTTGAATGGTGGTACAATACCTCTTACCACACTGCCTCTAAAATGACCCCATATGAAGCAGTCTATGGTCAGGCACCTCCATCTCTTCTTCCATACACCCCCACCAGTTCACCAGTTCAGGAAGTTGACACGGTCCTTCGAAACCGCGATCAGATTCTTCGTATTTTGCGGGACAATCTTCACATGGCAAGAAATCGCATGAAGCAACAAGCTGATCAGCACCATTCTGAGTGCACTTTTCAAGTCGACGATATGGTTTTTCTTCGTCTCCAGCTGTACAAATAATCATCCTTGAAACTCAAAGGGCGTCATAAGCTTGCTCCAAAGTTCTATGGGCCATATCGGATTCTTCAGAAGATTGGGTCCATTGCTTATAAATTGGAACTTCCTCCTTCTTCCCGCATTCATCCAGTCTTTCATGTCTCTTGTCTGAAGAAAGTTCTTGGCACCAACATCAGTGGACAAACGATTTTACCCGAACTGGATAATGAAGGATCCATTCTTTTGGAGCCAGAGGCCATCCTCAATCGGCGCACGCGTCAGCTTCTCTCTCGCTCTATCACAGAGGTCTAAATTCAGTGGCACGGCATGCAACCAGAGGATGCTACATGGGAACCACTCCTTCAGATTCAACAACAATTTCCACATCTAAAGCTTTGAGGACAAAGCTTTTTTTAAGGGGGAGGGGATGTTAGGAACCCATGTCTTTACTTTGTTAGTATGTTGTTGTTGGACGCATATGCTTTGTAACTCATCCCGTAGTATTTGTTGATCAATAGTTTATGTTATTGTTGTTGGCGCATATACTTTGTAAGTCACCCATAGTATTGTTGATCCATAGTTTGTAACGGCCCATGGTTTTGACCCATAGTATTGGCGCCTAGAATTAGTATATAAGTGTGTGTTGAGACCTATGAAGGAACCGTGAAGTTAATTGTATTGATCTTGCTCAAAGGAGGTTGCCCCCTCGAAGTGGCCTGTGATCAATATACAAGTGATTCTGAGTTCTGTCATTTCTGCTATTTCGCATATTCTGGTTAATTAATTGTTGCAGGTGCATCACAACTGAAAATTAACAAAAAATAAAAATATTGTTATTCCTTTGCATGATGAACCTGAGAGAAAGGAGGACCCACAACATTCTATTGAACAGAAACAACCGAGGATTATTCCCATGGTCAGCTCACTATATGAGGTTGAAATAATCCTCCATCTCTTTCTGCCATCCAAGTGACCATTATCACGAGATAGGAATGTTTATCCTCCAAGGTTTCCATACATTGCTTCAACCAGTGGAAATCATCATCCTCAGGTAGCATGCCCAGAGCTACCATCTTTTTGGTGTGCTAGTACAGTTCCAAGGTCCTATGAAATTGAGAATTAGGGGTTTTTTTGTAGCCTAGATCCAAAATGATCTCTATTACTTACTACTCAATGTCATCATTCTCCTTGAATTCCCTAGTAAGTTTGACCTCTACTTCCAACACAGGCATGGTTTCTTGATATTCCTTTGGGACCTCAGTATGGTAGAATTCTATGACATATACAGTGGATTTAGAAGCGCACAATGTGCCAATAGGAGAGGGATAGGGTTTTCGAACATAAGGATCCATGATATAGTGGAACATGGGAGCCAAAGTTCCAGTCACCACAATACCATGATTTGAATCAAACGGTTGGAGAGGGTAACACCCAACCAGGAGGATAGCCATATATTTCCCTTCACAATTTATCCATGCTTGAGCCATGATACCAGTTTTCTGCAAGCATATCAAGTTTTCATTGCAAGTTCAGTCCATGGACAACAAAATTATGATCCATTGTGTGCCATGCTTCCTGATTGTGCAAGCCATCGAATTCCCGATCCTCCATCCCTACACCATTATCTTGTCCGATCTCTTTCTAGTGTTGGAGTACTAGGCCATTAATCCTTGGGACATGAGGCTCTTCCACCTGTTTCCTCAACCCTTGATCCATCACCTCAACCGTGGACATGTAGGCCTTGTTTCCATAGGACACCCCATTTGGGAAAATAACATGTTTATATGCATCTTCGTTGAGTGAGTAATTGGTTTTTGCATTGGTTTTATTTACAGTGTTAGTTGAGAGCTCATAGTTTCATTAATGGTTATGATCATCCTTATAAATTATGGGAGGAAGAAACATTAAGATCAAGCTAGACAATGGTAGAGAAAGGAAGTTGTGTGATGTATGACATGTACCAGATCTATGGAAGAATTGCTCTCAATCAAGATGATGGATAAGATGGAGTATTCTACTACCTTTGGTGACAATGATTGCAAAATTACCAAAGGATCCATCATGATAGAAAAAGGAGAATCTTATGGGACCCTATATCATTTTTTTAGTGATACAATAATAAATCATGCAACAACAACAAATTCAGTGATATTGGTGTTGTTTTGTATATGGTAGTTTGATATTTCATATTAATTTGGACTCTGGAGATTCATAGGTCGATAAATTGAACAAAATATAATAGAACTGTTCAAAGTTTCAAATATTTTGGGTATTATTAAAATGAATCTCAATGGATAAGATTTTTATTCTTCAGATTCTTGATACATATATTGAAAAATATAAAGATCGAGTCGTTTCCATAGCTATTATCATGGTCTCAATCATTAAGCCATTGAAGTTAAGGTTTGAGCCATGAATTTTTCCAATGCAAAATTAGAAAAATGAGTAGCCCATAGGTGCAATACCTATTCCATAAGATTTTTCCATGATGCCAACATTGTAAAATAAATCAAGGTCTAGTGTATGTGTTATTGGACAATCTACTCGAGCAGACACGAGCCAGATCTCCCTAGTTCAATGTGAATCTAGAACAAATAGGAACAGAACATAAAGCTACTTTCCTAGATCATATTAGAGATTGAGTAATTAGATGTCTTAACTTCATATTTGTATATCTTTCTCCTCGTTATTTCTCCTAGCTCCGCGGTCGTCAGATCCGTAGCTGCAAGACCTATCAAAACATGTAGAGACAAAACATGCAGTAAACATATCTAACACTAACTGATCTAAGTAAACAATTAAGGAAGTAAACTATAAACATCATCAATACAATGACATTTATGGAAAGAGTTTATATTACTGTATAAAGAGTGAGAAATACAAAGTAGAGAGATGACTACAACCCAAGCCTTAACGCTGCAATCCTCCTCCAACAAGCCAAGCCAAAGCCTCCAAAAGAAATGTATGCCTCCAAAGAGATGGATAGGGATCACCTAGGCTAATTCCACCAGCATGTAAGTGCTATAGACTTCCTCCCCTTGGAATGGAGAGGATATTTGTATTTATAGGACCAAGTGGATAGAATAGGTTGAGGATCATGGTGAGAGGGCTAAGGGATCCTCCCTTGAGGTTAGGGAACCGTACGACAGCTCACCTAGGAGTTAGGGATAGAGATCTACCTCATCCAAGTTATAGAAATCACTCGAAATCCTACTTTATCCAAATTAACCAACGTCGACGGAAACTGCATGAGGGAAACCTGCACCAGATAAGGGAAGCACAAGTTGCACAAAGGCAACCTGAGCCACCGACGTAGTCTGGAAGAATGCATCCTGCACCTGACCTAGTTGGGCGCTTCTTGCTCAAAGACTAATTCCACCAGCATGCCTCCCAATAGATGGAGAGGGATCACATAGGCTAATTCCACCAGCATGTAAGTGTTATAGACTTCCTCCCCTTGGAATCGAGAGGAGATTTGTATTTATAGGACCAAGTGGATAGAGTAGGTTGAGGATCATGGGGAGAGGGATAAGGGATCCTCCCTTGAGGTTAGGGAACCGTAGTACAACTCACCTAGGAGTTAGGGATAGAGATCCACCTCATCCAAGTTCTAGAAATCGCTCGAAAGTCTCCTTTATCCAAATTAACCAACCCTAGCGCAAGCTGCATGAGGGCGACTTGTGCCCCAGAGGGGAAGCGCAGGCTGCACAAAGGCAACCTGAGCCACCAGCACAGTCTTGAAGAATGCATCCTACGCCTGACCTAGTTGGGCGCTTCTTTCTCAAAGACAACCTGCGTCATCCCAACTGGACATTGTGGACAAAGGGCATCAACTTGTTCTACATGAATTCTTGATCAAGGAAACTTCGGGGATCAAGGAATGGAGTTAACATGGGACTCATGATGACGAGATTTAGGTGTAATAGAATGCCCCCCAAAGCATGAAGCTGGAAAAACAAGACAGGTGAAGTGCTTTGAAAGATGGATGGAAAAGACTTGTTGGCTGGAGGATGCTGTTGCAGTACAATTGACTCTGAGATACAAGTCTCATATGACACACAACATGGGTGTCGACTAATACATTGAATATCCATGGTAGTAAAGACCGAATGAACACAATCATGACTACTAGACACAATCGTAGATCCATGATGAGATGATAACACAGCCACAACCAATACAAAATTGGATCCATGTAATATGAAACAAACAATCTCCATTGCAACCTGGGTAAGACATGATTTTCCCTAGGGTCTTCAAGCCGAACCCACAATTATACAAATCTATCCATGTGATTACAATGTTTTGGATTCGAACATGGTATAAACCACTTGATTACCGATCATTGATGTATACCGTTAACAAATGCAAGGGAAATCACCATTGATGTCAATGATCCCCAAGGTATCATAGTACATATCACCGAGCGTGAATAAATGAGTTGAGATCGAACGTTCAATGAAATATTTCAATCAAGAGTCAATGATGTAAACTCATGTTGAAAGCGAGGTAACCTTCCATTGAGGAATGCATGCCCAATGTACTCGATTGGTTTCTAGATCTAATCCACGGATGATGTGTTGAATTCGACAAGGATGGATCAGTCAAAGGAGGGCCATGATGAATCCCCCATCAACGACATGAAACTCGATAACAAATGTTTGGAGTGAATCGGGCGGTAGAGTAATGTGCAAGACTGACTCAAGGTAGACCGACATAATGGAAGATGTACTGACTGCAAATGATGAGCAATGAACATATCTTGAACATGGGCATGGCATGACTTGGTAGTATTGACACGACGAGAACGACACCAACCCCTAATGCAACTGATAGTAGAAGCATTCTTTGGATGACCCAAAGGAGTGATATGATTCATGGAATTAGCAGGACTCGAAGACAAACGGATTACCCAAGTACATAATGCAAATGCAAGTAAGTGCCATGTTCAAGAGCGACTATGTATTTCATGAACTATAGTGTAACATAAAATCTTTCCTTTTTCCCCATCATGACTGATCAGTGCCTCACTTGCTTTTTAACGAGCTTGAGGAGGGTAAACAGATGCTCAGTATAGATCATCCCGTGGATGAGTCCAATTCCAAATGTTTTATGAACCTAGGAAAGGAGGGGTTCGTCCCATGACGAGCCCTTCAATGTCGAATTCTAACGAGTCCATATAAGGTAAACTCGGCATCATTTCATGTTTAGAGAGTTTGAAAATAACTAAAGAAGACTCCAAAAGGTCCTTTTTCGTAAATTTAGCCTCTTCTCCCGGAAAAGGGTAAAACAACGCGAGAGATGACTCTTCCAGTCATGATTGGCTGGAGTATTCCTTTTTTGTAAGTAGTACCTCCTGGTCCGAAAAAGGGGTAAACTATCACCAGAAAGATGATCATTCAAATACTTTTACAAGCGTAAATGCATCAAGTTCGCTTGGCGATCTTTTCGTATTTAGAGATCCTGAAAAGAGCTTAAAGAAAGACTCCAGGGGTTTCCTTTTTCGTGGGAGTTTAACGAGCCCGAAAAAGTGATAAACTATAACTCGGTGACTTATTCTCATCATTTTACGAGCACGAGAAAGAACAAAGATTTAGCTCGGTGTCATTAATAATTGAATTTAATGAGCGAAATAATGACAAAAAGACGCTCAATGAGTTGTTCATACCTAAAAATATGCGTGAAATGACCAAGACTGCGAAAAATAGTATTAATGAGGTACTTAACTTCACCTGCAAGCTTTGAAACTAGGTCAAAATGATTAATCGAGTATAAATAATTCCAACTATAGCAAAATAACCCACAATGGAATAAATTGAAAAAAGGAATATGCTCTTTTTTAATATAAAAAGGGGTAAATATTAATAAGAATTACTATTTTTTTTACCAAATTGGAGAGGTGAGAAGTACCATTTGGAGCCATTTTTCGTTTGTTGATTCCGGGAGCTGTGATCGACCATTCTGAGCGTCGTCAACGACAAGTAACCCTAAACATAGCCTTTTAACTTTCCAGTGAATAAAAATTTTGTTTTTACTTCATTTTTTTGAGTTTTGAGCTTGATATGTGGGGGGATTTGCGCTCACAAATCGGCGCAATCCACCCCTTTGGAAACTACACCGATGCAGAACCCAAAAGGGTGTTCTGCGTCGGTGATGCCCTGTCCAAAAGGATGGTCTGCACCAGTGCAAAACCCCATACCAAAATCAAAATCCAACCAAAGAAAAACTCTTTTGATGATTGAGGAAAGTCCTAATGATGTTTAAATGGACTTTTTGATAGGTTTGCAGTGACCACAATGGTTCTCGAGTGGCGAGAACACGAGCATGAGCTCGATGATGCTCAAGCGTAAAATGATCCACAATGTATTTCCGCATTGGGAAACTATGGTTTTCTCAAGTACTTCCAAGTGTCGGGGATGAGGTCCCAAGTACCCTTCTTGTCATATCTGGTCCAATGCTGGGACTCCGTACAACAACATTTTCATATTGGTGAGCACACGCTGAGCATAGATGTTGAGGACATCTATTTTTTGACAGGGTTTTCCCAACAGGGAAACCCTGTGTCCCTGACTGGATCACGAGGTGGTTATCACTCTGTGGAGGACATGATCGATCAGTAGTGTACTCCAGGTACTCTGATGACCGGTGGGAATATTCCCATCAAGGATGTTCGGGATCGATCCCTTCGCACCATACGTTTTACCATCATGAGGTCGGCTAGCACCCGATCTTCTCATCTGGCGAGCAAGTCGAAGATGACGTATGCTGAGGAGTGCATGGATCCTACTGTGTTCAACTGGTGTGAGGGGATCCTCACTAGTTTACGAGATCAGTTGACCAAATTCCAGCGTGGGGCGCTGATGCAGTTTAGTTATGGCTCAGTGGTGGTAGCTTTCATGCTGGAGCGAATGCCACACTTACGCCCGTAGGTGGACCTTGAGGATTGGGATGCTCGATATCCTCACATGACTAGGTGGTCCGAGGTGATGGCCCGCCATGGTGGCGGGGGGTCCTATCATCAGTTTCAACATAGGTTTCTTCACATGGATGAGGGGATAACTCATGGTGGAGGACTATCCGTATGATGGGACGAATTTCAGAGGGGACCCAGACCTAGTGCTTCTCGAGGGAGGGAAGTGGGGAGACATCGGTAAGAACAACTACTACTTGTGTTTTTTCATTTTATGCATTTATGATTTTTTGGGGGCAATGCTGATGAATTTTACATGTTTCTTTCAAATGTGGGTTTGGTGCAGCCACTTGGAGTTTCTCCTCTTACGCAGAGAGGGACAGTACTGGAGATGGGACCCACGACCCAAGACGCCATCGAGGAGTTAGAGGAGGCGGAGGAGAACCTCCACAGGATGACTTTGTACATTCCGGAGCCAAGTGTCCATGACCTACCTCGTCGCTACCAGAAGCTGACGGTTGGGGTATCATTACGTTTTGGCACGCTGCTCCGGAAAGTGGACAGGGTCATAGTCTACTATCATGAGCATGTTAGGGATTAGGCTCGTCTCTTATATGTATATACTAAAAGCCTATGAGCTTCACATTTTGTAGATATGACTCTTACTGAAAGTTGCATGCTTCATAATTTTGTATCAACACTACCATTTCTGTACTTTGTACCGATTTATATATACAGACACTATTGGCAGTTTTTATACATATTGTGTTCTATTGGTGATTAATGGGATCTTGTTTATATGTTTTGCTTATACAATGGAAAATTTACATGTTATGTTTGTTTTTATATTTTATGGATATTTTATGTGTGTGCAATGTACCAATCTAGAATGAAATTGGCCATCGAGTCAGCAACCGTGTTCATGTCTCCTGGAATGTGCAGGTATTGAACAGATTCAAGGGACCTTTCCAGGAGATGAACTCGTCAGAAAAGATGGAGTAGAGTGGGGTCGCGGATAGCGTAGATCTGGTTAAGATGAGAAACCACTAGTTGTGAATCTAGATGAATAACAACGTGGCGCATACCCAAGGAAAGAGCGTCGGTTAGGGTCCCAATCACTGCCTGATATTCCGCGGCGTTATTGGTTGCGTATCCTAGACAATTTCCTCCTGAGATGATGATCTCGTCAGTAGGGGAATAACGTACCCGGGATGCCGAAGCAAGGTTACGAGTATGTCGGTTGGCATCGTTTGCGAATCCATAGCAGGTTGCCATCTTCACATGCAGACAGAACATGGTATAAGTTCGGAAACAAGACCTTGACACACTAAAACAAAGCGTCACACCACACAAAACACACGCCAAGTACAGTATATACAAGATACTTATGCGTGAAATACTCAGGCATAGTACCTCTTCAGTTAGAGCCCATTGTGAATATCTCCCAGATATATTCCATTGTAATCCTCTAGCTCGCATGCTCCCTTCTCCATAACACATTTCACAATGTATGGTCCATGCCACATGGACTCAAGCTTACCTGCCCCCAACTTATCATGCCTTTGGTCGTATGTAAGGACCAAGTCACCCTCATTGAAGACACGAGGTTTAACCGACCTATCATACTGAGCTTTGATGCATTTCTTATGTGGCTCGTTGGAAAGAGCAGCATCGCGGTGGGTCTCGTAAAGTTTTGATAGGTAAAGGAAGTGTTATTCCTCGGCAGTGGTGTTTAGGAGAAGTTCAACTACGATTTTGAGAGATGGAATCTCACACTCTATTGGTAGGACTGCCTCCAATCCGTAGACTAATTGGAATGGTTTGAATATGGTGGTAGTCTTGACGGAAGTCCGGTATGCCCATAGTGTAGAAAAGAGCATGTTACGCCAGTTTGATTTATGTGTACCCACCATGCATTAGATCATGATTTTCAAGACCTTATTGATGGCCTCTACTTTTCCATTGGACTGTGGGTAGTAAGGGGTTGAGTTTTCTTGGATAAAACCCAGTCTGGCGCAAAATTCATTGACCATGGTTCTGGAAGTGAGATCCATGATCGACGACTATGCCTTGTGGAACTCCTAACCTTGCAATAACATGGTTGAACATGAAGAGTGCGGTGGTTTTTTCGTCTTCGTTGTACGTAGGCATACCCTCGTCCCATTTAGTAAAATATTCCATAGGCACTATGATGTAACCATGCCTCCCGACCGAGGTAGGATTACAGTGCATGAAATCTATGCCCCATTTTGCAAAGGGGCCCACAGAAATAACCGGGTGTAAAGGGGTTGGGTGGGAGCACTCTTTCGTTTGAAAGTGCTGGCATGGGGGAAATTTCTTAACGACCTCAATGCAATATTTGAAGATGGATGGCCAGTAATATCCCGCGCGTAATCTCTTCTGGGCCATAGCCATCCCAGAGAGATAACCGCCACAAGCCCTAGCGTGAAATTCATTCAGAACATGTTCAGCCTCTTTATGTGTCAGGAAACGTCGAAGTACAGAATCCACACCACGACGATACAAAGTATCGTTGATGATCAAGTAATACTTGGCATGGTGTCGTATACGACGGCGATCGTCATGAGATAGTTAGGGGTTGAACCGTTGGGTTTGAAGATATAAGGCAATATCTCCATACCATGGATCAGACATGCTGATGAGGAACAACGACTCATCTGGAGAGAATCGTTGGGATTAGATCCTGAATCAACACGGGGAAGATCACAAATGAGTTCGGCAAACACCAAATATTTCTTTGACTTGGCCTTCTCGAAGAGGAGATCGAATTCCTGAAGTATCACGATCCAGCATGAATACTTGCCCCCGAGTACTTAACGTGTAAGGAGTGGTACATGGGGTTCGAGTCAGCGATAATGGTGGTGGTGCGAAGAAGTATATAATGATGGAACTTTTGGACGACAATGACTACCGCGAGAGCGAGCTTCTCGACATGTGAGTAACAAGTTTAGGAGTCAATAAGACCCTTACTGAGGTAATATATCACATGTTCCTGGGCATTGTGGTCCTCCTGGACTAAGACCAAGGCGATCGTAGTGACAGAAGCGGCAAGGTAAAGGATGTAATCCTTATAGTAATTGGGTGGTTGGAGCACATGGGCATGGGTAATGGCGTGTTTCAAATTATCGAAGGATTGTTGTGCTTGATCATCCCATATGAAAGGGACGTCCTTCTTCAGTAATCACATATAGCCTTGTGTATTGTAAGTGAAATTACAGACAAAACATCGTAGGTAAGTTTCCTTCCCTTGCAAACTTTGTAGTTCCGTAATGTCAATAGGAGGTGGGAGAGCTACAATGGATTCCACCTTCAAGGGATCTATGCAAATCCCGTCTTTCGAAATGATAAAACCTAGGAGGTGTCCAGACTCGATGCAGAAAATGCACTTGTGAGGATTCATACGGATGTTATACCGCCTGCATCTGAGGAATACTGTCGTCAGATGATCGATGTGGAACTCGGGACGCTGCGAATGAGCAGGGAGATCATCAAGATAGGGCTCCACAAATTCCTTCACATCATGAAAAGTGTACGACATGGCCCGCTGGAATGTAGCACCAGCATTTCTTAGGCCAAAATGGATTTAACCTTCCCCAAGGGCAGATGAAAGCGGGCTTATGTTGGTCGTCCGGGTGAATCTCAATCTGGTTATAACCGAAAAAGCCATCCATAAAGGAAAATATGACACTTTCGGCACAATTGTCAATGATCTGATCGATGAAGGGAGTAGGGTAGTTGTCCTTAGGACAAGCCTTGTTCAGATCCCTATAATTGACACAGACTCGGATGGTGCCCTGCTTCTTAGCTACAGGGATGACATTGGAGACCCATTCTGTTAAAGGAATAGGGTAGATAAATCTGGCCTTCAAGAGATTTTCAATCTCAGCCTTAATCGCCGTAGTATTTCTAGGGTGCACTGGTCATAACTTAGCGTCGATATAGGTTTTAATCTCATGCAAAATGATGGCAGGATCTATCCCGTGCATCTCCTCATAGGTCCAAGAAAACAAGTCACGAAATTGCTTAAATAAGGCCGTGTACGTAGTGATCTCTTCAGGAGAGCAATTCTGGCCTAAAAAAATATGTTCCACGACAACAAGGGTAACCGAGATGTCAACCAGAATAGTGGGTTCAATATTCGCCAAGTTTCCCTCAGTGACAATATGAAAAGTGAGGATCAGTTACTAGGGGAAAGGATAGACATCCGGTGTGAAAATGGTGGCGATGTTATTCTCCACAGAATCCAATGAGGGTAGGAAAGACGATCGATGATGGAGGTCTTCCCACTGAGGGTCATATGCACTCATAATATCCATAATGGACTTGTTGGAATGAAAAGTCCAAAGCAGAGGATCTGGTAAGGATGAAATCCGTTGTAGAGAACAAGATGTAGAGGCCACAGCCAAGTGGTCCTTAGGTGAGACTGGATAGCCTCATAAGTGATTTCAGCGGGTGAAAGAGGCATGGTGGCTTCATAGGGTACGAGCCATTGATCGATAGAGTTGGGAAAAGATGCAATCATGGAGGATATCATGTTCATTGTGACAACATGGTTAGGGGGATCCGGGGTTGGAAAGACACCCATAAAAGATGAATGTTTTATGAGGTCGACCCCCGCGCTCTCATATAGCTGCGAAGACTGTCCTAGAAACTGGACATATCACCAGGGAGAGTAGTGATGTCCGATGTACATAATTCCAGTTGGCCGATAGTGACAATTCGACCTTGGTGAGGGTATTGCACAATGCAGAAGATAGATGATGCGACCGCAGTCATGGCATAAAACCAATTACGACCAAGTAAGAGATTATAATCCAAAGGGGCTGCGACTACTTCCATGTTAATGGTTGAATTCTTACCCCACAACTCTACTGCTAAAGATTGTAGTAGCCCATGGGGTTAAAATCCACGACCGGCGAATGCTTTCAGGGTAGTGGGAGAACGGCTTAACTCGGGAGAACTAATGGCTCTCCAACAAGACAGCGACATGACCGAGGTAGAAGCACCTTCATCTAATACAGTACGACGGATTGTCCTCCCAACAACCTGTGTTGCAACTTGGAATTCCAGCTAGTGGGAAAGCCTCAGTTTAAAGTACTCAAGTCAAAACATGATAGTATTCGAGGAATCCAAATCTACCGCGCCAATGGCAGCGAGGAGAGTCTTATGTTGGTTGGGACAATTCTACAAGACCTCTACCGTCGACATGGCACAACGAGCTTGTGCCAAGTCCTATACAATGTTGTAGTTCTGAGTTTCCCGAGTATTAGGATTAAAAACTTCTTTTCGAATCGTGCTCTTAGGCAGACGCAACACTGACTCTAAAGAAGGCTTCTCAATGGTGAGAGGAGCCTGTGGTATGGTAACATCGGGAATATAAGTGGAATCTTTTTTAGTATTACTTCCAACGGGTTCCTTCAGAGGGATTGATTCGTACGAGCGCGATCATGTGTTTAGGTTAATCATCCCACTATGCATCATGAGAACATGCACGGTGGAAGATGTGCCTCCTTGAGAAGGAGAGGGTTGAGCAATCATTTGTTGATTCTGGGTGGGGAAGGGATCATGGAGAACTACGGGTGTAGAGTTTCCCCTAAGAAAATTCTGCACTTCGTCTCAGTGGGGACATTCCTTGGAGAAATGGTCACCACCACATAGTAAAAAGGGATACTTTAGCTTCTGTTTCTGTTTGGTGTCTTCATGGGGGTTCTTGTGCTCCTGTTGGTTGAAAGATTTCTTGGGTTTACCTTTTTTTTTATTCTTGCCATAGGACTTCTAAGGAGAAGCTGATTGAACAGAATTCACCTCCTCAGTGGAAGCAGGAGTCGGTGACTTGGTGGTGCTGCTGCCAGCCTGTGGTGGGGGCGGGGAAGAACCATGGAGGTTCGACGATCCACCAGTTTGAGTAGAAGGTTGGGATTTAAGGGAACCGATAATGCTGTCGGCCTGAGGTACCTTGGGTGGTTTTGTAGGGTCGTATGTAGGGCGAGGTGCGTTAGGAACAATTTCATATAATGTTCCAGACTAAGCATAGACAAGGTCTAAGTAGTGGGCACGAGCGATAGCTTTTTCTTTGGTGACGGACCCTCCCATGGCCACATCTCGAGCTACGGTTGCTAAAAGAGACTTCGTGAACCAGTCAGCTAATATTTGTTCTGGAATGGGAGCCTTAATGAGATGGCATCTCCTCTGCCACTCATGGATATGATCAAAGATATGAGTTGTGGTGGTTTGACGGAGCGAATTCAGTAGGTCCGTACCAGTTTCATAGCATATGGGTAACTAGAAATGAGTCAGGAAGGACATTGCAAGAGAGCGAAAATCGGGAAATGAGTGCGGTGGTAATTCAATATACCACTTGGCAGCTGGACCGGTGAGGGTCCTTTGAAAAAACCTTAGACAAATCGAGTTGTCCATCAAGGAATTGGATGAGCACCACAGATGGTAAGTCATCACATGGTTTTTCGGGTCCTCGCCGGGTTTGCCATCAAATTTGGGAATATCAGAGGGTAGCTTGACTGGAATGGGTGAAAAATAAAAACCGTGTAGGATGGGATCATTGGTCAGACAAGACAGGTCGGGTAGGTCCAAAGTAGTCAAAAAAGGCAGTTGTTGGTTTGGCTACAGATACTGATAGTATTTATATGGCATATATGGACCAGTAGGACCTTGAATCGACTAATTATAAGGTGTTCCCATCGGGAATTGGCCATAAGGGGGTGGTCCTCCAGGGTTGGCTGGTGGACCGTAGGTAGGTGCGCCACCATAATAGGGTGGTCCGCCGCGGGAAGGTGGGGGTCCTCCACCGCCAAAATAAGGTGGACCTCCACCAGAAGTTGGGGGTCCTCCGCCGCCACCAGAATAGGGTTGGCCACCACCTCCACCGCCGGAATAGGGTGGGCCACCGCCTCAACCGCCGGAATAGGGTGGGCCACCACCTCCAGAATGAGGTGAGCTGGCTCAATAAGGTGGGGTTCATCCACCACCAAAAGTTGGTGTTCCTCCTCCATATGGTGGGGGTCTGCCGCTACCAAAAGGTGGTGGTCCTCCACCTCCACCACCGGAATAGGGTGGGCCTCCACCGTTGGAATGGGGTGGTCCTCCACCTCCGGAATGGGGTGGGCCTCCACCTCCGCCAGAAGGTGGCGTTCCACCCCCTCCGGAAGGAGGTGGACCAAATGGTGGTGGGGGTGGTGGGAGATGAGGAAACGTTGGTGGGGGTCCAATTGGTGCAACATTAAAATGTCCCCATGGAGTGTATGGGTTTCCGGGATAAGGTATCTCGTGGAGTACGTTTCCGAGATTGAATTTTCCTGACACAGGGTTAAAATAACCTGGATACACTTGACTCCATGGTGGTTGAGTTGAGTTGGATGGTCTCCCGCCATGATGTAATCCCATG
Source organism: Larix kaempferi (assembly GCA_027924585.1). Taxonomy (NCBI): domain Eukaryota; kingdom Viridiplantae; phylum Streptophyta; class Pinopsida; order Pinales; family Pinaceae; genus Larix; species Larix kaempferi. The sequence goes on from BSBM01001023.1 coordinate 18,764,750, forward strand.
GTGGATCCCACAATGGGTAAGGAGCTTCCAAGGGAATGACCAATTGGTAGTCCTCCACTTGTACTCTGGCTAGAAAATGGGGGTTTCCCCCCCAGTAACAACGTGTTGACCACTAGTGGAAGGTTGACTCATAATGGGTTGTTGACTACTTACCATTGGAGGAACACTACTCGTAATAAAATTAGGAGGTAAAGAGTACCCTCCCCGCGAGTTTTCAGGTGAGGGAGGGGTGGGTAATGTTCCAGTAGTTGTAGGAGGATTGTTGGACTGTTGTACCTCAACATGTTGAGTCATTTGGGGTATGGAACTGATCTCTTGATTAAGAGGTGTACTTGTAGGAAATGAGGTTGACGAGGTTCGTAAGCGGTCATGTTGTGTATGGGTGTTTCTAGCGAAGCAATAGGTAATGAACGAATTGGGGTATATTGAAACATGGGTGTTTCCGAGATGTCTCTTCTCCGTGAGAGACTCTGGCGCCGAAGTTAGTCACCGCGTTGGTGTAATTGGTCCATGATTTCATAGACTAGACCAAACGTTGAGCATGAGGATCCCAACGAGTGGAGGTTTCGGTCTCTGGATGTGAAGTCAGGTGGGCCCATTGTTTCCCTAGATAGGTGTCCCAAAAGGATGCAGATGGACCAAATGTTGTGGATACAGGGTCGTCCTGGGATGGATTTAACCATTTTATAGATTCAGGCTCTCCTACCATCACGCAGTGAAAGGATGTGTCTTGTGAAGTGGATGGTTTCTCCTCTTCAACCCTTAAGGGGTTAGAGGTTAGTGAACTAGGAGGAAATAAATTCGCTCCGGACTCCATAGTGGAGTTTGTTAGAGGTTAGTGAACTAGGAGGAAATAAATTCGCTCCGGACTCCATAGTGGAGTTCTCTGCTTTAGGTGACACAACCGTAACTTGTTGATCCATGCTTACCCTCGAAATTACCTCTTGATTAAGGGGATATTCGAGTGGTAAGTTCAAAATTCTGCGGGACCTTCTCAAATTTTGTTCAACCAGAATGACCGAACCAAAATTTATACTAAGGGTATTCTAAACAAAAGAAAAGCAGTCCAGAAAAATATACACAAATTAAGGCCGCAAGCAAACTTATGTGATAGGTGTGGATTCAAAAGTTTGGAACCTCACAGGATTGTCAAGGCTTTGCAACTCATGATATACTCCAGGGTCCAATAGTTATACTCGGCCCAATATTTTAGAGCACTAACCAGGGAGGATTAGGACCGCACCCCTGACCATATAACCCGACTACCTAATAGTACATGCGTAGTAGCTCCCCGAGTGTTGTTCTCGATGTATTGCTCTGCCAAGAGGCCAAATGGTTAGCTCGGTTGTTCTGAGGAATCGTAGGAGTGCCTCTCGATATATGCAAGGTACGTGGGAGCTCAAATCCGTAGTGGTGATGTCTAATGCACAACCGTACGACAAGATCCTTCCTATATACTACAGAGTACCTGAAGTGCCTTTTGATATACACTAAGGTACGTGAAAGAGCCTTCGATAAACCGGTTGGTACGTGGAAGAACTAGAGTGCCCCCAGGATGCAGTGCAGGAAAGTAATGATAGCTGCCACATTTTATGACGTTGGAACACGTCTCTAACTTAACACACAAGTTACTAGTAAATTTTAACCTAGTTCTACCAGTAAATTTTATCCAGACGGTTAGGTGAATGCATGAGGTCAGTACATAAATGTAAACATAATGCACCCTAAATACATGAAAATGCACTTTTTCTTTTGATAAAATCTATGTAAGGGAAGGAGAAATATTTTTCCAATGGTCTCACGAAACAGTAAATTTCAACAAGTCCCAAATCTACCAAACATGGTGAAAGCACTCTTTTCAGTTTTTCAAGCAAAACATAAAAATCACTAACACATCAAATCCAAATCAAAGTACTTTATTTTTGTCTTTTTCAATTAGAATGGAACTAAATGATGAAAAAGGATAATCTCTACTTAGAGCACACTAACTCTTCAATTTTCACAGTGATAGCCTAAAAGCACATGAAAAACCAAAATGCATATAACGCTTCAAGGCTGGAATCACTTTGTAAAAATTTGGCTTTACTTGGATTTTTCAAGAAGATGAGTGACTCATAATTCGAGAAAAATGCAAACAATTAATTTTCTTCAAACTTTCCAAAGATAAATGGATAATAGATTCCAATGCATGAAACAACTTTTTACAACAATTCTCAAATGAACTTGAAAATGGTAAAAACGAAGCACTTTTAACTTTTCAATGTATATACCAAGACAAAACTTGATAATAATTATGTTTTTCAAATGTAAATGGTAGAAAAGAAGAGACTACTTGCAACGCTCTAATCACTCAAAAATTCTCAAAGAAACATGACAAGCACTCCAATGACCTAAAGACACAAGAAATTACTCAAAAACAATCAAATGCAAGATAACACTTAATGACTAAGTTCAAAAATGGTTTGGAAGCGGATCTAGCATGCTGGATAGATCCAGTGAGGTGGTCAAGGAATACAAGAGGGAGTGGATGAATGTGGGGGATTGAAATTTCCCACCACTTCAATCAAACTCTCACTTGACCAAAAGGACCCAAAAACCAACACAAAAAAAACAAGCGAAAACAATGTTGAATAAAAGGGCCCCTGCCTAGAAAGTACAGTGCAGAGATGTCTGTTGATCAACCCAAAAAACCAAAAAAATTGGAGAAAGATAACCCAAGCATTAAGTTTGAAAACTCGGTGCAGTCTGTGGTTAGACACAGAGCACCAAGAACAGGATGTATACAAGGATAAGGCATCGGCGACGCAGACTGTCATATCGGAAAAAGCACTGATGGCACAGTATGATCAAAGGAAAATTGCGCTCTGGATAGACAGGCGCATTGGATGCACTACCCAGGTGCGTCGGGCGAATAAATCAATGCAAAAAATGAAAAATATCCAAACAATGACTAAGTAAATGGATTGAAGATGGTTCAACAAACCCAAAGAAAGTCAGCAAACTCTTAAAGAAAAGAAACTGATGGAGAAAAAAGGCTCAGGAGGCAAAGTAATGGCTCATTAAGAAATCAAAGAATAACACATTCAAACTTGAAATCAAAACAATGTAATTCCCCAGTATGGTCGCCAGATTTGTTATTAGACAATCTACTCGAGCGGACTCGAGCCAGATCTCCCTAGTTCAATATGAATCTAGAACAAATGGGAACATAAAATAAAGCTACTTTCCTAGATCAGATTAGAGATCGAGTAATTAGACGTCTTACCTTCATATTTGTAGATCTTTCTCCTCGTTATTGCTCTTAGATCCACGGTCGTCAGATCCGTAGCTGCAAGACGTATCAAAACATGTAGAGACAAAACAAGCAGTAAAACATATCTAAACACTAACTGATCTAAGTAAATAGTTAAGGAAGTAAACTATAAACATCATCAATACAACGACATTTATGGAAAGAGTTTATATTACTGTATAAAGAGTGAGAAATACAAAGTAGAGAGATGACTACAACCCAAGCCTTAACGCTGCAATCCTCCTCCAACAAGCCAAGCCAAATCCTCCAAAAGATATGTATGCCTCCCAAAAGATGGATAGGGATCACCTAGGCTAATTCCACCAACATGTAAGTGCTATAGACTTCCTCCCCTTGGAATGGAGAGTATCTTTGTATTTATAGGATTAAGTGGATAGAGTAGGTTGAGGATCATGGGGAGAGGGATAAGGGATCTTCCCTTGAGGTTAGGGAACCGTAGGACAGCTCACCTAGGAGTTAGGGATAGAGATCCACCTCATCCAAGTTCTAGAATCGCTCGAAAGCCTCCTTTATCCAAATTAACCAACCCCGACGCCAGCTGCATGAGGGAAACCTGCGCCAGAGAGGGGAATCACAAGTTGCACAAAGGAAACCTGAGACACTGGCGCAGTCTGGAAGAATGCATCCTGTGCTTGACCTAGTTGGGCGCTTCTTGCTCAAAGACAACCTGCATCAGCCCAACTAGACATTGTGGACAAAGGGCATCAACTTGCTCTACATGAATTCTTGATCAGGTAAAATTTAGGGATCAAGGCATCGAGTTAACATGGGACTCATGATGACGAGATTTAGGTGTAACATTATGTTATCATGTTCACATTTTCTTCTCCATCAAGAAGGTATTATCATGTTCATCATTTCTTCTTCATAAAGAAACACATCCATTGATAAATTTAGTTTGGATATTTCTCATCTTCTCCCCTAAATCGTCATGATGTTAACTTAGAGAGTCCAATATTTTTGGCAATATAAAATCAAACTCGGTCTATATGACTAGATATCAAGTTTGGAGGTTTGATGTAATTATCTCAATACTGCAATGAAAATATTTCCATGACGATGAAAAAGTAATACAAAATACTACCACCAAAAAAGAATGAAAATTTCTAGTGAACTCTTTCTAAAAGAATAGAACAATATCACTACCTCTATAGTGTTATAGCCTTATGTTCCTCCACATGGTCCATGTCTTTTACTTTATTCCATACCTAAATCTCATTGTAGAAATTTGAGTTTGATTCTAAATTTATATCAGCCGAAATCATCATTTTGATAGATGAGAACCTAGTGGTCTAGGAATTAAAGATTAAAGTACATTATTCTAGAAAAAACGATATGATAACCCTACATTAAAAATCATATTGTTGTTGAAAATTTATCATGGCAAGGGAAATATTGTAAATGCTATTGGTTCTCCCTAGCATGTGATTGTCAAGGGTGCCATTGTTAGATTGAGAGAGAAGTGCATTTTTGAAGAAAATTCCTTCTCTTTATGTTTCTTAGTTGTCATGGATGGGATATGACAATTGAAATAAAATTGCAGAACCTGGAATTTGCATCTCATTTTGGCCTATAGAAAATTAAATGTAAAGTATGTTATGGAACATTCAGTTTTGAGTTGTGTTACATACTTCTTGACTTTATAAGTTAGACTCCTCATGGACCAATCTAAACCAAATAAAATGATTTAGTGGGTGGCCAAATATGTCCACCAAACCCTTATAGAAAGCCCAAAATCTCGATATATTTGGAGTTATTAACTACTAAAAAATAATATTTCCAAACCAATTATTAGGTTTGCTTTGTGTGAGAGGGAAACTAATAAACAAAATAGTGAAGAATGAAACATTAAAATATAGGTAACCTAAAGGATTTTGTAACAAAAATATTGTGATATCATCTAAAAGAAGGTTGACATGCATTCATTATGTCCAACATAGATGAATCATTGACAAAAAAGTCTAGCCATGGTTAAAACAAATAGTCTTAACATAGGGAATTTAACAAACAAACCAAAGAGGTTGATATATCTATGTTCTTTGGAAGACCACACAAAAGATGAATAGGAATATTTATCTTTGAATTTAATTGCATTGGTGGGACATGGAAATTTTTCATAGTATCTTTTTGTAATATCCCCTATCATGCAACAACTCGTTTCCAATGACAAACAAGAAATGGGTGCAACAATGTCTATTGTTGGTATTTCTTTTGTGCTTCTTGTACCAATTTTAGTAGTTCCTTCCTTGCTTGAGTAGCCTTGATGGTTACTTTACTACTTCTTTAAAAATGTGTTCCCAATCGTAATATATTTTGCATGTAATGAAATCCCACATTCATTAGGATGGACTATATTTATCAGGTGTCAAGAAAAAATTTCTTATGGGATTTGGCATCGTTGGTGTTATAGCATTTTTTTATTTTTTTTGCATTACAAAAATGATCATTTTGTCCTTTTCTATGATCTGCATTCCCTTTGTAGACTTCATTGTCCTTTTGTCGTTCAATAAAACTATCCCTTACATTAAAAACCCTAAAAAACCCCATTTTTATGCACATACATGCCATGTCAGTGTATAGCAGGCATATATGCACCCTAGTAGTGTATAGCCTGCGTATGCACTATTTTGAGGTAAAATTAATAATAATTGCTGGGAAAAGTGAAATTAGTTTCATGGGTTCTAACCTCATTTTCCCCATAAATTCCCTAACTGCCTCCCCAAAACTATAAAATAGGTTAAGAAGGAAAGGATGAGAAATAAGAGAGGATACATTAGCATCCTTATGCTGAATTTTTGTCCATTGAATCCACTACCCTAGTCATGAGTCTGCAAACCATTCCCTTATATCTATAAATTTGCATTTATAGCAGTCTCCACTTCCCATCTAATCATAGAACTACACTATTGTTTTCTTGGGCTTGTTTTGTGTGGAGCACGGAGGAGTTGTGCATGTGTGTGGCTCGGGTGGAGGAACTCAGATTATGGTTCATAATTGTGTTGCACCCAAGAGTAGGTGATATCATTAATGTATCTTGTTGTTTTTATTATATAAATAAATTTCTTTCATGTCCTATAATGTGTTAAATTCTTGTTTGTTCAAATCTTGTTAATTTAACTCATTCATTTGCAATTAAAAAATTTATAGTTTCAACTATTCTTCTTTGTGTTCTAATTTTCTTGTTGGTTACAAGTTCTCAGGTGCACTATTGGGTCAAAGAATTGAAGAAAAGATCTTCTATAACCATGGGATTACATGTAAGCCCTTTATCACTTTGTTGCAATTTATATTTAGTTGTAAATTTGTTCTTGATTTCTTTCTTGAAAGGATTGTTTAAAGTTTCTTTATGGGGCACCACTTTATGATGGCTACAATTAGGGGATTTTCCCTAAAACAATTGGAATAAAAAAGTAATGCCAGTTATCTACATTTCATGATGTTGTGTTTTCCTTGTTCTTCCATGGTGTGTTACATGGTTTGTTGGAAACATTGACTGTGCGAAGCAAGACAAATATTTCCACTAAGAATCCACAACTTCATTTTGTAAGCCAAGTATTATTTTTATGGGGAAGGTCATTGCTTTGTTACTATTGTCATTTGTTTGAAATAAGGGTCCATTTTCTTCCACATAGCACCCATTGCTTCTTTTAGCGGGCATATGTTTATTACGTTTATTTGCATACAAACAAAGATGAATAAAATAATATCAGTTGGACTTCTAGGTAAAATAGTAATTCATGACAAGAATATTGAGCCTTGTTATTATATATTTAATAGACCTCATATTAACCTATTATTTAGAATGTAATATTTATTTATTTTTAAATATTGGAATCGATGCCTATGCATTTCCACATTTTATATAATATTATATATCAATAGACATATCCACTTTTTACAATCGACAAATCAATAAATTCATAATATAGTTTATTCAATGGTATTTATAACCAATTCTTGTGTCTAAAATATTTTGTTACAACTAAGAACGCTTGGCCTCGTTAATCATATTACAATTACCATATCTGAGAAGGTCAAGGATGGACAAATTTTGGACGGAAATGCTACTGAACTAATTGTATCCCAATATACTACCTTCATTAACCTTGTATATTATGTAATATGTATTCATTTTTTTCTTTACGTATGGCATGTGCAAGTATATCTCTCTCTCTATTATACATATCAATCCTTCTGGTTAGATATTCAATATTTATGTCTACATTTAGCTAACATATTAGAAGTTACTATTACATTGGCATGCCACCTCATATTAACCTGCTATTCATAATGTAATATTTATTTAGTTTTAAACGTTACAATCAAGCTTTGTGCATTTACTCATTTTACCCAACATTATATATTAATGGACGTATCAACATTTAACAATTGACAACTTAATAAACTGTTAAAATAACTCCATTCAATGCCATTTATGGTTCTAGTTGCTTTCTTTTAATTTATCTGTAGAAGGTGATTGCCATTTTCATGCAAGTTTAGGCTTTATGGAAGGCTTCGGCTTCTTGGGCTTCCAAATTCCTTTATTCGAATGTCTGCCACAGGAGATATCCCCCCTCCTCCTACAAGTGCTCGGCACCATAGACATTGTGAGCAAGGAGAGGCAGGAGCTGTGGAGAGAGTAGTTGGAGGAGTTGCGGCGAGGGAAGTTGTTGGACCTGCTGCGAAGGAAGTTGGTGGATTTGCCTTAGCGGATCGCACAGAGGTAATTTTAGCCAACCTAGAGAGGTGACTATCAGCTTTTCCAGTCAGGGTGCAAGAGAATCCACTAGCTAAGTTGGATGATGGTCATCTCACGCAAGTGGTTGGTTTACCAAACGAGTGTTGTCCTAGATGGGGTCAATGATGCATTGGGTGGTGGTAGCATGCCATCTAGCTAGGAGGGTTCAGGGAGGACAGGGATCTCCACCGGCGGAGCCAACACTAATAGCGGGTCTAGTTATTCCCCTGGGGCCACCATTGGGGGGTGTACAGGTGGTGCCCCTTTGGCGATTATGGTCCCTTGGGCCCCATTACTGGGAGAGATGCCTTGAGTGCGAGGCACTCATATGTATTTTTTGTATAGGGCTATGAGCTCCATTTTGTATATGTCATTGGCATGGCTTATGGGAGGCAGTTTTTTTATGTACCCCCATAAGTTTGATGATTCTTTTTGTATATGAAATATGAGGCCCATATGTTGTACATGATGCACATTTTTTGACAATATATATATATATATATATATAAACACACACACACACACACCATGGGGTAAGGGTGAAGGAAGAAGTTGAGGGTGATGAGGCATAATGGTGGATGTACATCTGAAAGTTAAAATTTCCTTTAGAAATCAAATTATTCTTCTAGTTATCTGTCTCAAATAAACTTCTCACCTAGGACAACTGATCATGAGTGTGACCAAGTAGATCCATACTATTCAAAGTAACAAAGAGTTAAATTTATCATCTATGAGTCCATTTCCCATTTACAAGGGAAGTATTAAAAGAAGCTTTTAAGCTAGCTAATGAAGATGGGGAAATGGGAAGAAGAAACTATATTAGACTATCTCAAAAGCTAGTGTGGAAATCAAAATGTAAAAGAGCACAAAACATTACCATGCATGGTAGCATGTACACTATGGGTAATAAGGAATGAGACAATTTTTCATGGTAAAGAGATAATTCCCACTCAGGTATGTAATTAGATAAGATAAGAAATCATTTTGGACATTCACTCTCACCCAAACTCACCTAAAATTTACACATTCATTCACTCAGACCTTCGTTCCTACGCAGACTCATACCCTCATTACACACAACCCATGATGCATACTTACACTCCCTGACACCATCATTGAGACTCGTTTGTGCATGACTCGCTGATTCATTTTACATGGAGACACTCACCTGGTTCACCCTTGCACCTAGGTCGTCACCCTGTGTAGACACTCATTAATTTATCCTCTCCCATTAGACATTGTTACCCTCCTGCATTGTCACCGACTTCTCCTAACACCAGATTGTTCATTACCCTGATATCTCAATCTGTAGAGAGAGAGAGAGAGAGAGAGAGAGAGAGAGAGAGAGAGTTGATTTTAAGTAAGCCCCGAGTCCTGAGGTTAAACCTATGAGTTCTGCTACTCGTACATGCCCAATAATCCATGAATGAAAGCTACTAGTATATCTCCAACGTGAGGCAATCGGTTGGTTTCATTCTATGCACACACTGGAAGCACTTGGCAAGGTGGATCACCTGAGGGACCCGAATTGGTGAAGGGGATGCTTGAGCCTGGAAGGTGTTGTGTGGGGTGGGTATCATGGAGCCAAGGGTATGCCATCTATTTGAAGCTATTGTAGAGCTATGCGTGAGAATTTGGCTTGGCATTAAGAGCAAAATGGGTTGTCAGTCGAGACATAGAAACCTATAGGTGTTTCCTTCGCCTTGATGGACTCATAGCTTGACTTGGTGGTGGATTCTTAGTAGAAATAGTATATGCTGGATAGGGTGCCTACAATTGGGTGGAAAATTTCACTTACACAGCCAATTTATTGGATCCTTATTCCAGATAAGTATTTCCTTATATTTGAGCTAAAATGATGTTGTTTAATGAGTTATGAGTTATGCTTATGCATGTGTTATATTATGCCAGTAATTGCATGTGTTATGTGTGTGGATTGAGTTTAAATTCCACTGTGTTTATTAATATGCATTTGCACACCATTATTCTCAATATAAATTTGTGTATGGCCTTCGGGCTTAATTAAGAACCCATAATCTATTAGGATATTTTAATACTCCATCCTTGTCCTACTTGCAATATTTACCATTTGCTAGCACTTAGTGATGTTATTTTCCCTATAGTGATGTGCGTATGTCATCTAGAATACATTAGCCACCTAATTCTCCCCGCATGCATGATTTTAGGACCCTCAGAGTGTAATGTCCCAAATTTGGCATTGGGTCACAATGGCCTAATCACATTATCCCTATTCAGTAGAGTTTGTCAAATTGATGCTAAAGTTCAAATAATTGCCAAGGAGGAAAATTACTAGTTTCCTAGGTTTGGGGTGGAAGCTTTGGGATTTGGAATAATGGGGATAATAAATGATGTTTGAAAATTAGAATGGAATAAATATTTAATAAAGGACCTAAATAAATATATACAAGTGAAAATCAAAGTGGCATTTGATCATGAAGACACATGGAGGAAGTGGGACCCACATATGGCTAGATTTCCCCACTACACTTGGCATCATTCTCTCACCAATTCGAATTCAAGGTGAATGGTAACATACCCGGGGGAGTCCAAAAGGTATTATTCATGGAATGACTCATCCAAGGTCGAAATATAGAGGAAGAGTAACTCCCATGGAAGATGAAGAGGCAATTTGGAGCTAGTGAGACACTTGGGTTAGATTCCCTAGCTCTATGACAACAATGATGAAGATTCTATGACACCTATGACACAAATCAGACCTGAAGGCTGAAATATGACATATATGACATGTCAGGTCTAAAAATAGACTCGAAGAGGGTGCTCAAGGGTGTTAGGGCAGCTAAGATGCTTCCACATGTGATTTGGTGGAAGTGGGAGACTAGGAATTGTTGTACAAGTGGTGTTCTTTGGAATCTCTTCCCAACTTGAGTTGGCATGATTCTCTTGGAAGGAATTCGACCCATGGAAAAAATTAGAACTTTATAAATGTCAATAACAAAGAATGAAATCAGCTTTTGATCATTTGTAGAATTTGCAATTGCATTTGTGTAGAGGGAGAGCTAGTGGATGACTAGTTTCTTGCCTTAGTCAATTTCGAGGGTGAAAGATTCCCATACAAGTTGGTAATTGGAAAGGCCATTTGGATATTTAATGGAGTCTTTATTTGCAGGTGTAAGCTACAGGGCAGCTCATGGTTTCTTCTATTGCAACACATTCTCTCAACCATTTCCAATTTTGATGGCATATTCTTGATCCTTGAGGGAGGGCATTTTTGGTGAGATATTGTACTCTTTGGGGGAGCTTCTCATGCCCCATTTATTTTTTAATATGAATTAAATACTCTGTTCTTCATCTCCAGAAAGTTTCAGGTCGAAATTCCAAGTAAAAATGTATAAATCTCATTTTTAATGGAAGAACAATTCCATTTCCCCACTACCTTGTTGTGAACCAATGTATTGATGATGATTTCGAATGAATGGATTATTCTCTGATACATTTGTGATTAATGTACTGCCATGGATGTATTTTACAAGTTTCATGTACTGTACTTGATCATTTGAAGTATTTTTACTTAGTTTAATTGCATTGGGAGAAGAAATAGTGCCATTTCCCCAAGGGTCGAATTGGTGATTTTTGCAGTTGAAGGGGAGAGGGTTGGAACAGATATAATAATCAATTAATGGTGCACATGAGACCTTAATAACATCCTTAATACATTCCCTACCTCTGTTTAGAAATTTGAGTGGGTTTGGAGGCATTTGGGAAGCCATTTTCAGTACTAACACCAGGGGGATTTGAACCCCAAATTACTAGTAAAATTGCATACTTGGTCCAGAATATTAAGAGAGTTTGCAGAGGTATTTTGGTGGTCATATATCATCTCTAAACATCATATTCAAGTACTAATATCATTCATACACCTTCCTTGAATATTTGAAAGCATTTGGAGTCAATTCGAGACCTAGAGACCAATACTAGTTAAAGGGAAATTACTAGTAAAGTTCCCTACATTGGCCAGAATTGAAAGAGGATTTGCAGAAGTATTTTAAAGGTCCAAAAGCATCCCTGAAATACATATTTATGTTCTAACATCATCCATATACCTTCTCAGAATATTTGGGAGCAATTGAAGCAATTTGGGGACCTAGAGCTCAAAACTAGTCAAAGGTCAAACTAGGGAAAAAAGTGAAAAATTGCCATTTTAATAAAATTCCTAACAAGGGACATTACAGTGGTATTAGAGCATGGTCCTTGCACCTGTGGATTAGGTACATACATTCAAGAATAATATGCATCCATTTCTTACTATTATGATGAATCCTATGAGTACAATTCTTATGAGGAATATGCAGATGCTTATGAGCAATATGAAGCAGAATGTGAATGGTACGAGGAAGAGGTGCCATCATGCAACACTTCTTACAATTTCAAGAGAAATGAAGATTATTCTTATGAATTTAAATCTGATGAATATGAGTGTGTCACACCAACCAAGGATAATTCTATGAGTGAGTTCCAAAGATGGAGAGCAAAATATAAAACCTTGCCCCAACAATATCAAAAATATCAAGAATATCTTGCTTTTAACAAAAATACACAAAATGACATGTCTTTTGAGTACTTTGCTGAACATGTTTTTGAAAATAGGCCCAAAAATGAAGATGTGGAGTTAGTAAAGAAAGGTTTATGCCCTTCTTGTAAAGAACCTTGGAGTGAGTATCATAGATGTGTGCATGAAATTATGTCCCACTTGAGGAGAGCTTTTGGGAATTCTTCAAAAAGAGATTCCAAAGATATTGATCATAAGGAAAACAAGGGGCAAAATGCATCATCTTGCTTGAAGGATAAAAATGAAGAGACATCACAAGAGCATGAAGAAGATTCTATTGAAAATATGGAAGATCATTTCGAGACACCTTCTATCTTAGACATGAACCAAAGAGCATCTACTGATAGATGCTTAAACTATGAAGGAGTACCTACTGATGGGTGCCCACACCTCTATGTTGGTGACATAGAGATCACTTTTGAAAGTGTTGTTGCAAGCCCAAGTCCCATTAAGCATGATAATGAAGACCTTGTAGCAGTTGAAGAAGAACCAAGATCAACTTCCCCATCACCACTTGAGCTTCATGAAGTTGGTCCAAGCAAAATTGAAGAAGATGAGGAGGTTCATTTTCAAGAGCTTCATTTTCTTGAAGGGTCCTTAAAGATGAATGAAAATAAGATCCAAGAGTCCCTCAGCATTCTCCATGACACTCAAGCATTGGTGTCAAATTCTTGTTGGAGAGCTACTTCATTGGAGGAAACATCCTTCCTTGAAGACATGGAGAAGATTCAAAGAGCAATGTGCCACATCAAAGGTAATTTCATGTCTTTGTTTTTTGATAGAAACCATTTGTTTGAGCTTAAAGAATTGTTACATGATGCATACTTGAAGAATAATGAGGATATTCATAAGCTCACAATTCAAAATGAGCAACTTCTTGAAAAGTTGCAAGATACTTGTTTTTCCTCCTATGTTTCAGATTGTCAAATGGTAGATTGTTTGGAGGATTCTCATGACATGGTGGATCATGAGAAATGTGGGAATTTGAATGTGCTTAATGTGTTTGAAGATGAACTTGAAGAGATCCAAACACTTGATGTGGTGGAAGAGGAACTTGAATTGTCTCTTGATGAAGGTTATGCAATTTTTAAAGAAGAGCATGATTCCTCTACATTGGAACCAATCTATGACAAAGGTTTCCCACTTTTGAAGGAGTTGCATGATACTACCCACATGGATCCTTCCCATGATGAAACTTATGCACTTTTTGATCATTTTGGTGAGTTAGTTCATTCTCCTACATCCTACAATTCCATATTTTGCAGTATTAGTCTCAATGAAGTATGGGTGAAAGGATTCTTTTTGATGGTGCCACATGAGGAGTATGGAACTCCTAGATTTACCTTTTATGATGACATGGTTGGAGCACATTCTTATTCATATTTTCAGCAACATTATTTGTCACTTTATGATGATGCAAATCTACATGGATGCACCTATGATATGCATTTGAGTCACTTGAAGACTCATGGTTTTTCTTGCTCAACACTTGATTCATTTGATGTTGGAGGAACTTCATCCAACACTTGGGAGAATAGATTTATGATTGGAGAACATTTTTGTTGGAAGCCACATACTTTGTTATATTTTTATGATTCTCACATTCATTGATGTATGGGTGAGACTTCTTTGAGTCATTTGAAGTCTCCTTGTTTTTTCTGCTCATTATTTGGTTCAGATTTTAGTGGAGATTCTTCATTCACTTCTTGGATGAAAGAATACATGGCTGAATATTTTGATGCATATCACATCCTTTTGGACCAGCATTATAGGACATGGGATCCTCACCTATGTCATTGGAGCAGATTTGATTGGTCACTTGAAGCTTGTATGCACTTGGAAAATGGTGGTCTACTTGCTTGGAGGTATAAGCACTTTCATGACTCTTTGATGAAGCATATCCTTGATGTACATTTTCATTATGTTGTTATGTACTTTGATGATATATATTTGGTACTCATGATGTTTGGAAGAATGCATACAAGAAAATGGGATCCAAGAATCCTCTTATCTAATGGTGTGTGTTGGAGAGCACTCTTAATTGTTTGGGTGCAATACAAGCAATGGGACCCTGGAATAATTTTTGTCTCATTGGTTTCATTTTTTGGGGGGAAGCAAGCAGTATGGGAGATGGATTCCCCACTTAATAAAGTGATTTTAATCAGAGTAGTGCAGCAGCAAGCATGGTGGTTCATCTCTAAAATATTCATGGAAACTCAAAGACTCAAGGTTGGGCAATTCAATGGCAACTTCAAAGAATTATACAGAAAGCAGGTTCTTCAACACCCATGTTTAAAATTGCTTGAGGACAAGCAATATTGGGAAGGGAGGATTTGTAATGTCCCAAATTTGGCATTGGGTCACAATGGCCTAATCACATTGTCCCTATTCAGTAGAATTTGTCAAATTGATGCTAAAGTTCAAATAATTGCCAAGGAGGAAAATTACTAGTTTCCTAGGTTTGGGGTGGAAGCTTTGGGATTTGGAATAATGGGGATAATAAATGATGTTTGAACACTAGAATGGAATAAATATTTAATAAAGTACCTAAATAAATATATACAAGTGAAAATCAAAGTGGCATTTGATCATGAAGACACATGGAGGAAGTGGGACCCACATATGGCTAGATTTCCCCACTACACTTGGCATCATTCTCTCACCAATTCGAATTCAAGGTGAATGGTAACATACCCAGGGGAGTCCAAAAGGTTTTATTCATGGAATGACTCATCCAAGGTTTAAATATAGAGGAAGAGTAACTCCCATGGAAGAGGAAGAGGCAATTTGGAGCTAGTGAGACACTTGGGCTAGATTCCCTAGATCTATGACAACAATGATGAAGATGCTATGACACCTATGACACAAATCAGACCTGAAGGCTGACATATGACATATATGACATGTCAGGGCTAAAAATAGACTCGAAGAGGGTGCTCAAGGGTGTTAGGGCAGCTAAGATGCTTCCACATGTGATTTGGTGGAAGTGGGAGACTAGGAATTGTTGTACAAGTGGCGTTCTTTGGAATCTCTTCCCAACTTGAGTTGGCATGAGTCTCTTGGAAGGAATTCGACCCATGGAGGAAATTATAACTTTATAAATTTCAATAACAAAGAATGAAACCAGCTTTTGATCATTTGTAGAATTTGCAATTGCATTTGTGTAGAGGGAGAGCTAGTGGATGACTAGTTTCTTGCCTTAGCCAATTTCGAGGGTGAAAGATTCCCATCCAAGTTGGTAATTGGAAAGGCCATTCAGACCTTTCATGTGGAGCTTTAATGGAGTATTTATTTGTAGGTGTAAGCTACAGGGCAGCTCATGGTTTCTTCTATTGCAGCACATTCTCTCAACCATTTCCAGTTTTGATGGCATATTGTTGATCCTTGAGGGAGGGCGTTTTTGGTGAGTTATTGTACTATTTGGGGGAGATTCTAATGCCCCATTTCATTTTTAATATGGATTAAATACTCTATTCTTCATCTCCATAAATTTTTAGGTCGAAATTCCAAGTATAAATGTATAAATCTCATTTTTAATGGAAGAACAATTCCATTTCCCCACTACCTTGTTGTGAACCAATGTATTGATGATGATTTCGAATGAATGGATGATTCTCTGATGAATTTTTGATTAATGTATTTCCATGGATGTATTTTACAAGTTTCATGTACTGTACTTGAGCATTTGAAGTATTTTTACTTAATTAATTGCATTGGGAGAAGAAATAGTGCCATTTCCCCAAGGGTCGAATTGGTGATTTTTGCAGTTGAATGGGAGAGGGTTGGAACAGATATAATAATCAATTAATGGTGCACATGATACCTTAATAACATCCTTAATACATTCCCTACCTTTGTTCATAAATTTGAGTGGTTTTGGAGGCATTTGGGAAGCCATTTTCAGTACTAACACCAGGGGGATTTGAACCCCAAATTACTAGTAAAATTACATACTTGGTCCAGAACCTTAAGAGAGTTTGAAAAGGTATTTTGGTGGTCATATATCATCTTTGAACATAATATTCAATTCCTAATATCATTCATACACCTTCCTTGAATATTTGAAGGAATTTGGAGTCAATTCGAGACCTAGAGACCAATACTAGTCAAAGGGAAATTACTAGCAAAGTTCCCTACATTGGCCAGAATTGAAATAGGATTTGCAGAAGTATTTTAAAGGTCCAAAAGCATCCATGAAATACATATTTATGTTCTAACATCATCCATATACCTTCTCAGAATATTTGGGAGGAATTGGAGCAATTTGGGGACCTAGAGCTCAAAACTAGTCAAAGGTCAAACTAGGGAAAAAAGTGAAAAATTGCCATTTTAATAAAATTCCTAACAAGGGACATTACACAGAGGCAGTTCCCTATATTTTAGGATCCCACTCAATGACTCAGTTCAGTCTAACTGAGTTACACATGAATTGGTGAGTCTAATTGGGAGTTTGAGCTCCGATAACCACTGATTGTGGCCTCATGCACCCTTTTTTGATTGATTTGCATGTCAAAATCATGGATGCACCCTCCTTGTTCAGTTAACTGATGGTATCATCATTTCACTAAAATTTGGTCGATTTTAACTGAGTTTGGGACTTCTGGAGCACTGATTGAGGTGAAAATTACTATGCTAGACATACGGTGACTCGAATTCTCCCAGGAGATTCAAATTATCTCTATTGTAACATCATTGTTGACTATATTGATTATTGGATCATGTGACATTATTCTGTTCATATCTGAGTTCTCATGCATGATTAATGTCTGCTCACTTTTACTCCAATTTTCACTGTAATTCATCTTTTATGCTCATTATTTCCATGTGAGGTATAGTCAGCTCCATGATCTGCTGTGATTTACAATTTTACATGGTATCAGATCTCAGTGAGTGTAGGTTGAGCATCTGCTTTGAGTAGTGCATCAGAAGCCTCTAGATTTCCACAACAAATCCTGGTGCCATTGCATTGAATTCATTGGAGAAATCCTTTGAGGTCTATCCAGGTGTGAAGGAGGTCTAGCCAGGTGTGAAGGATCCGAAAAAATGTTCCTATTGTCCTAAAGTAGTGCTCAGTAGTAGTCTATATCCAAAATTGAGATTTTTTTGCAGGATATTGGAATTTTTTCAATGCGGCAGTAGCAGCAGTACCACATTGTATTCACTCCAACAGCTCTAATGGAGAATTCGAATGCTCCTCTCTCTCCTAGGATCCTGACACCCTTCAATTATCTTTATTGGAGGGTTGATATGTAGATGGTGTTGTGCAACAATTCACTGTACATCGTAACAATGGGAAAGGAGGTTGAACCTCAAGTATCTGTTGAGAATTCCAAGTATCTAAATAGATTGGATGAAGTATTTGGTTTCATGTGTATTCATATTTCCAAATATCTACTCTTCCACCTCGATGGATTGAAAACTCCAAGAGAGGTTTGGTTGAAGTCGGAGACCCTCTTCGGAAAATAATATGAGACAATGGGCTATATTCTATAGAATGAGTTGATTTCTCTTCAACCTAACAGTTTCCAAACCATCCATCAATTATTTTCCAAATTGAAATATTTGGTCATCCAATGCAAGCAATGTGGCATTGAGTACAAGGATGAGTAGTTGGTGCTATCCATTCTAAGCAAGCTTGGTCTGGAGTTCTCCATTTTTGTTTCTACATTCCATTCAGGGATATTTTCAATCCCCAACTGGAAATTTTCGTCTCTAGATGCATTCATCGAATCTCTCATCGAAGCCCCCAAAAATCAGGCTCTTATGGCTGGGGAGTCAAAGAGTGTGAATTCCAAAGGGAAGAACAAGGGTAAAGAGAAGAAGCAATTTGAGACCAAGCATAATCCAAACCCTAATCCATCGGAATGAGCTTCCAGCTCCAAGAAGGATAAACAAAAGGGATTTGATAAATACAAGTGTTCCTATTGCAAGAAAGGAAACCATCCAGAGATTTCATGCATGAAGAATAACATAGATCAGATGACTAAACTTCTTGAACAACAAAACATTTCCCTCCCAGAAGGCGCAAGTGACTGATTTTGGAAGTGATTCTGATGGTCATGAGAGATGTCGTGCACTGAAGGATAGATTTTCACAATCACAAACCTTCCTCATAGATTCAAGATCCTCCAACCACATGGTTTCCTCCAAAGAATCATTTTATTCTCTATATCTTATTGATGGTCCTAGTATTCACATGGGAGATGATTCTCATATCTTAGCTAAAGGCAAGGGCACGATACAATTAGAGCATGGAAAGTTCAAAAATGTTGTATTTGTGCCTTCTTTGTCAGCTAATTTGTTGTCTATCTATTAGATGAATCATGCAGGTTCACCAAAGAAAGTGGTATTTGGTCCTAACACAGTTGATATTGCATAGATCTCTACTCGGAAGATTATAGTGAAAGGGGTTGCAAACCATGCCTCAAAGGAATATGAATTCTCTCACTTTTTTCCATACTCTCTGCCTAATCCATTGGCATCTGATGAAGATCAGAGTGATATCTATTCTAATGAAGATGAGGATCAAGATCTTGATGTTGAGAATAAAGTTCAAGAAGATCTAGATCCAGATCCAACACCTGCTCTCAATTCATGGCCAAGGCCAATATGGGCTCACAAAGTCCTTGTAGCTGTTGGGAACATATTTGGGGATCCGTCTGACCATATAACCACCATATCTCAGTATCATGGAAACCTTGCACTATGTCATGCATATCCACTTCTCTCAGAGAGGTACAACATGATGGTGTGGTTTGATCCACAATCCTTTGAAGAGATTTTCCATGGGGGATCTACAACCAAGTACAAATCTTGGTTGGTTGACAAAGGGTACTCAAAGGTTCATGATTTGGACTACAATGAGCTATTCGCTCCGGTAGAAAGAAGGGTTCCTGGAAGACTTGTTTTGGAAAATACAGCTTCGACATAATGGGAGGTACATCAGAGGAGCAGATCCAGATCTAGATCTAGATCCAACACCTGCATTTCTATCCTACATAGGAGTAGATTGCCTACATTTTTACAAAGGCTTTCACTCAGGAAATTTTTTGTTCTTCTCTGCTTAGAGCGAAAGCTATTTGAGTTCCCTATTGATGTCCTATTTTTTAGGAGGGGGTTTCCCATGAGGTTTTCCCCATTACCTTGTTGCATGGATAGTTATTTCTTTTTTATCATTTACTTGATTGTATGGGTGACCTTTGGTCTCATTAACCAGGGCCCAGGATGCCACTTTTGGATTAAGGGGAGGTGTTAGGATATTTTAATACTCCATGCTTGTCCTACTTGCATTATTTACCATCTGTTAGTACTTAGTGATGTTATTTTCCCCCTAGTAGTGTGCAGATGTCATCTAGGACCCATTAGCCACCTAATGTGTCCTACATGCATGATTTTAGGACCCTCAGAGGCAGTTCCCTATATTTTAGGATCCCACTCAGTGACTCAATTTAGTTTAATTGAGTTATGCATGAGTTGGTGACTCTAATTGGGAGTTTGAGCTTCGATCACCACTAATTGTGGAAACATGCGCCCTTTTCTGATTGATTTGCATGTCAAACTGATGGATGCACCCTCCTTGGTCAGTTAACTGATTGTATCATTAGTTCACTGATATTTGGTTGAGTTTAACTGAGTTTGGGACTTATGGAGCACTAATTGAGGTGACATTTACTACGATAGAAAGAATGTGACTTGAATTCTCCTAGGAGATTCGAATTCTCTCTATTGTAACATCATTGTTGACTATATTGATTATTGGATCATGTGACATTATTTTGTTCCTATCTGAGTTATCATGCATGATTAATTGTCTGCTCATTTTTACTACAATTTTCACTGTAAATCATCTTTTATGCTCATTCTTTCTTTGTGAGTTATACTCAGCTCCATGATCTGCTGTAATTTATAATTTCACATAATCATCCATATCCCCCTCTATTATGTTTGTTTGATGGACGGACATGTTACACATTTGGACTTAAATAAAGGTAAAGTCTAGGAGATTGATCCATTAGCCTAATATTAATTATTCCAAACCCTAAGGATACTTCGATGGAGCCTACCAAAATCCCTTGGGTGCTTGTGGTTCATGTGGTATTTTATTTATGTCCAAAAACCATTTTATTACCTTTAAAGCAATAATCGATTAAAGAACCAATAGTAACGTTGAATTGTGTGTTGTTGATTTTTCTCAAATTGGTAGTTGACAAAGGATTAACAATACTACAAATATTTTGGGACAGTAAAATTGTTATGAAGTGGTAAAATCAAAAGATAAAGCTAGAAAATCTATTGTTGCTTCTATCATGAAAAGTTCAAAGCAAAATGAAGACACTTTGAAAATATAAGACACAACAAAATTCTAAAGAATCTTTTTTGAAGTTGCCTTTTATTAGTGATTTTAGTTTTGAAATTGGATTTAAAGTTTGAAGGAACATTCTTTATGCACTATTGTAAATTTACATTGAAGAAGCTCCTAAGTATCTCCTTTTTCGTAGGAAAATGCTAGAGGGACTATCTTTTAGAATGTCAATAAGACACATAAAAATGTATATTTAAGTTTCATCTAGAAATATCAAATAAATTATTATTTTTTGGAAAAAACAATTATACATTGAGTTAGAAATTTGTATTATAAATTGAACTTCAAATTGAAAAAACTTTTCATCTAATTAATGGATTACGAACCACATAAATTTCAAATTGTTAAATTATGAAATTATTCACAATCCAAAATTAAAAATAAGTATTGAAATCATACCAATCTCTTAAACATTGAAATGAATAAAAAAAGAAAATAAAGATGCAAATCTCTTAATACTTGAAAGATCTGAATTTAAGATGAACCTACAATAATTTATCGAGGAGCATAAATATAGTTTATCATAAATTGATGAAGTAGAGGATTTATGCATTAGGGGTACAACCATTCTTCACAGAATGATACATTGACATAGTGGTATGATTGGCGTCAATAGGTTACACTAGATTTATAAACTAACTTGTATGTGTGACAACATACCCCGTAAGCATATGGATTATCTCCCATACAACACCCCCCATAATGTCGATTGTATTTATCCTTGACTCTTAGAGAGATATAGAGAGACAAAGAGACAAGGAGAGACAGAGAGAGCCATGGAGAGGGAGAGACAGCCAGAGAGAGCCATAGAGAGGGAGAGAGTGTGAAAGAGGGAGAGAGAGAGAGAGGGGGGGGGGTGGCAGGGGAGAGAGGGAGATAGGGGGAGAGGGAGAGAAAGAGAGAAAGAATGAGAGAGGGAGAGAGAGGGGGGGGAAGGGGAGAGGGATGCAGAGAGAGAGAGGGGGGGGAGGGGAGAGGGATGCAGAGGGAGGGAGGGAGGGAAGGATAGGTGGGAGAGAAAGAGAGAGGGGGGGGAGAGTGTTGGAACATAAGGTTTTGATGGTTCATCACACCTCTGGATCTTTTGGAGACAATCAATTTTTGAACAATAGGAAACTAGTAGAGCATTCGATTGGAGGTCTGACTAGGAAAGATAGCGAAATGACTGAATAGTCGGATAAACAAACGACTGAATAGTTAGATAAATAGACGACTGAATGGTTGGAAAGACCATGGTTGGCACTATAAAATTCTAAATCACAGCAGATCATGGAGCTGAGTATACCTCACTGAGAAAGAATGAGCAGAGAAATTGAGTTATAGTGAAAATTGCAGTAAAACAGAGCAGACAATTAATCATGCATGAGAACTCAGATAGGGACAAAATAATGTCACATGATCCAATAATCAATATAGTCAACAATGTTGTTACAATGGAGTGAATTCGAAGCACTTGGTAGAATTCGAGTCTCAGTGTGTCTAGCATAGGGATTATCACCACTGGAGTGCTCCGGAATACCCAAACTCAACTCAACTGAACTTAAACTCAGTAAATTGAAGACATAATCAGTTAACTAACTAAGGAGGGCGCATTAGTGAGTTTGTCGTGCAAATCAGTCAGAAAAGTGAGCATGAGGCGACAATCAATGGCAATCGGAGCATAAACCCCCCACAAGAGTCAACTAACTCAGGTGGACTAAAATGGAACACTAAGTAGGATCCTAAAATATAGGGAACTGACTTAAGTGGTCCTAAGATGATGCATGCAGCGTGTATTAGGTGGTATATGGATCCTAGATGACATCTGCACACCACTAGGGGACAAATGACATCATCAACTACTAGGAAAAATAAATAGTGCTAGGTAGTACAAGGATGGAGTATTAATAATCCTAACAGACACAACTACAACTGTCGACTACACCTCATTAGAGAAAATTTGGTGTCTAAAATGGGCCTTACTGAGAATACGAGCCACCTAGTAAGAAAACGAGCCACCTCATAAGAAAAATAGCCATTGAATTCAAGAACCAATAGAATTTCAAGAAAAGAGTCAACAATAATGATTGACATGGAATATTTGACATAAAATAATAAAATAATATTTATGAATTTTGGAGGAAAAGAGGAAAACACTACCTTTTTCTTCGTATTTTCAACATATCTCCCTGTCGTTTTACTCAAATTTTGAGCGGGAGCACTTGTTGGATACAAAATTTAATTCTACATCCAACTAGTACCCACACTGCATACTTTTGAGGTACCCCACCCCACAAAAAAATGAGAAATACATTAAAAATATGTCTTACTTGAGAGCACTCGTTGGATGCAGAATGCCCACACTGCATACTTTTGAGGTGCCCCACCCCATGAAAAAATGAGAAATACATAAAAAAAAATTGTGTTGCTTTGATAAGTAACACATTTTTTTTATGTGTTTCTCATTAAATTTTACATCCAATGAGTGCTCCCACTCGAAATTTGAGTAAAATGACAGGGAGATATGTTAAAAAGTAACATTTTTTTTTATGTATTTCTCATTTTTTGTGGGGTGGGGTACCTCAAAAGTATGCAGTGAGTGTGTTTGTTGGATGCGGAATTAAATTCCGCATCGAACAAGTGATCCCGCTCGAAATTTGAGTAAAACAACTAGGAGATATGCTAAAAATACCAAAAGAAAAAAATTATTTTTTTCTCTTTTCCTCCAAAATTCATAAATAGTATTTTATTATTTTAACTATTATTTTATTATTTTCCTTAGGAGGCCCATTTTAGACCTCAAAGTTTCTCTATTGTGGGACAGTGCGAATTTTGTGGAAACGATTAGGACTAACGACCCCTATTTGTGGACCAAATCTTCCTCACTTTCAGGAAATTGGTTAGATATGGAAGTTATAAAAGGATGACCCTATGGGTTGTGCTATTGTGTGAAAAATGTTCAATATGCATTGTGATGTTCTGATCATAATGATCTGTGCTTAAGTGCTAAAACAGTGTCTTTAGACACCACCTTTCTTCTTGGAATATTGTTCCCTTTTGCTATCTTTTTCTATTCTATAGTTCAAGGTTAATAGGTTCTCCAACATGGTATGAGAGTTGTTGGTTTTGACCTATCCCTAATGTCTATAGATTGTGCTGAGTCAAATCTAGGTTTGATCGAATTTGGGATGAATATTTGTTGACTAATGACTCTACTTGAACTTTGATAAGATTTGTTAGATAAGAAGGATGAATTCCAAGATAGAACCCGATGTTCTTAATGGACATAATTATGAAATATGAACGGCAGAAATAGAGACCTTATTGAATAGAAAGGGATTGTGGTAGTTCACAAAGAATGTTATTGATGACCCAACGACCGTCAATGCTAATTTTACTATCAATGTTAAAAATGACGAAGTTATAGGTGTTATAACGACCTACATTTCGAGGGACATTCACCTGCATACAAGTGGGATCGACTGTCCTCATGTCGCATGGAATAAGCTAAAGACTCTGTTCAACAAGATAAATCAAGGAAAATTTATGCAGATAGAGAAATAGTTGATCTCTCTAGAACCTCTTTCCTTTGATTTGATTGAGGACTATTTAGCTCACATCAAGGAGCTACAGCTGAAATTGGGTGAATGTGGCAAGGATTTTCCGAAGAAGGATGGACAATTCATTGAGCTAGTTCTCATGAATTTGAAGACACCATATGATGTTTTATGTTTCTCCCCAATTGGACGCCACGCAAACAATATGGTAAGGATTTTTCCTTCAATACTTTTTGTGATTTGTTGATCAAGGACCAACAAAAAATTATTGAAGAAGGGAAGTTGGGTAGCAAACATCAAGCTCACTTGCTGAAAGGTAAGGTGAAGCCAAATTTTAAAGAACGTGGTTGAAAAAATAACCAACCAGAATATATCGACCAACCTACAAAAGGGAAGACTGAAGAGTCATCATCGATGAAGAAGGATCAAAATAACAAGACCAGTCAGTACTATGCAAAGGCAGGACATGTCGAGAAGAATTGCTAGAAAAATATGAAGGATTTAGAAGGTAAGTTCAAGCACCTTGAGGATAGTGTGTCAACTGGACAGTCGACCAATTGACCTGCTGAAAATTATACCTTATCTATTAGCACTTCCCATTCATTACCAGCCCACGCCAATCAGACTGAATGGATAGTCAACTCTAGATGTACTCATCACATGGAAAAATATGCTTATTTGTTCCCGTCCTTAAGTGGTGCTCCCGAACAAAAGATCTATGGTGTTGATTATTACACTGTCACTATTGCTGGAAATGGTGATGTTGAATGTCATCATGGTCTCATATCCAATGTTTATCATGTACCCAGTTTGAGTGCAAAATTGTTTTCCGTTACTCAACTAGCAAAGACAAAGAAGATTGTTGAGTTTTGGTCGGATCGCTTTATTGTAAAGGATCTGAGGCTTGAGGGGGAAACTATTGCTTCAGGGTATTTGGATCCCAAAGATGGAATTTATAAGTCCTGTGATCCTCCCATGTATGTTTCTTGGACAACTAGACCAACTGCACTCATCACATAGACCGACGATGGAAGTTGAATTTGGCATGCACAACTTGGGCATCTAAACTTTCAAAGTTTGAAGATGATGGTAACTCACAATATGGTTAATGGTATCCCAAAGACTGTTACACCTGATGGAGTTTATAAATTTGGAAAGCATCATCATGCACCCTTTGATTTGGGAAAAGCACGGTAAGCACATAATCGACTAGAGCTTGTTCACGGTGATCTATGTTGCATGAACAAACTCTCGTTAGTAGGTGTGAAATATATTTTGACCTTTATTGATGATTTCTCTAGATTTACATGGGATATTTCTTGAAGAATAAGAATCAAGTATTTGAAATATTCAAAGAATTTAGAGCACTATATGAGAAGTAGTGTGGTCGACCCATTAAATGTTTGAGATCAGGCAATAGTGGTGAATATGTGAGTCGACGTTTTGAAGAATATCTCTTGAAAAATGGTATTTCTTGGCAGAGATATGTCCCTCACACCACTCAGCAAAATGGCATCGCAGAGAGGAAGAATCGAACTTTGGTAGAAATGTCCAGGTTCCTACTATAGACCAAAGATCTTCTGATGAAGTTTTGGGAAGAAGTTGTTTACTGCTCCAATTATACATTGAAACTTGTTCCGACCAAAGCACTCATTGACGTGACCCCCATTGAATGGTGGAATGGAATAAAACCCTCTATCGGACACCTTGGAACCTTTGGATGTGTTTCTTGGGTGCATATCAGTGATAAATGGAGAAATAAGTTGGATGCAAAGAGTCATGCTTTCATCATGATGGGATACTTTGATGAGTCGAAAACCTATAGATTGTTTGATCTTATCAAACAGTAGACTCATCTTAAGTAGAAGTGTGATCTTTGATGAGATGTTTTCTGGTAATAAGCTGTTGAATTCCTCCTTTGGTCCATTGAACAATGATCCATTTGAAATTCTCGAAGAGTTTGGATCAAATGTTCCTGTAATTGGAGTCATGACAGGACAAATGAATTCTTCTTCTGAATCAGTTAGTAGTCAATTTATTGTTACTACTAAAGTCATAATTCCTACTTCCTTGACTCAGATAATAGGGGATAGCAAACATGAATCATCACCGAGTTGCTTACCTCAATGGGATGTTAAGAAGATTGAAGTTGTTGGATCATATGTTGGTGATTCTAGTATTGATCGACATACTTGTAATTATAAACAATGTGGCAGTGTTTCCTTAATGATGTGTGTTCTTGACACCTGTGATCTTGATGCTGAGGGTGTGCGAGAATGGGAGATTGCTATGACTACTGAAATTAATTCTTTGAAAACGAATCAGACGTGGTAACTTGTTCCCCTACCGCAAGGAAAGAATATTGTGAAGTGTCGATAGGTCTATAATACCAAGTTTACCTCCGATTTTTTTTTGAATTCCACAAGGATCGTTTGGTTGCTAAGGTATTCTCTCAACAAGAAGGAATCAACTATACTAAAACCTTTGCTCATGTTGCAAATACGAATTATATTTGTTTGATCCCTTCTCTTTCTACTTGTTTTGGATGGGATATCCATAAAATGGATGTTAAAAGTGCTTTTCTTCATGGAGATATGAATAAATAAATATATATGAAGCAACATCCTAGCTTTGTGTAGATTCTAGTCTTGTTTTCCGACTGAAAAAAAGTCATTATAAGGTTTGAAATAGGCACCTCGTGCTTGAAACAACCTACATATACCTTTGAAATGAATGATCTTGATCTTTTGTATTTCTTTCTTGGCATTAAAGTTTTACAAATGGATGATGGTATCTTTCTTCTCAACCTAAATATGCCTTGTATATTTTGAATCGATTCAAGATGGACAAATGTAAGTCGTGTGCTACACCTTATCAGTCGAGAGTGAAATTGTCAAAAGACTGTGACTCTCCATGAGTTGACGCCACTCTCAATCGACAATTGGTTGGTAGCCTAATTTATTTGATCCACAATCAACAAGATATTTCCTTTGTTGTTAGTGTGGTTTCTTGGTTCATGCAGGATCCTCGAGAAAGCCACTGGAAGTCCACAAAGAGAATTATTTGCTACATTAAGGGAACTTATCAATATGGTATTAAATATTTTCTCATTCCAGAGCCACTGGTTAGGTACACTGATTCCGATTGGGGTGATGACATTACCAATCGAAATTCCACTTCTTGCTATGTGTTTCGGTTGAGTTTTCGGTCATTGGTCTGGTCGTGTAAGAAAAAAAAATGAGTCTCTTTTGACTCTCAAGGTTGAGTATCATGGCACTGTCAATGCAAGTATAGAGGCAGTTTGGATTTGTCATCTTCTTGATGAGCTTAGGTTTCCTGTTCAGGCCTCCATTATTATTCATTATGATAAAAAAGGTGCTATTCAAGTTGTTGGTAACTCTATTGCTAATATCAAGATGAAGCATGTTGAGCTACATGTTCATTATCTGATAGTTGGTACACAAAAATATTGTGTCACTTGTTTATTGTAGGACATATGATCATATCACTTATATATTTATGAATCTGTCACCAGAAGCCAAGTTTGTGAAACTTCAAGCTATGATCGGACTTCAGGAAGCTGCAATTATGGGGGGTGTTCATAGAAATTAATTTCACCTCCTGAATCTCTAGAGCGTTGTGTTGATGGGGGTGTTTTGGAAGCTAAGGTCTTGATGGTTCATCACACCTCTAGATATTTTGGATACAATCAGCCGCTGAACAACATGCAACTAGAGGAGAAGTCGATTGGAGGCCCGACTAGGAAATTCAGTGGAATGACTAAACAGTGAAATAAACATGTGACTAAATGGTTGGAAAGTCTATGGTCGGAACAACTACAACTGTCGACTACACCTTGGGACGTTGCAGATTTTGTGGAACTGGTTACGACCAACGACCTCTATTTTTGGACCAAATCTTTCTCACTTTCAGGAAGTTAGTTAAATATGGAATTTATAAAAGGATGACCATATGGGTTGTGCTAGTATGTGAAAAATGTTCAATATGCATTGTGATGTTCTATCATTATGCTTTGTGCTTAAGTGTTGCAACGATGTCTTTAGACACCACCTTTATTCTTGGAATATTTTTCCCTTCTTATATATTTTTTTATGTTCTATAGTTCAAGGTTAAGAGGATCTCCAAGAGAGAGAGAGAGAGAGAGAGAGAGAGAGAGAGAGAGAGAGAACCCATGAAGTGAGCCCATGAAAATTAGGTCATATATATTTCGTCATGTTCACATAATCCATCTCTCTTGAGGTATCTAACTTGTTCATCCATTTTTTGTGTTTTTGTTTACATCATTAATGTTATGTGATTCCCGTTATAAGTCATTATATGGCTATAGAAATGGCATCTAATAATCAATTATTATCGAGCACATGTGTTGCCACTCAACCACCTAGTATGTAGTTCATGGCATCCCCACCATTGTAATAGATACTTAATGGTAACAAAACATATAATTGATATTTAATGTAAATATCTCAACAATCCATCGATATTGTATAGGTTTTGTAAAGGACTCAATATCATGGTAAAGATAATGCATTTTTTTCAAAGAAAACTATGTTAATGATTTTGTTTGGGGTAAAAAACTATATTAAGATCAATAAAATCTAACTTGTATGCTATGGATTAAGTCTAGATATGAACTTACACAAAATGTACCTTTCAGTTTTAAGGCTTCTGCAATCAGAGTTTTGATAAAGAGAGTTTTTTGGATCCATCAGAATGATTTATTTAATTTTATGTTTCGGACCAATCTAGCATGGTCCATCATCAAAAAATGAGAAATAGATTGGGATTTTTTTTATCTTTAGAATAAAGAATAAATAGAGGGAACACATACTCACAAAACCTAATGCAAAGCTGACATAAATAAAGAAGAAGGAACCCTAAAATATGAACAAAACCCTAGAATAAAATTTTGAAAGGAAAAGAACATAGAAATAAGATAAAAAGAAAAAAGAAAAAGAAAGAGGAATAATAATAATAATGATGATATTAAGGAATAGTACTATTAATAGGGAAAGTTTAGTTCTTTATATTAATAATAAATAAGTAAATAAAATAATAGTAACTAAATAAATAGTATTAATATTAATAATATTGCTCGTGGGGGGAAGCTCAAGTGGTAAAGATGAGAAGTTGTAATCGGTTGTAAATGGAAGGTCATGTGTTCGAATCCTCCAAAACTTACCCATGCGCCATAGTTTTGTCCCTATGGGTGCACCTAGGGGTATAGTGGTAGCGAGATTAGATACCTAGACCCCGTGTCATGCGAGTACTAGCCCAACCCTAGTTGTTGATTCCCCTAGTACAAATGTGTGTGTGTGTGTGTGTGTGTGTATGTGTGTATATTAATAATACTAAAACTAAATAAAATAATATTAATACTTATAATACTAATAATTAAGTGACTAAAATAAAGTAATAATAATAATGGAAAAGGAAAATATAAAAATATAAAGATAATAAAATGGGTGAAACAAACAGGTAAACATAATGGAAAGACAACATAATTCCCTACAATTTGTTTTTTTGTTGCATGTCGGAAATCACAAGGCATATATGAGTTTTGAGGTCTTCAATTTAATAAATGAATAAAAAATCAAATTTCATCGTCACTTTTGGCCAAAAAGTGTTACCCATCTTCATGGATTCACCCTATGTTTATGTTGAACTAGATATTTGGCAAGCTTGATGGAACTCTGATTGTCACACCAAAGGGTAGTCAGATGTTGCTGCTTGAATCCAAACTCTGAAAGGATCACTCAAAGCCACAAAGCTTATTGACTGGCATCAACTACAGCTCGATACTTTGCTTATGCTAAATAAAGAGCAAGAGATTGTTGTTTCTTACAAACCCAAGTGACAAGTTTGATACCAAGACTGGAAACATAACCTATAGTATACTTCTAATCATCAAGATCGCTGGCCCAATTTGAATTAGTGAAACCAATCAACAAAGGAGCCCCCCCTGAATTGTAATGAATTCCAAACTGAATTGTCCCCCGAATATATAAAAGTATCTTGTTTGCTTCTTTCCAATGGATTTCATGGGGCATTTTCATATAGCAGGAAACATGACCAACGAAAAATGAAATATCAGGAAAGGGTATGAGTCAAGTATAAGATACTACCAACAAGTTGACGATACAAGGTGGAATCAACTTCAGGTGAAGTACAAGTGGTAGAAAGTTTGAATCCATACTGAAAGGGAGATGGGGATTCTTTACAATAATCCATGTGATAGCGATGAAGAAGGTAACATGCATACTTAGACTAAGAAAGAAAATGTAATTCTTTGATTTCCAAGATTTGGAGGCCAAGAAAATAATGCTATTGTCCTAAGTCGTTCATTTCAAAATCCTTCTTAAGACTGGATTTCACATGGGTTAAACGTTGATGGTCACTACCAATAAGATTAAGGTCATCGAAATAAAGAACAAGGATGATGAGATGGTTTCCTAATTTCTTGGTATAAACATTAGGGTTAGAATGGCATCTAGAAAAACCAATGTCAAGGAGAAATATATCCATTTTTGCATACCATGCTTGAGGAGCTTGCTTAAGGCCATATAAGGATTTTTTAAGGCAACAAACAAGGATAGAGTCATTATGAACATAGCCAAGAGGTTGTTTCATGTAAATTTATTCCTACAAATTCCCTTGTAAGAAGGCGGACTTGACATCCATTTGATGAACCTACCATTTATGTAAGGCTACAAGATAAAGAACAATGACGATGGAGTTCATTTTGGTGACAGGGGTAAATATTTCATTATAGACAATTCCTTCAACTTGGGAAAATCCTTCATCAACTAACCTCGCCTTCAATTTTTCAGCACATCCATTTGATGCATACTTAGTATTGTAGGCCCATTTACATCTAACGAGTTTTCTTCCTTTTGGAAGAGGTATAAGATCCCAAGTATCATCACCATTAAGGAACGAAATTCTTCATTCATAGATGCATCCCAATCTGGATTCCCTGAAGCTTCTTCAAACGTCTCTAGATCATGATTCTCTAAAACTTGATCCAAAAGAGATGTGGCTCACTGGAAGTGAGAACGAGTTCGACACTAATCTTTGGGATCACTGACAAGATCACCATCCACTTCATAGGTTGTACAAGCCCATCGAGGAAGCGGTTGTATAGTGCAATTAGAGGAAAATGAGCAGGCGGAGGTGGATTTTCATCCTCATTGTCATCATAAGAAACCAGTGTAGGAACACCGTCAAGGAAGTTTGGATTAGAATATGGCACAAGCGTTGAAGATGGATCGTAGGCTATAGATGGCACAAACATCGAATTAGGATCACAGTCCGATATATTTTCATCAAATTTAACACCTCTTCCAATAATTATATCTTTGAAATGTGGTTAATAAGTCTATAACCTTTGAAATCTTCAAAATATCCAACAAATATGTACTTTTCACTTTTAGGATGCAATGCTTTCCATTTTTCATTAGGAATATGAGCCATGCTTCACTGCCAAACACACGAAAGTGACTTACATCGAGTGTAATTTTACTCCATGCTTCTTCTGGTGTGATACCTTGTAAAGATTTAGTGGGGATGAGATTAACTATGTAATTTGCACAATTTATGTCTTCAGCCCAAAATTGAAGACTTATTCCCTTATCTTTGAGAATACAATTAGCTATTTATTTTAAGGTGCGGTTATTCTACTCAAGTACACCATTTTGCTATGGTGTATATTGAACAGTATGTTGTTGGTGGATTCCTTGTTTAGGGCATAAAGTAGTGAACTTGTTGTTAACATATTCTCTCTCATTATTAGATCTTAACTTAATAATTTGATGACCATATTGTTTTTCAACAAGGGCCTTATAGGCCAAGAACATGTCAAATACTTTGCTCTTAAGTTTTAGGAAATAAACCCAAGTGAGTATGGAGTAATCATCAATTAAAGTTAATAAATACTTGAAACTAGAAAAGGAAGTAGAAGGAAGAGGACCACACAAGTCATTATGCACAAGTTGCAAGGGAGCTGAGGAATTCCAAGAGGCACATTTGTCAAAACTGTATAGATAATGTTTTTAGAGTACACAACTAGAACAAACATCATCCCTGCAAGATACCATTGGAAGATATATCAACATATTTTATTTACATAGTTGTTGCAATGAGCGATAATTTAAGTGACCAAATCACTTATGCCAAAGTTTGCTCAATTCATCACTGTGAGAAACAAAAACTGAGGGAAAATTTGATGACCCAAAGTTGTTAAATTTGTGCAACCTAGTAATATCATCAACAATTCTAGTGGAGAGGACATGCTTGTATATTTGAAATCCTTGATTATAACTTGGTAAGGCATAATGTTACAATCTTTCCTTCACTAGAATGAGTGATTGAGAGACTAACAACAAATTGCAGGAAGTTATTGGAACACATAGTACATCATTAAACT
This sequence comes from Larix kaempferi, assembly GCA_027924585.1. Classification (NCBI taxonomy): domain Eukaryota; kingdom Viridiplantae; phylum Streptophyta; class Pinopsida; order Pinales; family Pinaceae; genus Larix; species Larix kaempferi. The sequence goes on from BSBM01001023.1 coordinate 18,797,733, forward strand.
CACCATCATCTACCTGAATTGTTCTAGATCCTAAAACAGTAAGAGATCTATCATCACCAAGAAATATTTATTTCGTGTTACATTCATTCATAGTGAAAATATGGCTTTATCCTTAGCCTTAGGACGGGATGCTCCAAAATCAATGAGCCACTCATTCGAAGAAGAGGAATATTATGCATTAAAGGAAAAACCATAAGCTCAAAGTGCATTTCCGTGAGATATAGATTCTGAAGACGAACCAAGGTTGATGTTGTGCTTCTTCATTGTTGCTTCCAAGGCTGAAATCTTCTTCAAACATTTAGATTCATAATGATTATATTTCTAGCAAAAGTTGCAATAACGCTCAGTATTCTTACCTTTTGATTTAGTTCTTTGTCATTTTTTGAAGGATGAGTTGGTTCGGAGGGTTTGGGACCCTTGTTTTTCTTGTTATTGTGAGGATTTTTCTTATTGGGATGCTTGAACTTTTCTTTATATTGTGCCTCTAAGGCTTTGCTAGATGTATATGCATTGCTAATTATTCCAAGATGTATGAGCTTATCTTGCTCTCTAATCAAGGAATCACAAAATTATTCAAGAGTAGTATTTTTATAGTGAAGCTCCAAATATTCTTTCATGGAGTAAAAAGTAGATACAAACACAGAATAGATAGGTCCGAGCTTGGAAAGAATATGAAAAATACATTGCTCGTCTTTCCTTTTTACACCACATTCATCAAGTAAGAGTCCAAGGATCTTGAACTTAAACAAATAGTCATGTATGCAAAAGAAATCACTTAGATTTAATGTAATCAATTCATTTTCAAGCCGATGACTTCAAATTTCATTGTGTTTACCAAACACAGTTTCCAACATTTCCCAAGTTGTTTCATAAGAAGAGTTTAAAACCTATCTATTTGGAGGTTTTCATCCAAACTTGTCTATTTTGTATCACTAAGGAAATAAACGATGGCTCTATTTTGGAGATTATGATTTCAATTGGAATGTTGACATTCTCTAGGACCTTGAAATTGATGTTTCCCATACTCAATGGTGTATAGTGCATGTTTATATGCCTAAGAACCTGCAAAATTTTTGCTTGTTTTGTTCAAAGTAGAAAGCTTCTTTGGAATGACATAAGATAAGTTGAAGCAACAAAACCCCTTGACGAGCATTGGAAACAAAACATTATTGATACACACTTGAATATGTGTGTTGAAAGTTCCTTCTTTTGAGAGAGCATGCTGGGGTGAAGCAAACTACACAGAAAATGTCGCTACTCAAACTCCTACTGTTATAGTTGCATTTTAACTATATGTTTCTTGAAATTATCTGAAATGCTTTAAACAGGGAATTCATTTCAAAGTATTGTGGGTTTTAGACTTAATCATGTGGTTTCATTATCTAATGCAGGTACATAACTCATAATGGCAGGAACTTCAAGACAAATTTACATCCTAAACACATAGAGTTATTGAGGTCACCTTGGTTAATTGAATTGATTGTGTTTTAGATCAACACCAAGAGATTCAGAGCATGGACATATTAGTGAATTTTTTCTTGAATTCTCACGTGATTTGTTTTGGTAGTAATGATGTTATTACATGCACCTTACCCGATTTTCTGAAATTGGAGTTTAGCTTGACATGCCCTATCTGTCTAGTAAGTTCAAAATTTGCTTCCATTTTTAGTTGTAAGTCTTCCTTGATAACAAGTACCTACAATTCCAAGGCTCTGATCCTGTAATGTCCCTCCTATCATACCAGCATGATAGAGAGGATCATTGTGCTTAAACCGGGCAATTTGCCCCAATGCTTACTAAATAAAACATCCACATATATAAAAAGACAGGCATGCAGATGTACAAATCTAAGCAAACACAGCAGAAGTAAATCATGTGCAGAATTAACACACGTCCATCATACATTCCAGATTTTCATGTCATTCATCAATTGAGCTATATCAAACTATCAAACGAGAATACTTATCTTAAACCAAGTAGTTCCTGAGCAACCAGCTACGCTTCTGCAACGTTCCACCCAACCGTAGGCCAGTGTGCTACTCAATCTCTCAGCACCACTGCCACCCCCGAGCTGGGCATGATCTCCACAAGGAAAAGGGGAAAACAGGCTCTCACATAGCCAAAGGTATATCACAATCAGCCAAGCCAATCAGCAATTGGGTTTCTCAGGCTGTTAAGAGATGGGTGCAGGTATCATCAAAAGCATAAGTGTTGGGCAGGAGAAAAACGCCTATACAGTGGAATTCCCAACAGTGAGTTTCTACCAGTTCCAGAAAAAAACGTGGGTAGACTCAAAGCGAAATGGCAACTAGGAAAAATCGACTGGGAGAGCAACCCATTCCAGGAAAACGCCCCCCAAGGGAAAAAACGACCTCCCTTAGTCCAAAATCGCACCCCTCCTTCCCCAGCTGCTGCAAAATACCAAAACGAGTTTCTGGGCATGGAAAAACGTAGGAAATGGTGAAAAACGTGAAGGATAAAACCCCAGCAAGCTCCCCCTGCGTGAGAGGATCAATGCCATGGGTGAAGAATGGCTTTGGGCCAATTTCGTGGGGGTTTTCTTGCCCAGCAAGCCAAAACTCAATTTTCCAGGTTGCTGTCTTGCCCATACACGAAAATTGACAGCCATAACTCTCCCATCCCAAGGCATTAATTGTCTCAACCAATTCTTGGAAGAATTAAATGATTGGGTGCATGAGACCAAATGGGTAGTTGAGAGTTCATGGGTTTCCTCAATGAAATGGCTTAACACCATGGCTCAAGGGTTTGCTTATTTTCCCTCCCTATTCCTTGTAAAGATCATGCCCCCATCTCTTTGTTGCATTGCGTAGCTGGTTGTGGGTTTTTTCATTAAAATTGCATATTTACATGATGTCCGTTTTTACATTGTGCACTGCTAGCACATGAACTCTATGCATCCATTCTAATTGTCGATACATAGAACGATAAATCAATGGCGGGGCCTTGGCCTTGAGCTCCTCACCATGACTAAATAACAATATTTACATCATTTACAATATTAATGCAATAGGGTCAAGCTGGGGACATTACAGATCCAAAGTTTGCATTTCTTATATCGGAAGGGTTAAGAGAGTGACATGCAGTAAGCTGAATCCCTATAATAAATTTTCTTCTTTTCTGTAACTAGATTAGAATTAGGGACACGTATGGTGTTGTGTTTAATCTCATATTCTATACATTGAAGTGGTTCTACTTATTAATACTAGAAGTTGCAATGGTTTTATGCATTCATTCCAATGGGAAATATTGTGTACTAGGTTTTATGCATTCATTCCATTGGGAAAAGATTGTGTACTAGGTTTTATGCATTCATTCCATTGGGAAAATATTGTGTATTGGTGCGACGTGTTTAAAAGTTAGGTTTTCCATTTTAGGGTGTGACACTATCAATAAGGAACAAAAATTCGAGGTTTTTTCTGCCTCGCATTTAGATTCCCGGTATCAACCCTCTCGCTTAGTTTATTTTGAAATGTGACTTCTTTGCATATCACTCCACACATAGACAAGCCTTTTATGGAAGCACTCAAATGTGTAGAGATTTTTGCAAAAGATATGCATCCTACTATGAAAATTCATGCATAGATTCTTATTGAATGTCATGCTTATTTCTTATCTTGGTGGAATCCCTTGGTCAAATAGATTCTAGGTAAATTACCTAAATTACTCAAAGAAAGAACCTTGTATTTTCATTTCTAATGGATATGGTTCAAACTTAAAATCTAAAATAATAATAATGAATGACCGAGGAGTTGACACTGCTGTGTAAATTGTTAACTGGTTGAAAACTATTGAAGTGAAGGATTAGGATTCCTCGGTTTGTTTTGTTTTTCCCTCTAGTTTTTTAATAGTAGGAAAAATATATAACAAAGAATTTGATCTACTGACTTTTTTGTAATTATCTGTCTCAAAATTATCTTTGAATCATCTTCTTCTTATTTGCATCTGGATAAAGAAGTTTGAAGCAAATCTAAATTTAGCTTCGCCAATTCTACGTTGCCTAAGGAGAGAATGTTGTTTTAAAATGTATCATCTTTGTAGTAATCCTTGTAGCAGTTAACTCTATAAGTCTTTTAAATGAAGGAATATGATCCATCAGCCGTGTACAACATTATTTCTTAAATACAAGGCATTTTCCATTGTCCATAACAAATGACCTATATATTATAGAAGCTCCGCAGATATAATCTATATAATGTGCAAAGAAAGATGTGTATATGTTGTTGTTGTAATTGTAACTTCGGAAGATATTCCCTTGTATTTTATATTGTTATTATTGTATTTTATTTGTACCTCCGACGAAGATTTTTTTCCTCGGTTCGGGGATGTCATTATTATGCTTAGTCATACTAGGTCATTGAGGTAAAAGCATCCATTGTAAGTCAGGGCAATAGTTCCCCAAAAGGTCAAATGTAAATGTATTATTGAGTCTCCTAGAGAAGTCGTCCCAATCAGTTTAGTTGAGGCTCACCTAGTTAGGTAAAAGATCACCCCAAAAGTAAAGTATAAATAGAGAGCTAGGCTCTCTTATTTGGAAACACAATCACACACACAAGTTCGCATAAGCAAGAGAGAGAGGACAAGTTCGCTGGTGAAGAAGAGAGAAGATGCAGAAGAATTGTTTTGGGGTTTTCCATTTTTGGATTGACATTGTATTAGTGACGAAACTATCTTTGAGGAAGTTACGTGGTTTTCTCCTTTATGGTTTCCCCGAGGAAAACTATTATGTCTTTTGTGTCTTTTTGTTCTTGTTATTATTCCAGTTAAAGACCCTAGATAATATTGAATTAAAGTAGAAAAACTAACATGGTATCAAAGCTTTCCTGAAAAGAAGACATTGTGCAGCAGCAGGAAGCTAGGGATTCTAAGTTTGAAGTATTATCTCCACAGATCATCAAGAAAAGGAGGCTAGGCTAACTCACCCTAGGAGGGTGCATCTTTTTGTCGAAGCAGAATCAAATTCCGATAATTTTCATTTTTGGACCCGTCACTGCTGTCGGAGGAAAACTAGGGCATCATTTATTTTGGGATTATGTTCACAGATTTGGAAAAGTGAGTACATTGGAAAACTCTTCCTATCCAATCAGAAGTTCAAGATTCCAAGTTTGGAAAATTAGGGTTTCTCTAACAAACCCTAGTCCATCCAGCTCCAGAACCAGGTTCAACATCTCAAATTGGTAATATCTAAATCTTCGATATTTCCATTTGAGGTACTCATTCAATATGTCTCACCATAACAAGCTTGAGGATAAGCTTGAAGGAGCTGATAACTTCCGGGCATGGAAGTATAGGATTGCTCTTGTCCTTGAAGAAAATGATTTGGACAAGTATGTGAATGAAGAGGTTCCAACACCAAAGGGAGATGAGGATAAGGCTATCCATAAGAAGAACTTGGTTAAGTCCAAGAGAATCATTGTAAATTCCATTAAGGATCATCTCATCCCACATGTGTCATCCTTAAAGACACCCAAGGAGATGTTCGATGCATTGACAAGACTATTCGAAGGAAAGAACATCAATCGGAAAATGACATTGAGGAACCAGCTCAAGAATGTAAAGATCCAGAACTTAGAGACCATGCAATCCTATTTCACAAGGATCTCACGGATCAAGGAGCAACTTGAATCAGTTGAAGAGAAGGTAGAAGAAGGAGAGGTTTTTATGACCACCTTGAATGGTCTCCTAAGAGCATGGGACTCATTCATTCAATGGATATGTGCCAGAAAGAAGTTGATCACATTCAACAGACTATGGGAAGAATGTACACAGGAAGAATCTCTACTTGTGGCACAAGAAGAGAAGATGGGAGAAAATGATGATCAAGCTCTCACAGCTCATGCTAGAAGAAACCACAACAAGAGGGAGCACCATCATCACAATAAGAGGGAGAACCACCATCAAAGTAAGAGGGAGAACTACGATAGACAAAGAAGACCCAAAAGAGATCTATCCAACATTAGATGTTATACATGTGATGAGAAGGGACACTACTCCATATATTGTCCCAGAAACAAACGCTCTAACAAGAAGACAAATACGAAGAGACATCATGCTTACACTACGAAAGACGATGAACCTGCAAGAAAAAGAACCAGAGAAGAAGAAAGAGATGACTCTTAAAGTGATGAAGAATATGTCCTGATCTCAACATTCACGGGCATTGTTACACATGGGAGCAATGATTGGCTTGTAGATAGTGGAGCTTCCAAGCACATGATGGGATATAAAGAATCATTTGTCAATCTATCTGAGCATTAGTCAACTCATAAGATGAAACTTGGGGATGATTACCAATACCCCATAAAAGGAAGTGGAGAATCTTCCTACAAGCTAGAATCCGGAAAATACCTGAAGATGAAAGATGTGATGTATGTTCCAGGACTAAATAAGAACCTTCTCTCCATATCAGCACTAGATGCTAAGGGAATGAGTGTTTCATTCGTAGATGGCCAAGTCCTAATGTGGCCAAAGGGAAAGATGATAGATTATGCAACTGTGATTGGAGAGCAAGAGGCAGGTTTGTACAAGTTAAAGAGCCAACCTGAACAAGCATTGGTTCATGACTCCATGGAACCAAGTGAACTATGGCATAGAAGGCTTGAACATGTGCACTGTAGAGAAATACCTATTGAAATCAAAGCAGTTTCATGACTTCCAAAAATCCAGGAAAAACATGAAGGCATTTGCAAGGGATGTGCACAAGTAAAGAATGCAAAGAAAGGCATTTCCCAGCAGTGAAAGCAAAGAGAAAGGAATATTGGAGATAATCCACTCCAATGTATGCAGTCCCATGTCATCCAGCTCACTTAGCGGGTATGTTTATTATGTTTAATTTATAGATGACTTTTCAAGTAATACTTGGAATTACTTCTTGAAAAATAAAGATGAGGTATTTAATAAGTTCAAGGAATTCAAAGCCTTGGTTGAGAATCACACAGAAAAGAAGATCAAGACCCTTCAATCAGATAATGGCGGAGAATTCACCTCGGAAGAATTCAAGAGTCTTTGTAGAGACTCTGAGATTAAGAGGGAGTTGAGCACTCCCTACAATTCTCAACAGAATGGCATTGCAGAATGAAAGAACAGAATGATAATGGAAGCAACGAAAGCAATGCTACATGAATAGGATCTTCCGATGCACTTATGGGAAGAGGCTGCTAGGACAACGATGTATGTACAAAACCGTACTCCTCATAGAGTACTAGATAACAAGACTCTAGAAGAAGCTTTCTCAGGCGAGAAACCAGAATTCATCCATCTCATGATATTTGGCTGCCCAGTGTACATACATATTCCGAAGGAGAAGAGGACGAAGCTAGATCCCTTGGGAAAGAAGGGAATATTCGTAGGATACATCGAAACTTCAAAGCCTATCGAATATACTTTCCAGGATTCAAGAAGATCGACATCAGAAGAGATGTGACATTCAACGAAGACTCACCATATAACAGATCCAGAAAATTACCTATTGAAGATATTGAAGAACCTGAAGTTCCCAGGATTCAAGATTCATTAATGGAAGAAGAAGTTCCAGAAGATCATGAAGAATGTGAAATGGAAGAACCACAAGAACTTGTAGATCCACCTCGTGAGAAGAAATCCCACAAGAGGAAACCAGTATGGGTACGAGAGGCAATACAAGTCCAAAGAAGTATGGCGCTCCAGATGGGATGCACAGAGAAAGCAAGAGACCTAGACCATACTCCAGCTATGTGGCCCTGCTGTGCGACATCATTGATAAAGAACCTTCCAAATATGAGGAAGCAGCAGAGAGAAAAGAGTGGAAGGATGTTATGATCGAAGAGCACCATTCGATTATGAAGAATGAGGTCTAGGAGATAGTTTTGAGACCAGAAGGGAATTCTGTAGTGACTTCAAAGTGGATCTACAAGATCAAGCATATTGTTGCAGATGGTAGCATCGAGAAACACAAGGCAAGATTTGTGGCATGTGGCTTCTCCCAGAAGGAAGGCATAGACTACGAGGAGACATTTGCACCTGTATCTAGATACACTTCCATCAGATATGTACTTGCATTGGCTGAAGTGATGAAATGGAAGGTACACCAGATGGATGTCAAGACAACATTCTTGAATGGTGTAGTAGAAGAGGAAGTGTACGTGGAGCAGCCACTAGGATTTGAGACACATTATAGGCAGACTCATGTGTGCAAATTGAAGAAGTCCTTGTACGGATTGAAGCCGGCACCCTGGACGTGGTACGACGGGATGGACAGTTTCCTGATGAGCTTGGGATTTACTAAGAGTAAAGCAGATTCCAACCTTTACTTTAAGGTTGAAGCCGAAATTCCAATGATACTTTTGTTATATGTAGATGACCTGTTTCTGACAGGTGAGGATGAGATCATTGCATATGTGAAGAGGAGGCTTTCCGCAGAGTTCGAGATGAAGGACCTTGGTATGATGCATTATTTCTTAGGCATGGAGGTGTGGAAGAATGTGGATGGAATCTTCCTTGGACAAGGGAAGTATACAGTATATATTTTGAAGAGGTTCGGAATGATGGAATGCAAGGCTATGGCCACACCCATGGCATCGAATTTGAAGATACTGTGTGATGCTTCATCAGAGTCAGTTGATGCCACAATGTATCGTCAGATGATTAGTTCATTGATGTACCTGGCGAACACGAGACCAGACATATGCTTTGCTGTGAAAACCCTGAGCCAGTTCCTAACGGATCCGAGACATGTTCACCTGATTGCTACAAAGCATGTATTGAGGTACATAAAGGGTACAGTTGACTATGGGTTCAAGTATGACACGAATCATAAGATTGACCTGCAGGGTTATGTTGATTCAGATTGGGCAGGAAGTGCCCCAGATAGGAAGATCACTTCAGGATGTTTCTTCAGTATGGGATCCGGTATGATATACTAGTTCAGCAGGAAGTAGTCGTGTGTGGAACTGAGTACAGCCGAAGCAGAGTATGTTGCATCTTGTTCAACCATTTGTGAGGAAGTATGGCTTAGGAAACTACTATCTGATCTGTTTGATATCCAGTTATATGTGTCTTGTATTTTTTGTGATAACAAGAGTTGTATGAAGTTGTCCGAGAACCCGATGTTCCATGACAAGTCGAAGCACATTGAGATCAAGTATCACTATATCAGGGATATGGTGCAGAGAGGAGCAATGAAGCTCTAGTACATAGCGATGGACAAGCAGATAATCGATGTGTTGACCAAGCCATTAACCAGAGTGAAGTTCGAGTACTTCAAAGAGAAGCTTGGTTTTCTTTATATCGAGGTTCGTCCTAAGAGTGAGTGATGAGACTGGAAGACGCAGATGCACTAGTTCTCGCATGGTGGAAGATGCGGGTTTTCCATTGGGACGTAATGCACTTGGTGTGCCCCAGGCTATACTACCATGCTGGAGAAGATAGATCCGTTCTCGTATGGTGGTAGGCATAGGTGGTCCTCGGGACATAATGCACTTGGTTTGCTCCTGATTGTCCTCCCATGTTGGTAGATGTAAGGGTTGGTTCTCGTATGGTGGTAGGCATAGGTGGTCCTTGGGACGTAATGCATCTAGGATGGTCCTGATTGTCCTCCCATACTGGATACGTTGAGAGGCCCACCGGTCATAAGACACTATGTGTTCTCCTAGGAAGGATCTACATGGTGGAAGGCATAGGTTTTCCTTGGGACATAATGCACCTGGGGTGCTCCAGATGGTCCTCCCATGCTGGTAGACGCGGGATGACCGTTGAAGGACATAAGATGTGCATCTGTGCTGTGCTCCGTGTGATGATGAGATGATCTGACCTACTTGATGGATTGCTTGTGCAGATGATGAATACCTACATGAGGGATAGGAATACATCCAACATGAAAAAGGGTTGGATATGTAGAACTTCTTATGACGGATAGATTTGAGAGATGTCACTAATAAATTATCAACGGAATGAATATTGCTGCAGCAATGCCGATGATAATCCAGTGTTGATGATGATGTTCCAGCATTGAAGATGTTTTGGCGATGATGACATTGTCCATACTTGTGTCCAAGGGGTTGATGACTGTGGCAAGAGAATACCTTCCTAGTTAAGAGGGAGTGTTTTTGTAATTGTAACTTTGGAAGATATTCCCTTGTATTTTATATTGTTATTATTGTATTTTATTTGTACCTCCAACAAAGATGTTTTTCCTCCATTTGGGGATGTCATTATTATGCTTAGTCATACTAGGTCATTGAGGTAAAAGCCTCCATTGTAAGTCAGGGAAATAGTTCCCCAAAAGGTCAAATGTAAATGTATTATTGAGTTCCTAGAGAAGTCGGCCCAGTTAGTTTAGTTGAGGCCGACCTAGTTAGGTAAAAGGTCACCCCAAAAGAAAGTATAAATAGAGAGCTAGGCTCTCTCATTTGGACACGCACTCACACACACAAGTTTGCACAAGCAAGAGAGAGAGGAAAAGTTCATTGGTGAAGAAGAGAGAAGCTGCAGAAGACTTATTTTGGGGTTTTCCATTTTTGGCTTGACATTGTATTAGTGACGAAACTATCTTTGAGGAAGTTGTGGGGTTTTCTCCTTTATGGTTTCCCCGAGGAAAACTATTTTGTCTTTTGTGTATTGCTATGCTTGTTATTCTTTTAGTTAAAGATCCTAGATAATATTGAATTAAAGTAGAAAACCTAACATATGCTTCTTTTATGATTGGCCACCATTGAGTTCTACACCCTTTCACCTTGAAGTCTGCACCCTTTTCTCCTATGTGTTTCATTTTCATGTGTTTTCTCCTTTGTAATGTCGGGGATAATTGAAGAAATTGGGGTCGAGAGAACATCTATAAAAAATTATCCTATCATAGATCAATACACAATAGACTCTGACCTTGTTAGCCTAGGAGTCATGACTATATTTAGTGCATCAAATCAGCCTCCTAGAAACACAATATGGTAGACGGATTTGTTATTTGCATCTCACGCAACCTCATTACCATGCAATGAGTAAAACAAATACAAATAAAAAGGAAATTTTAGTGTTCCTTAATTTCTATGCCCTGCTGAGACATGCCTACAAAGGCATGTTTATGGGCATTGGTGGTTATACCAAATACTCTAGGATGGTTGTAGTGAGGAGCAAAGAAGTTGACCTCAATTCTTATGGCCATCTATTCATCTTGAACCCTAATGTTCCTCATAGATTCTAGCTAGGAACGTTGAGGTTGAACAAGTACGATAGATCTACTTCCTATACTTCGGATCAAGTTGTGGGATACACATTTTATCATTTTCTTCACCAAGATGAAGATTAAAAAGTGGTTTTAACATATAGTACACTCGGATTCTTTTTGTGATATTGAAGGCCCATCCATATTTAGTTGTATTAGGTAGAGAACATGAATAACATCTACAGACATTTGGGTTATACCATTCAGCAAATCTAGACCTTGTTTTTTTCCCAAAATGATTATCTCATTGAAAAATCACGGTGTTAACAAGAGTATCCAAAACTGGTATCCTCAAAACAAAAGTGTTGTATCCATCTAATGTAAAATGTATTATATGAGCTCATTGTTTTACCCCCAGGGTATTCATAGGAAGTGTAGTTTTAGTGATGATGGAAACATTGCCTCGAAGGGAATCTAATTTATCAGGATACATGATATGGACACTGAGATGTATAAAGGGTGGATATAGATATGCCATTTAATTAAACAATAAATTTTGGATACAATATAGCTAACCATGACATATATAAAAATAGGTATTATACATGTGCAAATTTATTTTTTTAGAGTGTGATACTAATTCTAAATCAAATTTCATGGAGAAGCACAGTTGTCAACAAAATCTTACAGAACCTCCAAAAATGGATTTTCTTACATGACCCTACTTGGATGTAGTTTATTGTCACTTTGAATATTATTACATCTGAATTTTATAGATCTAGATTGAATCACGTACAGATCCATTCTCTATCCATTTTGGAATTAGATGCATAAAGGATCCAATGCATATTTAAGGATCCACCATCCTTAAAGTGGCTTAGATTCACAGTTCTACAAAATTGTTAGAGCAGAGAAAGTCCTGGTCATTTTAATATGTGATTTTCAATGTGACTTAGACACACCCTTTGTGTTGAGAAAAGTTCTAAAGGCTTGTTGATTTAGAGTGAAATCCAAATATATCTATGGATTATGTGGAAATATATCAAGATTCTTATGTTTCATGTTAAAGGATTTCTACAAATGTCTTGCGCTAATCTGTTGGGATTTCTTTGATGGCTTGACCAAGTTATAGTCTTTGCTTGTATGTTTTATTTTAATAAAATATAGCAATCACATTCAGTACCAATATGTCTAGGCTATCCTTCTTTGTATATACACTTAACTTTTGTACTAGAAGTCGTTGCATTTAACTACTATGCACTTGCAAATGAAATTGGGATTACATTTTTAGAGACAAGTGCCAAAACGTCACAAATTTCGAGGATGCATTTGTGGCTATGGCTACTAAGATTTAAAATAGGTATGTTTTTCCTCATAAATAACCCTTTATCCATTTTTGTTATGATGCATTCATGGTTGTTGCTGCTAAGATTAAAAAAAGGTTTGGTTCTCATCAATATTATAATCCTTCATCCATCCCTTATCATTTTTGTTACGATACATTCATGGCGGTAGTTGCTGAGATTAAAAACAGGTTTGGTTCTCATCAATAATATAACCCTTCATCCATCCCGTCATCCATTTTTGTTATGATGCATTCATGACTATGGCCGAGATTAAAAACATGTATGTTTTTCATCAATAGTATAACCGTTTATCCATTTTTGTTGTGGAATGGTGTGTTTACTTTTTTTTATGCAAGGGAACTTCCCAACAAAGTAAAAACTATAAATTCTCTTTTACATATAAATGGTAAAGGGTATTTTTAGAAGGTATTTTTATAAATATGTTGGTTGTCAAGAAAATGATTGAAAGATTATTATTTATTTTAGAAATGTGTTGGTTGGCAAGGATATGATGAAAGATTATCTTCTACTATAACTATTGTTAATAATGTTTTCCCTAGAAGAATATGTTGATTAAAAGTTGTAAAAGCATGTAGTTTTTGTATACAATGTATACCAAAACTAATCTGCCAATGGAGGAGATCTATCCTCTTTTCCGTCCTATACTACTCATAGTCGATCTTGCCATGGATGTTGGGCGCGAATGGAAATGGGAGCAGTGTTGAAAATGGGGCAGCCTGAGCGTGGAGATGAAGGGTAGCATGAAAGGGGTTGGGGATGAATGAGAGTGTCCTGCAGGAGATGGAGCTGTGTGGGGGATGAATGGACTGCGTGGGAGATGAGAAGCGTTGAGACGGGGCAACGTGGAATGTTGTGGAGAGGGCATCATTGAGAAGGGGAAGCGTGGAATGTTGTGGAGTGGGAAGCGTTGAGAACGGGAAGCATGGAATGTTGTGGAGAGGGCAGCGTTGAGAAGGGGAAACGTGGAATGTGAATGGGGAGTGTGAATGTGAGAGCTGAGGCAGCGTGAAGTTTGGGGAGCTGGGCGTAGCAGCCAGCGAGAGAATGGTGGATAAGGGAATGCATGAAGGCTGGGGAGAGTGTGTGCAGAAGCTCGATGGAGCTACGTGAAGAGAGCCAAAAGAAGGAGTTGCGTGGAGCATTTAGGGTTTGCAGGTCATAAACGTTTTGGGGCTACGCGTGGAGAGATTTAGGGTTTGCAGGTGATGAACATTTTGGGGATGCGCGTGGAGGGAGATGAAGATGTTGGGGATGGCAGCATGGAGAGCGTGAAAGATGATGGGGATGGCAGCGTGAGGGAGAGTGTGTGAGTTGAAGGAGATGGGTCGCGTGAGAGAGACTGCCATCAATGCGTGGAGAGCATGAGGGAGAGAAAAGTTGGAGTTGCATGAGTGGAGCCGTAGGAAGCCAACAATTAGCATGAGAATGGGCAGCATTAAGGCATTGATGAAGGTAGCCAACAGGATAAGCATGAAGGGAGAAGGTAGCTGGAAGAGTGGGCGCACAGGCAACATAAATGATGGATTGAAAAGGTGCATGCAAATGGGAGGATGGAGTGAAGATCTCAATGATGGCAGGTCATGGAGGTAGCGAACATAGTGCTGAGCGTGAAGGTGGAGCCAAGGGGTGGCCCAATTCCTCCCTGTTTAGATCTGGAAGCGTCCCCTGTTTCCATCCATCATAAGCCCATGGTTTTTTTTCATCCATCATAAGCCCATGAGATATAATTTGAGATCCATCCTTACTCACAAGATTTTGTGCAAGGTTTGGAGAGGATGTGCCCAAAATAGGAGAGGAAATTCCTAGCGTGCCAATAGTTAGAGTCTGACCATTGGAAAAAGTAGTAGCTGACTGATGAAGGCCCTGAGCACTTCCATTATTTGAGACAGAATAAACAACAGGAGAGGACTTTGTATCAACATTCTCCATTAGGGTTGAAGGCATTGGAAAAGTTGAAGGGGAATGTTGAGAAACTTGAGAAGATTCCTTAAAAAGATGTGGTGTAGAGGAAGGCAATGATGTTGTATCATTAAACTGTTGATGTTGTTATTTTTGTGGCTAATAAACTGATACTTGACCAAGTTGCTGACGTTTGACAGATGCTGGTTTGAATGAAGTAGTCATTTTTTCCTTTACTTCACTATTTATATCACTCCTCAATTGAACTTGTGTTGTTTGATGTGTCATATTTGTAGACCCCTGTTGTATTGGTACCAAAGAAGCCTGTGAACTACACTGCTGTTGTTGAAAAACATTCTTGTCTGGTTGCTGAACCTGAGGTATTTGGAGCTGGGGTGACTGTTTCACAGGTTGAGTGGGCCGGACCAGACAAAGAGAGATGTGTTGGTTGAGATGGACATGAGGGAGTTTTTCCTTTGTTGGCGTGGATTTGGGTGGGGCTGCGGTAAGGATATAGGTGTGGCCATCCTTGGTAAGTTTATATTGGTGAGATTTGGCTGTATAAATGGCATTCCGTTGGTTCTGGTAAGGGAGGCCGAGAAGTAAGTTGGAACAATCTAATGGCGATACATCACAGAGTACAGAGTCTTTAAATTGACTGATGGAAAATGTTACCAAGCAACGATGAGAAACCAGAAGACGGAGACCATCCTTTTGAACCCATCCTAGATGATATGGTTTCGAGTGAGGAGTGGTGGGTAGATGGAGGCACTACACAAGCTCTTGTGAAACCAAATTTTTTTGGTTGCCGTTGTCCAGGATGAGGAAGGCCAGGGAATTTTTGATTTGGCATTTATGAGTAAAGAGGGGTAGGGTAGATGAGTGGGAATATTCAGATGTCATTAAGATCAATGAGGGATCTACTTCAATAGGATTCTCAAGAGAAACCTCATCAATTTCATCTACAGGTTGGGATGAAGTAGCTTCTGTGCAAAGAGTTTTGTTGGTCTTGAGAGATTTTAAAACGCGACAATATGAAGTGTTGTGGGAAATAGTCTTGTGGAAGGAACACCACTGTGTATTGGCATTTTGGTTGGTAGGACGAGTGGAGGGAAAGCGAGAGGAAATATTGGGTGGGGGAGTTTGTGAAGCAGAGGGATTCTAGTTGGGACGGGATTGAGGAGTACGACCCCGAGGAGCTACCTTTCTTTCGACTGCCAATGCTCTTTGAAAAGCTTTATCCAATGTAGAATTTTCAAATAGCTCAACTTCTCTACAAAACTGAACCAATAAACCAGAATTACATTTAAGGATTAATACCTCTTCTGGGTTTGGAATGTGGAGTTGAAGTCGAAGCTTGGAGAAGTATTCGATATATGCTTGTACTCCTTGTGTAGGAAGTTGGCGGAGTTGGTGCCAGTGGATCCATAAGGATTGAAGATACTCGGGTGGGTAAAAACGATCTCTCAGAGCTTCGCACATGCAAGCCCAAGTGCTGATCGGTTGAGAAGAATAAGACTTTGTTGAAGCTCCAATTTCTATTACCAAGGTGGCCTTTTCTTGCTTGATGTCCCACCACGTTTGAGCAAGTCCTTCCAACTGTAATGCTGCAATTTGAAGCTTTCTCTCTTCAATAAGGCCTGTGCAAGTCCTGAAATAGGTGGAAAGGCTGCGGATCCATGAATCCACAGCTTCTCCATTGGTTTGGCCATTGAACTTAGGGAGCCGGAACCGAGTATCTAACCGAAATGGATCTGGGTTGTTCTATTGTTGCATCCTCATTAACTCATTGAGAGCAGATGCGAGGTCCTGGATTGGATTAGAGGCAATAGAATCAGAATCGGTGGCCAAAGGATCTCTTCTAGGAGGCATCTTGTAGAGTAAACTGAAGACAGGCACAATGCATTGGGGCTGAAGGATTAAGGAACAATAGCTTGACTAGAGGGAGAGATCTATGGGCATTAAGATCTATGAATATCCTCTCGATGGCGTAGATCTATGGGCTCCTATGGCAAGAAGATCTGTGAATCCACCATAACTGTAGAAAACCCTGAGAAGGGTGTGAGATCTACTTGCAAATCATAAAACTCAGAGAGAAAACAAAAAGACTTTTGAAAACCTTACTGTAGTTGGCTCTTCTATTGCTTCTTCTTCGGATCTAGGTGCTCTGATACCAATTGATCTGCCAATGGAGGAGATCTATCCTCTTTTCCGCCCTATACTGCTCATAGCCGAGCTTGCCATGGATGCTGGGCGTGAATGGAGATGGGAGCAGCGTTGAAAAGGGGGCAGCTTGAGCGTGGAGATGGAGGGCAGCGTGGAAGGCACTGGGGAAGAATGAGAGCGTCCCGCAGGAGATGGAGCTGCGTGGGGGATGAGCAGCGTTGAGACGGGGCAACGTGGAATGTTGTGGAGAGGACAGTGTTGAGAAGGGGAAGCATGGAATGTTGTGGAGTGGGCAGCGTTGAGAAGGGGCAACATGGAATGTTGTGGAGAGGGCAGCATTGAGAAGAAGCAGCGTGGAATGTGAATGGGGAGTGTGAATGTGAGAGCTGAAGCAGCGTGAAGGTTGGAGAGTTGGGCGCAGCAGCCAGCGAGAGAATGGTGGCTAAGGGAATGCATGAAGGTTGGGGAGGGTGTGTGCAGAAGCTCGATGGAGCTGCGTGAAGAGAGCCAAAAGAAGGACCTGCGTGGAGCATTTAGGGTTTGCAGGTCATAAACGTGTTGGGGCTGCGCGTGGAGAGATTTAGGGTTTGCAGGTGATGAACGTTTTGGGGCTGCGCGTGGAGGGAGATGAAGATGTTGGGGATGGCAGCGTGAGGGAGAGCGTGCGAGTTGAAGGAGATGGGCTGCGTGAGAGAGACTGCCATCAATGAGTGGAGAGCGTGAGGGAGAGAAAAGTTGGAGCTGCGTGAATGGAGCAGCAGGCATCCAACAATTACCATGAGAATGGGCAGCGTTAAGGCATTGATGAAGGCAACCAACAGGTTGAGCGTGAAGGGAGAAGGTAACTGGAAGAGTGGGCGCACAGGCAACATAAATGATGGAGTGAAGAGGTGCATGCAAATGGGAGGATGGAGTAAAGGTCTCAATGATGGCAGGTCATGGAGGCAACGAACATAGTGCCGGACGTGAAGGTGAAGCTAAGGGGTAGCCCAAAAACATATTAAAAAATTTAAATACAATCCTGAAACATAAATAATTAAAAGTAATAAATAATTAAGAGTAATGATACCAATACTTAAGAGCCATGATATCATTTTTATCAAAAACCAATTAGTTATTGTCTAAAGTTTTTCCACTAAAGTTTTAATAAAACTAGTAATCCAAACTTCATGCCTCATATGTAAGATATAAACTCCATTAACTAACTAACAAAAACTTTATGACTATGTTAACTAATAAAAAAAATTACAAATGAACTCAAATTAGTTCACATCAATGACTAAATCTATACCATTGGAAAACTTAATGGCTAAATCTAGTTCACATTGATGGCTAAATCTATACCATTGGAAAACTTAATGGCTAAATCTATACCATTGGAAAACTTTAGTTCATGCACTTTTTTTGGATGCTTTTCCCCAAAACACCTTTGTGGAGGAATTGCTAATTTAAATTTTATTTTAAAATTATCACACACCACTACTTTTAAACGGACGACGATGGAAAATTTTACTGAAAAACCCAATTAAAACATCCCTGAAGAATCAAGATAATGATCCATTCATGCCTAGTTTCCAAACTGAGAAAAAAGAGATTCTTTATCTCTTCCTTTTTGCAGCTACATTAGCACAGCGCATTCTGTCAACTCTAGAAATCCTATGAATCAACAAAACTAAAAACAACACAGTAGAGCAGGAGCAGCAATGGCAGCCGGGCATATTTGAAGTTGTCAGAAGAAGAAATGAAAACGATGGTATTGTCTGGTAGCCCATTATTTCAACTTCAGCGCACATCCACTGCAGCTTTTCTCAAAACCCAAGCGGAAGCCAACACTCCATCTCTGGATCACCTCAGAACACTCTGTAAACAGGGCTGCCTGAAGGAGGCGTTGAACATCTTATATACTGCAAACATTCCGGTAGACTCCTCTACATATGTCGATCTCTTGCAGCGCTGTATCGATAAGAAGGCCTTATCAGAGGGCAGAAGTATACACACCCACATCAACCAGAATAGATTTAAGGCGAACAGGCTATTGCATAACACGCTTATTAACATGTATGTCAAGTGCGGAAGCCTGGCGGACGCTCGCAAAGTTTTCGATCAAATGACGGAACCAGACGTTTTCTCATGGACTGTCATGATTTCGGGTTATGGGAAGCGTGGGTTATCTCAGGAGGCTTTGAATCTGTTTAACCAAATGCGGCGAGCGGGCGTTGAGCCCAATGAGTTTACGTTTGCCAGTGTTCTTCCGGCCTGTGGGACCTCGGCCTCCCTAAAACAGGGCATCGAGATCCATGAAGAGATAGTAAGTGGTGGGTTTGAGTCTGATGTGTTTGTGATGAGTGCCCTTGTTGATATGTATGCCAAATGTGGGAGTGTAGAGAAAGCACGCGAAGTGTTTGACAAAATGCGTAAACGAAATGCCGTCTCATGGACTGTGATGATTACGGCCTATGCAAGGCATGGGCCTGTTGATGAGGCACTCAGTCTGTTTTTTCGAATGCGACGAATGGGGATTCAGCCCAATCGGTTTAGCTTTGCCAGTGTTCTTCCAGCTGTCGCCAATTTGGGAGATATGGAGCAGGGTGTGAAGATCCATGAAGAGGTAGTGAGAGCAGGGTTTGAGTCTGATGCGTTTGTGATGAGTGCCCTTGTTGATATGTACGCCAAATGTGGGAGCATAGAAAGAGCGCGCGAACTGTTTGACAAAATGCCTCAGAGAGATGTTATCTCATGCACTGCGATGATTACAGGATATGCACAGAATGGGTTTATTGAGGAGGCTGCTGAAGTCTTTCGTGCAATGCCTCATAGAGATGATTTCTCGTGGACGGCCATGATTGCAGGGTATGCGCAGAATGGGCTGGTAGATGAGGCCTTGGGACTCTTCATAGAAAAGCCTAAGCTAAACGTGGTTGCTTGGACCGCTATGATTGCAGGATTTGCGCAGAATGGGCGTGGCAAGGATGCCCTCAAGTTCTTTCAGCAAATGCAATTGGCCGGTGTGAAACCCGACTCAAAAGCCTTGGCCAGTGTTCTCCCTGCATGTGCAAACTCGGCAGCTCTGGAAGAGGGTATGGAGATCCATGAAAAGGTAATTACAAATGGATTTCTGTCAGATGGATGTGTGGTGAATGCCCTGATAGACATGTATGCGAAATGTGGGAGCATCCAGAAGGCACGTGAAGTGTTTGACAAGATGCATCAAAGAGACCTGGCCTCGTGGAATTCGATGATATCAGGATATGCCATGCATGGGTTTGCCAATGAGGTGTTCAAACTCTTTGAAGAAATGAAACATTCTGGAATTAGACCAGACCATGTCACCTTAGTCGGAGTTTTATCTGCCTGCAGCCGGACAGGCCTAGTGGACGAGGGCTATGAATACTTCAATTGCATGAGCAACTATTATAACATCATACCTGCGATGGAGCACTATAGCTGCATGGTTGACCTTCTTGGTCGTGCTGGGCGGTTAGATGACGCACTGATCTTTATTAACAATATGCCAATAAAAGCCGATGCTTCTGTGTGGAGTTGTTTGCTTGGTGCCTGTAGAATACATAACAATATAGAGCTAGGAGAGCTGGCAGCAGAACATGTTTTTGAGATGGACTCGAAAAATGCTGGAAATTATGTGCTTCTCTCCAACATATATGCTGCGGCTGGCAGGTGGGATGAGATTGAAAAGGTACGGAAATTGATGAAGGACAGGGGTGTTAAAAAGACACCTGGATATAGTTGGATCGAGGTAAATAAACAGGTGCATGCTTTCCTCGTAGGAGACAGGTCACATCCACAGATGCAAGAAATCTATATGGAGTTGGAAAGATTGTCTTTGGAGATGAAGATGGCAGGGTATATTGCAAATACAAGGTTTGTGCTGAATGATGTAAAGGAGGAAAAAGAACAAATTCTTCTAAATCAGCATAGTGAGAAGCTGGCAATTGCTTTTGGGCTATTAAATACACCCCCAGGCACAACAATTCGAGTTATTAAGAATCTTCGAGTTTGTGGTGACTGCCACACTGCAACTAAGTTCATATCCAAGATTGTTGCACGAGAGATTGTCGTGAGAGATGCCAACCGTTACCATCATTTCAAAGATGGACAGTGTTCATGTGGCGATTATTGGTGATGTTTTGTCAAGCAAGCCGTAGAAATAGGCTTTTGTGGTAACAAACCTAGGGGACATCATCAACCTTCCATTGATCACAAGGGACTGGGTTTTGTGTACAGTTTCTAATAAAACTGCAGTATTTGGAGATCCATTATATGATTTCGGCATGGGAAGATATCAGGATAACTTCATCAAATTGGAAGATGGGGTTCATTATATCAAATTTGTTTGCCCAATGATGAGCAGATAAATTCTTCCTGCCTAAACTCCATATACAAGCACCATCTTGCATTTAGAATGCAACAACTTAAAATCTCCCTTTGTCCTCCGTGACATTGCTCAACAGTTGATGCTTATAGATCAACCATTCATCATGGCTTATACTTTTGCAATCATACTACAATGTTTTCTTTGGAAGGGACATACTTTCTTTTTGGATCTAAAATTCGCTAACACTTGTTTGGGCATTGTTTGAAACTTGGTGGTATGAGCTACACGCAGTCCATAGATTTTAAGTATCTGTATGTATCTCCATCAAATCTATGATTATGATAATTAAAATGCAATAAAATGGGTTGCAAACAAAATGCAGTTTATCTGCCTTAAGATTTAAGCTTTCTTCCAATTATCACATATAATAAGTTTGGTGTTGCCTCCAGTCAAATCGGAACTTATACCTATAGTGGGAGAACTTTCCAACAAAGAATGATATTCCTTTTATCATGCTGTATCTTTGTTTCTCTAAAACATCTTGAGGCTGAAATACCATGTTCTGTCTTGAATTGGCTAAAGGAACCCTTATATGTCAACATTTTTTTTGGCTGGAAAAAGAAAACGAATCAGAGCATAAGATGCGCCCAGTGAACCAGATCCGTGGATACTCAATGATTATTTAGCTGGAGGAATTGGTTAGGAGGTTAGATCTGTGGAGCTAAAAGATGCGTCCCCTTACTCATTAGCCGACATTTGCATAAGCCATCGAAAGCACAAGATTGGTGGACGGAATTCACCGTGGATATTGTTGGACGAATTGAGATTTGCAGAGCAGATTATTGATTCGGTGCTTGCAGACTTCGTGGCACGCTTGGTTATCGAGGGAAAATATTCGTGGCGAAGAATCCAATGAATGTCGTGTCCCATTTGTTTTGGGGAAGATATTTTGTTAAGCGAAGCATGGATCGTTTAAATATTTATTATGTGGTCCAAGGTTGCCTTCAATGTAATCGCTCGACTTTGTATGGGGTGAATTAGGCAGGTACAAGGGTCGCTGGACATTCTTTGAATGATTAGAGTAGACGTGGAGGATGAGAACATGGAGAAGTAGATCAAATTTGTGGGGCCAATCCCCTTACTTCGTGAACTTAGGAGAAAAGTGGACATCGAGGGGTTGAGGCCCCTTGAAGATGTGGACAAGTTACCTTGACAAATTTGTGGGGCCAATCCCCTTACTTCGTGGGCTTAGGAGAAAAGTGGACATCGAGGGGTTGAGGCCCCTTGAAGATGTGGACAAGTTACCTTCAAGGAGGCCTTAGGAGACCACGTGGCATCATCAACTACCTTGTATCATTGCTTGTTGGAGAATTGAGGCTCCATGTAATAGCCATAAAGGGTATTGGTAAGGACCATGCGAAATGGTCACCAACTGCAACAATTGATCGAATTTACAGTCAGTACCGCTAACTGAATTTGACCGAATTTTATTGTAATTCTATACAGTTGACCAAATTTGATAGCTTGACCAGTCTGTCGTGAGAAGAGTTGGAACTAGTATCGTCCAAAGATTCTCTACACATAAAAGATAAGTATTTAATGTTTTGAGTAATAAGTTTTTGTGGTGTGATATGATTATGCAATGTATTCATAAAATTGTGCATTGAACAATATATTTATGATCAGCATATGATACAATTTTCTTTTATGCATGAATGAGATTGACGAGCAGTAGGCTCATATAGTGCATGCTATGTCTATGTTGTGTAAGTAGTGTTGCACAACAATCTATGAGCTCCTTGATGGAGCTACTCTAGGATGAAACCTCTTTCCTGACATACTAAGAGTAGTGCACGCCCTTGATAGTATGTTCTGGTGGAGATGGAAGACATCTAGATAGTTACCAAGTATACTTGGGATATGATGGGTGTTGTAGCATTGGCTATGATGTTAAATCTTCGTGAATCGTTACATGGTTGTGTGCACTATGCATAAAGTATTGATATTGCATTGAAATGTCAATATGATTTGATTGAATTTCATGATTATGCAATGTTGCTAACTAATTGACTGAACTTGACTTGTAGTAAAGACCATGTGCTATGGCCTACAAGAGAAGGATGACGGGACTTGTTATTTGGAACAAGTGATGGATGTGAAGTCAGCTAGGCTACAAATCCCATTGATATTTAGTGTTCGAGACGGAGCTGGATGCTCCAGCATAGAGAGAATAGTTGCAGCTCTATTTGTTGATCGTGATGTTGCATATTGATGATCTGTTCCATATCAGGACAAAAAGGCTCATTGTTAGATGCAGAGGAAGTTATCCTATGAGTTCGAGATGAAGAACCTTGGCCTGATACATTACTTCTTGAGATTAGAGGTGTGGCAGAGAGCTGATGGGATCTTCCTTGGTCAAGGGAAGTATGCAGTGGAGACTTTGAGCAGATTTGTACACTCTCATGAGAAGCTGTGCTTATTTTCTTTGTGAGAGCTAGTGTTCAAGATGCAAATCAGATTGACATCTGGGATGACACCTTGTATAGGCAGATGGACTAGCCTGTGAGTAGCTCCAGAGAGAGAGTATGATGCACAGAGGGAGTCTTGTGACATAGAGAGAGTGAGGGACTCATCTCAGTAGACTCACTTGATGGGAGATAACACTGATGGAGGAGCAACAATGTCTAGTTGTGCAGTGATATGCTATGATGTAGAGGGGAGCAGTCCAACTCCTGTATATTCCTACAGATGATCAGATTGCCGAAATTTTCACCCAACCTCTTCCCAAGGCGAAGTTTGTGTACTTCCAAGATAGGCTTGGAGTGGTGGAGAATGTCTCCCTCGTTGAGAGGGAGTTTGCAACATCAATGATATATTATCCATGGATTGAGAATGGTGGAACTCTCCATATGAGGGAGAGATATCTATGGTGGACATATCGCCAGACTGTTATGTTGTGCGTGGGTGCACTCCTCGTTGAGTTGGTTACCATGAATGGGCACACTCCTCGCTGAGTTGAGTTACCATGAGATGCATGGGCACACTCCTTGCTTAATTAAGTTACCATGAGATGAATGGGCGCACTCCTCACTAAGTTGAGTTACCATGAGATGCATGAGATACATGAGCGCACTCCTCGATGAACTGAGTTGAGTTACCATGTTATATTATGCTCCTCGATGGACTAAGCTAAGCTGACTTGTACTCCTCGATAGACTGAGTTGAGTATGACACTTCTCAATGGATTGAGTTGTGTTGTAGTCTCTGGGTTGGTGGCTAGCATCCCTTGTGGTTGGGAATGACTATGCTCCTCAATGGACTGAGTTGAGTTGATTTGTACTCCTCGATGGACTAAGTTGAGTATGACACGTCTCAATGGACTAAGTTGGGTTGGAAGACCTTTCTTATGATGAAGAGATGTTCAAGACAAGTCATGATGGCCGGATGAAGTTCAAATGTGTTCTAGCATGATGATACCTCCCTAGCCAAGAGGGAGGGTTGATGTTGTAGATTGGTGAAGCATCATCATGCCAAGTCGTCCCAAAGAAGAAATTAAAAAAAATTATTTGTGCCTAAAAGACAAGTCGGCTCCTCCAAGTATACAAGTCGGCTCCAGTGAAAGTGGATAGGAAAACATGAAGACTAGTATAATAGAGCGACGTCTCACTCATTACATCATCCAATTTGTGGAATCATAGCCATTTTAATTTAACCATTTTTTATTTTCTTCACCTAATTCTTCCCCTTAATTTTCAAACAACTAGTTACTTCTCCAACTCTATTTAACTCACCATTCTTGACTTTGCTTCCAACAGCTTCAATTGGATCCTGAAGATGGGTGGAGTGTCCACTCGAAACGCATCGATCATGTTTAGATCTTGACAGAGTGACAATCCAAAGATCAAACACAATGTTGATACACTATGAAAACATTCATGCTCAGAATTTTTCCTTACTAGTTTCCTCTTACTTGGGTAGAAGAGGGCTACCATTGACATGGGATAAGGGGCACTTGTATCACCCCCCTTATCCAACAAAAATTGCCCCCAAATTCGACAAGAATTTTGTCAAAGTTCCACCCCATTGTTGGGAACTTTTCCCCCAACGTTTTTGGCCCATTTTAACATGACTTAGATCATCGAAATTTCGAAAAATCATCGTAAGGGCTGGAACTTTTCCTCCCCATGAATGGGGTGATTTGAGTGCTTCTTATACAACGTAGCGTCCTTCATTTACTGCTACCATTTTCATGTCTTTTCGTTTTCTCATGATACCCATTTATACATGTTTCAGTGATTAGATGCATTAAATGAGGTTGTTACAATTGTGCGGCCTTAAGAACCTAGAACAAGGATACCAAATCCCTCAAATGTTGGAAATAGGTTGTTGGGCATGCTTTGACTTGGTCTAAATTAATTGTCACAAACTTTTTTATCTTTGAACACTTAGTGTGATAGATTGTGGGATAAAGGGTAATCATATCATCTCTTTATTCTGGTGGATTTTGTCTCATAATCCAATTGAAAAATCAGATCGATGAACTTCTACAATTTCAACAATTGTAAATTGCAATTCTAAAATACTTTTTATGTTATAAATTTACCTAAATGCTTAAATTTTCCATTTGAAAAATACAAACTATGATTTCAACCATTCTTCTTTCACCAAATTCCTATATATACAAGGCAATTGAATGCCCCTGAGAAGCACACATACACAATGCACATCAATTGTCCAAATTGTAAGATAATACTGACATGATTTGATGACTTAGAGTTGGAGTGACATGTGAAATCATGTATTGGTATGTGAAACCATGCACTGAACTGTGACTAGGGTTGACACTTGGCACCATGTATTTGAGCGTTGACCTATTGTAAATTATGTGTGTTGTTATGGGATGAAGGCAAGTGCAAGAACATAAAGAAGCAAGTATTGGTCACTTCAAGCATAGGGAGCTTAAAAAATGCAAGTACACTAAGCAATATATCAATTAATTAATATAATATTTTATAAATTAAAAAATCTTATTAATATCCATAAACTAATTTACAATACTACTAGCACAACCACATTTTTAAAAGTGGTTGATATATGTCAATAGCTCGTCTCATAATCCAATTTAAATCAAATCGATGAACTTCTGCAATTTCAACAATTGTAAATTGCAATCCTAAATTACTTTTTATGTTCTAATTTTACCTAAATGCTTAAATTTGTCATTTGAAAAATACAAACAATGATTTCAACAATTCTTCTTTCACCACATTCCTATATACACAAAGCAATTGAATGCCCTTGACAAGCACACATACGCAATGCACATTAATTGTCCAAATTGTAAGATAATATTGACATGATTTGATGACCCAGAGTTGGAGTGGCATGTGAAATCATGCATTGGTATGTGAAACCATGCATTGAACTGTGACTAGGGTTGACACTTGGCACCATGTATTTGAGCGTTGACCTACTGTAAATTATGTGTGTTGTTATGGGATGAAGGCAAGTGCAAGAACATAAAGAAGCAGGTATTGGTCACTTCAAGCATAGGGATCTTAAGAAGTGCAAGTACACTAAACAATATATCAATTCATTAATATAATATTTTTTATAAAGTAAAAATCTTATTAATATCCATAAACTAATTTACAATCGTACTAGCACAACCACATTTTTAAAACTGGTTGATATATATCAATAGCTCATCTCATAATCCAATTTAAATCCAATTTAAATCCAATTGAAAAATCGGATCGATGAACTTCTGCAATTTCAACAATTGTAAATTGCAATCCTAAATTACTTTTTATGTTCTAAGTTTACCTAAATGCTTAAATTTGTCATTTGAAAAATACAAACAATTATTTCAACAATTTGTCTTTCACTGAATTCCTATACATGCAAAGCAATTGAATGCCCTTGACAAGCACATACGCAATGCAAATTAATTGTCCAAATTGTAAGATAACACTGACATGATTTGATGACCCGGAGTCGGAGTGACATGTGAAATCATGCATTGAACTGTGACTAGGATTGACACTTGGCACCGTGTATTTGAGTGTTGACCATTGTAAATTATGTGTGTTGTTATGGGATGAAGGCAAGTGCAAGAACATAAAGGAGCAAGTATTGGTCACTTCAAGCATAGGGAGCTTAAAAAATGCATGTACACTAAGCAATATATTAATTAATTAATATAATAATTTTTATAAATTAAAAAATCCTATTAATATCCATAAACTAATTTACAATATTACTAGCACAACCACATTTTTAAAAGTGGTTGATATATGTCAATAGCTCAGCTCATAATCCAATTTAAATCCAATCGAAAAATCAGATTGATGAACTTCTGGAATATCAACAATTGTAAATTGCAATCCTAAATTGCTTTTATGTTCTAAATTTACCTAAATGTTTAAATTTATCATTTGAAAAATACAAACTATGATTTCAACAATTCTTCTTTCACCAAATTCCGATATATACAAAGCAATTGAATGCCCTTGACAAGCACACATACACAATGCACATTAATTGTCCAAATTGTAAGATAATACCAACATGATTTGATGACCCGGAGTTGGAGTGGCATGTGAAATCATGCATTGGTATGTGAAACCATGCATTGAACTATGACTAGGGTTGACACTTGGCACAATGTACTTGAGCATTGACCTATTGAAAATTATGTGTGTTGTTATGGGATGAAGGCAAGTGCAAGAACATAAAGAAGCAAGTTTTGGTCACTTCAAGCATAGGGAGCTTAAAAAATGAAAAGTACACTAAGCAATATATCACTTCATTAATATAATATTTTTTATAAATTAAAAAATCTTATGAATATGCATAAACGAATTTACAATATTACTAGCACAACCACATTTTTTAAAGTGGTTGATATATGTCAATAGCTCGTCTATTAAAAAAGGGTGGAAAATGGCACCCATCAACGTATATGGTCACTACTGGCATTTTTAAAAATGTGGTTATGTGGTTTTGCTAGTATATATTCACTCCATGTGACCTCAACTTAACTCCATTGCGATTGTTGAAAGGCTTTCTCATACCAATGCTAGCACAAAGTCCTTGAAGAGTTTGTGTACATTTATTGCTTATACACATATATATATGAACACACATATATATGAATAGATGAGAAAACACTAATTTTATTGTTTGTCGTGTGAATCTCCCATTTTAGCCTTTGCGAATCCATAAACATTTTTGAAGTTATAAATTTGTTTGTTTATTAAGAATCTAATGGATTGCGAATAAAAGCAACCTGTTTGGAAAATATTTTTAAATGTTTGTCACAAACCTAGCACCCTCGCAATGCTAATTTGGATAGGAAACATCCATAATTTTACCCAGGAACACTCACACTATCCAAATTTGGATTTCTACTGGTTAATTTGATGTTTATAGTGGAAATATGAATGTATTTGGGAACCGTGGTAATTTAGATATGTATGTAAACAAATGCAAATATGCAATTATATTTCTTATGATTACAATTCCTCAAATGATAATAATTCCTTGCAATTTAAGTACAACATTTCACAAAAATATATTAAACACAATTCAATGATTTCCCACAACAAATTCGATTCACAAATAAATACTTATCTGGAAAGAAAAGAACCGACTATCTGCAGACCAAGGTCGTTCCACCAAGCCATAGGCTCTGTCAAGCCATATCTTACTTTGACAGGCGACCTCGAGTTGGGACTATCAATCCACAAGAAGGTGTTGGTTTATCTAGCTACAACTATCCCTCAATGAAGGAATGGGGATCCCTTCTCTGAGTTAACAGTACCTCGGGCTCCCTTCTCTGAGATAACAGTACCTCGGGTTTGTTACCCCTAATTCCTTTCCAGGCTTGAGGGAGTTCCACTATTCTCTGTTTGGTTCTATGTGTGCAACAGGGTGATGGTGGTATGGAATAGTAAAGAGTAGTACATGATAGTATAGTATAGTACGGATTTCTATCTCAGGTGACAGGTTCTGCAATAAATATCTCAGCATTGGAAACCATCAGGACTTCTTTCTGACATGAAGGAATGAAATGGAAAGATGGTTATCTCTCTCTATTTATATGCATGTTGGAGGATAGACAAGTGGCATACAAGTGGACAAGTGGCATGGAGAGTTGGATAGGTGGCAAGCATGGGTTGGGTAGCTTTTCCCCTTTTTGTGGAAGGATAGTCCCTCATATCTTTTCTTTTTACCTTTAGTCTGCAACAACTATTGTTTTTTATATTAAATAGTGGAAATATACAAATTTACATATCTTGGTCACTCTAAACCATGCATATCCTGATTGTATCATTTTCATAAAATATTTACATTTTTATACATATTGGGGTAAAAAACGGGGTGTTACATTCCCCTCCCCCTTAATGTTTGCACCGTCCTCGGTGCATGTCACACTATCTACATATAATTTGTTTTTAAATAGAAGCGAGTATGCTTCCCGCATAGTATCCTCAAGCTCCCACGTTGCTTCCTCAGAGCTGTAATGTGTCCATTGAACCTTTACCTGCCCGATGGCCCTATTCCGAAGCAACGTGACTTTCTTGTCTAGGATACGTACTGGTAGCACCGGTATATCTCCTTCTGCTTCCACCTGAATCAAGGCCCAATCAACAATGTGGTTAGGATCAGGTACATAATTTTTCAATAAAGATACATGAAATATATTATGCACTTTGATGCATGCAGGCAATGCAAGTTAATATGCAATAGGCTCTATCCTAGTTAATATTTCAAACGACCCACAATATATAGGCGCTAACTTAGGACATATCCCAAGATTCAATGAACTTTTCTTTGGTCTGACTTTTAAATACACATGATCACCAACTCTAAATTCTCTTGTTATTCTGCCTTTGTCTGCATAACTTTTCTATTTGTCTTGTGTTGTTTTCAAATTCTTTCTGATCTTAACCATTTGTTCTTCCATTTCTTTGAGCAATTCCGGCCCAATAACCACTCTATCTGCTGGATTATCCCAATTGATGAGAGTATTACATTTCCTTCCATATAAGGCTTCAAATGGAATCATATTTAAAGATGCGTGATATCCATTATTGTAAGCAAACTCAACCAAATGCAAGTAATCTTCCCATTTTGATGGTTGATCCATCACATACATTTTGAGCATATCTTAAATAACTTGATTTACCCTTTCAGTTTGTCCATCCATTTGTGGGTGATATGATGTACTCATATTCATATTTGTTCCAAATCCTTTGAATAATCCTTTCCAAAAATTTGAAGTAAATTGTGGATCTCGGTCTGAAACAATTGTTCCATGTAATCTTGTGATTTCCTTCATATAAATTTATGCTATGTTGGCTTCCTTATGAATTGATTTAACCAAAATGAAGTGTACATCCTTTATTAATTTATCCACCACTACCATAATTGAATAATGTTGTTTGACTGTCGTGGGTAATTTAGTGATGAAGTCTATTGTCACCACACCACATTTCCATTCCAGAATTAGTAATGGTTGAAGTAATCCCGATGGATGTCGATGCTCAACCTTCACTTTTTGGCATTCCATACATCTTGATATATAATCAGCTATGTCATTGTTCATTCCTGGCCAGAAGTATTGGCTTCTTGCTGTTGTAATAGTCTTTTGATATCCAGGATGTCCTCCATATGAAACCTTATGTATTCATCCATTACCAACTTTCCTTAATTCCACATAATTAGGAATGTAAATTATGTTATTATTCATAAGGATCCCATCATGTTACAGCCTGTATCTTTTGAATTTATGCTGTAAATTCTCCTGTTGTAATCCTTCTTTCACCTATAAATAATGTTGGTCTGAAATAACAGCTTCCAAAATTTTTATTTTTAATTTTGATTGGCACATGCTAATGGCTGCAGCATGCATTGCATGTGCTCTTCGGCTGAGTGCATCTGCAACCTTATTCTCCTTGTATTTAATATGTTTGATTTCAAATTCAAACTCACATAGGAATTCCAACCATGTTGTTTGTCTTGCATTTAGATTCTACTGCTCAAATATATACTTCAGCCCACTGTGATCTGTTCTTAATTCGAATTTCCTGCCCAAGAGATAATGTCTCCACATTTTTAAGACATGCAATATGGCAACCAAATCTAAATCATGTGTGGCATAATTTTTCTCATGCTCCTTTATCTTTTTGGATTGATAAAAAACCACATTCCCATTTTGCATGAGTACACCACCAATTCTTTCTTTACAAGCATATGTACATACCATAAAATCTTCATTTGCATCAATAATTTTGAGAATTGGTGCACTAGTAAGTAATCTCTTCAACTCTTGGAAATTTTCTTCACACTTGGTTTTCCATTCAAATTTGACTCCCTTCTTTTGTAAAGATGTAATTAGATGTGCTACTTTTGATAGTCATTTTACGAACCCTCTATAATATCCATCTAGCCCCATAAATGATCTAACTTTTGTTACATTCCTGGGTGTATGCCACCCCATGATAGCTTCAATCTTATTGGATCCACTTCCACCCCTTCCTCGGATATGATGTGTCCCAAGTACTGGATTTGTTTTTGATAGAATGAGCATTTACTTAGATTGGCATATAACTGATTCTCCCTTAATATATGTAAAATTAATCTCAAATGCTCCTCGTGCTCTTCCACTGATTTTGAGTAAATAAGAATTTCATCTAAAAACACAATTACAAACTTGTACAAATACTTTCTAAATATGCCATTCATTAAGCACATAAAGGTAGTTGATGCATTTGATACTCCAAATGGAAGTACCACAAACTCATAATGACCATATCAGGTCCTGAAGGTTGTCTTGATGATATCTTCATCCTTTATCCTCAATTGATGATATCTTGATCTCAAATATATCTTGGAATAAATCCTTGCTCCTTTCAGCTGGTCAAATAGGTCATCAATTCTGGGTAGAGGAAATTTGTTTTTCATTGTAACCTTATTTAATTGCCTGAAGTCAATACACAATCTCAAGGTCCCATCTTTTTTTTCACAAAGAGTATTGGTGTTCCCCAAGGAGGCACACTTGGACGTATGTGTCACGTCCCCTCCCATCATACCAGCATGGGAGAGAACATCACTCTAATTCCGGACATCTAGTCCCATACTTAGTAAACAAACATTCATATAAAATGAAGATGGACATATGCAAATGCATAAATATTTGAAAACACAATAGAATTAAATTCTATTACACACCCATCATACATTCAAGATATTCATGTCATTCATCAATTAAAACAATACAGAATTAGCACATGAGAGTACTTATCTTAAACAAAGTAGTCCCTGAGCAACCAGCTATGCATCCGCAATGTTCCACCCAACCATAGGCCAGTTGTGCTTATCAATCTCTTGATACAACTGCCACCTCCGAGCTGGGCATGATTTCTACAAGGAAGAAGGGAACAAAGACTCACACATAGCCAAAATACACCAAAATCAGCCAAGCCAATCAGTAGTTGGGTTTATCAGGCTGCTAGGAGATTGAAAAGGAAGAATTACTAAGCTAGTGAGCTCAAGCACAGAGCCAGGGATACCCCTACAAGATCTATCCATCTTGGCACTCACAATGCCTACACACCTGATTCAAGGAAGTATTCCCTTCACTACTACACAGTCCCTCAGGTCATACCTTCCAATTCAGTGTTGTTCAAGGTGTGCATAGAAGAGTAGCTAGCCCTTTTGATCTTCTTGAGAGGTTATTTTCCCCACTAGGTTTATCAAGCCAATTCTGTCCACTACCACTCCAATACCATTCTATCACAGGTTCTAGCCAAAACAGGGATGCACATAACAGCAGAAATCACCATTGTTGGGCATGAAGAAAACGTTTCTACAGTGGAATGCCCAAAATGGTGTTTCTATCAGTTTCAGAAAAACGTGGGCAATCAAAACGAAATGGAAAATGGGAAGTCAACCCTAGAAGAGCATAATCGTTTTCAGAAAACGATTATGGGCATTTCGTGAGCAGAAAACGGCCTCAGAAAACGATTATCGGCATTTCGTGGGCAGAAACGGCCTCCATAACCCCAAAAATCGTGGTTGTCTTCCTCCCAACCATTGTGCAATACAAAACGCACTCCCAGGCATGGAAAAATGCAGGAAAATGATGAAAAACGTGATGGGGAAAGCCCAGCTAGCTCAGACTGCGCGAGAGAGTGAAGTCCCTTGGTTCAGAATGGCTTGGGGAGGCAATTCGTGGGTGTTTTCTTGCCCAAGGAGACAAATTTTGATTTCCCAGGTTGATGGCTTGCCCATACATGAAATTGGCTGCCATACCTCTCCACTCCCAAGGAATTAACTGTCTCAACCAACTCATGGAAGAATTTAATGATTGGTTGCATAAGCCAAAATGGGTAGTTGAGGGTTTATGGGTTTTCTCATTGACACATGGATTAACACCATTGGCTCAAGGGTTTGAATAATTTCCCTCCCTATTCCTTGTGAAATCATGACCCATCTCTTTGTTGCATTGCATAGCTAGTTGTGGGTATTTCATTAAAATTCGTATTTACATGATGTATTAATTTACATTGTGCATGCCCAGCACAAGAACCATATGCATCTATTTTAATTGCTGATACATAAAACGATAAATCAATGGCGGGGCCTTGGCCTTGAGCTCCTCACCATGATTTAATAATGATATTTACATCATTTACAATTTTCATGCCATAGGGTCAAAATGGGGACGTGACAGTATGTATACTTTCCTCAACAACTCTTCCAGCTGCATTTGTAATTCTTTCAATTCAAGTGTACTCATTCTATATGGTATTTTGGAAACTGGGGAAACTCTAGGCACCAAGTTAATCGAGAAATCAATATCTCTTTTTGGTGGTAATCCTGGTATTTCTTCAAACACATCTACATCTTCCTGCAATACTAGGAAATATTCCAAGTTAGAACCCTTATCCTTTTCTGGTTCCTCCACATGAGCTGCATACATCTGACACCCTTTTCTGAAACATCTTTTTAGTTGTACAACTAAAACCTGCCTTATGGAAATAGGCCTCAAAATGCCTTTCACTATCTTATGCTTTCCTTCTTCAATAAGACATGTGAGAGTCTTGTTATGGCAATCTAACATTACATGGTGTGCATCCAACTAGTCCATTCCAATAACTACATCGTAAGAACCAAGGGGTATTATGTTCAAGTCTACAATTGTATAGAATGCATTCATATCTAAGGAACACCTTTTTACTATCTTACTGATTTTTCTTTTAGTTCCAGTAGCCAACTGAACCATCCATGACTTATCATGTTTGATTTTCTTTAACTTAAATCTTTCAACCAAATTGGGATCAATATAACTATGACTTGCCCCTGAATCAATTAAAATGGTAATGAGTTGATCATTAATCTTACCTTCAATCTCAATCATATTGGATTGGTGTTCTGCCTGCTTGTTACCTAGAGTTGCGTAGATTCTGGGAATATCTCTAGCCACATCCTCCATTGTGCTTGCCTCCTGTATGTTATGCATAGTTTTCATTTGGCCTTCTCTATAAGGACAATTTTTGAATGTATGATTCCCTTCATATCCCCAACGTTTAAATGGGGTATTTGTCCTTTTTCCTTGGGACTCTGCATTATGTGGTTCTTTTGGGTTGGGATTTCTCTACTGAAATGAACTCTGTTGATTTATTAAGAATGGAGGTTGGGATCCTTTCTTCCTTTGATCTTGCTTATCTCTTTGCTTATCCCTCCAATATTTATGTATAGATTCTCTACCTCTATTATGATCATATAGATGCTTAGCCTTTCGAATGGCCTCTTCAAGGGATTTTGGTTCATCATATTGGATTCTATCTTTGTAAAACGTAGAAAGTCCACTTAGAAACCTCTATTAATTTTTAATTTTTCCTCCTTAATAAACCCCACATACCTCAACAACTCTAAGAATTTTCTTTTTATAATCCTCTATACTCATAGCTTCCAACTTGAGTTCAAAGAATTCATCCATTTTCTTCTTATAATAATGTTCATATAAGTATTTCTGCTAGAAATACTTTTTGAAGTGTTTCCGTGAAATTTTATTCTTGCTAATATGCTTCACTTCCACTAGTTGATCCCACCATATGGAGGCCTTCCCATGCATGTTATAAATGGAAATTCTAGCCTCCATATTTGAAGAGTAGTTATGCAAGAGCAGGTATTTCCTCATCTTTAACAGCCAGGTCTCAACATCTTCACCTTTCTTGTTCTCACCATCAAAAGTAGGTGGTTTAATATTTCTAAGTTCTTGCAACACTTCTTCCAAATGTATTCTTTTATGATGCCTCCTTGGAGACACTTATGGACTGCTGCTAGAGTCTTCTGTGGTATAAGATCTCATATTTTCCTAAGGTGGTGAATGATAATGTCCATGACCTCTAGTAACACTCTTAGAGTGTCTAGTTCTTACATGAGATCTTTTCATTGAACTGGCCTTATATTCCTTCTCAGAGCATGAAACTAATCCAACCTGCAGTTGTCTCTGTAATAAGTTCAAACTCTGCATAAGTTGAGTATTTAACTGATTATGCTGCTCCCAAGCCCTCAACATTCTCTCATTATCAACTTTACAACTATGTACTTCCATCCTCAAAATTTTCATTGTTTCCACTAGCTCTGTTGATTCTAAGTTGACTCTATGTCTATTAGATTATGTTTCTTCATTGCCTATATTGATATTCTGCCCTTTAGCTTCTTCTCTCAAATTGCCTGAATTTTATATCCCTTCCATCTTTACTATACAATTATATTTGTGTGGCACTGAGCTGTAAACTTGTAAACTGTAGCAACTTGCTACACAAATATCTGCAATGTGTTCAAATAATAAAAAACTGTTAGACAAACTCCTTCCAAAAATTCACAACAAATTTTATGCATAAAAACAAATTTTGGAAAGTTTCCCACTTTTGTCAAAAGTAAGTTGTAGAGTCTTTTTCTGTTAAATTTCTAGAAATTTAGAAAATATCGATTAATATTTTGGTTCATTGTTTTTATTTTCCTATTGTTACTCTCTCCAATTATCATACCCATGTTCAATACTTCTTTCACCACTAAGAGTTATATCTCTCTGAAAACACAATTTCTGTCCAATTTTACTCTCTTTTCTGTAGTTGCAACTATTCCGAAGGTCCACTTTTGGAGGCCTATAGAAGAAAAACAGTAAGGAATTGGAAAAACTTTTGTGTTAGACACTGATAGCCCATATAATGGTGTGCACCTGTACACTTTCACTGTTCGAGTCTGATGCTCTGATCAAAACTTTCAAAATTCTGAAATCACCAACTTTTAATTTCGGTCATTCTTCCCGACTTAGAATTTTTACTAAAAACTGCTATCTTCCAAACTAAAAATTTCTGGAAAAAAATCCTCTAATCAAAGTTGCTCAGATTGGTGAGTTGAACAAATGTCAAAATCAGTAAATTTTCTGGTTATGATTTCTTGGGCCACTTTTTCCTCCAATTTTTCAAAAATCGCACTTTCGCTTGCCCAAATAGTGGATCTTGGCTTTCTTTCAACCCCCGGGTTCACATATTTTTGAATTTGACCTCAAGACTCCAGATTCATCTATGTGCCTGGTTCACAACTACACTGTAACAATTTGAGCCTCAACCGGGTCTCCATCTATCCTCGGGCTACACACCTTCAAAAACCATTAAAGTGAAATTTATGTCCAATCTAAGTTGTATGGGTTCTTGACCCTCACTGGTGATTCTGTAGCCTCTGTTAATAGAGTTGAAATGGCACAAGTCTCATCACTTTCCGATCTAATTTTCTCATGTTATGGCCAAAACAAGATTTTGGATCCAAACTTGTTTTATTTTAAGTTTTTTTTAAACTTACGTAAATCTTTCATTTTCATGCAATCTAGTCTAGTGCATGAGATCACTATCATTTTTCGATCTCAGGCACTCGAGAATCAGCTGTGAAAACCCTGCTCTTTCTAATCTACACCCTTTAGATGCCACCCATATTGCTTTACCAGTTGTCAATGATAAGTGGTTTCAGACTCCAGAAAGAGTGCTTTCTTGAAACTGCTTTTACAAGTTTGAATACATCATTGAGGGGGTGACACATTGCAAGGTGGTTTCTGTCTCAGTATCATGCCCATCAGTTATCTTCCATGCAATTTCGCAGGCATGAATCAATGTTGGTCATCAATTAAATCACGATCTTTCGCGGTTGACATGATTGACGAGGGTCCCACCTTTCCTAACGTTGTTGTGCGTCACATCTTCCCATGTCACATCACTTCCTGTTAGACTGATAGTGGTTTCAGGATTCGAGAAAACTGGTTTCTTGAACCCGCTTTCACGATCTTGAATGTAGGAGAGGGCGAAACGTCATCAGGAAGTTTACCACTTCAGGTTCGTGTTGATTAGTTAAACTCTGTGCACCTTCATGAGCCTAAAATTCTATCAACCGTCGATATTGATCTCCACCATCCAATGGTCACCTGAGCACATGGATCTGATGTGGCTGGTTCGTGTTATCACATTTATAGTAGCTGGAGCTACCATATCTTCAGATCAGATTCCAATCCTTTTTTCAACTAGTCCTTTACATTGAGATGCTTGAGATCAACATCAGATGAGCATTCATTCCAGGATCACTTATGTTTCAGAGCAGCCCATTAGCAGTTTTTCCAGCCTTATGCCAGGACTGAGTCTCAGGAACTCATATTTGATGACCGATGTAGCCATTTTTTCCATACAGAGCAGTATGCAGTGCCCAGATGTGCATCAAGAGGTTTCCAGTTGATAGATGATGGTTCAGGTAGTTGGTACAGGTATATGACCCAGGCACATATATGGTTGTGTATTGGTTTATTATTGCTTTGTTGGTTATTCATGTAGCTTGATTTAGCACTTAGTGGTCATGACCTAGCGGTCTATTTATATATTATGGACTTGGTTGTTAACTTATATCTATATAGTCCTACTTGCTCAGAATTTATGAATTTCTTGTCTATACTCATTGGTTTCACCCTCCTTGGGAGAATGGAAGTGATCATTCCCACCATATTATGGCTTGCTAGTTTTGGCATCATTCTTCACTATCTCCATCCATTTGTCACCATCCAGACTCATTGTTTCCTTGACTTACACCTTAGCCTATGATATGGAGGATTCCCTAACTCTTGCCTCTTTGTTGGATAGCATCCCTATTTAGTTGTGTCTCGGCTCTGAGTTGTGTAAGTTGTGTTGGATAAAACCTGCAGCAGATAGGACTACCATCATTACATGTATGTGGAAACTATTGTATATCTATTGTGAAATCCCATTGAAATGAAATTCAAAACCTATGTTTCTAAACACAACTCTGTTCAATGCCAGGCATAATGAGTATAATACGAGTATGTCAAAATAGATTCTTTTCATGAAAGAAGGGCTAGGAATGAATGAAATGTAAACTCCCCAATGAAGGGACATGAAAGGCCTAATAAAAGAAATGGTTTTATGTATGCTAAATCCAATGATTGCTGGCCAGTGAAATTAAATGAATAAAAGGCCCAAAAAGCAGTGGTTAAATATATTATATATCCAATGGTTGTTGGCCTTAGACTGTAATGATTTATTCCTCATGGAGCCAGAGAGTTGGGATATGAGATGGAGTAAGGGAAAACTAATTATAAGTGTCCCCTAGAGTCTTGAGTTATGGTTTTCCAGACACCTAGTCATGGCGGATCTAGAAAAGATCCTCACAGAGTTGAGTTAGCTTGGATGTGAGTTGTAGACTTCTGTCAAGGTTGAATAAGCACTTCCCAAACAACTTATCCCATTTGTGAGACATTGTCATCCCCTGTGTTATTTTTATCCAACATACGCTTGAGTGTCCCTACATTGAAAGTATCATGGTGTTAGTACATTCATCCCTTATCCTTGCCTTTCATCCATCCATCTTCACCCACTACTAACAAATTGATCACATGCATGAAGTGAGTATAGTCTTGAGGTTATGTTCTGAGCTATTATTATTATTTATAAAGTTTACATTGAATGTCTTGTTTTAAACCACCATTGAAATGCTACTTTGTGTTTATAGTCTTACTATTTGAATAACTTATGAAGCATGTCATATCCAATTACACTTGTAGCATTTTGATGTTTTAGCCTGGGTCATATTATTGGTCAGTTTGACCTGGTCAACTACAGACATGAGATGTATTAGACCAATGATGTTAGAGATTGATTATATATGGTATTTCATTTCCCACCAAGTGGTTCCATGCAGCAGTTACAGGTTTCAGATGGTGATTTGTGATATTTTTACGATTTTGATCATTGATAGATTTTTTTTTATCTGTCCGGGCATGGTTATGATATTATATGATTATACAGTTATCCAAACGGTGTATGAGTATACATATTTAGTGCATTTGTATCTTTTGAGTCCATTGGAATACTCAGTTTGTAGTTTGAAGAATTTTCAGTTGAGGTATTCTTCAGTTTATCAGTATGGTGCAGATTTGCCATTAAAAATGGTCTGACAGAGCAGTTTGGTTTTCTATTTGGTTCACCTAGGGCTCTACAGAGGGAGTATGGAGTCCAGCCACTTGTTTTTTCTATATTTACATACCCTTAGACAATTTGGTGCAGTCAGATTTGGCCCCGGATGATCAGGCAATGAGCTACAAGCATTTTTATCTTTTACAGGTGATTTACAAAGGAATAAAAAATATTAAAATGGCTACAGAAGAATTTGATTTGGGCTACTAAGGCAAGGAAATGGAATGAGATTGATTATGATGATATGTGTGATGCTTCCCACACCTTCCAGAGCAATTACATCATTCAGTGGGGCCCACACACACTCTCCGGGCTTATTTTTATATTTTTATGGTGTCTTTGAGGGGCCACGATTTGGCCTTGTGGTCACATTATTGTACTTTGATGATATTATATCTTGTTATTGTGCCATGGGGACACACTAGGAGGAATATTTCACCTCCTAGACCCACCATGAACTTATGTTGTGACTTAAAGTCACATTTTAGGTGGTACATCACCTCCTAGACCCACCATGAGCTTATGTTGTGACTTAAAGTCACATCTTAGGTGGTACATCCCTCTTCTATTTTTTATTTGATCTATGTACTTTATGTTGAGCTCATCTCAACCATTGATTATAACTTATGTATCTTTTGATCCCAACCACTCATTAAAAAAGTGGTTAGGGTTTTGGTCTCTCCCATTGCTATTTATATGAGTGACCCCCCTCATTGTAAAGGGACTTTTGGCTCTGGATTTTTGGCAATAAAGAAATATTTCTAGGAAAAACTCTTGTGCCTTTGTTATAGATTGTTCTCGTGCTTGATTGTAGCTCTGAAATCCTATCACATCTTCATTGTTTGATGAGTTTCCATGATATACGTTTTGCTTGATGTGTGCTCTGTAGGAGGGCGATTTCATTGAAGGATTTCATGAGGGTTCTCCGGATCTCTTCACTGGAAGAGTAAAATAATCAGGGAGTAGTTCTTATTATGTCTTTGATCAATATTTATGCTCTTTGATTCTTCTTGCATCATTTACTTTCATTTCTATAAATCAATTCTCATAGAGGTTGTCATCTGCAGGAAGGAAGGCGCACTTTCTTTGGGAGAAAGTCGATTTCACCTTGGGATCTATCAAATTAAGTTGAAGTTGCTTCGAGGGAGTTGGAACATCATTGCACTTGAAATCTGCAAGTCACATGAGGTAA
Source organism: Larix kaempferi (assembly GCA_027924585.1). Classification (NCBI taxonomy): domain Eukaryota; kingdom Viridiplantae; phylum Streptophyta; class Pinopsida; order Pinales; family Pinaceae; genus Larix; species Larix kaempferi. Next base: position 18,838,390 of record BSBM01001023.1, read on the forward strand.
GTACTTTAGATTTTATTGAGTTATTCATCTATTCCAATTGTCTACTGCTATTTTCTCTACAAACCCTAAGCTACTTATCCTTTGGAAAATTCCCTGGGTTTCATTTCTTGGTTAACTAGCAAACCATTTCTGGGTCTTCATATTACATCCTATCCACGCGTGGGTTCTCTAAGGCATCATGCATTGAGGACTCCATCTGCCCCTTTTCCCTAGGCACTAGTCTCTACCCTTGCACCCTCCTTGGTTGGCTTGTTTTCTAGGTTGTGTAAACCTCTTCTGTTGAGCTTGCATACTTTGATATTGTCAGATCTTTCACCCAAGCTATGCTAGAAAGCCTAAACCATCAGATCTACTCTTCGGGTAACTTTCCCTGTTTTAAGGGTCACGTTTCCCAAGGCAGCTGATTTTGATCATTTGTCCTAGTGCTAGAATCCTAGAACCATTTCTAATTATCAAGTCACTGTGTCTAAGCACTCATAATCTAATCTTACCATTCTTAAGCCTCCACAGTGAGTTTTTTCCCTTAAATCTAGGGCTCATCACCCCTCACCTTACGTACTTTATTTCCATAGCTTGATCTGGTGATTGGGTTAGATCTCTCCCGTGGGGAGTAGATCATGGTCTCCCCATTTACTATTTGTGGCTTTGATAGTGAAAAGTGAAGAGTGCCTCTATTGGCATGAAAACCAATCCATCTTGGGAATTGAGGCCCTCTAGGTTCACCACTTTGGTTTCCTATCCCCTCTACCATCCTGTACATGATCCACCATTAGGGGCAACTACAAGATTGGTGATAACAGTTCACATCACACATTCTTCCCACATGGCCCCTCAGCGTCAGACCTCTTTCCTACGTGGCTCCTCCACATCACCCATCCACGTGGCTTCTCCACATCACCCATCCACGTGGCTTCTCCACATCACCCATCCATGTGGCATGAGTGGGGCCCGATAGAAATTTTCCAATTTTTTTTGTAAACTTCGCAATTATGTAAAAAAAAAATCAAACAATAAGGGGAAATTTCAAAATTACTTTGAAATTTTTCCTGACCCCTTCTCTGTCACTTAATAGAAACTGATTTCCCCATAACCATTTTTTATTTATGCCTATAACTTTGGATTTATGGCCCATACAACCCCAGTATTGTAAATTGGAGCTTTGATACCAAATTGTCACGAACCCAACATCCTCACAGTGCTAATTTGGATAGGAAACATCCATAATTTTACCCAGGAACACTCACGCTATCCAAATTTGGATTTCTACTGGTTAATTTGACGTTTACAGTGGAAATATGAATGTATTTGGGCACTATGGTAATTTAGATATGTATGTAAACAAATGCAAATATGCAATTATATTTCTTATGATTACAATTCCTCAAATGATAATAATTCCATGCAATTTAAGTACAACATTTAGCATAAAATATATTAAACACAATTCAATAATTTCCCACAACAAATTCCATTCACAAATAAATACTTATCTGGAAAGAAAAGAACTGAATTTCTACAAACCAAGGTCGTTCCACCCAGCCATAGGCTCTGTCAAGCCATATCTTACTTTTACAGGCCACCCCCGTGCTGGGACTATCAATCCACAAGAAGGTGTTGGTTTCTTTGGATACAACTATCCCTCAGCCAAGGAATGGGGGCCCCTTCTCTGAGTTAACAGTACCTCAGGCTCCCTTCTTTGAGCTAATAGTACCTCGGGTTTGTTACCCCTAATTCCTTTCCAGGCTTGAGGGAGTTCTGTTGTTCTCTATTTGCAGCAGGGTGATGGTGGTACGAAGTAGTACATGATAGTATGGAATAATACATATTTCTATCTCGGGTGACAGGTTTTGCAATAGATATCTCAGCATTGGTAGCCAGTAGGACTTCTTTCTGACATGAAGGAATGAAATGGAAAGATGATTATCTCTCTCTATTTATATGCATGTTGGATGACAGACAAGTGCAATGGCGAGTTGGAGAGGTGGCAGGCATGGGTTGGGTATATTTTCCCCTTTTTGTGGAAGGATAGTCACCCATCTCTTTTCTTTTTACCTTTAGTCTACAACATCCATTGATTTTTATATTAAATAATGGAAATATACAAATTTACATATCTTGGTCACTTTGGACCACGCATATATGGATTGTACCCTTTTCATAAAATATTTCCATTTTTATATGTATTGCTATAAAAAGCGGGGTGTTACAATGGTGGATCACCGTTTGTTAGAGGGCTAGTCCACCGGGAGAATGCCAACACCTGATATTCTAGGTAGAGAATCAAGGTATGGCCAGAAATACAATCATTACAATAGGGGCTCAATAAGAGCATCATGTCACTTACAAGAATTGAACCTAGGAGAGAAGGGAACCAATCTCCTCCCAACCACCCAAGCTACAACCAATAGACCATCTATTTGACAAATATATATTAAAAAAACGCAATAATATGTTTTGAAGGGAAAAAAAAGACAATGTGTTATGAACTCCAAATGAGTTATATCGGTTTCAAGCAAATAATCTTTCGATAATATACCAATCTATCACTCTGTGATGTCTATACAATAAACTCCAATTTTTAATATTTGTAATTACCATTCCCATCCAAGCAATCCAAACACTATTGATTCATCATCTTTGAGTGGCAATAAAGCAACACAAGATAGAAGGTGGAGAGAATGTAATAGAATCAGTGAAAGAATCAATGAACATGATCAATTAATCATTTTTCAGTTAGAGGAAAACAGATGACACAAAGAAGGTGGAGAGAATATCATAGAATCGGTGAAAGAATCAATGAGGGAGTGCCCCTAAACAAAAATTGGGTTCACTAACAACATTGAAGGTGGATAGACTATCATAGAAGCGGTGAAAGAATCAGTGAGAGAGTGCCCCGAAACAAAAAAAATGGGCTCGCTAACAACATTGAGCTGAGTGGGCCTAATGGTTAAGAACATGTGTTATCTCTGAGGAGGTCATAGGTTCAAAACCGGCGGGGGGTAGGGTTGCTCATTGGCCCGTTGTGACAAGGCTCGAAGGGTAGGTGACCCCCGAGATAGAGGCTCTCCCTTGGGATAAAGGGTCTCAGGACGTCTCGGCCCCTGCTGAGTCACAAGTTTCTGATATATTTGGCTTGCGGACTGTTGGATATACCCTTGGGAGGTTATTGTTCCCATGGTTGAAAAAAAAAACATTGAGCAGAAGAAAATTGTACTGCTGCAAAACAAGAACCGCCAATGTACATGGCGAGAAGGAGGAATAAAAACCACGAATTGAATTAAACATACAATGGTCAATTAAACAATTAAACAAATGTACATGGCAGGAAAGAGGAATAAAAACCACGAATTGAATTAAACATACAATGGTCAATTAAACAACTGCGGAAGGGAGGAATACAAACCACCATCTAGTTGCCACCATGACATGGATCAAGGTAAGGTAATTAAACTTGCTTCCCTTCATTAGTAGACAAAAATGAAGCCCTAAAATCTCATCTCTTCATTAGATGACAAAAATTAAGCCCTAAAATCTCATCCCTTCATTAGTAGACGATGAATATTGTGACTTTGTTTAATCCTATCCGTTGATAATAAATTTCTATTAAAAACATTGAAAATCGTGGCACTTCTCAAATAAAGACGCCACATATATTAAATATTTTTCTGAGGAACCCAATATACAGATGATGTTATGAAGTATAAAGCCCGCTAGATGCGACTTCATAGGAAGAATGGCATCTTATGCCGTCACTGCAAGTAAAATCACTTGGAAAATGAGTGTTTGATGAATTAACCATCTTCTAACTCCCCGATCATGGAGAACCAACGCAGCCCAATATAGCTAAGCCCAACACTCTGGACAGTTCTGTTTTTTTCACTATATATGGTGCCATTCACAGAAGAACAAGCTAACTTGGAAGCCTATAATCAACATGGCATTAGCTTTTAGCTCTGAGCCTTCATCCTAAGAAATGCATGTACTGGGAAAATGTAAAACACGGGTAATTGATATATAATACTCATGTCAAACATGTCTACTGTCAATATTGTGCAAGGCGTTAGATTGGAATTGACTTAGCCCTTTTGTCCAAACAGTTGTGTCTCCGACTTCTATGTCAGGCATTAGGCAGCAATGAAGGGATTGGTTCACAGTATTATTTTGATTGCGATTCTGACAGGATTGATTTGCAGAAAACCAAGCAGCAAAGCTGCAAAATCAAATGCAAGAATACATCATCTTAACCAACAGGCAGGTGGTAATGGTGGTGATGAGGAAGATTGTATTTATACATGTACAAAGCAGAATGATTTACACCATTACAAAAGCAAATCCAAAGCCGAATGCCAACATTATAACTTCTTTGCAAGACATGAGAACACTGTGTAAACAGGGTCGTTTAAACGAGGCTCTCCACATTTTGCATATTACAGACATTCCCATAGGCTTGTGTACACATGATTATGTTCATCTCTTGCAGGCCTGCATCAAGAAGAAAGCCTTTGCAGACGGTAAACGAGTCCACGCCTACATCAATCAGACTGGATTTGTAAATACAACAGACAAGCTTTTACACAACACGCTTGTTAGCATGTATGTCAAGTGTGGGAGTCTCATGGATGCTAGCAGAATTTTCGACCAAATTCCCGAGCGAGACGTCTGTTCATGGACTGTGATGATTGCAGCATATGCGAGACATGGGTACTATCAGGAGGCATTGGGATTCTTTCACCAAATGCAGCGGGCAGGTATTCAGCCAAATGAGTTTACTATTGCCAGTGTTCTCCCGGCCTGCGCTGGCTTGGAATCTCCGGAATTGGGTGTGGAGATTCATGAAGAAATAATAAGGCGGGGATTTCTGTGTGATGTCACTGTGAGTAATGCACTTGTAGACATGTATGTCAAATGTTGGAGGATGGAGAATGCACGCGAACTGTTTGAAAAAATGCCTGAACGAGACGTTATTTCATGGACTCTCATGATTGTAGGTTATGCAAGACAGGGTTTTGCCAAGGAGGCATTGAGATTGTTTCACCAGATGCAGGGTGTGGGTGTCCAGCCAAATCATTTCACGTTTGCAACTGTTTTGTCGGCATGTGCTGAATTGGCGTCTCTGGAAGAGGGCATAGAGATCCATGAAGAGATAATAAGAGGTGGATATCAGTTTGATGTAGTTGTCATGAGTGGCCTTGTGGATATGTATGCAAAATGTGCGAGTGTGGAGAAGGCACGCAAAATATTTGACGAAATGCATCAGCGGGATCTGGTCTCCTGGAATGTCATGGTTGCTGGATATGCACAGAATGGACATCTTGATGAGGCTCTTGAACTCTTTCTGTCAATGCCTCAAAGGGATGCCTTCTCTTGGACGGCAATGATTTCGGGATATGTGCAGAATGGGCTTATTGATGAAGCCCTGAAACTCTTCCAGGAAAAACCCCAAAGGGATGTGTTCTCTTGGACTGTTATGATTGCAGGATTTGCACAGAATGGGTATGGTTGGAACGCCCTGAGGCTTTTCCGACAAATGCAATTGGCAGGTATAACGCCGGATGCAAAAACCTTTGTCAGTGTTCTCCCAGCGTGTACGGAATTGGCAGCTCTAGAACAGGGTATGGAAATCCATGAAAAAATAATCTCAGGTGGTTTTCAGTCAGATGCTTTTGTGGTAAATGCCCTGATAGACATGTATGCAAAATGCGGGAGCATACCTAAGGCACTCCGATTGTTTGACAACATGCGCCACCGAGACGTGGCCTCATGGAATGCAATGATTGCAGGATATGCCATACACGGTTGTGGCAAGGAGGCCCTCAAACTCTTTGAACAAATGAAACTATCTGGCATGTGCCCTGATCAAATCACCTTGCTTAGTGTTTTGTCTGCATGCAGTCACGCAGGCCTGGTGGATGAGGGCTATCAATGCTTTACTTGCATCAATGATTATCATATTGTACCTATAATGGAGCACTATAGCTGCATGGTTGATCTTCTTGGCCGTGCTGGTCGGCTGGATGAAGCACTACACTTCATCAACAAAATGCCAATTAAACCCAATGCTTCTGTGTGGAGTTGTTTGCTTGCTGCTTGTAGAGTACATAATAATATAGAGCTAGCGGAATGTGCCGCAGAACATATCTTTGAGTTGGGCTCTGAAAGCGCTGCACCGTATGTGCTTCTCTCAAACATCTATGCTACAGTTGGCAGGTGGGATGACATTGCAAAGGTGCGGCAAATGATGAATGACAGAGGCATAAAAAAGATAGCTGGATGTAGCTGGATTGAGGTCAATAATCAGGTGCATGCTTTCCTTGGAGGAGAAGACAGGTAGCACACAAATGCAGTTAATCTAGCCCAAGATGGAAAGGTTCACCTGGGAAATGAAGGTGGCAAGGTCTGTTTTGAAGATGGCCATTGTGCTGAAGGCTATGGAGTGGAATGACTAAATTCTTTCCCACCACAGTAAGAAGCTAGTAACTGCATCCAGGGGTTACTAAATACATCCTATGGAACATCTATCAATTGATGAACTGCGATGATTGAAAATCCATAAGCAGATGGTGCAGACCTCCCAAGCCACTGTGAGAATGTGGCTGCCTAATAAATCAAAGAATTACGTTTGAGAGCTGAGTTTGCTAGCCCAAAATCAAAAGCATCAAATTGCCAAGGACATCAGAATTTGTGGTAACCTCACTCCGTGATCATGTTCATCTCTAAGATTTTTTCACATGAAATTGTTCTTAGGGATACCATTACCATCATTTTAAGAATGGACGTGGTCCTGTTGGAAATATTGGTGAGACCACAGAATGTAGTTTATAAACAAAGGCTTCCATTATAACAAAGTTAGGCCTGTTGTCAACCAAGTATTATTATCAAGGGACTGGTCTTTCTTTTCACTTTCTGATAAAGTGGAGTGCTCGGAGACAGAGAAAATGCTTTTGGCCTTGATTAGAGGAATCAAAATAAGTAACAGGATTTTATGTTCGAGTCTCTGTTTAGATAGGTTTATGAGGCATATCTCTTATTCATAAGATATCCAATGAGATAATAACATGTAAATGTGATATATGTCAATTTCTGATATATCATAGCAAATACTTTTAGAAGTTAGGCAGTAGGTTATCTTAAGTATTGGCCATGGCATCAATTCTGCCTTATGTTCATGGAAGTTTATTTGAATGCTTCAATTAATCATAGTAGCTTTTCAACATTATTAGCTTGGGTAGATAACGTTTAAGAATGCTTTATGGTTTTTTTTGTAAATAAAAAACTATATTACTGCATTGAAACCAAGTACATAACACTCTTATAGAGCCTTCAACGACTTACAGTTCACAGCCATTTTCATCAAAACAAAAGAGAGCCATAAACAGACTGGCCCCAGTGCCAACCCCAAAAACCTAGATACATTCTACCCGAGATACAACTTAGAGTGCTAACAGCCAGAACCATTCTATAATGCCGAAAGAAGAGAGAAACAGCCAAAAGCAAACGGTAAACCTAGAAACAATAGACCAGGTTCAAGGGGCAGCTTCTCCGCCGCTTCCATCCATCACCTTATGTTTTCCTTTGTCAGTCGACTCCTCCATCTTGTCCTCCCGCGGCTTTTGCACGGTGCTATGCTTTCGTCAGTTGCTGGGGCCAGCATGCTCAACCTCCTCCATCCCCGGATAGTCGAAAGACAGACCCAGCTTTTTGACAATCGCATCAATCTTGAGATGCATCAGGCATGAATCAGCATTGTGCACCTTCCAGGAACGAACTGGCTCCTCATCACCCTGGTTCTTGTTGAAGCTGGACATTGTGACATGCGCCAATAAGTTTTTCATGACCCAGTAAACCATAATCATGTGATCATAAGCGGAAGCTCTGCCTACAATGGTACCTGGGTCAGCCACCCACTCCTCGACCTCCCGGCGAAGGTTCTCTACAGGAATAGTCCTCACCGTGTCCCACAGCTGCTTCTCGATGTGGTCTAACTCATCCTGGACCAGAGAAGGAATGCGCTCACGGAAGAACAAAGCGGCCTCCTGGGCCCGGGATTGGGACCTAGTGACCCGACCCTTATCACCACCCATATTAACATAAAGTTTTGCTTTGCCCCTCGACCCTCCAGAGCCAGAACTCGAAACAGTCTCAGAGCAAGCACGGTGCTTAGGAGCCATCACCCTAGCGCTAAAACTATCCGGCGGACGAACTAAAGAAAACCTATCACAAACATACTCCCAGGAGACCTTACCAACCACACTTGGAAGATCGACCCAAAAGCACAAAAAAACTCTACCAGGAAAGCTCTCCGTTGCGCGGTGATATATATCCAGAGAAGTCATTATTGGCAAACCCGTAATGCTTCGCTCATTCTCTAACTCGTACAACTTTGCAATCATGGGAATGCTCTTCCCATTAACGATTATTAAAATGAAACTAATGACCAGATAAGGAGGTTGATACAGAGCAATCCTTTCTCTCTTCCCATGCCTGAACTTGTACTCACTCATGCTCATTTCGGTAGTGGAACTGTAGATATGTGTCATTCTTCGCGGGGCAGTCCCTGGTGATTTGACTCAACATTAAACCTTCCCAATCGCCTCCTGTCGTGATCGTGGGAAGGTGAGGCTCCATCAGTCATTTGTTTGCATTTTCGTAGTCGGTGTTGGCAAGGTGGCAGTAGTTCATGGCCCAAGTATCATGCCGATAGTCTTCCAAGGTTCCAACAGAGAGGGCCCCACCCCCAGTAATGCCTTGGCTGGCCAAAAGGTCCGTGGCCTTAATTGCCTCTCATCTGACGTGGCTAAACATGATGGCATTGTGACTGGTGACAAGAGTTCTCAAATGTTTCAGCCTGTGTAGAAGCTGCCAACTGGTAGAGATTTTGTCCGGGGATTGGCCGCTAGCCAGCTTCTTAGCCATGTGGTTGATTTCATGGGAATCTCCCTCCAGGATTGTCGGAAACCAACCTTCGCGGACTACCAAGTGAATGCCCTGAATGAGACCCTCCAATTTAGCCGAATTGTTGGATTCGAGGCCTAAGTAACCAAAAAAAACTTTCATGATATTTCCAGAAGCATTCCTGCATACACCGCCAAATCCCGCCACTCCCGGGTTACCACGAGAAGCACCATCGAGGTTTACTTTGAAAACCTGCTGCAAAGGAGGGACCAAAAATTCCGACTAGAAGGATGGCAAACCTTGGCTTTTAAGCGAAGACCCTCTAGATCAGATCTTCCTAATCCCCAACCCACGACAATGCGAAGTTCCCCCTCGAGAGGTCTCTGTCATTGTCACCCCATGTGATGCTTCTTATCATTTCTTGCATATTGTTTGCCAACTTCCTCTAGATCTCTTCTAATTCATGCTTTTTGTCCCTGAAAATACGATCGTTTCTTTCCTTCCAGACGTTCCACATTACCATCCCAGGGAAAATTTGCCATAATGTCAGAATGATCGGATCCGAGAAGGCTTTAGTGTTCCATTCCTTAATGGTCTGGACCGGGTGACCTCTTACCCAATCGCTTCTCCTAAAAATCATAGCCCTTGTATCCCAAAGCGAGGAAGAGAAGGAACAATTGTCCAACAAGTGCCTTGAGGATTCTTCAGAGAGGAGGCATAAGGGACAACGAGAAGGTCCATGGATCCCTCTTTTCCTTAGATTTTCGCTTGTCAGAATCCTTCTCCAGACAACCAACCAGCAGAAAACTGCATTTTAGGCCAAGGATTCATCCCACAAATCTTCTTCCAGGTGCTATCATCCCCTTCATCACTATTGATTCTGATATCATAAGGTTCCTTTATACTGAAAATTCCTTTATGATTGTATCTCCAACGGAGCTTATCAAGACCTAATTTGAAGTGAATAAATCGCTCCAGGAGAGTGGTCTCGAAAGCTCGAAGATCCTCATCATTGATTAAACCCTCCATCCATCTATGATCCATCCATTGCCTATGCCCATCTACCGGAACCTCCTCCCAATAGTTACAAACTTTGAATTTGCCTTCCACCATTCCTCTGGCCCTAATATTCTGCCACCTTGGATCGTCTCCCAGCTTAGGAAGTTGATTCCACGAGTCATCCCAGAAGTTTTCTCATTCACCATTATAGACTTCCCAAAAGCTGTGGTTTTGAACTAATTTTCGGCCAGAGAAATCTTTTAACCAGATATGGGAACCATTCCTTACCTCATTGAAACAGATCAGATGTCCCATTCGTCTGTCCCTGGCGTATTTCACATGCCAGATACATGCCCATGGTTCCAATTTATAATTGCACCATCTCCACCATATTTTGGAACCATAGACTTCACTTAGAATCTTAGGATCTCTAATGCCAAGGCCCACTTTATCCTTGGGCCTGCAGATCTTATCCCAACCGACCAGGGAAAACTTGGACTTCTCCTCCCTGCCACCCCAAAGAAAATTTCGTTGAATACTCCTTATTTCCTTTAGGATTGACTTTGGGGCAGAGAGCATCGAAAAGAGATAAACAAGCATTGCTTGGAGAACCGACTTGACTAGAATCAGACGACTAGGAAGATTTAAAGGCCTGAGAGTCCAACTAGCCAACCTTCTTCGAATCCTGTCAAGTAGGTCTTGCCAGGAGATCTTTCGAATGGTACCTTCCGTGAGGGGAACACCCAATACTTAGAGGGGAGAGATCCTTTTGCAAAACCAAGAATCCTCAGGATATTATGTTGGGTGATTCCAGCAGTGTTAAAGAAGAAAACTTGAGACTTATTAGGATTAGCTTCAAGCCCCGAGGCCTTCGCAAAAAGCTTTAAGCTATTTTGGAAGACTTGAGCTTCTTGGACTGAAGGGTGCCCCATTAACATGGTGTTGTCAACAAATTGTTGGTGCGTTTGCTTTTCCATCCCAGCGTGGAGTTGGAAACCTCTGATCCCACCTTCAACAGCTTGGCTCTACAAAATCCTTTTCAACCCTTCAGCCATTAAAATGAAGAGAAAGGGAGAAAGGGGATCACCTTGGTGAATACCCCAACAAGCCTGCAAGAGTCTGGAGGGAGAGCCATTAAGTAAGATGGAGAAAAAAGGTGTGGAAACCAGATTCATAATCCAGTTCACCCAGTTCCTATCAAACCCAAAAGCTTCCAAGATGTTGCGCATATACTGCCAACTTAGCTTATCATAGGCTTTAGCTATGTCCAATTTGATTAACATGCCTGGCTTCTTAGTGAGTTTCAGAGAATGAATAGTTTCTTGAACCAAAATGATACCATCCACAATTTGTCTTCCTTCAACAAAACCCGACTGCTCTGGGCTGATAAGGATGGGGAGCAGAGGAGCTTGTTTGCTATCACCTTAGTAATAATATTATAAATAACATTACAAAGGGCTATGTGTCTATACTTACCAGGGGTATCAACTCCTTCCTCCTTTGGAATTAGGGATAGGAAGGTCGCATTAAAAGCTTTTAAAACCCTACAACTCCTGCGGGATTCCTCCACAATTCCAAGAACCTCCTCCTTGATCATATCCCAGAAGAAGTGGAAGAAGTTGGTAGTAAAACCATCCAGAGCAAGAGCTTTCCCCAAAGCCATCTGGTTCATGGCCTCTTCAACTTCCTGCATAGAGACAGGTTTGCTCAGCAACTCATTATGGTCCCTGGTGGAAAGTCTGGGGATGAGGCGAGTGATTTGGGAAATATCATTGCTCTGATCAACCCGATCCTCCCTTAAGACATTAGCAAAGTGGTTGACTAATTCGTCTTCAATCTCTCCTCTAGTTTCCACTTGGATACCATCACTTTTTTTGAGTTTGAATATCTTTGATCTGTGGCGATTTTGAATAACAGTGTTGTGGAAGAATTTAGTGTTTTTCTCCTCGTCTTGGAGCCATTGGTTCATGGATTTCTGCTTCCGGTGGATTTCCTCCTGTCTTTCCCTAGCTTCAATTTGTTCCAGCAAGTTTTGCTCTTGCTCCCTTAAAGCTTCATCCCACCCTTCAGCCATACCTTTTCAGTGAGTATGCTCCAGATCCTCAATCATCTTTTTCTTGTCCTGGAAGATGTTACCAAAGTCTTCTTTGTTCCAAGTACGGATCTTGGATTTAAGAGCCTAGAGCTTTTTCTGAAATTGGAACATTCCAGTTCCCTCAGGGGGGACCAGATCATGCCACCATTGTCCCACCAAATCATTGAAGTCTTTATGCTCCAGCTAGAATTGCTCAAATCTGAAAGGTTTATATAGAACCGTATTTGACCAATCCCAATGAAGGCTTATGGGCCAATGGTCAGAGCCCGCGGATGGTAGAACACTAGCACTGACCTCACCCGTGCCTCGGGCGATATCTTCAGTAGTCAAGAATCTATCAATTATGGAGGCGACAAGGTGATTTCCTCCACGTTTGTTATTCCATGTGTGCCACCCATTTCCAGTTTCAATATCTATGAAAGGGCTATGAGCCAGAAGCTCCCTAAAAGCTTCTTGGAATCTATCCAGAACCCTCTTGCCTCCCTTCTTCTCATTGGGAGAGGAAATTAGATTAAAATCACCACCTACCATCCGAGAGCTAGAAACAACTTGCTTGACCAACCACCTCAAAAATCTGATAAAGGATTGTTTTCGAGGAAAGGCACTCGGTCCGTAAATATTAACCAAAGTACCTTTAACCCCCGAACCTAAGACAATAAAGCTAGAGGTAATAGAAAACTTATTGGCTCTCCAGTCCTAAAGGTGCAAAGAATGTGGTTTCCATAGGACTGCTAGTCCTCCAGCCATGCCTGAGGCATCCGTCGCCATTACTCTGCAACCCTTCCAGATCCTCTGTCCAACCTTCTCCATAGTTTCTGAATTGCATTTCGTTTCTTGTAAAAATAGAACATCAGGTTTCTCCTGCTTGATCTTTCTTGCCAGAGTCTTTAGTTTCCGCGGATGGTTACATCCTCGGATGTTCCAAGACATGAGCTTCATAGTTTGGTGCTTGTTGTTTCTCAATTTTCTTAGGAACCCCCTCTAATCATCATTTTTGTAACTTTTAAAAGGCATATCTTGGTCATTCAAACACTTTTATTACTAATTTTTTTGTAAGTGCAATAGTTTTCGTGTTATTTCCTTTGCATCCAGTTTCTTTGTCTATCACCTTCTGATTTTTGTCTATCATTTTAATTAATCCTAATAAAATTTGATTATGATTAAATGGAAGATTTGTTGAAAAGTAAGAAATTGTTCAAAATTACTTCCAGATTAGATATTGCACCTTTGGATGCTTCCAAAAAATCCAAGAGGAATAACAAAATGATAAAGTTTGATAAACTCATTGCTAAGTCTAGTCCATGTCAATCATATTGTTGAATCGAGTCCATGTCAATCGTTGTAGTAACCCCTTTTATCCAATTAGATTAGTGTTAGGACTTTATGTTAGTTCTTAGTTATTTGTATTGTTTATTTTTTCATGGCATCAAACACTAATAACTAACATGGATATAGTTTTTGCGGACAATCTATCAGTGCAGACACTAACCGATCTCCCTAGTCCAAATGGTTCGGATCTAGAACAAAAGAAGTACACAATACAAATTACTTTTACTAGAATGATCAAATTGTAAAGGATGTGAGAAAATAACTCACCTTACGAATGCATTACTATATCCTTGCTTGATGTAGCTCTTTGATCTCCGGATCTCCAACTGCAAAACAATATACCGCAAGGGAAACAAGCAAGTAGTAATAGCATATAAACATAGATCAATCTAAACTAGCAGTCAAAGAAGCCAATTCTAAAGATCTTACAACAACAAGATGTTTATGGAAAGAATCTACATTAATGTAATTATAAAATGTACACAGAGAGAGGTTACAACCGAGCTTTGACGTCGTAACTCCTTCCAAATGATCCTAGCCTCAAATATCCAAGCTCTTGCCTCTTGATGGATGAAAGGGAAGCAACTCTAGCAGAATTTCACTAGCATTTAAGTGCTCTAACTTCCTCCTCCTTGATCATGAAGAGGGGGTTTGTATTTATAGGCCTAAAAGAATAGGAGAGGTTGAGGATTTGTGGGAGAAGCTCAAGGGATCATCCCAAAAGCTAAGGGAATTGAATGCCACCTTTCCTAGTTCGTAGGGATAATCCCCCACACAACCAAGGATTCTAGAAGCCGCTCGAAGCTTCTATTTCTCCTTTTAAACTAACAGCGCCACACTTTGCACACTGACAACCCGCGTCTTGAAGGGTGACGCATCTTGTTGTTTGACGGACAATCTACCAAGAGCGGACTCGAGGCCTGATCTCCCTAGCTCAACGTGATTCTAGAAAAAATAGTGACAGAATATAAATTACTCTCCTAGATCTAATTGGAGATCAAGGAACTAGATGCATTTACCTTATAGATCGCTAATCCTTTCTCCTTGAATGCTGCTCCAAGCTCGATGGTCTTCAGATCTGAGCTGTAAAACCTGTCAAGACAACACAACAGAACAAGTAGTAAAATACACCTACACAATAATAAACCTAAGAAAGCAGTTAAGCAAGCAAACTACACAAGATATCATTAACACAATGAGATCGGTGGAAAGCACTTATATTACTGTATTAAAAGGGAAATACATAGGATGAAGAGATTACAACCAATGACTTAACGTAGCAACCCTTCTCCGATCAAGCCAATTCCAAAGCCTCCAAAGGAATGATGGATCTCTCAAGGGATGAATAGAGATCTCTCCTAAGCTAATTTCACCAGCAATTAGATACTATAGACTTCCTCCCCTTGGGATGGGAGTGAGCTTCACTTATATAGGACTAAGTGGATAGGGTAGGTTGAGATATGGTAGGAGAGAGATAAGGGATCCTTCCAAGAGGTTAGGAACCGAATGCCAGCTTCTCCAAAGGCGAGGGATAAGGATACACATCATATAGCTTTGAGAATGGGCTCGAAGAAGCTATTTTAGTCCATTAATTGACATCATCGCAGTCTGTAAGAGGACAACCTGCGACGTCGAAGGTTGCATGAGGACAACCTGTGACGACCTCTCAAAACCTAGTATAAATGGGTTTGCATCTCTTCCAAGTTAATGACTTAGTCAAGGAAACTTTAGGGATGTTTACACTGAGTCTCATGATGGTA
Organism: Larix kaempferi; assembly: GCA_027924585.1. Taxonomy (NCBI): domain Eukaryota; kingdom Viridiplantae; phylum Streptophyta; class Pinopsida; order Pinales; family Pinaceae; genus Larix; species Larix kaempferi. The sequence goes on from BSBM01001023.1 coordinate 18,853,465, forward strand.
AGATTTAGGTGTAATAGAATTCCCCCCAAAGCACGAAGTTGTTTGAAACTGGATAGGTGAAATGCTTTGACAGAAGGACTGGAAATGGCTCATCGGACGAAGGACACTGCTGCAGTACAACTGACTCTGAGTACACAGTCTCATATGATGTACAACATGGCTGCTGACGAATACATTGCAGATCCATGGTAGTAATGACCGAATGAACACAATCATGGCTACTAGACACAAGCGTAGATCCATGATGAGATGATAACACAGCCATGACCAATACAAATGTGGATCCATGTAATATGACTCAAAACAATCTTCATCGCAACCTAGGTAAAAGATGACTCCCCAGGGTCTTCAAGCCGAACCCGCAATGATACAAATCTATCCATGTGATTACAAATGTCTTGGCGTCGAACATGGTAGAAACCACTTGATTATCAGTCATTTACGTATACCATTAACAAGCGCGAGGGAAATCACTATTAATGTCAATGATCCCCAAGGTATCATAGTACATACCCCTGAGCGTGAATAAATGAGCTGAAGTCGAACGCTCCATGGAATCTTTCAATCAAGAGTCAATGATGTGAACTCATGTCGAAAGCGAGGTAACCTTCCATTGAGGCATGCAGGGCCAAGGTACTTAGTTGGTTTCTAGATTCAATCCTCGGATGATGAGTTGAAGTCGACAAAGATGAATCCGTCGAAGGAGGGTCATGATGTATCCCCCATCATCGACACGAAACATGACAAATGATGTTCTGAAGTAGATCGAATGGTATAGTAACATGCAGGACTGACTCAGAGTAGACCGGCATGATGGAGGGTGTTCTGACTGCAGAATAATGAATGGTAAAATTATTCTTGAACATGGGCATGGCATGACTTGGCAATATTGACTTGACGAGTATGACGCCAACTCCTAATGCAATGGATGATGGAAGCGTTCTTTGAATGACTCAAAGGAGTAACAAGCCTCAGGAAATAGTTGAAACTCGAGGACAAACGGATAATCCAAGTGCAGTATGCAAATGCAAATGAGTGCCATGTTCAAGAACGACTAGGTACTGCCACTGATAAAGGTGTAATACAAGAGCTTTACTTTTTCCCCATCATGAATGATGAGTGCCTCATGTGTTTTTTACAAGCTTGATGAGGGTAACCAGATGCTCGGTATAGCTCATCTCATAGATGAGTCCAATCCCAAATGTTTTATGAACCTGGGAGAGGAGGGGTTTGTCCCATGATGGGCCCTTCAATGCCGAATTTTAACGAGTCCATAGAAGGTAAACGCTATTGTCATTTCATGTTTAGAGAGTCTGAAAAAAACTAAAGAAGACTCCAATGTTCATTTTTCGTAAAGTTAGCCTCATCGCTCAAAAAGGGTAAAACAACGCGGGAGAGGAATCTTCCAGTCATGAATGGCTAGAGTATTCCTTTTTTGTAAATAGTGCTCTCTGGTCTGAAAAAGGGGTAAACTATCACCAGGGAGATGACCATTCAAATACTTTAACAAGCGTGAATGCGACAAGTTTGCTTGACAATCTTTTCGTATTTTGAGAGCCTGAAAAGAGCTTAAAGATAGACTTTGGGGGGTTCCTTTTATCGTAGGAGTTTAACGAGCCCGAAAAAGTGATAAATCGTAACTCGGTAACTTATTCTCATGGTTTTAAGAGCATGAGAAAGAACAAAGACTAAGCTCGTCATCTTTAAATAATTGAAATCTAACTAATGAAAATAATGTCAAAAACATTCAACGGGTTGTCCATACCTGAGATGATCGCTTCAGTGTGAAAACGACGCAAATGGAACACTTAACGTCTCCTGCACACTTGAAAACTAGGTCAAACAGTCAATCGGGTATTCAAATGCGGTAAAAATGATCTAAACTATAGAAAATAACCCAAAGAGCATCTAAATTTGAAAAAGAATATTCCCTTTTTGTTTATAAATAGAAAAAATAACCAAATAGAGTTACCATTGTTCATTTGCCAAATTGGGGAGAAGAAAGTGCCATTTGGAGTAGAATTTCACTTGCCGATTGCCAGAGCTACGAGCAACCATTTCATGAGCCGTTCGGAGTAGGTAACCCTAAATCTCATCCAGCATATTTCTAGTGGTTTAGAATTTCAATTTTAGTTCATTTCTTAGGTTTTTGAGTTTATTTTTGGGGAGTTTGTGCGCCCTCGGGTCGTCGCAGGTCTCCCTTACGGGAACTGTGATGAACCTAGGTCGTCGCAGAGCCTGCAAGGGTGTCCTGCGATGATGTCGCCATGTCTGCAAGGACGAGGTGCGATGGAGGAAATGCCCTTGTTAAACTCAAAACCTAAGCCAAAAGAAAAAGTTTGGATTGTTGGGGTGAGGTCTAATGATGTTTATATACTCCTTTTGGCAGGTTTGTGGCCGCCAACATGGTTCCAGAGTGGCGTGAGCGAGAACATGAGGTAGATGATGTGCAAGCTGCAAATGATCCGTTGTGTGTGATGGCATTGAGGAACTGTGGGATGTTAAAGTTCTTCCAAGTCCAGGGCATGAGGGCCCAAGTGTTACTACTAGAGCATATGATCCGTTGTTGGGATGCAGCCCAGTAGTACTTCGTGATCGAAGAGCATATACTTACTATAGATGTCGAGGACATCTACTTCTTCACTGGATTGTCCTAGAGGGGGGACAATGTGGCTCTTACCGGATCACGGGGAAGTGACCAGACCGTAGACGACTTGATTCTCCAGCACTGTACTCCACATGCCCGAGCCTCTAGTGGGAAGATTCCCATCAAAGAGGTACGAGATCGTCCACTGCGTGCTATACTTTTTACCATAGTGAGGATAGTAGGGAGCCAAGCGGCTCACCTAGCTACCAGGTACCAAATGTTGTATGCGAAGGACTGCATGTCTCTGAAGGTGTTCAACTAGTGTGAGGGACTCCTCACCAACCTACGAGATCAGCTGACCAAGTGTCGGCATGGAGATATCAAGCAGTTCAGATATGGATCGATAGTGATCTCATTATTATTGGAGCGGGTTCCCCTTCTACGCCCACGGGTGACTTTAGATGACAGGGATCCTAGGGATCCTCACATGGTTTGGTGGACAGAGGCGATGGCCCGCCATGGTGGTAGGGGTCCTATCATCGGGTACGGTCCTGGATTCTTCACCTGGCTGGAAGGCCAGCTACTCATGATAGAGGACTACCCGTATAGTGGTATGGATTACAGGGAGGATCCATACCTAGCACTACCCAAGGGAGCAGAGTGGGGAGACATCGATAAGAACAATGACCCTTGTACTTTTTATTTTTTGTATTTCTAATTTTTTTTGGGTAGTGCTGATGAGTTAATAACATGTGTGTGCAGACGTGGGTCCTTCATGACTGGTGGGAGTCTCTCTTCTCGCTAGGAGAGGAGAGGAAGCACTAGTAGTGCTAGCCATGCATGATTCCATCGTGGAGATGGACGAACTCTATGAGAACCTTACGAGGTTGACATTGGATGTTCCAGATGTGGCAGTACATGAGTTTCCGAGGCCAATGCAGAGGTATATAGTCGGCGTGACTATGCGTTTTGGTACGCTGCTCCGCAAGGTAGCGAAGGCAGTTGACGGCTTCCACATCCAGCAGGCGAGGGTTGCTAGACCTAGGGGTGCACGGGCCAGGCGTCAGGCCCTGTGATGTTATTATGTATGTACTGAGAGCTATATGAGCATCAAATTTTGTACTGTTGAAAGCTGTCAGGCTTCATAATTTGTAGAGACTCACTGAAAGCCATCGTGCTTCAGAATTTTGTATCGGCACTACCTTATCATGATTATATATATATATATATATACAGACATTTTTGGCGGATTTATACATTATGTATTTTAATGGATGAATGATTTGATCTTGTTTATGTGTTTGCTTATACAATGATTTATTTACATGTTATGTCTACTTTTATAGTTCATGAATATGCTCATGTGTGTGCAATGTATCAGTCTAGGATGAAATTGGTCATGGAGTTGGCAATTGTGTCCACGTCTCGTGGAATGTGCAGGTACTGTGGACTCGAAGGACCTTTCTAGAAGACGAACTCGTCTATAGAGACGGAGTAGGGTAGGATCGCGGATGGTGTAGACTCGGTTAAGATGAGAGACCACTAGTTGAGAATCCAAATGGATGACAACATGGTCTATACCCAAAGAAATAGCGTCAGTTAGGGTTCCAATGACTGCTTGATATTCCGCAGCATTGTTGGTTGCGAAACCTAGACACATTCCTCCTGAGATGATAAGCTCGCCAGTGGGAGAATAGAGCACGCAGGCTGCTGAAGCAAGGTTACAAGTATGTTGGCTGGCGCCCTCTGCGAATCCGTAGCAAGTTGCCATCTGCACACGTAGACAGAACAAGGTATAAGAAACGAAACAAGACCTAAGCACGCAAAAACAAAGTGTCACACCACACAAAACACACATGCCATGTACAGTATATACAAAGTACTTATGCATGAAATACTCAGGCATAGTACCTCTTCAGGTAAATCCCATTGCGGGGTTCACCTAAAGATATCCCATCGTAGTCTTCAAGCTCGTAATCTCCCTTCTCTAAGATGTGCTTCACTATGTAGGGTCTATGCCACATGGACTCAAACTTTCCTGCACCCAGCTTATCATGTCTTTGGTCGTATGTAAGGACCAAATCTCCTTCGTTGTAGACGCGAAGTTCTATCGACTTGTCGTACTTCGCTTTGATGCATTTCTTATGAGCCTCATTGGCAAGAGCGGCATCATGGTGAGTCTCGTCGAGTTTAGCTAGGTAGAGGAAGCGTTCTTCCTCGACAGTAGTGTTGGGAAGAAGTTCAAGTGCGAGTTTGAGGGATGGAATCTTGCACTCAATCGGTAACAACCTCCAATCCATAAACTAATTGGAAAGGGGTAAATCCACTGGCAATCTTAACAGAAGTTCGATAAGCCCATAGTGCGGAGAAGAGTATATTATGCCAGTTGGACTTGTGCGTACCCATCATGCGTTGGATCATGGTTTTCAAGACCTTGTTAATGGCCTCTACTTGTCCATTGGACTGTGGGTAGTACGGTGTTGAGTTTTCATGGAGAAAACCCAATCTAGTGCTCAACTCGTCAACCATGTGGTTCATGAAATGAGAGCCATGGTCGGTAACTATCGCTTGAGGAACTCCAAACTGCTCTATAACATGATTAAACATGAAGAGTGCGGCAGCTTTGCCGTCGTCCGTGTCTGTAGGCATAGCCTCGGCCCACTTTGTAAAGTAATCCACAGCTACGATGACATAACCATGCCCCCCGGCGGAGGTAGGCTTACAATGCATGAAGTCGACGCCCCATTTAGCGAAGGGGCCAACGACAATAATCGGGTGTAATGGGGCGGGGTGGGTGCGCTTCTTAGTTTGGAAGTGCTGGCATGGAGGATATTTTTTTACGGCCTCGATACAATCTTTGAAGATAGATGGCCAAAAATATCCTGCGCGAATTATCTTCTGGGCTGTAGCCATCCCAGAGAGATGACCGCCACACGCCCCAACGTGACATTCATTTAGAACGTGTTCAACCTCTTCATGAGTGAGACAACGTTGAAGATAGAATCGATACCACGACGATACAAAGTATCACTAATGATCAGATAATACTTTGCATGGTGGCATATTCGACGGTGGTCGTTGCGCGAGATTTGAGGGCTGAAACATTGGTTTTGAAGATATAAAGTGATATCTCCATAACACGGATCAGACGTGCTGATGAGGAATAATGATTCGTCCGGAAGAGAATCATTGGGCTCAAATTCGACATCAGGACGGGTTAGATTGCAAATCAGCTCAGCAAACACCAAAGACTTTTTAGACTTAGCCTTTCCAAAAAGGAGATCGAATTCCTACAGTGTCATGATCCAGCGTGAATACTTGCCCCCAAGCACCTGACGTGTCAAAACATGGTACATGGGGTTCGAATCGGCGATGATGGTGGTGGTGCGGAGCAAGATGTAATGTCGGAACTTTTTGAAGGCAATGACTGCCGCTAGAGCGAGTTTCTCGACATGTGAATAATGAGTTTGGTGTCAATGAGACCCTTACTTGCATAGTATATCACATGCTCATGGGCGTCGTTGTCTTCTTGAACCAAGACCATGGCGATCGTGGTGGCAAAAGCATCAAAATAAAGGATGTAATCCTTATAGTAATTAGGCGACTAGAGCACAGGGGCATGCGTGATGGCATGTTTTAAGCTTTCAAAAGATTGTTGAGCTTGGTCGTCCCAAATGAACAGGACGTCTTTCTTCATCAATATCATGTAGCCTTGCCTCTTTTGCGCGAAATTATAGACAAAACATCTTAAGTAAATTTCCTTCCCTTGCAAACTTTGAAGTTTCGTTATGTCAGTGGGAGGCGGGAGAGCGACAATGGCTGCCACCTTCAGGGGATCAATGCGGATCCCATCTTTCAAGACTATGAAACTGAGGAGGCATCCAGACTCGATGCAAAAGATACACTTGTGAGGGATCAAGCAAATGTTATATCGCCTGCATCTAAAAAAAACATTCGTCAAATGATCAATGTGGAACTCACGCTGTCGTGAATGGGCAGGTAAATCATCCAAGTAGGGTTCCACAAAGTCCTTCACGTCATGAAAGGCATACGACATGGCCCACTAGAATGTGGCACCATCATTTTTAAGACCAAAAGGGAGCTTGCGATAAGAAAACGCACCCCAAGGGAAGATGAAATTTGTCTTGTGTTGATCAATCGGGTGGATCTCAATCTGGTTGTAGCCAGAAAAGCCATCCATAAAAGAAAAAATGACACTTCCAGCACAGTTGTCGATGATCTGGTCGATAAGCCTTGTTGAGATCCCGATAATCGATGCAGACACGAATGGTACCCTGCTTTTTAGCTATAGGGACGATGTTCGAGACCCATTATGTCAACGGGACAGGGTAAATAAAACCATCTTTCAAGAGCTTCTCAATCTCTACCTTGATTGCCGTAGTCTTTCGGGGGTGCACCGGTCGCAACTTTTGTCGGACTGGTTTGGCGTCAAGATAGGTTTGAATTGTGTGTGAAACAATAGCAGGGTCTATCCCGAGCATCTCCTCGTAAGTCCAAGAAAATACGTCTTGAAATCACTTGAACAAGGCCGTGAACGTTGTGATTTATTCAAGGGAACACTTCTGGCCTAAACGAATGTGTTCCACTAAACCAGGATTAACCGATATGTCGACCGAAATGGTAGGCTCAATGTTGGCCAAGTTGCCTTCAGAGTCCGTTTGACATGTGAGTATCGAGGACTGAGAGCAAGAGTAGACATCCGGTGTAAAGATGGTGGAAATGCTATTCTCCACAGAGTCCAATGAAGGAAGGAAAGATGACCAATGATGGAGGGCTTCCCATGGAGGGTCATCCCCACTCATGATTTCCATAATGGACTCATCGGAATGAAAAGTCCGGAGTAGAGGGTCGGGTAGGGATGTTGTCCGCTATAGAGAACAGGAGGTGGAGGCTGTCACGTCCCCCATTTTGACCCTTATAATATTTTGGGCTATAATGTAAATAATATATGCATATTATGTATGATTCCTAGCGTGGAGCTCAAGGCCAAGGCCCTGCTAGTGAATGCTCGATCTAGAAGAGGCAAGTATTTGATATTATGCTACCCATGTGCTAGTGAACCATGAGAATTGTAAATATGAATTTTAATATAAATGCCCACAACTAGCTATGCAATGCAACAAGAGATGAGGGCATGATGTTACAAGGAATTGGGAGGGAAAACATTCAAACCCTTGGATCCAATCAAGTCAAGCCAAGTGTCAATGAGAGAACCCATCAAACCCTCAACTACCCATGTTGAGTTTTGTACCCAATCATTGATTTTTCCCAATAGTTGGTTGAGGTAGTTAATGCCTTGGGGAATGGGAGGTATGGCTATCCAAATTCGAGTATGGGCAAGCCACCCTGCATGGAAAAACGTGTTTGGCTTCTTGAGCAAGAATAGAGCCATGAATTGCTCCCCAAGCCAGGACCTATCAACCAACTTTTCCCTCTCACGAGTTTGGAGCTACTTGGGTGTTTTCCTCATTGGTTTTACTGTGTTTACCTTCATTTTCCTAACTGAGAAGGGCGTTTTTGTTGTGTCTAACAATGGAGAAAAGAGTAAAACGATTTTGGGGTTTTTAGAGGCCGTTTTGGCCCACTGTATGCTCATACATATGTGGGGGAAATCGGTTTTCTTCCCTGGGGTTGGATTCCTCTTCCCACAATCCGTTTTTGGTGTGCCTACGTTTTGGGAAAACCCCTGTCCATCTAGTTCCTAAGTCCCACTGCTGAAAGTGTGTTCCAGAGCCCATATCTGAGTTTGGTGTGCAAGAGAATGCTGGGGTTGAGTTGGGTATCCATTGCTTTGGGCTGAGCTGAGCTTGAGAGACCCAATTTCCTTGTAGATATCATGCCCAGCTTGGGGGTGGTCTCTGAGTGCTGAAATAATAGAGGCTGGGCAGAGACCTATGGTTGGGTGGAATGTTGCAGTGACATAGCTAGTTTCTTGGGACAGCATTGCATCAAGATGAGTATTTTATTTTGTATTTACTTCTGCAAATGTATTAATTTGTTGATTGTGTTAAATTGAATGACAGTCATGTAATATGTGTGTGGATGAGTTTTCCGTTGTGCATGTTTGTTTGTTTTCCATCTGCACATATCTCTTGTATTGCCAAGAATCTAATGAATGGGCTGAGTTTTATGTAAAAAGCCCAAATTTTGGTATCATGTGCCCTTCATTGAATTGGTTAGATGGAGGGTATGTGACAGAGGCCACGGTTAAGTGGTCCTCCGGGGCTGACTGGATGGCCTCGTAAGTAAGTTTGGTGGGTGAAAGAGGCATGGTATCTCCAATCAGGGGTGTTGTGGCTTCATCAGGTACAATCCATTAATCAGTAGAGTGGGGAATTGATGAAATCTTCAAGGAGATCATGTTCACCATGGCAACATGATTTGAAGGATCCGAAGTAGGAAAAACGCCCATAAGGGATGAGGATAACCCCCACGCTCTCATATGGGTGCGAATATTGTCCAAGTAATGGAACATTATCGCCCAGGTGAGTAGCGGTGTCAGGTGCATAGAAATCCAGTTGGTCGACAGTAACAATTCAACCTTGATGGGGGAATTGTACTATGTGGAAGACAGATGATGCGACCATAGTCATGGCGTAAAACCAATTACGACCAAGCAAAATGTTATAATCTAATGCGGAAACGACCACTTCCATGTTAATGGTTGTGGTATTGCCCCCCAACTTGACTGCTAAATCTTGTAACAACCCATGAGGTTGAAAGCCATGTCCGTCGAATTCTTTCAAAGTGGTAGGAGAACGTTTCAACTCGGGAGATCCAATGGCTCTCCAACATGAGATCGACATGACTAAAGTAGAGGCACCTTCATCCAAGACGGTACGATGGATAGTCTTCCCAGCAATGTTTGTGGCAACTTGAAATGCCAATTGATGGGAGAGCCTCGGTTTAAAGTATTCCAGCCGAAACATGATGGTATTAGACAAATCCGGATCAACCGCGTCGATGGTAGCGAGGAGAGTCTTGCGTTGATTAGGACAGTTTTGTAAGACCTCTAGTGTCGACATAGCACAAGGAGCTTGTGTCAGGTCCTCTACAATATTGTAGGTCTGAGCATCCCGAGTGTTGGGATTGAAAATGGATTTTCTAACCGTGCTCTTGGGTGGACGCAACACTGACTCGAAAGAAGGATTCTCAATGGTGAAAGAAGCAGATGGTATGGTGACATCGGGAATCGAAGTGGAAGTTTTTTCAGTATTACTTCCAACGGGTTCTTTCGGCGAGATGGAGTCATACGAACGAGAACGGGTGTTCAAGTTGACGGTCTCACTACACATCATGAGAACATGTGCGGTGGAGGATGCCTCTCCCTGGGAAGGAGAGGATTGTGCGATCAGTTGTTGGTTTTGAGCGGGGAAGGGATCTTTGAGAATTGCGGTAGTAGATTTTCCTTTGAGAAACTTCTAAACTTCATCTCGGTCAGTACATTCTTTTGAGAAATGGTCATCACCGCACAACAAACAAGGATACTTCAACTTTATTTTCTGTTTGGTGTCTTCCTGAGTGGGTTTGTGCTCCTATTGGTTAGAATATTTCTTAGGTTTCCCTTTATTCTTCTTCTTATCGCCGGACTTCTGAGATGAAGCTGATTTCACAGAATTCACCTCTTCGATGGAGGCAGGAGCAATGGACTTGGTAGTGTTGTTGCTAACCTATGGTGGTGATGGGGAAGAACCTTGGGGGTTCGACGAGCCACCAGTTTGAATAGAATTCTAGGAGGAAAGGGAACCAATGATGCCATCATTTTGTGGTCCCTTGGGTGGTTTCACGGGATTGTACGTCAGGCGAGGTGCGTTAAGAACAATTTCATATAATGTGCTGGATTGAGCATAGACCAAGTCTAAGTAATGGGCACATGAAATAGCCTGTTCCTCAGTGACAGCTCCTCCCATAGCTATGTCTCGAGCTACGACGGGTAAAAGTGACTTCGTAAACCAGTCAGCTAAGAGTTGGTCGGGAATATGAACCTTAATGAGACGTCATCTCCGTTGCCATTCATGAATATGATATGAAATATGAGTGGCAGTGTTCTGGCGAAGAGAGGTCAATAAGTCCATACCAGTCTCATAGCGAATGGGTAATTGGAAGTGGGTCAAAAATGACATAGCAAGAGATCGAAAATATGGAAAAGAATTAAGTGGCAACTCAATGTACCACTTGGCAGCTGGGCCGGTGAGAGTTCGTTGAATTAACCTAAGATGGATCGAGTCATCCATCAAGGAGTTGGATGAACACCATAAATGGTATGTCATCACATGGTTTTTGGGATCCTCACCAGGCTTGCCATCAAATTTGGGGATATCTTATGGTAATTTAACCGGAATGGGTGGCCAGTTATGCCCATGAAAAATGGGGTCATTCATCAGACGAGACAAGTCGGGTAAATCCAAAGTAGCCAAAAAGGGCAGATGTTGGTTCAGCTGGGGGTACTGATAATATTGATAAGGCATGTATGAACTGGTAGGACCTTGAATCGACTGATTGTAAGGTGTTCCCGGGGGAAACTGACTATAAGGGGGTGTGCCGCCTGGACTATAAGTAGGTCCACCACCATAAAAAGGTGGTCCATTACCAAAATAAGATGGCCCATTACCATAAGGTGGGGGGCCGCCATCGTTGTCGGGAGGGGATGGGTCGCCTCCAAATGGTGGGGATCTGCCACTGCCGCCAGTATAGGATGGGCTGCCACTGCCTCCATCGGGAGGAGGTGGGGGTCCTCCACCACCATCGGATTAGGGTGGGCCTCCACCACCTCCGCCATCGCCAGAAGGGTAAGGGCCTCCTCCGCCACCGCCACCATAGTAGGGTGGTCCTCCACCACCACCACCATAGTAGGGTGGTCCTCCACCACCACCACTAGGATGGGATGGTCCTACGCCACCACCACCGGGATGGGAGGGTCCTCCACCACCACCACCAGGATGGGAGGGTCCTCCACCATGAGGTGGGGGTCCACCACCACCGGGGGGGTGGCCCTCCGCCTCTGCCTGAAGAGGAAGAGCCCCCACCTCCGCCGCCAAGGGGGGTGGGTCGTGATGGCCATAATGAGGTGGTCCTCTGCCGGAAGGTAGAGGTCTTCCTCCTCCAGAGTTGTGTGTCGGCCCACCGCCTCCATTGGGAGGTGGGTGTGGACCAAACGTGGGTGGAGGGACTTGAGGGACTATAGGTGGGGGTCCATGTTGTAAAACATTCTGCTGTCCCCATAGATTGTATGGATTTATGGGGTAGTGTACCCCGTAGAGTATGTTTCCAGGATTAAGTTGTCCTGAAACAGGGTTAAGATAACCTGGATACGCTTGAATCGATGGTGGTTGAATTACATTATATGGTCCCCCGACATGGGATAATCCCATAGTGGATGGTCTAGGAGGTAAGGAATTTCCAACGGAAGGACCGATGGGAACTCCTCCCTCAGTATTATAGTTAAGAGACGGGGGTTTCCCCCCAGCAACAATCTGCTGACCACTAAGTAAAGGATGACCCAATACGGGTTGCTGATTATCTACCGTAGGATTAACATTACCCGCAAGGAAGGTGGGGGGTAAGGAGTACCCTCCCCGCGAAGTTTGGGGTGGGGAAGGAGCAGGTGATGCAACCGTGGTAGTAACAGGTGTGTTGGAGTCGTTAGAGGTATTAAACTGGTCTCCTATCTAGGGGATGTATGTGCAGGAAGTGATGGTTGACCAGTTTCAGAAGTAGTCATGTGTTGTGTGGCTGATTTCGGTGAATCAAAAGATAAAGAACGACCTGGGATTGGTCGATAAGGGGGTAATGTCGGGTCTTCGACCCTTCGTTGGAGACTTGATCTCCGAAGTTCCTCATCCATAGTGCGAAAGGGGGTTAATTGATCACGGTAATATGCTAGAGGGTCGTTCGGAGTAGTCCCACTGGGTGGGGATGCAATGAAAAAATGGGCCACTGGGTGGCCTAGAGAAGATGTCCAATAAGCCGTTGAAGGACCAACAGTTGTTGTGGGGTCGTCCTGGGGCGGATTTATCCATTCCAATGATCTAGGATCCCCCGTTAAAACTGGAGGTAGGTCTTGTGAAGTGTAAGTTTGTGCCTCTTCACCCTACGGGGGGTTGGAGACATGTGAATCTGGAGGGGTATGATGAAACATGAGTCCTCCAACGTTCAAAGTAGGGTTTTCCAATTCATGTGACCCAACCCTCGCTTGTGGGTCCATCCTTACCTTCGAAATTACCTCCTGGTTAAGGGGATATTCTGGTGGTAAGTTTTTAATCCTACAGGACCTTCTCCAAGGAAAGTCAGCCAGAGTGACTGAAACAAAAGTTTCTCCTAAGGCAAGCTAAACAAAAGAAAAGCATCCCAGAAAAAAAACCTACACAAACTAAGGCCACAAGCAAACTTATGTGACAATAGTGGATTCAACAGTTTGGAACCTGACGGGATTATCAAGGCTTCGCAACTTGCGATATACTCTAGGGTCCAACAATTATACTCGGCACAATTTTTCAGAGCACTAACCAGGGAGGATTAGGACCGTACCCCTGACCATATAACCCGACTACCTGATAGTACGTGCGTAGTAGCTCCCCGAGTGTTGTTCTCGGTGTATTGCTCTGCCAAGACGGCCAAAAGGTTAACTCAGTTGGTCTCAGGAATCCTAATGGTGTCTCCCGATATACGCAAGGTACGTGGGAGCTCAAATCCATAGCGGTGTTGTCTAGTGCACAACCGTACGACATGAGACCTTCCTATATACTATCGAGTACGTGAAACACCTTTCTATATATGCCAAGTACGTGAAACACATTTCGATATACGCCAAGAACACAAAGTACTTGGTGGGTACGTGAAAGAGCTTCGATATACCTGGTTGGTACGTGAAAGAGCTTCAATATACCGATAAGTATGTGGAAGACTAAAATGCCCCCGGAATATAGTGCTAGCAAGTAACGACAGCTGCCACGTTTTACAACGCCGGAACATGTCTCTAGCTTACAGACAAGTTACTAAAATTTTTACCCTAGTTCTACCGTTAATTTTATCTGGACAGTTAGGTGAATGCATGAGGTGAGTACATAATCGTAAACATAATGCATGCCCTAACTACATGCAAAAAATGTACTTTTATTTTAATGAACTCTATGTATGGGACGGAGAAACTTCTTTCCAATGATTTTACCAAAGCAACACAATGCAGCACAATCCCAAAATCTACCAAATTTGATAAAAAGTACTCTTTTCATTTTCCGTTTTTCAAGCAAAACTCAAAAAATCAACAAGCATGACAATCAAATCCAAACATTTTCTTTTGTCTTTTCGATTCAAAACTTTAAGAGATGAAAAGAGAGAAATTTCCTATCTAAAGCACCCTAACTTTTCAATTTCACTATGATAGCTTAAAAACACAAAAAACTAAAAATGCATACAATTTTCTCAAGCATGGAGTCACTTTTGTAAAAACTTGATCTCATTTGAATTCTTCAAGAAAATGAGTGGTTCGTAGTTCTCGAAAAAGTGCAAATGACTAATTCTTCTTCAAATTTTCCCAAAATATTATTGAATGACAATTCCAATGCATTAAGCAATTTCTACAACGATTTCCAAATGTACTTGAAAATAGTAAAAATGATGCACTCTCAATTTCCAGTGATATGCCAAGATAACAGCTTGATAATATTGATATTTTTAAGCATGGATAACTAAAAAGAACATTGACTTGCAGCACTCTAAAACTCAAGAAACTTCAAGCAAAAGACAAGCACTCAAATGGACTGAAAACACTTCAAAACACTCAATCAAACAAATGAAATGCATACAAAGCTAAAATGACAAGTGTAAAAAGGGAGTTTGGGATTAGATCCAATGCAAATATTAGATCAGATGAGGAGAGTGAAGATGACAAGGTAAAGTGGATGAAGATGGAGGAACTCAAAGTATCCACCACTACCAAGCTTGAGCTTATAAAAAATGGGACCCAATACAACCCACACAAAACCAAACAAAATCAACACACTCATCAAAAGGGTCTTGGACTGGATCTTGCAGCTCAGAGGGGTCTGCACACCAAACCAAGACTCAAATAAAAAAGATGGAGGGGGATGCCTATATACCAATTCTAACAGATCAACGCAGTTTGTGTGTATACACAAAGCGACCGTCGCAGGTCACTAGCATGGGAATTGCGACGATGTCGTAGTACACCAGTGGATGGGTTGCGACGACAGGTCAACAGACAGAGAAAAAGAGGTAAGATCAACGCTTTGGTTGCACTGCCCAGGTGCGACGGGCGAGATCCAAGTTCAAGAATGAAAAAATATCCAAACAATGAGCAATGAAATGGTTTGAAAAGAGTGAATACAGACTCATAGGAGGACTATAGATTCTTCAAAGTGAAGATCCAATGGTGAAAAAGACTTAGGAGGCTTAAAGGTGGCTTGCAAAAAAAATCAACTGAACATGAAATTCAAATTGAAAACTAAACAAAGTTATCCCCAGTATGGTCGCCATATTTGTTTGACAAACAATATACCAAGAGTGGACTCGAGGCCTGATTTCCCTAGCTCAACGTGAGTCTAGAACAAATAGTGACATAATATAAATGACTCTCCTAGATCTAATTAGATATCAAGGAACTAGATGCATTTACCTTATAGATCGTTGATCCTTTCTCCTTGAATGTTGCTCCAAGCTCAATGGTCTTCAGATCTGAGCTGTAAAACCTGTCAAGACAACACAACAACACAAGCAGTAAAATACACCTACACAATAATAGACCTAAGTAAGCAGTTAAGCAGACAAACTACACAAGATATCATTAACACAATGAGATTGGTGGAAATTGTTGAGATATTGTAACTTCAAAGAATATTATATTTGTACTTTATTATTCCAGAGATGTTTTATTCCTCCATGAAGATCTTATTGTATATCCGGAGATGTTTATTCCTCCGTCGGAATGTGGTAACTTGGGTTATTAGACTTCCCTAGTGGGGGTCGGCCCTATGTGTGTTATGTGGGTCAAAGGGTTATTAGACCACCCTAGAGGGGTCGGCCCAGTCAGTTGTAGTGGGGTATTTAACCCATTGGTTAAATACGAGCCTACATGTTTTGTGTAAAAGACAAGTCGGAGTAGTGTATAAATAGAGGAGGTGTATTCCTCATTTTACACACACTCACTCACTTGAGAGTAGCGCACTTGTGGAGGAGAGGTCTGCTATGATGGAGGAGGAGATCATGTCTTTGGTTTGCATCTTTGTATATTGTTGGTCATCTATATTGAGGAAGCTTTACTGGGTTTTCTACCCCATGAGGGTTTCCCAGGATAAATTTGTGTCTCTTGTGTTTATGCCGTGCTTGTTGTTTCTTCAGTGATCCTGTATATGCTATTATTGTGAAATGGAATGTAATGTTGCTATTTTCTGTCTCAGCATATTAAATCTTAACAGAAATCACTTATATTACTATATTAAAAGGGAAATACATAGGATGAAGATATTACAACCAATGACTTAACATAGCAACCCTTCTCCGATCAAGCCAATGCCAAAGCCTCCAAAGGAATGATGGATCTCTCAAGGGATGAGTAGAGATCTCTCCTAGGCTAATTTCACCAGTAATTAGATACTATAGACTTCCTCCCCTTGGGATGGGAGTGAGCTTCACTTATATAGGACTAAGTGGATAGGGTAGGTTGAGATATGGTAGGAGAGAGATAGGGGATCCTTCCAAGAGGTTAGGAACCGAATGTCAGCTTCCCCAAAGGCTAGGGATAGGGATACACATCATCTAGCTTCGAGAATGGGCTTGAAGAAGCTATTTTAGTCCATTAACTGACATCGTCGCAGTCTGTAAGAGGACAACCTGCGATGTCGCAGGTTGCATGAGGACAACCTGCGACGACCTCTCAAAACCTAGTATAAATGGGTTTGCATCTCTTCCAAGTTAATGACTTAGTCAATGAAACTTGTTGGTGGTACTCGAAGTTATGGGGCTGAAAAATACCGTTGAAGTTGAAATGTTTTCTTTGGCTTTGTTTTAAGGATAGAATTCTTACTTGGACGAACTTACAAAAGAAAGGGTTCAATGGACCTAGTTTATGCTCACTTTTCAAGTGCGCAGCTGAAGATATCCATCACCTTTTTATTCATTGCAGGTTTATCAAGACTATTTGGAATGAGTGAAAATTCTAGCTAAATTTCTCGGAGGAGTGTACTGGTGATTCTCTCAATGATTGTGTCTACAGGTAGTGCCATTGTAAAGTCATTTACAGGACTCTTCCTTTTTTTATGATTGGCGTTATCTGGAGAATTCAGAATGCATGGTTATTTGAAAACATTTCCCCTTCTATTTATGGTACCTGTAAGATGATTTTAGGTGCATTCAGTGGCTATCCGACTGCAATGGCAAAAATCAAAACTAGACCAGTTATATATCCAGAGATTGATAATGAATCTATCTGTGGTTTTTTCGATGGCATCTCTAAACAAGGTCTTTGTGGTGCTGGAGCGGTTCTATATATAAGAAGGAATCATAGTATTCAGATCAAAATGAGTATCGAGAAGGGGAACAATATAAAAGCATAACTTTTGGAAACACGTTGTCTTCTTTGGTTCGCCTCTGTGAGAGGTATTATTTCTATGATTGTCTATGGAGATTCACTGTCTATGTATATTCTGTTAGGAACCCATGTCAACCCTTCTATTTACTTTGTTAGTATATTGTTGTTGGATGCATATGCTTTGTAAGTCGTCCCGTAGTATTTGTTGATCCATAGTTTGTCTTATTGTTGTTGGACGCATATGCTTTGTAAGTCGTCCCGTAGTAATTGTTGATCCATAGTTTGTATTGGCCCATGGTTTGTATTGACACATGATATTGACCCATGGTATTGGTGCCTAGACTTAGTATATAAGTTTTTGTTGAGACCAATGAAGGTACCGTGAAGTTATTTGTATTGAGCTTGCTCAAAGGAGGTTTCCCCCTCGAAGTGGCCTGCGATCAATAAAAGCAATTCTGAGTTCTATTATTTCTGCTATCTCATGTATTCTCATTAATTAATTGTTGTAGGTTCTTCACATATTCGCAGGTTATCATTAATTGGATGAACCAGAAATCAAACATTGATGTTATGCTATTGGATTCATGACTAAAGGATGTGGATCTTTTGATATCCTCCTCTGCTCAACTAAATTGCAAGCACATATACCGGGAAGCTAATATGGAGGCAGATCATCTTTCCAAGGAATTTATTGGCCCTATGGATGGGTTACTATATTTTGTTGAATTCTTCGACAAGATTTTGGTTGATTAGTGTTCCATGAGGGAAATATAATTGCCTCGGATCATCTTGCTGAGTTTTATTTTGGTATATAAGTCATTGGTCCTTTTAGATACCTAGTTTTGTGTATTTAGCCTCTTGTCTTGGCATCATTAGTTTTCATATGCATGCATTGTATTACTATTTATGTTATGTAAAGATGATTTATATACTGAGATATGTTATAGATATGTGAACTGAACAATAGATGTAACTTTGATTTTCCTACTGAAAATAACAACTTATAGTTTTTTTTTCTCTCTCAAAAAAAGGAGAAACCAAGTTGTGCATGCAACGTGGGGAATCTTTCTGACACTGAAGTAATGTGTCATACTATGTGGTTTACATGTCTTTGCTCGTGTCACTACAATGTGTATTATGCACCTATTTTTGGAGTCCTTTGATGGAATTTAATTTATTAGTTTGTGTTGTATGTGAAGATTCACTACATATTCAAGCACGGCATAAGAATACACACATACAAACCATCAAGAATATTATAATATGGACAGAACGTTCAGTCATCTTGTTCATTCATTGAGGTAGTATTTATACAATAAGTGGAGAGGTTGGAGCGGTTACACCTGCTCCAACTGCTCATTAGTTCAACACACATTAATATAGGATGATACCAAAAGGTGGCTAAATGGCCCTCTCAACATCTCCCCCACCAACAAAACACTTCTTCATCTCGAAGAAAACATGCAAAAACAACCATGAGTCGTTATTTATTTATCCTTCGTCAGCAGTCTGGTAGTGGTCAATTGAGCCTCATCCTTTCACCTTCCTGTCGACTTTCATCTCCATCGGTCTGGGAACTTCTAGGCTTCCACGCTCTACCTTTACATCAGCTCAGCAACTGCCTTCAAAATTTTGAAATCACACTGAAGAGATGTCTCTATATTTCAGCACCGGGGGGTTCAATCAGTTCAAGTGTTCTTTGTGGCATCATCATGTGATCATTAAGCTCTTTCTTGTGTGTGGTGTAAGATGGTTGCTGCTTGAATATGGTCTTCGTCGACAACTTCTGTCATGAGGATTCCTGCAAGTTTAAATGTGTCACTATTGCTTGTGGTCAATATCGACTGATATTGGTTGAGGCCGACTTGAATCGGTTCGACTTGACTCGACTTGACTTACTAAGTCGGCTAGAGACTGACTGAATTACAAAGATTGATTATAATACAAAAAGGTTGACCCTATTTACATCGACAAACTTTATAATGACCATCAACCAAAAGACTCGTGACTCAACCGACTTGACAACTGAATTTAAGTAAATAATTGATATTTTTATCAACCGACATATATAAAGTTATGTCGACCACAACTAAATTTCAACCATAATTTATAATGACCTAAGATGGAAGTTGAAATTCGACCAAAAGTCCCTCCAATATATCGACCCGACGTTTCTTGAAAATAACTCGATTACAATGCCTACAATGCCGACAACATTTATAATTGGTCGATGAAGCACTTACAACTTGTACATGTCGACCGACTTGATTCGACCAAAGATACCAAATAATTGTAATTTTGTCGATGTACGACCAAATATTATTTCAACCAGAGTAAGTATCAACCCATATTTGTAAAAAAATCAACAATCACACATGATTTTAATTTGAAATAAAGTGACTTTTTAATCACTACTACTTTGACCACTATAAAGAAAATACCGTCGACCAAATAGTATGGATCATAAAGGGGGTGAACCGAAAATTATCAAAAATATTTAAAGAACGCAGTCTTCGAATATTTCTCCATTATGCAGTCTTTGAATTTCATTGGGAAACTATCGACATAGTTGGCATATTGATGGCCGACGGAGTGTTGTAATAAAGCAAATTGATGGTCAACAAATCTTCTCATCTCGATGATCGACGGATCTGCATGCCATATGGATCATATATCATGCAAACATAATCACCAACTAGAACACATCATCGCCCACTCTGGGAAACCAACTTCCGATCGGTGCCCTAATAATACTTTCCGTCCATTGTTCATCCATGTTCAACAAAGCATTCGATTTGACAAACTGGTCGACTTGAAATTTATGGTAGTGACTATTATGTCGAGGGCAGTACGCTTTTGTGCACAATTGATTTGAATCCACCAACTGGTATGGTCAAGAGATACACAACTGTTCCATAAGTTGATAATATGCTAGTTGGCGTAGACAACAAGCTGCTAATGAACATGCAAATTATACATGATGGGATGTTCCATGCGATCGACAGCCTCCACGCTTGACCAAATGCACTAGTCGATGAATGACTGCAACATATAATCTTTGAAAAAGGAATAAAAGATGGCTCCATGGTCTGTCGAGGTTCGACAGATTTGCTAGTCGACGAGTCTATTAAGTTGTGTTCCCTTTAAAATTGGAAATATAATGAATCGGTTGATTCCCTCCTGTAAGACAGCTCTTGCAAGATCTCGAAGGAGACGTTCATCAGTATCATCTTCTAAAGTGGCATGTGATCAATTTCTTACATGCAGATGGTTAATGAGACTTCCAAACAATCAAATTGTATAATACAAAATGGTCAGCATCTCTTGAATTTGACGGATAAAAAAAGTGGTCAAGCAATGTGATCGAATTCTTCCAGGTCACTATCTCGCTCATCCCAAAGTAACTTGTGGACAGGCGGTACCATGGTCAGGAAACTGTACGCAAAACTCATCCGACAAAACAACACTCATCTGCTCAGGAAGTTTGAACTATTCGATGGCATTCACATAAGAAGATCTCGTGGTCTAAAAAAAATATTCTTTGGTCGGTTGCGTTCAATTATAAAGAAGACCCAACTCTTGCGTAATAGAAATTCTATCGGATAGATCGACAATTGCATAGTTTTCTACAGATTTCTTTTCATGTCTTTGTGCACAATTTCTTACGCAGGTCTTATCTCATGACTTCTTCCAAGTTCGATCCTCCCTCCATTGGTCGATCATGCTCTTTTAAATTGTTTCGATGTAGATTAAACATCCTCACGATCTTTAAATTTGCAAGCAGTATTAATATTCATTTTTTTGTTCGACTTTATCGTGCGTCGGGGTAGCTTTAGGGGCGCAGGAACTAAGCACACCGTTTTCCAGCTATTTTTGAGTCTTTTTCTTCCACGGAAATCATTATTCAGCAACATTAATAATTTTCAAGAATTATTTTCTTCACGTCCTATCCTTCAAGTCCTCTACGTCGGGTGTGCCACGTCCTCACGATCAACTACAACCATCAAGCACGCAATGGTGGGTGTAACGAATCTTCCATATCGCATCAATTGAAGGAACATCTTTCATTTCTGATTTTTTCTTGTTCTTACAGGTCCTTCCAAGCATCTCACAGTGTCTACTAGGTTCTTTTCTCTTGTACACGGGAAAATTTTCAACAGCGTTCCTCCTCACGATCTTTTGCAAGTTCGACCACCTCCATCTGTTGCTGCTATCACCCCGACCGGACAGAGGAGGCAACGGCGCCAGATGTTGTATGTGCAGATTCACTACATATTCAAGCACAACATAATAATACACACATACAAACCATCAAGAATATTATAATATGGACGGAAATTTCAGTCATCTTGTTCATTCATTGAAGTAGTATTTATACAATAAGTGGAGAGGTTGGAGCAGTTACACCTGCTCCAACCGCTCATTAGTTAAACACACATTAATACAGGATGATACCAAAAGACGGATAAATGGCCCTCTCAACAGTTTATTATCCTTAGTTTAATGATCATGTGGATCCTTAATTACCCTTAACACAACCATAAAAGGTCAAAGATGATATTTGGACCCTTCTTTGATTATATTATTAATAGTATTCATGGTTTTGGTGAAGGTCCTAGGTTATGTAAAGCCTCATGATTGTGAGAGCGGGTACTATATTCATGTACTGGATCATAAATCAACAATTGACACTTTACCATCTCTCATCTAATTATCTTTGTCATTCTATGGATTGGCAAAAGAGACACTTTAGAGTGGTGTAAATTTAGATCGAAGTTTGCCTTCTTAAACAATGGATCTTTCTTTAATTCCTTCTCTCTATAATTGGTTTACATTCATGTTGTTATAGTAAAGGGATGGGTTTCCCTTCTATGTTTTTCTTTGTTGTTTGAAATTCCTTTGTACACAAATGTGTGCATAATTAGTAATGTGATTTTATAATGGTTCAAGAATATTGTACTATAGATTTATAGCTTTTATCATTCCTTGGGTGGAAAAACGAAGAGTATACTTGGATCCTACATATAGAACACATTTCTATTATTGGTGAAAAGATTTTGGTCGCTTGGATTTACACTCTTTCATATTATGATTGCTTGCTTATAATATTGAATTTCTTAGTAAGTTAGATAGGATAAAATGTTTTATGTTAATTGGATCTAGTTCAAGTTGTTGGAGGATGGATTATTATCCTCTCCACTCCAATTCTATTCATGTGAATTGCATGTTGAACTCATAATGAGTATATTTTTTTAAATTCTTTGAGTCATATTGTTAATCTGGCCTTGTTCCCTAAAGAATTTATGATTTATTGTAGATTATATCCTCGAAATTAATGATGATATCCTCAAAATTAATGGAAGTGCTTGGAAATTTTCGTCAAGATAACTACCTATAAGAAGAAGAAGAAGAAAATCAATCCAAATGATAGGACATATTTGAGGATTTGTATAATGGAGTTGTACATTGAATGTCAAACTCTTAGTTAAACTTGATTGGATAAAATGTTTGTAGTCCAAGAAGGTTGAGTGCATTTTAAACTCTGTGCAAGGTCCTTCCATACTAGACACCAAAGGCACTGATAAACTTGAAGAGTATAGGTGTTTTTAATCTTCTGGGGAATTGGGTTGTTATGAAAGTTCATGTAAGATCTTGGTAGCCCCCATCAACCCTATGGATGGGTTCTAATGGATAATAATTTAATTTTGTAACAATGTCCCATTTTTGGAAGTTATGTAAGGGCCTAAACTCACTCTACATGGAAATTCTATGCTAAAATAGAGTTAATCCTGCACTTGGATCCATCAAAAGAACTAAATCACTTGATAAAGGAAAATAAAGAAAGGAACCTTAGCACCTTGATCCACCTCAGTACTTGAATTGGCCAAATAAGATTGTATCATGTGGCATTGCAAGGACTACAAAATTGTGACACTTGGGCAAAAAAAAAGTCAAAGAGGACCCTAAAATAAACTTATAATTAAATTAATAATTTGGGTTTGATAGTTCTATTTCAAAAACATAGGTTCACTAAGTTAAAGCACCCAACTAAACCTTATTCCATTAAATTGGAAAACCCTCTAATACGATCAGATCCATTGTTATGCCCTATATATTGTGGCATTGCATTCCTATTATCATATTAGTATTATCTAGAATGGTAATGGTACCCTTTATCTCATATATATATATATATATACCAAGGAGATCCAGTTTGGAATCATTTCACCCACTAGTACATTTGGACCGAATTTTGACGGTCGTTTTGTCTCACTTCTGACCTCAAACTGTCGGTATGTCGACAAACCATGGTTGGCCCAAACGTCCTTTCACATGCCATCATAATTCTGACGTCTCATACATCGTCGCAATTCCGATGTCCAATATTATCCGACGTTTTCTCACTTCCAATGTTTTGTCATGTTGCAATTGCGACTAAACCTAAACATTGTTTTCAACCAAATATCCACTTGTTATCATCGCAGTTGTGATGAAAGGAAGTCACCATTGCAACAAGATGGAATTCAAAGTTGCAACGGAAGGAAGTCATTGTTCCGACGCTTGGGAAGTCACCTTTGCGATGAAATGAACTCGTAGGTGCGACAATAGGAAGTCGCAGTGGCGATGGACAGAAAGTCGTCGTTGTGACAAGATGAAGTCGCAGTAGTGATGGACAGAAAGTTGCAATTGCGACAGGATGAAGTCGCAGTAGCGACGGCAGAAAGTCGTGGTTGTGATGGGATGAAGTCGCAGTAGCGACAGCAGAAAGTTTCCACTACAACGTTTTGGCATCGCAATTGCGGCGGTATTAAGCATCAATTCCGACGGTGGTTCTATACCAACGACGGTTTTATTTGTCGCAAGTGCGACAATGTGAAATTTTTAAATATATATATATACTTAAAATTTCACTTAGAAGCATCACTAGAGTGATGAAAATCTCCAATAGTCAAAATATGTAGCATTTATATAAATAATGGTGAAAATATGTAGCATCACTAGACTCCTCAACAATGCCCCTCCAAACTAAGAGTGGTCCAAAGTCTAGTAGTCAAGACTTAAAACTAATCATGTTTTGCAATGAGACCCTTTTCGTCTACCATATAGGAAGGAAGGATTCCAGAAAGGTGAAGTCAATAATTTCTTTCAACCCAATCTCAAGCTACAATTTTAATTCCATGTGGTTAAAAACAAACACTTTCATTTACCTTGAAAATGAAGTCAACTAGCATAACTGACAACTAATATCAATACTGAGAAAAATTAAGAGTGTTGCAATGTTACTAAAATAACTAATGAATAGATATTGCATTCCATATCCATTGTTCTACCTTTCAAAGTGATACATGTTGGTCAAAATAACATTCCACATATATTGTTCTATGTTTCAAAGTGATACATGTTGGTCAAAAGAACATCCAAAATATAACCCAATCAGTTTTGGACTAAATAATGAGATGTTTTGGAGAGAGGATAAATGCATTCTTAATGGTGTGGAATACATTGGTCTAGATCTAGAATGTTCTGGTGTTTTGTGCCAAACCTAAAAAAAAATGAAATTAATTAACTTTGTGATTCAAATTTGTTTTACGTGCTATTAATATTTGTCCAAGGATAATGGCTATGCTACTTAAACTATAACTATGCATCCATACAAGATTCAGAATTCCATTTCATTTCCTAAGTTACTTTTAGTGTGTAGTTGTTTGTATCCATGGGATAAGAAGGCCAAGGCTATTCCTTATTTTGCAATGAAGAGTACACTTGGATGGTTTGTATTGAAGTAGCAATAGTTGAGCACCCTGTATTGTTGAGGTTATGCAAGGAGTGGAGAGGGTGATAGAAAATATCCATAGTTTCATCAAGTTACTGCAGTGGGAAATTAGATCCATTAAGATTTATTCATGGACGACACTCCCCATGTGTGTTCGTAGTGGCACGAAGTGGTGGGAATAATACTAAGTTTATTAAAAAATGTTCTAGGAAGTAATATTTTGAGTTGTTTATTGGTGTAAGATTCATATCTTTATTATATCCTTGCGATATATGTTTAGAGCACTATGATATGTATAAAAATATTCCTATTCATATCTACGTTCCTAATAACACATTCTTACTAAATTGCTTCATGTTGCAGTGCTACAAGAGTTCACCAACTGCTTAAATTTCTGAACTTGTTTCCTACTATGCTATATCTGAAGTGTAATACATTATGGCTTGGAAATTCAGCATAAAAAGCATAAATAAAGCTCATTCTAAAGTGTGAACTGGATTCAATTATTTATGGAATTCCATATGCCCATGCTAAGGCTGTAGATTGTAGAAAATAACTTTATTTTTCTGTAGTAGTAAGAGAACACCTTATACTTTCATTACATTAGTTGTCTAGTTGTTGTACCTTAAAATATTTGGTACCTTCATTACTTTCTATCTATGGTTATTATTGTGCTTAAGTAGATCCATAAGGAGGAGTGCGTAGAGCAAGAGGTGGAGGCCAATATTCAAGGTGAGTAGCTTGTGAAATGCTTCTTTGTCCGGGGATAGTTTTAAATAGTTTTCAACTCTAAAATTATTTATAAAAAAAAAAATTAATGGTTAAAAATTATCCCCATATTATTGAAGATGAATATATATATCACAATAAAAAAATCTAGTATTGGATTCTAAAGAAAATAAGAAGTGAAGATTCATATGAAACTGACTCATTCCCTTCAAGTATGATCCTTTTATATGAATATGACCCCAATGGTGATGAACACATGACTTTTAGCAACCTATAACAAGATGAAGCTCAATTTGAAATCAAAGTTGTTACAGATAGCAGGTTGGTGGCATTCAAATATCACAGTTAACATGTGTATTAGGGAGTAGATTAGCAAAATAATACCACGCTCATGTAACACTGAATGTGGAATTGATGATGCAATATAATATTATACTCAAAACCCTCTCAGATGAATGAAAATAAAAGCGATACAACAAGATTGAAGTTGATGATGAACAATACAAGCTTGTATGGTACCAACATTTCAGTTATATGTGCAGCAAGTTTAACATAGTCAACCACAGTACCATGATAAGAAAACTTCTTGAGAGATGCTTTCAACGAACTAAAAATCAACTCACATAAAACCTACAAATGAGATTCAAAATATCATCCAAAAGTACAATTGACACTTAGTAACCCCTGTAAACATTTTTATGCAAAAAAAAGGACAAATGCCAGGCGTCATGGTTCTAAAGTGACAAGTGCCCTGGTTTCTATTATGCCAATTGTCACACCCATGAGATGAAACTACATTGTAACTTGAGAAGAGAAGTGAATTATCCTTGGGTTTATACTTTTAAGAGAACAAATATATTAGAAAACAACAAAAGGAATTTTACAGAGTTGATTCCAAATGAGACTCCATGGTTACATGGTTATTTATTTAGAAAAATCATGGAATAATGTTCTAATTTTCTTGTATCCCAGAAGAAATTTGCTTGGGCTACAAGAGAAGTTTTGTGAATATATAGCATTCATCAGTAGTCATAGTGGAAAGTTGTGTACTTTCAAAACTGGTAAATCTTGGAAACGTAACCCCCCCCCAAATAAATAAATGAAATGGGTACATTGACTGAAACGTACCCATTTTATGTGTGTGTATATATCTTGCAATAAAAATAAGAATGGTTGGAATATAAACAATTTAGAGGTTACTTTGTCTTCATTTTCCATATATTAGGGGTCTTTTTACATCCCATGGGTCTCATGCCCCACATGGGCACTTGGGGATTTCCCAGAAGTTTCTGAGATACTGCAAGTTTTCGGTGCCGATAAGTGAGCATTTTAGGAGTTATGTGAAACATAGGAAAGATTACGATAATAATCAACCAATCTTATGGTAGGAATGGGCGCTAAACAGCCATAAAAAGCATGCATGTAGCCATTAATAAACAATTATAGGCACCTCAAATAAGAAGGTATCCCATGGGCATGGGCATTGCTGCACCAAATTGTGTCTTAACTTGAAATATTCTACTAGATATAATACAATTATTGTTTAGGTTGTAGGAGCATATGTGAATTTGATCTGATCGTGTAGTTTAGGGGATTCCTCTTAGAGATCACGTAAGGAGATGGTATCAAGTTTGAAAGATGAAACCTTAACTTTAACAAAGTGATCATTGGGGAGTGTTAAAGTTGAAAAAGATGAAATTATGTTTAAATTTGTCTTGTTAAATTTACTACTACTGTTGTACCTTTTTTTCCCTCAAACCCTAACCTAACCATAATTTTAACATTAGATACCATTAGGCATTGATGAGTCATTTATTTCACTTCTAGCCTACTTACATAAGTGCAATCAACATCTTGGAGGTTTTCAAGCAGTAAGAATTGGTTCATTTTGGTTGACTACCCTTATAGACTGGTTTCAAATAGTCTATGCCCGCTACATATTTGATTTTGGGGCAAAACACTTCTACTTTCATGGGCGTGGAACTATACATGAGTTGTGAAATTCAGAGTAACATGAACATAATCTAGAATGAAATACATTACATGAACATAATATGTCATGAAATATATAACATGAGCATAATCTAGAATAAAATTGGAAACAACATACCTCCCCTCATCACAACTCATCCATCATTATCTTTGTCTAGTACCTGCAGTGCCAAATCATTCAACCTCCATTAATATATGCAAAATCAATACAAGTCATATTTGTACCATTATTTACTAGACTAAGATGCATATTTATGAGAATGTCAACATACTTTTACAATGCTTCCGATCACCTTCTGAGCCTTCTTTTTGGACTATACCCTCATCATCTTGGATTCAAACATGGATTTACTCGATGATAACAAACTAAAAAACTGATAGATAAATAACTAACTAACACTCATGAATAATCTCCTCTTGGTTTTGAGAATAATTTATTGAATCCATCTAATATTGGAGCAAACCTCCCTCGATCCAGAGCAGCAATGAAGTCAACATTGACTTTGATGTTGCTCTGTTTGACCGAGGGAGGTTTGCTCCAAGATTAAACAGCTCCAATAAATTATTTTGTATTGAACAAGGCCGGATTGAGATGAGAGGCTATATTTTGGAGAATGAGTTAATTGCTCTTCAACCCAACAATTCCGAAACTATACAGCCATTCTTCTCTAAATTCAAATATTTGGTCATGCAATGAAAGCAATGTGGCATTGAGAAGAAGGATGAGCAACTGGTGCTATCCATTCTAAGCAAGCTTGGTCTAGATTTTTCCATTTTTGTTTCTACCTTCCATTCAGGGAGATTTTCAATTGGGCCTAGTTGGGAAATTCCATCCTTAGATGTATTCATTGAATCTCTCATCCAAGAACAAGACAAATTGATTCAGATGGGTGCCTTGAAAGCCTCCAAAAATCAAGCTCTTCTGGTTAGAGAATCAAAAAGTGTGAATGCAAAAGGGAAGCAAAAGGGCAAGGAGAAGAAACAATTTGAACCCAAGAAGATGCAAAATCTAGTCCATTAGAAAGAGCCTCCAGCTCCAAGAAGGATGGATAAGAACATATATCCCAAAAATAGGTTTTGAAGAGGGGTCCACCTGACAAGGCTGGTCCCATCGTTGTTGCCCCAGAATAGTCTAGTTGAACTGTAAAAGAATCATCCATCGATCACAATCTCTGATGTGTTCATATCAAGTGTAAGGACTGGCTCGAAAATGACATATGATTTGCAAAAATGAGTAGTAGCTCCCAGCTACTAAAAATTTGATAATAGGTACAACTTCTTTATTTTCATCTTATGACACTAATGAGCACACAACACAAAAATTTTCAATTAATGATGGTAAACAACTTTCAGTAGTAGGTTTTGGTGGTAATGGTACATTGGAAGATGGTTTTCATGTTCAAGGCATGCCCATCAATTTGCTTTCTATTTATTGTACTTGTCAAAAAGGTTATAAGTTTGAAGCATGGATAGATAAATATGTTCTAAAATATATTAAACATAACTTTAAAGTTGTTTATTCCGAGCTTGTTGATCATAAAGTTGGTTTATTAAATTTACTTGTTTTAATTCACTTTAAAATCAACCATTTTATTCCTGTGTTGCTCACATTGGTGGACAAAGTAAATTATGGCTTGAAATATTAGGTCACTTGAATTATGGTAAAATGAAAATGTTATTTAAAATGGTACTTGGATTACCTTCAATTTATTCCACTAAAGGTGTTTGTGAAGGTTGTGTGCTTGGTAAACATCATAAGGAAATGTTTGATAAAGATAAATCTTGTCATGCTACAGAACAATTGCAGTTAATTCATAGTGACATATGTGGTCCTCTTGAAAATCCTTATTTTTCTCATGTTGTCTATTTTATTACTTTTATTGATGATTATAGTAGGAAAACTTGGGTTTATTTTTTGAAACATAAAAGTGAAACCATTCGTATGTTTCAAGAATTTAAATCCTTGGTTGAAAATGAATCCGATAAAAGTATTAAGACAATGATAACTAATAATGGGGGGGGGATTTGGTAAAAAGAAATTTAATGCATATTTATCTATGCATGGTATTCAACATCAAAAGATTGTTCCTTATTCACCTCAAAAAAAGGGGGTAACTAAAAGGAAAATAGGACTTTGGTTTAAATGGCTAGATGTATGCTTTATTCTAAAGGATTACATAAAAGATTTTGGGATGAATTTATTTGATGTGTTAACCATATTTTAAATAGAATCCCTACTAAAGCAATTTTTCAAGTTACTCTCGAATAAAAATGAAGTGGAAGGTAACCCAATATTAGTACTTTTAAGATATTTGGTAGTGAATGTTGGGCCCATATTCCAGATGAAAAATGGAAAAAAGTTAGAGCCCAAGTCTCATAAATGTATTTTCATTAGTTATAGTGAGGACTCCAAAGCTTACAAATTATTTGATCCATCTACCAAAATGTTATCATTCAGTGATATGTTCAATTCAATGAAATCTCTCCTCCACCTGAGTCCATTGAACCTCATGTTACCTTAAATTTTCCATCATATTCTATTGCTCCTATATATGTTATCCCTTCCTCTACTTTTATGCCTAATATAGATATTGGTTCACCTTCTTCTTCAAGTAATCCACTTGAATGTTCTGAAGGTACTAGAGTGGTTCTTACTGCTACTCCTCTTCATGTTTGAGCCCAAAAAACTCTTGAATCCATAGGTTTTGAGATTGGTATTCCTTCCAATACTCGACAGACTATATCTAAATTTTCTCACTGGACTAAAGTATTGGATACAGAAGATCCATACACATATGCTCAAGCTAAAGATAAACCTAAATAAGAAAAATAAATGATTGTTGAGTATGACATATTAATGAATAACGAGACTTAGACTCTTGTTCCCCTTCCTCCTAAAAAAAAATAGTTGGTTGCGAATGGATTTATAAAACAAAGTTTACTACAGAAGTACGGATTGAAAAATATAAAGCCTGATTAGTATTAAAAGGTTTTTCACAACAAGAAGGTATAGATTATACTGAAACTTTTTCTCTAGTTTCTAAAATGAGCACGATAAGAACCATACTTTCTCTCATTGCATCTTATCAATGGGAAATACACCAAATGGATATCAAGAGTACTTTCATGAATGGTAATATTTGTGAAGACATTTATATGCAACAACCTCTCGGTTTTATCACTATTGAAACTTCAAGTTTGGTATGCAAATTAAACAAGTCTTTATATGGACCTCTTAAACATGCACCTAGAGCTTGGTATGAGAAAATCTATACTTATTTCTTGAAAAATGGTTTCAAACAGTGTAGATCTAATCCAAATATGTATGTTAAGAACTTTGATGTTGATTTCCTTATTGTGGTGCTTTATGTGTATGATTTATTCTTTACTGATAGCCAACTTGCATTAATACATGAATTGAAGAATAATCTTAAGCATCAATTTGAAATGACAGATTTAGGAATATTGCATTCTTTTTTAGGTCTTCAGATTTGGCATATGGTTGATGGTATATTCCTTTCTAATCCTAAGTATGCTACAAATTTACTTGATCGGTTTCATATGAGTGATTGTAAGCCTTCAACAATGTCATTTCAGTCCGATGTAAAGTTAATTGTTGAGTGTGATACTCCTCTTGTTGATGCCACTTGTATTGTCAGCTTGTGGAGAGTTTGATATATTTGACACATAGAAAGAATGATATCCCTTTTGTAGTTATCATGATATCGATGTTTATGCAAAATCCTCATGAAATACATTGGAAATCAGCAAAGAGAATTCTCAAATATTTAAAGGGGGCATTCCATTATGGTGTTTTCTATTCTAGCAGGGCTACAGTTTCATTTCTTGGTTATACAGATTTTGATGGGGAAGGGGATAATTCAGATAGAAGGTCTATTGTAGTGTACATATTTCAGCTTGGTTCAGGTCTAATTTCATGGCTTGGTAAGAAGTTGACAACTCTTTTTGTTTCTTCTTGTGAAGCAGAGTACAGGGAAGCTAAGGAAGCAACTAAAGAAGTAGTGTGGATTTGGTATGTTCTTATAGACCTTGGACTAGTTTAGAAGTATCCTACTGAGTTAAGATGTGATAATTGAAATGCAATTCATCTTGCATGTAATACAATGTATCACTCCAATACCAAACACATTGAACTTGATACTCGTTACATTTGAGATCTTGTTGCAAATGGTGTTATTTGTTTGGAGAGCTATCCCACAAAACAACAAGCAGTAGATATCTTCACCAAATTTATGGCAGAAACAAAGTTTGTGCATCTTTGATTTTGTTGGGAATGCAAGAAGTTTTCATCAAGCAAGAATGTTAAAGTAATTCCATCTTCCTCCATATATGTTCCTTCTCTCTAGTCATCATTAAGGGGGAGTGTTGGAATGTGCAATGTCAATATTGCAAGTGTAATGATGTCTAGTGTGATGTCGTATAATGTTATGTTGACTTATCTAGCAAAGGAAGGCATAATTATATATATATGATGTAAAATGAGTTATCCCATATGCATCATGGAGTAATATTCTCCTATTACCATTCATTATATGAGGAGGTGAAAAATCGCCTATCCCACATGTAGTATGGGATGTAATTCTTCCATACCTCTAGCTATATAATAGAGGTGAAGTAGACCATTTGGGTATGTTGAATGTAATTGTGAACAATATTGTAAAGTTGTGATAAGAATATGTGGATGGAGCTCAAGTGTAAAATGGGATATTTCTAAAGAATAAAGAAGATCATACCTTCCCATGGATGTTTCCCCATTGGGGTTTTACCACGTATATCCAATGTAATATCTCTTGTTCTCATGTCTCTTACTTACTATTTGATTATTTGGTGCTTGTATGGATATGAGGCTAGACTAGTAGATTCTTGCTATTAATTTACATGTTAGTCAATCTATTGTTGTATGTTTATGCATATCTCTCAATAATCTAACAAGTGTTATGTGTTGTATGTTTATGCATATTTCTCAATAATCTAACAAGTGTTATGCATCTTGTGGGCCACTAATGTTTGGTTTCATTTCTTTACATAACCAAACCTAAATATGCTTTGAAGATGCTCTTACCAAATTCTCATTCAAGGAATTTTCTAGTGCATGAGTGCTCCCATAGCTATTTGGTAGAGGAACTATTTCTGGTAGCATAGTGTTAGTAGTTGTGGAAAACTTTTTGCGCTATGACCTCTCATTTTACCTTTAACAAAGAGCGAGTGAACAAGAAAATTATAAAGTTAAAATTTCAAAGTGAATTATTTAGATATTGGTTCGATGTGGGTTTAGATTCATAGTAAATCCTCTAAGATTAGTTTGATTGTCTTGATTTAGGATTTCGCAAATGCAATAGTAATTATAGATATCACTATAAGTACATTTAATATAGTTGTATAAAGGGAATATTAGAAGTAAATGAACTTATTATTAAATCTCCTTGAAGTTGCCTAGATTACAATTTTCATTCCCAAGGATTTTTCAGAAGATTCCATATGTCAATTTCCTTATGCAACTCATGCAAGCAATCACCATTTTTTTCTTAAGGCTTGCACCATTATTAGGTAGGAAGGATGATGATTGATGGTGTTTTGTGATAACATAGTTATATTTTCATCACTCCATAGGAATTTTGTGAAATTATATGTCACAGCAGATCTAAAGAGCTGAGGATACCTCACAAAGAAAGAATGAGCAGAAAATTTGAATAAGAGTGAAAACTGCAGTAAAAAAGAGCAGAAGAATAATAATGTAGCAGAACTCAGATAGGAGCAGAATAATATCGCATGTTCCAATTATCAGTATAATAAACAATGATGTTACAATGGAGATAATTCAAATCATGCAGGAGAATTCGAACCTCGTTTGGTCTAGCATAGGGATTATCACCACTCGAGTGCTCCGGAAGACTCAAATTCATATGAACTGAACCTAAACTCAGCTAACTAAATTCACAATCAGTTAATTGACTAATGAGGGCGCAATAGTGAGTCTTTCATGCATGTCAATCAGAAATGGGCACATGAGGCCACATTCAATGGCATCCAGAGCTCCAACCCCCCACAAGAGTCAGCTAACTCAAGTGGAATGCACTGGAACACTTAGTAGGTTCCTATAAAATAGGGAACTAAATGAAGTGGTCCTAAACTGATGCATGAAGGGCTCAGAAGGTGGTATATGTATCCTGGATGACATCTGCACACCACTATGGGGAAAATGGCATCATCAACAACTAGGAAAAATAAGTAATGCTAGGTAGGACAAGCATGGAGTATTGAAATATCCTAACACCCCCCCTTAGTACATACTTTTTCATCCTGGGACCTGGTTACTAATACCAAAGGTCACCCATACAATCAAATAAATGATAAAAAAGAACTGTCCATGAACCAAGGAAATGGGGAAAAACATCATGGTAAAAATATCCCCCCTCAAAAAAGAACAACATTAGGGAACTCAAAGAACCTCCATGCTAAGCAGAGAAGGAAAAAACTTTCCTTAGTGAAATCCTTTGCAAAAATATTGGAAAGCTTCTCCTTTGTAGGATAGCAATGCAGGTGCTAAATCTGGATATGCTCCTCTGATGTGCCTCCCACTATGTAGAAGTTGTATTTTCCAAAACAAGTCTTTCAAGAACCCTTCTTGCTACTTGAGTGAATGGATCATTGTGGTCCAAATCACGAACCTTTGAATACATTTTCTTAGACAACCAAGATTGTTTCCTAGTTGTAGATCCCCCATGGCAAGTCTCTCCAAGATATTTTGGATCAAACCCCACCATCATGCAGCACTTCTCTGAGAGAAGTGGATCTGCATGACATAGTGCAAGTTTTTTGTGATACTGAGATCTGATGGTTCTATGGTCATATGGATCCCCAAGTGTGTTCCCAGCAACTATAAGGACTTTATGACCCCATATTGGCCTTGGTCATGGATTGGGATCATGTGTTGGATATGGATCTGAATCTGAATCTCCTTGAACTTTATTCTCAACATCAAGATCTTGATCCTCATATTCATTAGAAGAGGTATCACTCTGACCTTCATCAAATTATGATGGGGTAGGCAGAGAGTATGGAAAAAAAGTGAGGATTCATATGCCTTCGAGGCATGGTTTGCAAACCCTTTCGCTATAATATTCCCAGTGGAGATCTCTGCAATATCAACTATGTCAGGACCAAATACCACTTTCTTCGGTGAACCTGTGTGAGTCATCTGATATACAAACAACAATGTTTCTGAAAAAGAAGGCACAAATAGAACGTTCTTGAACTTTCCATGCTCCATATGTATTGTTCCCTTCCCTTCAACAAAGATTTGAGAGTTGTCTCCCATGTGAATAATCAGACCATCTTTGAGATCTAGAGAAGAAAATGATTCTATGGAAGAAACCATGTGGTTGGAGGCTCCTGAATCTATGAGGAGGGCTTGTGATTTTGAAAATCCATCCTTCAATGCATGGAAATTCTCATGACCATCAGACTCACTTCCAGAATCAATCTCTCTTTCACCTTTTGGGAGGGCAATGTTGTGTTGTTCAAGAAGCTTGGTCAACTTATTTATCTTCTTCTACATGCAATATCTCTCTGGGTGGTTTCCTTTCTTGCAATAGGAACTATTGGATTTCTCAAATCCCTTCTATTTGACCTTATTAGAGCTATAGGCTCCTTCTTATGGACTTGACTTGGCATTCAGCTTGGGTTCAAATGGCCTCTTATCCTTTCCCTTTTGCTTCCCCTTCCCATTCGCACTTTTTGCTTCTCCAGCCATAAGATCTTGATCTTTGGAGGCCTTCAAGGTGACCATCTAGATCAACTTATCTTGTTCTTGGATGAGAGATTCAGTGAAAACATATAAGGAGGGCATCTTCCAACCAGGGATTGGCATTCGCCCAGAATGGAAGGTAGAGACAAAGATGGAGAACTCAAGACCTAGCTTGCTCAGAATGGATAGCATCAGCTTCTCATCCTTCTTCTCAATGCCACACTGCTTGCATTGCATAACTAGAGATTTGAATTTTGAAAATAATTGTTGAATTTTATTGAAACTGCTCGGTTGTAGAGCAATCAACTCATTTTCCAAAATATGGCCTCTTAGCTCATCTTGTTTTCCGAAGAGGGTCTCTAACTTCAACCATAACTCTCTTGGATTCTTCAATCCTTCGATGTGGAAGAGTATATCTCTATAAATATGAATACACATGAAGCCAAATGCTTCATCCAATCTATTCAAATACTTGGTTTTCTCCATAGCTGAATGTGGTCCGGGATCATTTCACATTGTCACCATGTACAGTGATTTGTTGCTCAATACCATCTGCATCTCACCCCTCCAATCAAGATAATTGAAGGGTGTTAGGATCCTGGGAGAGAGAGGAGAGTTCGAATTATCCATTAAAATTGTTGCTACTGCAGAAAAATTGTTGCAACTGCAGAAAACTGCTGCATCTGCAGAAAATTGTTGTAACTGTTGTAACTACAGAAAACTATTGTAACTGCTGCAACTGCTACTGCACTCAAAAAATGGAATAACCTGCAAAAAATATGAATAATGGAGGTAGAATAATATTGAGCATTGCTTTAGGATAGTAGGAACTTTCATCTGGATCCTTCACACCTGGCTAGACCTCATTGGATTTCTCCAATGAATTCAATGCAATGGCACCAAGATTTTTCGTGGAAATCCAGAGGCTTCTAGTGCACTATCGAAAGAAGTTTATCAACCTATCCTCTCAATGGATATGATACCATGTGAAATTCTATGTCACAGTAGATCTAAAGAGATGAGGATACCTCACAAAGAAAGAATGAGCAGAAAATTTGAATAAGAGTGAAAACTGCAGTAAAAAAGAGAAGAAGAAGAATAATGAAGCAAAACTCAGATAGGAGCAGAATAATATAACATGTTCCAATTATCAATATAATAAACAATGATGTTACAATGGAGATATTTGAATCATGCAGGAGAATTCGAACCTCAGTTGGTCTAGCATAGGGATTATCACCACTAGAGTGCTTTGGAAGACTCAAATTCAATTAAACTAAACCTAAACTCAGCTAACTGAAGTCACAATCAATTAACTGCCTAAGGAGGGTGCAATAGTGAGTCTTTCATGCATTTCAATAAGAAATGGGTGCATGAGGCCACAATCAGCGGAATCCGGAGCTCCAACCCCCCACAAGAGTCACCTAACTCAAGTGGACTGCACTGGAACACTCAATAGGTTCCTATAAAATAGGGAATTGACTGAAGTGGTCCTCAAATTATGCATGCAGGTCTTAGAAGGTGGTAGATGGATCCTAGATGACATCTGCACACCACTAGGGGGAAATGACATCATCAGTAACTAGGAAAAATAAGTAATGCTAGGTAGGACAAGGATAGAGTATTGAAAATCCTAACAAATTTAAATATTTTCAATTTTAGGTTTTCATCATTAGAGAGGGTTATATTAACTAATTTTTAAATCATCCACAAAAAAATGTTGATCAATGTGATCAAATTTGAAATATTACCAACTTCAATCCATTTTAACTCTAGATTTATCAATCCCTTAAAAGGATCAAATCTTTCGAAATGAAAACCTTAAAGAAAAAATTGCACCTTGAATACTTTGATCCCCATCGATACTTATAGATTTGGGAATAATATGGATCTAAACTAGATGTTTTATTAATGGACATTATTAGAATTTTGTATTATAAAAGGTTGAAGTCGAATCAAACAATGAAATAATACAAAAAGCTAGTTATTGCCACAATCCATTGAAAAAAATAGACATAAAAGAGTCAAAAATATCCTATCAGATCCTACTCTAATATAGTATATAACATCCTAGCAGGTGTACCACCTTACAGCTTGAGATATGAAAATTTACCCTAGAATGCATAGTAGAAAAAGGAAAATATATAACAAATGTTTCTACCTGAGAGGGGTATCAACTATCGAGCCAACATGAAATTCTATATCTTTTCTTGTACTTACATGTTCTCTTCCAATTGGTGTGCAAGGATGTTAAATTTTATTAGAACCTCCATAAACTAAGAAGGTATAATCATAACATTTGTATCCCATAAGTCAAATCATGAGGATGAATCCCCTACTATCATAGAGGATGAGGGAAGAGATTTAAGAGAACTTCATGTGGCAAACTTCCTATTCTAGTTCTTTTAATTCCAGAAGTTATGATGTAGTCTCCATAGAACAATCATCCCTAATTTTACTCTCTGCCCATTGTTTCTTCTCACTCTCTTCCTACCAAGTAGTCCACCTAAAGTTGGAGTATATGAAATTGTAGGGCCTATTCCACCTCCTTCACAGACCTATATAGGCCACGTTGAGCTTCTTTCAACTCACACAAGACACAACATCTATTGTGCCAATGACTCTACAGCCTACCCATGAAACTCCACAAGAAACAAACCATCAAACACAATAGAACCACCCCAAAAACACCACATAGAGCTACCAATATAAATATTCCAAGATCACCATGAAGTGTTTCCAAAGTTCGGACATGGCAATGTTGAAAGGGGCACACCTTATGGAAACCATGAAATTGGCACTCCGAAGGCCTGAGATAGAGTGGAGAATACATACTATAGACGTTTCCATAATAGGCATGATAAATAACCCACACACATATCACCCCTTACCCATCGTACCAATCATATATTCACACAATAGCGTAGTTGTGAGAAGTAATGGATTTGGTAGGCTTAATAACTTCTTGTATCATTAAGCATGCATGGAAAAACACATGTTAGGCATTGAATAATAGATATATATCAAAATCAATGCTAAAGGAGATGAGAGAAATATGGACCCCCCCTCCCCCCCTTTTTCCTCTTAATCCCTTCAATCATTGTGGAACCTAGAATGGCTTGTGAATATGCCTCCCCATTCAATGTTCTTAGGACTTGAAAATAGGAGAATGATGCAAAGTGATTGATAGATCAATAATTCACTTGGTGAGATGAGATAAGATGAAAATTTTAAAAGGGGATTAATGGAATGGAAATTGAAAGATAATTGAGAAATCCCCTATAGTTGTTGTTTCTGTTGCATCTCATTCTTTTAGTAGAATTGGTCCTTGAAAATTTGTATGAGTTGTTGTCTCGTTATTAGACGATATACTCAATCCCAAAGAAAACTTTGTTTCCTTTTGTCCACCAAGGTCATATATGCACCACGGCCACCCACCCCCACACTTTACACCCTTAGGTTTCCTTTATTGGCTCCATCAAATATTGAAATGAACTAATTTCTAGATTATCTCTGTGACTAGAATTCATACTCTCCAAGTTGGAGTGACCACTTGTGGACCCGAGTTGGATTTTTAATCTAAATCTTTGCATTTATTTGTTGGGCCAAGAAAAGATCTTTAAGCCACACTTGCTTCTCAATTGATTATATGCCACTATTACCTTCCCTATTCTAGAGGATCTTATCATTTCATGTAGGATCCACTGAGGACCTTTAGTGGCTACTCTCTAAGGAGAGAGCAATTCTTGGCAAAAAAATGAGTGTTTTTTACCTAGACAAATCTACCAAGAGATGAACTTCAGCATAGAAATCCATACTCATTACAAGAGATTTTTGTTTCCTGGATGCCTGGGTATGAATCTTGGCAAGTAAAAAATATATGTTTCCAATCATGCAGAAATGGGATGGATTTCCCTAACACTTCAGAGGTGATTATCCATACCTAGCAGGTGAAATTGTACTCCATAAACAAATGGTGAGTAGACTCTTCAACAAATAGGAAAAGTGGACATCTAAAAGGGTAGTCTATACCTCTCTTTTTCAAATTCTTGGTTATAAGAGCTTGTCATGGACCATGATCCAACAAATCGGGAGTGTTGACAGAATATGCTTGATTAACACACATGACCATCCCGATTGAGCCATTGTCATCCATGTTAAGACATTTTAAACTTTAATTTTTGCAATATTTGCTTCCAATCTTTTAACCTTTCTTGTTGAAGTGTTATAGGAATCTCCAAATATTTGAAAAAGGTGCATTGGCCAACTTGAGTGAAATCCATAATCATTACAATTTGTTTTAAGTTATGAGTGTTATTATTCCGAAAATAAATTCTACTTTTTCAATTATCGATATTCCCCCATGTGCATCGAGGTAAGAATCTAAAACCCTCTTGAAGTAATGATCAATCATTACTGATGCTCCACCTAAAAAGCGAGTGTCATCGAGAAATTGAGAATGATCTATTTCCGTCACTTCTTTGAATATGTTATCATCTATCAAGATTTTATATATTCGTTCAATTTCAAACATCTTCACCAAGTGTGTTCTCCACAAGGATGTATAGCTTGGGTAAGAGAGGAGAAACCCTACCTTAGACCTTGTATGCTCTCAAAAAAGGGGGCAACATACCATTCACTAAGGGGGATATCCATTGAAGACCAATGCAAGCTCTAATCCAGTGAATGAATTGATGAGCATATCCAAATTATTGAAGTAATTTAAAGAGTAAAGAGTAGCTCACTTTATTGAATGCAATTGAATATCAACTTTAATAACCACACATTTCTCATTCTTACTTATTCTAAAACGGATAGCCTTCTTAATTAGAATTTGTCAAAAATATTCCTCTATCTTACAAATCCACCTTGATTCTGTAAGATAGGCTTGGGAAAAATAATACTTAACCAATGTGCCAAATATTATGTAAAATTTTATATGAGGCATTATAAAGGGATATTAACTTGAAACTAGGAAATGAAGTTGGTTTATTATCTTTTTGGATGAGGGTCTAGAAGGAAGAATTAATATCACATCCCAACTTTGATGTGAAATGAGAATCATTGAGCATTACATAGAGGTTGAATTTAACAGTATGTCAATATTTTCTATAAAACCATATAGTGAGCCTATCTGACCCCAGTTATTTATCTCTCCTATCTCCTAATTGGCATGAATGACTTTCTCCTCCCATGTTAGATAGACCAAGGCTTAATTATCCTATGTTGTGACTTGTCTCAGGATTACTTAGAGCATATCTTGGCTAGGGCCATCTATAGCTAAATATTCTTCAAATATTTTTTTGTGATGATCATGCGCTACTTATCAGAGGGCTTCACACTGGGTGATTTTCTCCCCATTTAGAAGTTTGATTCCTTGAATAGGATTGCATAACCGGCAGGTGCAGGCTTGCTTGTGGAAAAAAATTGTCTTCATGTATCATGCATTTAGCTAGAGGCTTCGCAATTTCAGCCTAGTATATTCTTCTTCTTTGTGAAAAGTTGTGCGCAGATTTTCCGAAAGCTCTTTTTCTTCAAGTTGAAGGGTAGGGGGTATTTTCATTATCATTCATTTTGTGTTGTAAATCATCTAGGTGTTGTTGCAATCCCTCCTAAAATAGAGGAGAGATGAAATAGAGTGTCACCGTTGTCTTTAACTTCTGCTTGGTGGATTTTAATTTTATCTCCAAATGAATGAAGGAGATCCATGGAAAGGGAGCCACTAATATTCTTTTATAATTAATCCAAAGAGCATTGAATCAAATTAGACTAGGCCCATAGTTGATCTTAGGAAAAAGAGAAATGAGGATTGGCTTATGATCAAGATGTAGCTTGTGAGTATGAAAGAAGATATATGAATATTTTCCAAAGGTAACTCTAAAAGAGAAATCAATCCAATCTCTTTGCAACATGACCAAGACCAAACCTCCTATTTTTCCATTTAAAATTTCCCTTTTTTGGCTTAAGGTCAAATAGATTTGAATCCTATACTAGATTTTTGACAACCTCTCAAAGGGGATCTCTAACAAATGAACCCCATTGATTCCCATTTAGAGAGAGAACCATGTTTAAATCACTTGCAAAAATTATATATGAGGCTATAAAAGAATATTTGAAGGCTCTTAGAAAATCCCAACACTCCTACTCTTC
The DNA here is from genome assembly GCA_027924585.1 of Larix kaempferi. NCBI lineage: Eukaryota > Viridiplantae > Streptophyta > Pinopsida > Pinales > Pinaceae > Larix > Larix kaempferi. Next base: position 18,895,031 of record BSBM01001023.1, read on the forward strand.
TCATAAGAAAACCAGAATGTAGATATTAAAGAGTTGAATCTATTTTCTGGAATATTTAAGAGACAAAAGTGTAAAGAACCAATGTTATACAACATGTGATTAAATATATTCTATAACTAAAGGATCCAATTAAGTTCAAACACCACCAAAGTCACCTCTTACACTTACAATTACCCTTGTATTGCATTCCCAAAAATTACCTTTATTTCCTTCTAACTTTATTTCTTAGAGAAGGAACATGTTTGGAACACATATTTGATTAGATTTTTGAGGGATTATTGGTTTTCTTGAATATTGGAGGTTTGACACCACTACCAATGGAAATTTATAGCATTGACCAAGAACTCAAGTTATTTTCCTTGTTTGCTACTTCCTCCCTCTTTTCTCTATCTAATTTTCAACCCCTTTTTTCTAATGAGTTTTTTCAACTTAATCATATTCAACATCCTATTATTACCAATCTTCCTTTTGAGTCACAACACCATTAAGTGAAGATTCTAGAACTTGTGGAGAGGGGAAAGGATCGAGGCCATTGAAATCAATTAAAGGAACTAACTTATAATGAAGGCAAAGAATGAAGGAATGGAAGGTCAAAATGGACTCAGAGATACAAGGGGGAGGAGGGGAAAAAGAGGATTTGGATCCATGGGATATATGGAGAGGAGGATTAGGGAAAAGAAGACACAGAAAATGATGGAGCGATCAAATTAAAGGTCAAGAGCAGGAAGTATCTATTGAAACTGACAGGGGTTTTCCCTTTCTGGACCATTGAGCTAGGAGGGACTATATGTTTGGAACCAAAGGATTTTTTAACTTGTTGTCATTGATTTGAATTTTCAATAAGAGAATTTGGATGAGGCATTACAGTATTTGACAAAGTGACCATTTTCATGATAAAACTTGCATTTGAAAGGTAATTGTTTGTATTTAAAATTTTAGACGTGCATCCATATATCAAGAGGGAGGTTGGTGGCTTCAATAATCCCTTTATCTAGATCCACTTCAACACAAATACAAGAACAAGCAAACATACCACCTCTTGGCTTAGATTTCTCAATGTACTTTCTCAGGGCATTATCAATATCCTTTAGGGGTTCATAGTTCAAATAATGAAAAGGAAAATGAGGAAGTTGAACCTACACAAGAACTATTGAGGGAACATCTACATTTAGGTAAAAATATAGAGTCTAGTGGTTCAAATATAACCCCCTCAATCCCATGAAATAAGGGACATTTCAAAAAATGAATATTTTTCTTCCTTTAGTTCAAAGAGGAAAGTGTAATATCCCCTACCACAGAAAAAGTATGAGAGTTTACCTTTGATCACAACCATCAAATTATTTTGCACCCATTGATTCATAACCCTAGGAAAAGGACATAGTCTCGTAAATTTATTGATGAGGGAACTCCCAGCTAAGGAAAAAGCTTTGAGATGTGATGCAAGGAGTGACAAATTCACTTCTAGAGTAGAAGTGACCTCCTTCAGAAAACAAGATGATGACACTTTAGAAGAGCTTCGATGTTGGAAGTAAATAGAGAATGAAAGGTGAGAGCCTTAGTAGAGAGGGATGGGGAGTTAGAAGTCCCGTCTCACCTAGATCCAGGGCTAGGAGGGCCAAAGGAAAAACACAAGGATCCAACCATAGGGAGAGGGTCGAGCAACTAGGGTTTAGGATAATGATGAATGAGTCTAAACTAGATGTTATTTGTTTAACATATTAGTTATTTACATTAATATTTCAAATTTTATTATTTTATACGATATAAAAAGAATTTAAAAAATCCACTATAAATTCATATCATTTACATATTGAATATTATTTTAAATAATTTAAAATAAGACATTTTTTTCAATCATTATGTGTGATAGTTGGCAGTTCCATTTTTTCATATTAAAAATGTAACATTTATCAAATTTCAATCTATATATTTGAATTATTCAAAAAAGGGTTAATTAATGTAACTAGATTTGAAGTAATGATGATGATTACCATCCAATGAGATCAAATTTCGATGATCAGACCCTAAGAAATTAGATGGTCAATTAATTTGGTTTCACATTTCATTTTTATAATAATAAAAGATTGCATAGATATTTTCCTAGCTCTCTGGTTTTCATGAGTTAACAAGCTATGAATATTGTATTACATCTTCTGGAGTTTCACTGTGTATAAGTTTAGAAATGATCGACGCATTTCGAGTGGACACAATGAAACTCCAGAAGATCTAATACAATTATTTAACATTGTGGATCATGATGATGGGTGGACTGTCCATTCGAAATGTGTCGACCATTTCTAAACTTCTACACAGTGAAACTCTGGAATATCTAATACAATTACTAAACACTGTGGAAACATTCATGCTCAGAAGCTATGAATATCGTTAGTGTTACAAATATAGTATAATTGAGACCTAATGAACGTATAAGAATGGTGTTCTCAAGGAAAGTGATCTTCATCTTCTACTTTCTCAATATCACAAAGGTTACAAATTCTATCTTCCTTAGGTGTTTTAAGTCTTGTCCAACTCTTAGTTTTGCTATGAAGCTCATGAAAGTGCATTCATATTTTAGCAATGTTGATTTTCTTCTTTGAACAACCAATAGAACAAAGATATTTTTGAACTTCTAACTTGGGGTAAATAATCTCATTATAGTAAATTAACTTTACCTTATTTTTTATTTCCTTTTGGTGACATAATTTCTCTTTACATTTAGTTGTGATAGTTGTTTTGATTTATTGATATTTTGGAGAGTGGCCTCCTCTTGAATACTTTCATGGTTTAGCTAGGGAACAACATCCTCATGCCATCTTTTGTTAAGACTTAAATTACCTTTACTGGAATTCAAAGCAATCCTAAGAAGCCTATTATCCTTCATGTTATTTCTCTTATGCTTGTATATTAGGTACCTAATCATAGCCTTACTTAACTTTAAGATTATAAATATAAAGCATTTTAGGATTTGCTTAATTTTCTTCTAAGTTTCTCTAAAAATGCTACAACCCAAAACCTCATAACCATATATGATTATTGGGATAACAAGGGTATATAAGAGAGGCTTTCCATTATCTGAGATGGAAAGCAACCATGGATGAATAATATGAGTCACTGTAGAACAATGAGACATGGGATCTTGTCTCTCTTCCCCCGGGGAGGAAACTAGTTCACTGCAAATGGATCTACAAAAAAAAGATTGCATCTGATGGATCTACAACAAAGTACAAGGATCGGTTGGTTGCAAACGGGTACTCACAAGTTCAGGAATTGGAATACAATGAGACATTCACTCATGTAGCAAGAATAGATTCAGTAAGGATTGCTTTGGCCATAGCATCTTCGAATGCATGGGAGGTACATCACATGGATGTAAAGAGTGTCTTCTTACATGGTGACCTAGAAGAAGATATCTATATGAGACATCCTAAGGGGTACATCAATGATCCTTCCTTGGTATGTAGACTAAGGAGATCACTATATGGGCTCAAGCAAGCCCCAAGGGCATGGTATTCCAATATGGATTCCTTCTTACTGTCACAAAAGATGCAAATCGGGTTGAAATGTTTACATGCAAAAGAAGGGAGGATGTATATTGTTGATTGCTTTGTATGTGGATGACTTTCTCATCGTCGGTGGATTTGTTATTGGGTTGTAGCACATCAAGTCTTCCTTGAACAAAGCATTTGCTATCACATATCTAGGACTATTAAAACAATTCATTGGTATTGAAGTAACTCAAAATGCTTCAGGGATCATGATTTCACAGTTAAGGTATGAATCTGATTTACTCACAAGGTTCCATATGGATGATTGCAAAGCCACATATTTTCCCTTCCTATATGGAATCATATTGGAATAAGGTGGTTCTACTCCTTTAGTTGATAGCACTCTTTATAGACAGTTAATTGGTAGCTTGTTATACTTGACACATTCGAGACCGGATCTATCATATGTTGTTGGTGTTGTGGCTAGGTACATGCAGGACCCACATGATCTTCATTATAAAGCAGCAAAGAGGATCTTCCACTATGTGCAGGGTACTAGAGAGTTTAGTATCCATTATTTTGCTGGTGCTCAGCTAGATCTGGTTGGTTTTACTGACTCGGACTGGGATGGAGACAATACTGATAGGAAATATAATTCAAGGTACGTATTCATGTTGGGATCTGGACCAATCTTCTAGTCAATCAAGAAGCAAGCAGCACTCGCACTTTCTTCAGCAGAGGCAGAGTACAGAGGGGCTTTGAATGCAGTTATCCAGGCAGTTTGGTTGCATGGGATCTTGACATATTTTGGCATTCGCACTTCTCCTTCAGTAGACCTTTTCTTATAATCAAAGTGCCATCAGGATCTCCAGTGACTCAATTAAAAAGTAAAGGACCAAACATATTGAGGTTCACATGCACTACATCAGGGAGCTAGTGCACAATAGGACCATATCACTGCATTATAGTCCTACAGAGGAGATGATTGCAAGCATATTCACTAATTTTTTCACTCATAATATATTTGCTTATCTCAGATCTCTATTTGGTTTGAAATTTGTTTGAGCTTACTGCTGTATTTTTTTGGGGGGGGTTTCCCATGAGGTTTTCCCCATTTCCTTGTTTCATGGACAATTATTTTATTTTCATTAGTTATTTGATTGTATGGGTGACCTTTGGTCTTAGTAACCAAGGCCCAAGATGTCCAAATTTGGATTAATGGGGGGATGTTAGGATAATTAGTACTCCATCCTTGTCATACTTAGCATTATTTATTTTTTCCTAGTAGTTGATGATGTCATTTTTCCACTAGTGGTGTGCAAATGTGATCTAGGATCCATCAACCACCTAATGCGCCCTACATGCATCATTCTAGGACCACTTGATTTAGTTCCCTACATTTTAGGAGCCAACTCAGTGTTCTAGTTCAGTCCACCTAAGTTAGCTGACTCTTGTGGGGGGTTTATGCTCTGATTGCCACTATTTGCGGCCTCATGCGCCCTTTTTTGAGTGATTTGCATGACAAACTCACTAATTCGCCCCTTTTGTTTATTTAACTGATTGTGTCTTTAGTTAACTGATTTTGAGGTTCAGTTGAGCTGAGTTTGGGTCTTCCGGAGCACTCCAATGGTGACAATTCCTATGCTAGACAGATTGAGACTCGAATTCTCCTAGGTGATTCGAATTCTCTCCATTGTAACATTATTGTTGACTATATTGATTATGGGACATTATTATGTTCCTATATGAGTTCTCATGCATGATTAATTGCCTGCTCATTTTTATTGCAATTTTCACTGTAATTCATCTTTTTTGCTCATTCTTTCTTTGTGAGGTATACTCAACTCCATGATCTGCTGTGACTTAGAATTTCACATGGTGTTCCATTAAAAATTATGATAGATGATGTTATGAGTTAATGTCATCCTATCATGAACAATAATTATCAAATGTGTTGTGTTTCAAGCTTGAGTGATGAAGGATTATAATAGTAGTTTTTTGTCCCATGAAAAAAAAACGTATTTTCTATTCAAGTAGAATTGAAAATACAATACATAGGTGTTGAGGCACAAAATTTGGGAATTGTTCAATTTTAATGGTTATAATCCCTCACCAACAACTACTATAAGCGTTGTCCCCAGGGGACCACAAAAAGGAGCATGCCCATGGTAATAATCAATTGCATCTAAACAACATAGGATCCTACAAAACTATTTCATCACATATCATTTCCATCATATTTCATGAATTTCACAAGTCCTTGAAGAGACCACAAATCCCTCACTATAGTCATCGATAGATAACCTGCAAATATCCTTTAATAATAATGATTCTTTAGATAAGTAGTCTGAAAAAGAAAATGATTCTAATAATATTTTATGTAACATAGCAAAGGAAAATTTTATGTTTATGATGCATGTCTATGGACGTTGATCATGAGATCAATGTTCGATATTTGTTATATTATTTGCATGTGGGTTGCATCACCTTACGATCCCTCCCTTTGTCATATGCAATGGGAGGGCATGTGGTGTTGGTTGGGGAATTACAGAGCGGGTGCCTACCCCCGCCTTTCTCCAGGGAGCAAATTTCAATGAGGGACGTTAGCCTCGAACCACGGTGTTTGAGGAAACACCTGTAAGATGCTAAAGTCTTACATGATGGATATATATATATATATTTCGATGACGATTTACAATGGATAAATTACATTGAATATATATGCATGAATGCGAAAGGTTGGCATCTCTTCGAGATGGCCAATAACCCTTAACCTAATACTAGTATTAATTAATAATAGTAATAACCAATTAGGTTTATTACAAGTCATCCTACCTAGAAAAGATTCGTCCAGGAATCTTGGATTATGCTTAATGAACTACAACATCACAGAGGATTCCAAGCTTGATGAAAGACAACCCTTCTTTAGTGATTTGTTACAAATAATAGTACCACGATTTAGTAGTTCTTGAAACATCTGGTCACATTTCCATTCAAATCTCTTCATGCATATGATTATGTAGATGAAAACATAATGATTATAGGGGGTATTCTTCTGAGCTTCCAATCTGATGTTTTCATGAAGGACTTGCATCAACAAGTTGATCTCCGATATTTTTGCATGGTTTGGCATGACATTGATTTCTATATGACATATAGCTCCTTTAGTGTTGATCAATGGATCTTCAATTACATTTGTTATGGTCTTCTTATCATTAGTGGAAACTACTAACAACTTACTTAATTCAATATGATTGGTTAAGGTGTCTTCATTTGTAGTTTCATCCTCTACTTTTAAGATTGAAGCGCCCTTTACTTTTTTTGTTTCATTAATTTGGGTTTGATTAAAAAATTCCAAATAATTTATTTCCTTGTCTTTATCTAATGATCTTGTCTCCCGCTGTTCCTTGGGAAGAATTTGATCTTGATATTCTCGAACATATTGAGTTGTGACAACCTATAGAACATTTATCTCTTTGTGTGTCGAAGAATCTTATGGGTTTTCGTCTTCTACGTTATCATGATTAGGATCATTTTCAGTGCTTTTATTTTCATCGGTGTATCCTTCTACAACTTCAATTATTTCATAATTGTCATTAACACCAACTTCGTATTCATTAGTATTTGGTGCTACATTATTACAATCTATGAGATCATCATTTTCTTTAAAATTAATATTGACGCCATGATTGTCAATAATTGATGCATCTATCTCTTTGTCATTGTTATTCTCAGCTGGTTTTTCTTCAGGTTCATCTTGATCTTCCATACTCTGGACTTTATCCTAGTCCTCTACATCTTTCGTCTCATCATCCTTGTTATCATCTTCTTTATCATGTCCTTGGCTTAGATTTGGGTTCTGAGAAGGGATTCCAATATGACTTTGTTCTGGAGTTTCACTAGACATTTTTACAGATTTTTCAGCTGGTGCATCAATACGACTTACTTCCCTTCCTTGTAAGAACCCACAACGAAATTCTAGTAGACCTGCATATTTTTTACCTGGCGTTGTATTTTGAGTCTTGTATTTGAGGCGTCGGTTCTTATCCCTCCTTACATCTGATGACGCGGGCCTTCTGTGAGGGGGAATGTAAGGTGTCGATGTATGTGATTTTTGTACTTCTTATGTCGTGGGTGCAGAAGTAGTTTCCAACTCTTCCTTACTTGAAAATTCAGGGGTTGTAACCGCTTCTTCTATCGTAGGTATAGTAGCAATTTCCCGCTCTTCTTTACTTCAAAATTTAGGGGTCTTAACTGCTTCCTTTGTCGTAGGTGCAATAGTAGTTTCCTACTCTTCTTTACTTGAGACTTCAAAGACTGTAACCACTTCTTCTTCTTTCCTCTTGGATATTTCTTCTTGTATTTGTAATAGTATTATTTTCAATTCTACATACATTCCCTTTTCTTCAAGTTGGCTTCTTTTTATGTCTTCGACTTCAATTTTTTCATCTCTTTTAGGTTTTTGGAACGGACTAATAATGATCTTATTAAAAGAGCGAAACATAGTGATTCCATCTTAAAAATATTCCAAAAGAAATTTGATTTTTTTTTTCAAGAATCTTAAAGGGTAATAATAATATTATAACAATATTATTATTATTAAAATAATAGTATTATCATTATATGGTTTTATGAAAAAAAAATTATTATCAATAATAATATTATTATTATTTGTAATATTATTATTTTTTTATATGATAGGGGAATTAGGGGTTTTAAATATTATAGTAATTATTATTATTTGTAATATTTATATTTTTTTATATGATAGGGGAATTAGGGGTTTTAAATATTATAGTAATTATTATTGTTATTATTAATCCTACTACAATATAATTTTTATTAGGATTGGGTGAAAACTAAGGGATGGTGGATGTGAGTGTGAAGATGAGTAAGAATGGATGGGAAATAAAAACCATGGGTTGGTTTTATAAAACCATGTGTTGGTTTTATATTTTTTTTCTTCCCTTTTTACTTTTTTTTTATTTCTTTTTTTTTACTTTTTTTTCCTTGAAAATAGCCATAACCTACGAAAGGTTGGCATCTCTTCGAGATGACCAATAACCCTTCACCTAATACCAGTAATAATTAATAAGCTAATAATTAATAATAGTAATAACCAATTAGGTTTATTACACTCCCCTATACTTTTTTGGATTATTTTTTTGGAAAATATGTAATGAATCTCGATTAAGGGATTGGGGTATTGATCTAATCCATGTTAAGATATTAGGGTTTTGGATGTTGTCTAATACTTGAGTATTGTATTGTGAATGGTTAATAAAAAACATAGTGAGAAAGATAGTGGTGCGGCTCTAACTTTTGTTGGCTTTCTCGGTTAAGGGTTTCGAGGCTAAATCTTTGTGTACTATGTGTGTGCCATTGTTCAATCTTTGTTTGGCGTGAGATATGTATGTGTTGTTTCACTTCACAGGTTTAAAAATTACAATCCCTACTATTGCTACACACTTTACACATATTACCACTATAAAACATTCCAAGCTCTTTCATACATAAGCAAGAAACATCTTCAATCAAGCTATCATAAACCAACAAAAGAACAAAATACCTTGAAATCACCACATCATCATGTTCATATGGAAAGCAAATAAGTATATACAACTATCAATCCAATCCCCAATCCATTGAGTTATAAGCATTTATGTGCAATTCACTTAATAGGGTTAGCCATTTAACCTGTTAGATAAGTTCACAAGTTATCGTGCATTTGACTCCTTAAGAAAAACTACTTTCACTACTTCATGCAAATTATTAACATGACATTAAGTGAAACCATTCATGGTAATTTGTAATGATCAGAGGAAAATACCATAGTCAAAGCATCATAATAAGTATATTTCAATAATATATTTGCAAGCAATAGGATCTTTGAAAGCATTATATTTGTTAATGTACAAAAAATCTGAAGGATTTGCATACCATTAAGGTTGGCTCACTATCCAACTGAACTTCAAACCAAGGATAAAACAACCTTGAATCGTAAGCATTCATTACGATTCATGTGCAACCACAACATCAGTGATTAAAACAATTGCATTCAACGATAAGTCAAAACATCATAATAAGAATATTTCAATAATATGTTTTCAAGCAATAGGATCTTTGGAAGCACTATATTTCTTAATACATAAAAAATCTAAAGCATTTCCATGCCATTAAAGTTTGCTCTCTATCCAGCTAAACTTCAAAGCAAGGCTAAAACAACCATGAACCATAAGCATTCAAGTGCAACCACAACATTAGTTATTAAAACAAGTGCATTAAATGATTTTGTAAGCACAATAAGCATGCTCCTTAAGACAAGATGTGCCATCATGGCACTTTTTTTTACCTTCAAAATGAGTATATATATCAAACATGCACATTCAAAAAACAATATTAAGTGAGGACATTTGCACACCTGCAATATCTTCAATATTCATCAATTGTCACATGCAAATAATCAATGACCTAAGGGAAGAAGTGAACTTAACATTTACCACTCAGTCAACCAAGGCCATTCTTGTGAAAGCATAAAAAATGCATAAGAATTGAGTGTTTGTCTATCTCATTTTTTGATGAAAACCAATCTCTAAAGAGAAGCTAGATGAATATGAAAATAAAGCAAAGATCACCCCAATTGTCAATCGAAGAGCTTGATAAAGTAGTAATATCCACAACATAAGCAACCATATGCAAATCCAAATAGTTGAAACAAACATTCACTACCATCACAAGCAAATAGAAAGACCAAATCATCCAGGTAAAGACACTAAGAGAATAATAAGTACTAATCATGACCACTAAATAAGGCATCCCCAACAATCATGTGTAAACAAGTAATAGGGTCAAATGGGGAAACCAAACAATCATCTAGGAGCATTGAACTTGTCTAAATCTTGACCCACAATGAAAATACAATGGGATCAATGAGGCTTTAAAAAAATTGGGCACCGCCTAAGTCATAGGACCTAGGGTAAGTTGAAGCCTCAACACCTCCCTATCATTTGTTGGAAATTTCCACAATTTGTGTCAAAGTGATATGAAGTTGAACCATTAACCAAGGAAATCTAACAATTTATATTTAAGAAAGTTTGATTATTGGAAAAAATGTTATGTATTAAAGAGAATTACAACAATAAGACTACACACATATGTGTGTATCTATATACATACATGCATATACACATGTATATATGTACATACATGCATGTACACATATATATGTGTACATACATACATACACACATACATATGTGTAAATTCTTTGCTTAAATCATTAGTAACCAGGCACAAAATAGTTTTAACATCCACTATCATACAATCAAATTAACAATAATTTCATTAATGGGTGTTTTATATAAAATTATTTAACATGTGACATTTGAATATATCTCAATCGTCCATGTCTCAGTTGTATATCCATCTATTTCCACTATCCACGTTGTGGATTTAGTATAGCAAGAAAATTGATGTTCTCAAAGGAGGTGCAAAGTAAACCATGCCCCAAATAGAGGAGGATGTGTGTGGGTCTACCTAAGATCATGCGCTCATCATCTCATGGATAAGTTAGTTGATTCCTCTTCTCACCATTTATTGTTTCAGCCTCAACCGTGTTCATATCTCATTATATTAATGAGATAGTTGATTCCTCTTCTCACCATTTATTGTCTTAGCCTCAACCGTGTTCATATCTCATTATATTAAAAATTCCACTATGGCTGCACTTTGCAACTCAATGTTGTTGCTTAGGTTATCTAACACTAATACCGATATAACTATAATTAATGCATTCTATTTGTTCATGAATAGTTTTTCTTCTTGTCCCTATCCATGTTAATAGCTCAAATATTATATTACTCACATATTACTCTCTCTATGTTTCACTTTCCCTCACAAATGAGCTTGAATGTTTTTGGTAATATATTAAAAAAAACATCATCAAGATTCCCATCCTCAGTATCTACCTTCAATGGTGCTTCCTAGCATTGTTGTTCCATGGCTTTTATAATGAAACCTCATGATAGTTGGCACCTTTGATGTTGCCTTCAAGTGTTGTTGCCTAATGCCTTCGTTGATGACACCTCACCATCATCAACGCCTTCGATGGTGCTTTCCAACAGCATCCCCTCATGCCTCCTTTGTTTAGGATACCTCACTATCATAGATGCCCTTGATGGTGCCTTCCAGCATTTTTTCCCTATGCCCTCGCTGATGATACCTCACCATCGAAGGACACTAACATGAAAGAGAAGTAGGGATATTTTTATTGGAGGAAAGACCCGAGGACCCATTGCTTTATTGTGGTATTTAAAGGGGGGCTAGCGGTAACGCTTGGTAAGGACTAGTATCTTTAAACTTTTATGTATTCTACAATATTTTAATTTGTTGATTATATATATATATATATATATATATATATACACAGTATCCAAGGATCCATGAGGGTTAGCTTAAGCAATCATGATATATATATAGTATTCAAGGAGCCCTGAGGGTTAGCTTAAGCAATCATGCTGTAAATGTGAGATCTCTCCAGCAAGTTGAGGAGGTCATGGTTTCAACTCTCTCGATCCCCTCAAGAATAGGTGCTTGGAACTTAAGTACCAATGACTTACCTAATTTTTACTATCTATGGATCACGGGGAAGTACTCGAAGATTTTTCCATGAGGTTTTCCTTGGATAAAAAAATATACTATCGAAAGATGAATAACAATTTTTTTTTTGTTTTCTAATAATTTTAATATGGATTTGAAGACTCAAAATTCTACCAACAATGTTAGAGTGTCGATAAGTAGCTCACTGAATTCATGTTTAGGTATGGAATTCCCAATGCACTAAGTGATGAGTTGTAAGGGAAGGGGTTTTCTTACCATGTTCATATATATACAACAAATAATGAAGTACACCATAATTTCAAACTAAGTGATGAGTTGTAAGGGAAGAGGTTTTCTTACCATGTTCATATATATACAACAAATAATGAAGTACACCATAATTTCAAATACAAGGGAAACATTGACCTCTTCTTGAAACCGCATTGCATGCTTAGGTGTTCTTTATCTCATGGATAGACAAGTTTGGTTCAATTTTCTTTACATCATTGTGATAAGTTGCATATTGAAAACCTGTTGAAATATTCTTTGAATATGTTATTGATCAATTTCTCATTCAAAGGCTTTGATAATTCCTTAGCAATGCTCCTATAAAGCGCACATATGTTTGACAAATGAAAAATAAACTATACTTCTTTTTTTCAAGTATGTATTCAATCCTTAATTTTTAAAGCTACAATGGGGAAAACCCAACCAAGTTTTGTTGTTTTATGCAAAAATGGCTCGTATGTAGATGCATATGTTTTCTCTTTTGTGAGGCCACTATTAATCTTATGTGTTTTATGATTGTTTCTATATTAAAATCTCAAATAATCACAAAACATATCTAGTCAAACTAAAGGTTCAATGTGCAGTTGGTGTTGTTTCTTTTCTAAAGAAGTTTGTAGTATCATCAGTATTTTATGTTATTTGAAGTCGGTATTGGGAGACTTGTTTGTGAAAGGTCAACCCTCACTCTAATGAAATAGATCTAAACACAAGTTCATAACTTCTTGTAAATCCTCTCTTATGATGCAAATCCTAAAAGAATATAACAAAATCCATCCCTATTTTAATCGATGGTTGAGAAGTCATACTTAGATCTAAATAAAACTACCCAGTGGAAACATCAACCTCTACTCAAACCTATATTGCATGCTTGAGTGTTGTTGGAATGTGTAATGTTAATATTACAAGTGTAATGATGTCTAGTATGATGGCGTACAATATTATGATGTTTTATCTAGCAAAGGAATAATTCTCTCTATCTTATGTAAAAGGAGTTATCCCACATGCATCATGAAGTAATAATCTCCTATTACCATACAATATATAAGGAGGTGAAAAATCATTTATCCCACATGTAGTATGGGATGTGATTCTTCCATACCTCTAGATATATAATAGAGGTGAAGGAGACCCTTTGGGTATGTTGAATGTAATTGTGAACAATATTGTAAAGTTGTGATAAACATATGTGGGTGGAGCTCAAGTGTAAGATTGGAGATTTATGAAGAATAAATAAGATTATACCGTTCCCATGGATATTTCCCAATTTCGGGTTTTACCATATATTTGGTACAATATCTCTTTTTATCTTGTCTCTTACTTACTATATGATTATTTGGTGCTTGTATGGATAGGAGGCTAGACTAATATATTCTTGCTATTGATTTACATGTTAGTCAATCTATTGTTGTGTGTTTATGCATATTTTACAATAATCTAACATGGTATCAGAGTTGGAGGTTACTATGCTCTGCCTTCTTCGGTAATTATTTGTTGAAAAAAAAAATCAATCATTAAGTTCTTCAATTTTTTTTTGGGGGGGGGGGATCCATATCTAGTGGATTTGCCATCAGATCTAGACAACCCTTGTGGTTTTTCTTTAGATATGGGAATTTTTTTATATGTTTGAGATTTCTTTCTCAAATTCCTAACCCTCACTATTTAGTTTTTGGAAAATTTTCAATTTTTCCTTGATTTTTTATGTAGATCTAAGTTGAAATCCATTGTATACCAACTTGTTATCAAGGATCTATTTTTCTTGCAGTAGATATGGGTGTTTGTCTGCTTATGGTTATGTTTTTTCGAAGGTTTCCATCAAACAGAAATTGCTTTCACAAAATTTTAGTTTCGGATTGTTTTAGAGGTACACACTTCTTCTTCTCTAGGGGTGTGTACACATGCCCCTTTTCTTCATAGGAGGTGTGTACACACATGCACTGGCCACTAGGAAAGTGCATGGGGGCCATTTTTCAATGAAAAATTCGTTGAAACATAATTTGTTTCGATGTTTCTGATGAGGGTTCGTAGATTCATCAGTAAGGTGTTGCGGGGTTTCGTTACTAGTGAGAAACTTCATTTTTATTAACTATTTTCTTTTAGTCATTAGCTTCTTGTCTTTTGTTTGCATTAGGGTTTAGTTTCTTGTTTATCACCATGAATTCATAGGTATCTTCTATTCCTGAATTAGTTGGTACTAACTATTGTGCTTGGAAGAAAGATGATTGATGTTCTCAAGAGTAAGAATCTCTAACGCTTAGTTAAAGGTGAACGAATGAAACCAATTGATGCTAAAGGCTTAGCTATATGGGAAGATCGGTGTGATCAATTAAGAGGACGCATTGGTCAAATTGTTTTAGATAATCTATATGTACATATTAACGCTAAAGATAACCCAATTGAGGCATGGAAAACTTTAGCTTCTTATTTGATAAATCTGATGATGTTTCTACTTATTATCTTGAAAAGAAGATTCATGAGCTAGATCCTAAATATTTTGATAGAATAGAGTATTTTCTTGTTGAAATAAAAACCTGTAATAAAAAGCTAAATAATTGTGGTAAAGGTTATAAGAAAAATGATAATGCCCTTGTTATTCTTGTAGAGCAAAAGTTACCTTCTGCCTTTGATTTGTTCATCCAAACTAGGAATAGAACCATTGAAATGTCTAAAGGTTATATCTGAACCTCACTTGAATATTTTAATAAAGGTTTGATATGTGAACAAGATATATTATTTGCTTCTTGTCAATTAACTAATGATAAAGCTCTAATGGCACATAGTAAAAAAGATCCTAATAAAATTTTTAATAAAAACCCTGAACCACATACTAAGGGATCAACCCGTCACTCTTCTAATGATGCCTCTAATTATGCTCCTAAAAGAAAGTATTTAATCCTTGTAAGTATTGTAGCAAAACGGACAGGTGGTAGGCAATCCCATGTAATAGGCATGCCAGTCTTACTTCAAGTAAGGTTGTCAAGATTTATTACAATGGAATGTATTTATTAACAATGATCATGATGATTCCTTCTCTTGCATGTGGGGTCTTTGAATTGAATGTAATCTGGATGGCACTGTACTGTTTGATTGATAGATTTTATGAAATGGTGGATGGTGTTTATTGTGTCACATATGCAATTGGTTGTAACATCAATAAGAACAATCTGGAAAACCTCTAGCACATTCCTTAGAGCAAAAGGTGGTGGAATGAAGTTTTAAAGAAGGAAAGCTCTAGAGGAGATGCAAAGAAGGCTAATAACATCAATCTAAAGGTGTAGTTAGACTCGTTAGGTGGTTGAATCTTTTGGCATCTATAATTGACAACATTTTAAAGGTAACGTGTAGCCTTTTCAACCCTTTGATTTTAGAAAGATATTATTGCTCTTTAGTCTACATGAAAGATAGTATCCCTTGGGTTACTTATTGTTATAATTTTGAGGTCAAAATAGCTATAAGGCTTGATTGTAGTGATGTTGAAAAGATAGTTACTGTCAAATTTGTGAGTTTGCATCATTTTCCCTTAGCAAAGGAGACTAAGCATTTTAGAGTTTTGAAAAATCAAAGATTAAACAATGATCTTTCTTAGTTTAATCATATCTTTAGCATTGATATCCATATTGTTTGCTATAGTTTGCTTGACTGTACTAATGGTGGAAAGGAAGATATAGTTAGTCTTGTAAGTATGTATGGTTTTTCCTTTGTTGAGGTTAAGCATCTAAAGAATTTGAGAAGCCAGAGGTTAAGCAGTGACTTGTATGGTTTTTGCATCATTCTAACAATGTTAATTGAGATTTGTGAGAGCCTTCTCAGCACAAACGAAAGACTCTCTTTGGATATTGGCTTGATAGCTCTATTGATGAAGTTGATGTTCATATAGTTCTTGTGTTGTTTGAATATAAGGACAATGTAATCAATAGTCAAATTTCTTGTTATCCTTTGGCTCTGGAGGGAAATTATGGTTGGCAGTGGAATAAGAAGCAAAAGATTTGGAGTGATGACAGTTGTTTTGGTTTGAGGCCTGACACCTCTAGAGAGGAAATCAAGGTTTGCTTAGCTTTCTTGTTGATTGAATATAAGGCTCTTGATATCAACAGCCAAATTTCTTGTTATGCTTTGGTATTGGATGTAAATTTTGGTTGGAAGTGGAACAAGAAGCAAAAGATCTGGAGAAATGGTAGTTGTTTTGGCTTGAAATCCTCTATCCCTTGCATCATTTCCTATATTTTTAAAGAGTTTAAGAATTTTAGCATCAGAAGCTGAAATTTACATTCATGTGGTTTGGAGGTGTAAAGGAAGCGTACTAGATATTGAAAGCAGGCGAATTGTAAGGTAAAACGTAGCATCATATCCTTTTGGTGTAAGATTGTTAGTCTGCGAGCAGGAGATAACTATTGTTCACATTGGCATACCATGGAGAACATTGCTAAACAAATGGATCTGGTGAACGGAAATGATGAAGGAATTGGCAGGGATGTTCTTATGAATTTGGCTAAGAAAATTAACTAAAGACCATTTTGAGAAGGAACATTTCCATATCTCAACTTCAATTCAAAATTTTGGATGAACGGGAAGTTCATTTAACTGCCATGTTAGCCATGACAGAGGTTGGAATTGAGTACCTTAAAGTTAATTCCTTATCTCAGGAGAAAGAAATTAACGAGCTGAAGAAACAACTTCAAAAGCAAGGTAGCAAAGAGTCAAAGAATCTGAAAATGTTATAGAAATTTATACTAGTGGGATCGCGGCTAGTTGTATTGTGGATGTCTAGATGCACTCTGAAAATGTCAAAGAGATGGTGAAACCAGTCAAATATGAATAGCATAATTTCCCAAATGAAGGCATGAAGGAAGGCCTGTAATGGCCAAGTTTCAATTTTTTGACTAATTTTGTATTGTTCTATAAGTGCATCCTTCTTGGTGGCAAGTTTTGTCAATTATATTTCAGTAAAATAGATCGATATTATAGAGGCAAGATACCAATAAATAGTCGGTTTGATACTTTTCTTTTCAATTTTGTCAAATTGTATGTACATAACTCTATATCAGCAACAATCTTATATATCATCAGGATGTCCGGCTTGGCTGCATCCTATTTTTCATTTTAATACAAGTATTTGTTTTTGTTATAAAAAAAAGTATTGTGGCAAAACCAATCACCATGAGAAGATTTGCTTTAAACAGAGATGTGAACTTGCTAAATCCAAGGAAAAATCCTTCGAGGTATAATAGGTAGCTCTTTGTGCTCGTTATGTTCACCCAAATAAATCCTCTTCTTTTGTGGAATGGATAATGGATCATGATGCTTCTAGTCATAAGATAGGTAATGCTATCACAATTCTTGTAGCAACCTGAAATTAGAGATCCTATCCAAGATGGAAGAGAACAAAGGTTGCTAAAGTTATGACCTTCAAGGATCCTACTCCCCATAATAAAATGGTTGTCACACATAGTAGGATTCTTGTCTCTTTAAACTATCCAGAACACCAGCCAGTGATAAAAAATGGCTATGGGGGAGACCCAAGTTTAAGCCAAAGGCCAAACTCTAATACTACATGATACCTATATAAGATAAATTATTTGATAAGCAAGATATCCTGAGCTAGATCATAGATCCAAAGATGATATGAAGTTAGGGTTAGGAGGTATATGATAGGTGACACTAGGGCAATTGATTTGCAGTTTTAGATACACCCTAGATATGAAAGCCTTGCTATGATAGATATGACGATCAACCCAAGCAAGAGAACAAGCACTTCATGCATGGCTTCAAACCATGATGGCAACTTGACTATGGAAGAGATCAGTGCTTTCTAGTGGGGAAATGGAGTCTACGGACAATCATTTCAACTATTGAAGATAGATTAGGTAACTTACGGATCCGAAAATGACAAGTGTCGACGACCCAGTGGATAACAGCATCAATACCCTAGAGCGAATGGACTTGGGAAAACTACTTCTATGAGAAATGAGATGATAATGAAATTTGTTTTTAAGTCTAAACTCCAAAATAATCTCCTACACCTTGAGAGCGAATTGACTTGGAAGGGGTTGTTAAGTGTAATGGTAACTTACGGATCCAAAACCTTCTCTATATGTATCAAAGTGATAGAAGATAATACTTCTATGCGCAATGTGAATACTTTCAGTCAAAACGGCTTCCCAAACCCCAATAGCGACTTGGTTCAATGGAGTTTGTATGCCTTGGATAAAATTGGGTCCACCAATTAAACTTGTGAGTGACGAAATCGCACCAAAACGACTTCAAATCTCACTTAAAAATGACACATAGGGGACCCAAAATGCAAGACGGCAATGTGAGATGATGGGATCGATCCTCAGACTTCTACAACGAATTGATTTGTGGATAAATTTTGCAAAGAGAATCAGATGATGAATTTTAACCCCAACAATTTGCAAAATAAATTTTAAATTTATCAAATCGAACCCCAAATTGAAAAGGCGTCAACGCTTGATGGTGATTTCGGTTCTCTAAACCAGACAGCGAATTTGTTCTATCAATCACAACAATCACAAATGAAATCGTTTTGGTTAAAATCGTGACTCAAAAATCCATCATTTAGCTCTCTGCGGAATCGTGACTTTTACATGGAATAGACATGAAATACGTAGAGTTCACGACATAGAGGTCGCCCTCCTAAGGAAAAGTCGCCCCGGGGAAATGAAGCATGTGATGCAAACTCATGATGAAGTGCCATGAAAAACTTAAGAAAGATCCTAGGAACCATATCAATAAACACCCAAGTCATACTTTGCCATTCACTAGTACTTTTTTCAATATGCCATACCTTGGTCGCTTTGATCATTTTAATTAATCAGCTAAAATACTTTGTAAATCCTCGATAATGCCATATCTAACCTTTCATTTGCCCAAAATGATAAACTAACTGCACCAATGGATCCAGAAACATCAAATCCACTAAGAATCACTACTCATAGACCCTAGAGTAATTTGAGATAAGCTCTATAGATAATTTTCCATTTTTTAATTAAAAAATGGTTTAATAAATCCCGCTAACTTTATAAAACACATGTAATAAGGCAAATTTTCATGTTTGAATCATGGAATGGTCGAATTAGCATCCAATGGCACTAAGAAGATCATTTGGGAACCTATAGTGAAATATCACAATGGGACATCATCGTTGAACATGTCAAACAACGTTGACTTGGTTCAAACTGATCAAAAATGTGTCTGAGCAAAAACTAAGAGTTGTCGCATGTAAGAGGATTTAGTACACTTATTTTACAAGTATTAAAAGACGACTAGAACTTAGTAACATTTTACAATGGTGATCGACTCAAAATAAAGCAGTAAGCAAGACCATTATTTTATACAGTTACATAACCATGGCGAAGTTTCAAGTACATACTTTGATTCACATTAATTCCAAATGTAAGTTATAGATCAGTTCTTGGAGAGTATTCTGGGTGAGGTGGAAAAACAACATAGGCTATGGTCAAATGAGGTTTGACTTTTGGAAAGACTTGATTCACCTTCAGAGATCTGGGAACTTAGGGGACCACGGTGACATTTGTTGGACAAGCAGACACTAGGGAAGGGAGGTGTCTCACAAATGGATAAAATGCTAGAAAGGCACCCTATCGACTCTAACAAGCTCCTTTATTTACATTTCATTTCACTTTTGATTTTTCTTTAGATATAGCGTTTAAGCACATTTCATATTTGATTTACTCTAGTTAGCTTCACGACCAAAAGGTATCTAACTTGGAAAGCCTTGCAGGCCCCAGTACTACAACAGTGTTAGTGTTCACTGCCACAGAGCGTCCATATCCCCAATGGAGTTGCCACGGTAATGCATTTTTATAGGAAAATAAGCCTTACATCATACAAAGGATGAGTGCTTACCCTTTCAGCCACTAACTAATTTCAACGAGTTTTGACATTTCACATTTCACATTTAGGAATACTTGATTCAATTCTAGGGGATACACTTTTGGTGACTAGGCTTACATTACCCGCACTCAATCCACCCAGTACGAGAAGAAAGAGATCAACGGTGTTAGCAAAATTTTGCCACACACATCAAAGCCAAGACACAAGCAAACATGGAGGCTGCCCACACAAAGAGGTCCAAGTGGAGGAAGGTCTTCAGGTTCATTAGTCATATCCAAGTCAAGGGAATTTTCTCAATCAGATGGAGCAATGTATGAGCGGAAAAGGAAAGTGATGGTGGAACCAAAATAAGGGGAACTGAACTATTCCTTACATGAGGATTAAACTAAATGAAACCATGTATTGTCAGAACTATAGTGTTGGAAATTGTGATAATTTCTCCCGCCACCTAACTCTATGCGTGTACGAGTTTGTAGTTGGGCTAGTTAATGCATCCATTTAATGCCTAGTAGCTTCTCCAAGAAGCCTTTCCATGGATGTTTCTAGACATCTCGATAATTTGAGAGAACTCTTCACATGTATAAATCTTTTTTCTTTTGGTTAATGAAAGATAGAGTTTTCTGGGCCTTTCGGCCATTGTGTTTTCTGCTGCGCCCTCCCACAATTGGTATTAGAGCACAGCTCTATCCGCCTGCCATTGTGTTAGTCTGAGAATTCCAAGAGGTCTACTGTAGGCATGAAGGGAGATCCTGCCGCTGCCAAATAGAAGCAGCTGCCATTGTTGAGATCCTATGCCGCTGTATGAAGCGTGAACTCTCGCCAACTATGAAGTTGGGTTCCCTCAGCTGTTAAGAAGTTCTCTTGTGTTCTGTGGACAGGAGCCGTAATTGTTTGGTTGGTTTGAGAATGGTAGAGCTCCTAAGGTCTCAGTGTTCTCTATCGGTAAGTTAATTTTGATGAGTTGTAGCCCATTGTAGAAGAGGAACCCCTCGTGCTTTAGTGGAGAGTTGCCGGTGGAAGAAATTGTCACTAGAGTAAAGTTGCATTGTTTTGGTTACTGCTCTTCTTGCAGTCGTTAGGTGGAGAGAAATGTTGCTTGAGATCTTGACTAAAGGAGGAAACGAGCTGTAGGTGGTAGCAGATGTTAAAATCCACAAAAATGGAGGAGAGGATGAGTATTCCCTAACCTGGCCACCTAGTGATGTTGTCTAGCTGTTGTTGTGGACCTGTAGTGTCCCTTGAAAGAAGGCTGCGGCGAAGAGTCATGTTTTAGCCATGGCTCGAGGTGATTTGCTCGAGCACTTCCTCATCCAAGACTGATTGTGCTAGAAGACAACCCGCGAGCTGTTCAAAGGTAAGGGCCGTAGCCTGTGGTAGAAGTGGAGCATGTAAATGGGTGCCGAGAATGGAATTCAACCTCTAGAGTCTGGTGAGAAAGGTGAGGGCCGTAGCCCATAGTTTTTTTTTTTTTGTGAAGAAGAAATCCCCTGTGACCAACATCTGGTGCTGGGTTAGTCCGTGCTGCCATGGATAGATGCAGCCATCTTTGTAGAGACCCTCTCGCTGGTCATCTTCCTTTACTGAGGGCATTGAACCATTTCTGTTCATAGCTACAGTGTGAGGCAGTTTCTCTAGACGTGTATGAAGGAAACCCTTTGTGGTTGTTGAAGAAGTCTTCACATTTCGGTTTGTGTTGATGATTGTTGAGCTATGCTCCCTCACTTGTCTAAAAGGTAAACCTCCGCCGTGTTGCTGATGGGTTTTGTTATTTTTGTTGAATGTGAAGACTAGATTGTCTGAATGTGAAGACTAGATTGTCCAATGTCTTGGACTGAATGAAGTGTTGTGTCTTTCGTGGTCATTCTGACTTGTAGTTGAAGCCTATAGAGGCTTGTATCCTTTGTATTCTGGTGAAGGGAACCATATTTATTGGGTTTAAGAAAGAGTTGTAGTGCTACTTTGTCTAATTATGCATCTTTGTATTTGAGCCAGTCGAGCCCGATAGTTTGTAAGGGTCCACACTTGAATCTTTGTTCTGTTGCTGGACATGGTTTGTAGTGTTGTCTGCACACCTATGAGTCATATTGTTTATGTGTTAAAAGTGTCGTAGTTATGGAAATGAAGTAGCAGTTGCTGGTGTGAACTCTCATAATAGTTAGTGGACTTGATTGGTAAACCCTTTGCATAGCAAACATTTGTGTTGGTGAAAATCCAGTTCTGTATGGGAGGCCGTTTTTTTCTTTTCGAGAAAGAAGAAGACCCTCTAGAATGAATAGGCATGATGTTGCAGCTGAGTTGCTAAAGTTGTTAGTTCTGAAGTCCTCAGAATTCTGATGTGTTACTGCTAAGTGCTCCCATGGTTAATGGTAGAGCAGATTGATTGTTGAATACACCCATAGTTTAGTGGTTGAGCAATCTTGTCCATATCCCGCGTGTTGTTGCAGAAAACTCCTTCAATAGAGTTGAGTGGCCGCGGATGAATCTTCTGAAGGCTGTAGCCTGAAGAATCTTGTGGAATGGTTAAAACCCACAAAAGTGGTTCTCTCTGGTTGGTGCTCCCACAATATAATGGTTGAGCCGGTTGCTGTGACTAAATTGACTGAATTTTGGGCATCTTCTGAAGAAAGCCCAAGTGTTCCTGCACTGGCCGAAGTTTAGCTATGTAGAAGAAAAAGGGTTGTTGTCCGTGTTTAAAGAAATTGACACCAGAAGAGCAGAAGCTCAGTATATTTTCAGCCTGGATGAGAAAGGAACCCAAGATAACGATGGGGAAGAGCAGAAGGCTCAAACTTGCCAAGAAACAGGCTCTCAATCACTACAATGTTGTATATAAAGACTTGTTTGTTGTAGCAGAGATGAAAATTGAAGAAAGTTGTTATGATTGGCAACTAATTCCAGTTTTCTCAGGTAAGAATTGTGAATTTTGGGTTATTAAAATGAAAACTATGCTTCGTGCAGAAGGGTTATTAAATTTTGTTGAAAAAGAATGTAATGGATTAAATTGTGTTGAAAATGAATGTAATGAACCTTGTGATTGTGATGAGGCAAGTGATGCCTCTGCATTATATCTCATACATCAAGCCATGGAAGATAGTGTTTTCCACATTGTTTGTTGATGCAACTAGTGCTAAAGAAGCTCAGGAACGCCTGAGAAGAGAATTCGATGTAAGGGGGAGCAACGTAACTCAACAGCAAGCTGAGGTTCTGATTATTGAGGAATCAATAGAAAATTCTGCAGTAGTAGTTGATGTCAGCCAATCCATTAGTGAATCCCACTATGTTGACATACCTGTAGACGATGTTACTAAATCTGAAGTTGGTA
Source organism: Larix kaempferi (assembly GCA_027924585.1). Classification (NCBI taxonomy): domain Eukaryota; kingdom Viridiplantae; phylum Streptophyta; class Pinopsida; order Pinales; family Pinaceae; genus Larix; species Larix kaempferi. The sequence goes on from BSBM01001023.1 coordinate 18,918,596, forward strand.
ACGAGCAACAGCTCATACAAAATCTACCCGAGGAATCTGAAGTTACAGATTGTGGAAATAATGCAACATGTGAATCAAAGGTTGAAATGGGATTGGAAAATGTGCTAGAAAGCACTAATGTTGATATAGCTGTCATGGACAGTGCTGAAAATTGTGATAAGGTTAATGAAGTACTTGTTGAAGCAGAAGAGAAGATTGAAGATGCAAAGAATGCAGATGAAGAAAAAGAGGATAACAATGAAGTAAAGTGTTTGATTGAAGATGAAATTATCCATGTGGATGATAAAAATTTAGTTTTAAAACAGAATTTGAAGATGATAAGGAAGTTGTTTCTAAACATGAGATTGAGTTCAACGAAACTCATAAAGACATGAAAACTTTGGTTAACTTCCATACTGATATACAATGTGTTGAAGCACATACAATCGAAGAAAAGTTTGTTGAAGAGAAATCTGAAAAGGTAAAGAAAGAAGTCTTCTTGTGTGTTGCAGAACAGTTTGAAAGAATTGAAGATTGCATGCATCAAAATGCCACAGACGACAACAATTTCATTGTTAATGGTGAATATTTCAAAATAATGGATACTGCAAATGATGAGAATAAGGACAACATCGAAGAAAAGTCATTGATGAAAGTTGAAAGCAGCCCTATAGATGCTGCAACACAAAACAAAGTTGAAATTAAAATGGATGAAAATGTTATTGCTGAAAATGAAGTTTAATTTTATGAATTTCATGAAAATGTTAATGTTTTAGACCATCTTGAGAATGAAAATGTTAGTGCTCAAGCATGTGCAATAGATGAAAAGTTGGCAAAAATTTTGTCAATTAAAGAAGAAAATGAAATTCAGAAAGTACCAATTTATGATGAAGAAGTTATAACTGAAGCTGAAAAGATTGCAATCAAGATTGAAATGAAATTGATTTTAAAAATGCTTAATTGTGAAGAAAATTCATTTCCAGATGATAATGTTAATGATAGCATTGATGCACTGGAAAATTTAGCAGTAGCTGAAGCTATAGAGAACATTGTAGATTATTCAGAAGTGAAAGTTTCAGAATCAGCAAAAGTTGATGAAGAGCTTTGTGCAGGTGATGTAGTCCTTGAAGAAATGATTGATAAAATGCTGCAAATTTGTATGAAATTGAAATCAGTAGAAAGAAGGTTGATTGGAGAAGTGGATAATATAAATGAAGATGAAATGGATTTAATTGCAGCCAGTTTAATTGAAGAAATTGAAGCTGATATGAATGTTTCTGGAAGTATTGAAGTTGCAGATAATGAAGGTGTTATGGATACTTTTGAGCAAAAGGATATTGAAGAACAATTTGAGAATGAAATCTTTGCAAAATGGAGTCCTGTGTTTGTTTATGTTTCTGTGTATTTTTGTTATGGTTATTGGAGTCCTGAACAGATCAAGCACTACTATCAGTTGATTTCATGGCAGCAACTAGTTCAATGGAAGATGGATATGTTACAGCTTAAAAGTTCTAAGTACAACCAACAGAAAGCTAGTAAAAACTTTGAGGATGTTGATGAAAGAATTAGGCCAAAGGATGTTAACAATAGCAGATTTGAAGAATCAAAGGAAAATGTGATGCTGAAAAAGAAAGTGAAACTGAAATAGCCAAAGCATAGCTGGTTTAAAGTTTGGCGTCGTTGAAGATGGAAAAGCTGCAAACAAATTTGAGTTTCGAGAATTATGTGTTTCTGAATGTCTCATAAGTTTATTTTGAGAATCATTTTGTAAGCCTAGCCGAGACTAAGACCAGCAGGCATGTTTATTAATCATGTATTTTTGAAATCTGTGTTTTGAAAATCTAATACATGTAAACTCTGTAAATGAATTTTTGTATGTGGCCGTAGAAATTAAGGGGGAGTGTTGGAAATTGTGATAATTTCTCCCACCACCTAACTCTGTGCGTGTACGAGTTTGTAGTTGGGCTAGTTAATGCAGCCATTTAATGCCTAATAGCTTCTCCAAGAAGCCTTTCCATGGATGTTTCTAGACATCTCGATAATTTGAGAGAACTCTTCACATGTATAAATCTTTTTTCTTTTGGTTAATGAAAGATAGAGTTTTATGGGCCTTTCGGCCATTGTGTTTTCTGCTGCGCCCTCCCACATATAGATCTAGCTAAACTAGCTTACCTATCTATGCTATCAATAACATATCAACATAAATAAGAACATAAAGAGAACAAGGAAAAGAATACACCAGATATGGGTCGTCCACGGGAAGGGTTGTATCTTCCATTAATATGAAAAAGATCTCAAAGATTACATGACATCCTCACATATGCATCACATCAAGCTCCATCATACAGTGTGTGTAAATACACAACATGTGATGTGTGATGAATTACAATCAACACATACCCAAAAGGGTCTCCTTCGTCTCTCTTATATACCAAGAGGTTTGGATTAAAATACATCCCATAACACATGTGGGATAAATGAATTTCCTCCTCTTTATATAGAGAATGGTTACAAAGGATATAATTACAATGATGCATGTGGGATAACTCTATTTTATAACATTAGAGTTATTTTATGCCTTTAGTTGATATTTTACCAATATATCACATAAGTCATCATTACATATTCTAACACTCACTCTTAATGATGATTGGGAGAAAGAATACAAATGGAAGGAAGGTGGAAAAACACCAACACCCCCTTGATGACAACTTCCAGAATGCTCCATAAGATGCGAATAAAAAACACTTCGCCTCATGGATTTGATGAAAAATAACCGCTTCTCACTTAATCATGAAATTGCACACGAACCAGGTTGTACGATGAAATATCAACAACAAGATGCCCATATCTAAAGAGAATCCTTTATGGCTACTAGATCCAATAGTAAAATGTCAAGAACAAGGATCTCGAGAGCTCTACCTTAGTTCTTTCATTCAACTCCATTTCTTCTAATTCTTGATCTAGCCTTAGTTCTTCCGTTCGTTTTTCCTCTTACATTCGTTTTTCCTCTGAATCATGTCTTAGTTCTGTTTCATCAAATGGCCCCAAAGAATTCTATACTTGAGCCAATTCCCCTAGAGGATTCTCTACTTCATTAGATGACTGATCCATCAATTCTACTTGAGGTGTTAGCCCTTGAGGATTTTCTGCTTCTACATCCTTCATTTCTGCTTCGTTTGAAATGCCCCTGGCAGTTGAAGAACAAGGATCTCGAGAGCTCTGCATTGAATTATTATCCAACTCTACTTGATCAGAATGATTTTCCAACTCGGCCAAATCCAATTGATCTTCTTCAGTCAATGGCACTCCAGCAGCCTGAGAGTTCTGGATTGAATGATCACTTTGATTTATTTCATTCAAAATATCATCCCACTCTGGTCCAGCTAAATCCTCAACAGTAGAAGAACGTTGCGTTGCGACACTCAAGGAACATCGGCGCCGAGACTTGGAAAGAGTAGAAGTTTCTCCTTCCCCGTCTTCTCCCGATCTTTTTCTCTTTTCTTTATTGGGTTTCTGAATGTAGAATTGTTTGCATTGTTTTTTGAAGTGTGCGAGCTTGTTGAAAGGGAAATATTCAGCGGCTTTGAAATAGTTCAAATCTCTTCTGGTGAGGTAGAAGTAACGGACGTCCATGGGAACGATGTTAAAGAGAGTGTGGCAGAATCTCTCCAGCCATGAAGGTGGAAGAACAAAGACGGAGAGCACAGGGCCGTTTGCATGGCTTTCTGCCTCCTGCTCAATCTTCGAGAGAATGGAATTAATCTCCTCATTGGGAGCATTGACGAGCATGATATTTACCCATCCTTGACTTCCCATGATCCAAATTGCCTCCTCATGATTTATGGGATAATCCCTTTTACCTTTAGGGGCAGCTCCGAATGCCCTGAATAATTCCTTAGACCCTTTTATTGTCTTCCAAAGCGTTTTCATCTCCTTTGCTTCGTACCCTTCCAACGCCTGGCATTTCCTCAGCTGAATATCTTCCATTTCAGAGTATTAATCTCTGGCAACTTGCACAATGTTTGATATTTTCTGATAGATTAATGGATTAAGGAATGCAGTGTGGCTCGTGTGTTATTGAACAAGTTCATGGTTCTATATATATAGAGAGCGCGTATCGCCTATAAACGGACGCAACGTTTTAAATCCATGAATGCTAATTCACTGTTAATAATACCGCGTATACTATATGGTTGTAAAGCATTTCGACTACGCTCTATCTTTTAGGAAGATAAGATTAATGCTAGAAGCCTCAAAATATTTTATTCCAGGTACCTTATTATTCCTTAGATGCCCTAATTGTATGCTCTTACATTGTGTTTATAAGGAAGCCGCTGGATTTATTATAATGAATTTAAATAAATATAAATAAAAACATAGAGAAGAGGTTCCAGATTTCTTCTTGATTCAAAATACTGCCCATTCTGGTTTAACTCACAACAATAAGACCATCGACGAATTCCAAAATCAATGAAAACAATGTAAACTCGCGCTAGAAGCTTCTAAGGACACCCAAAGGCATAAGAAATGAAAGCAAAATGTTGCCCCCTCCAATTCGAAGATTATAAACTTAGCAATATCTGAAATCGCATTTCATAGCATCCTCAACGATTTTCGATCGCCTTTCTAGAAATTTGATCCATGAAAGAATCGGTGAAAGATTTTTTCTCTTACAGTTCTTGTATGTTTTAGTATTTTCTTCTCTTTCTTTCATTGAAATTGCAATCCTTTCTTATCAGTGAGAAAATCTAGGGTTTTCTTTGTTGTACAGATCTGAAAAATGCCTCAAATACAATATTCTGAAAAATACTACGATGATAACTACGAATACAGGTCTGATACGTTTCTTGTTCGAATACAGGTCTGATGTTATTCAGACAGGCCTTTAGATTCTCAGCAAAGTCATCAACAAAACGCATGACAGGTTGTTCGAGCTTCAGGCTGTTGTCGAAGCTTGGGGGTTATAAATCGCAAGTAATTTGATTTAAATGAACAGTAATTTCTCAATTGATTAGTTATTTTGAAATTCTCTTCCAACTTATAGGTTTTTTTAGTTAATGTGATATTCACTTTTTCCAGGTTAAAAACTGTAGTTGATGTGCTGCCATGGACAGCTTTGATTGAAGTTTCTCTTCCAACTTATAGGGTTTTTTTTAGTTAATGTGATATTCTCTTTTTCCATGTTAAAAACTGTTATTGCGGCTGCAAGTTAAAGTTTTTACAGGATATTATTTATGAAATTGAGATTGTTGGTCACAACAAAAATGACTATTATTGGTGAAATTTTATTTTCTGTATGAAATATGCTATTATTTGGTGAAATTTTATTTTCTGTATGAAATATGCTATTATTATTGTGTGAAACATGTTATTATTATTATTATTATGTAGGAAAGTGTTCTTAAATATATGTTATTTCATTGTAGGGTGTGGATTGAATTGTAATATTTGTATGATTTTTTTTCTAACGTAATTGGGATTGTCAAAGTTTTAGAACCAATTTGGAAACAATTGTAATATTTATATGGTTTTTTTTCCTAATGCAATTTGGATTTTCAAGTTTTAGAACCAATTTTGGAACAATAAATGCTGACATAATGTAAAATTTTATTCCATATTTTCATATGGTATTCAAATTCAATATTGTACATTATTATTTTTTAAATATTGGATGCCAAGTATATTATGTTTATTAAAGAGATGGTAATGATTCAAAAACAATTATATGTGTGCATCAAGGAGAGCAAGATTTTAAAATAACTCTACCAATGAATTAGTTGGTTTAAACAATGAAATTAATTGCTCTGAGGGTGAATATTTCTTAGTTGGTTTAAACATTGATTTGTGCTTGAATGTGTCTCAATGAATCACTTTGCATTTTGACATGTTTAGGTTGTTTATAATAAGGTGATTAGTTGCTTTCTTAAGAGTTTTGGTTCTCCCAATAGTACTTTTTAGTTTGTTTTAAAATGTGTTGTTAATGCTTTTAATAAGTTTTAAGTAATTTGTGCAAGTGTTCTTCTCTAATTCAAATTTATATTTCATTTATTGATTTGACTAGTAGCAATTGTAGTATAAATCCAGCGGATTCTTTATCCAACAGCAAGGTGCCTAGATCATCACAAGAGTCATCACAACCATAACTGATAGTTGAAGAACTCTGATATAACATCCACACCAGTGTACAGATACCTTATGACGGTTGATACAACAGAACATGTGGCTAAGAACACCACAACAGTGTAGAAAATACCCAGATGGCCAATACTCATGCGGATAGCAAACATTCTCCCAATCAAGGTGCAATATAAATATCTATAGAAGACCTCAAACATCGAAGAAAAAAGACCCCAATGGTCTATACATCGAAAATGATATCATACAGATGAACATCATGACTATAATAGTAGAAGATGGATGTCCATCATACAACATTACTAAAATATGATAGAACATGATAAAATTCAACATTACATTCCTTCTTAAGAGGAAAAATGCTGAAAAACCAGAGATCTGCAACCATCATATGCTTAAACAAGAAAGGAATAACATAACCAAGCTATCCCACAACATGGATAATGAATCTGCACAAAGGAATTTCCAAGAATAAATCATATAAAAACATGATAAGCCCAAAAGACATAAGATATGATAAAATGACATTGCTCAAGAACATATAAATATAAAATGTCACTTCTATGCAAGACCATATAAATTTGAGCAAAATATTATCAAAAAGGATATGACATGATATAAAAGATAGAGGAGCATAAACATGAGTGAGCATAATAGAGACCAAGATAGAATAATGAGCCAAGATTTCACTTAAATATATGAAAAAATTTAGTCATCAAGCAATTAACCTTAAGCATAGGTGCATTTCTTATTAGCATTATGTTAATATGCAAGAGATGAATGCCCTGAAAATGTCAATGCTTTCATATATGAACGTTAGAGACAAGAAACACATGTTAATTCTTCCATATAGGAACGTTAGAGACAAGTAGGAACAAGATAACCTCTGTAATCATAACAAGAGAAATCCCATTGCAACAAGAACAAGGTGCTCATGACAAATATTTCAAGATTATAAGATTGCTCAAAGCCATATAAATATTGAGTAAAAGATGATCGAAATAAACATGACATGATATATATATAAATAAATCAAAAATTTGAATATGATCAACATATGGCAAATTATGATCAGATACTCATGTGATATCACTTATAAAAATATTATGAAATGACAAGTCACTAATGGTCTTAATCATGGGTTCACGAAATGCCTTGGAAATGTCAATGCTTCCATATAGGAATGCTAGAGACAAACAACACGGAAACTAGATACAATCTCTGCAATACATGAAAAAGAAACTATATCTCAATTAAAGAACTTATGAGAAGCCAAAAAATATGATATCATATAGATTCAAAAAAAAAATTGACTTTACTCAGGAAATTAATTAGCAAGAGCGTATAATGATCATAAAGATATTTCTTATAAAAAACATTGAAATTGCTTTTACACAAAGGTCAGCAATAACATATAAATAAAGCAAATAATGATCACAAGATAACACATATAGATGCTTCATTATCATTATTAGAAGAGTGAGACCATGTTAGAATATTGAGGAAAAAAAATTGATCAAATAAAACAATAATATCACTTATAGATATGAAAATATATCCATCAAGCAACTAAGTCCTAAGCATAGGTTCATTTCTTGATGTCACCATTACCATACTAGAGATCCATGCCCCTGAAAATGTCAAAACATCTTCCACACAAAGAAGGTTAGAGACATAAACAAGAATAAGACAACCTCTGTAAACATGATGAATAAGAACATAAACCCTAATGCAAAGAGATCAAGAAGCTTATGACAAGAATTTCAAGATAAGAGATGAAACTTTTCCAAGATCTGAAAAAAAAACACAGTAAAAAACAAAAACTTTACCTACAACCCTTAGAAAAGGTGCAAAATAAAGTTGCTTGTGGGTCTGCCATAGTAAACTCGCGTGTACTCGCGGGTTATGCACAGAGGAGTCGTGGTTACTCACGGTTTTGACAGTGGAGTCAGCTGCAGGTGCGCGGGTCTGTAAAGGAAAAAGCTGATCGGATATTTGCGGGTTTCTGTACAGTAAAGTCGCAGTTATGCCGAAGCACTCGCAGGTCTCTGCACAGGACGATAGCGAGTATCTTGAAGTAATCGCGAGTTTACAGTTAAAGAAGACGCAAGTATGTCGTAGCACACATGGGTATGTATGCTGAAATTTGCGGGTCTGCAGTATACTCGTGGGTTCGTAGTAGGGCAAGTCACGGTTACCTGCACTGTTTGCGAAGAGAAAGTAGTGAATGTCCAGTTTTAGGCTAAAAACAGTGTCGATTATGTTGAAGACGGAAACCTGCAAAAAGTGTACCAAACTTGGACAAAAAACTGTTGATCTGACAACCGAAAGATAGATCTCCTTGAGGAGAAGCCAAAAATCATATATATCTACAAAGAAAACATAAATAAACCCTTGAAAAAGTTCTGCAAAAATCTACACAACAAGGTTAGGGTTAGAAGTAAAAAACTGTAGAAACATGCCCAGATGATAATAGTTATTGATTGAAATCTATAGAAGGTGCTAGATCATAGAAACCAGCTCTGATACCATTTCAGAACTATAGATCTAGCTAAACTAGCTTACCTATCTATGCTATCAATAACATATCAACATAAATAAGAACATAAAGAGAATAAGGAAAAGAATACACCAGATATATGTGGTTCACCCAATTGGGCTACGTCCATGGGAAGGGTTGCATCTTCCATTAATATGAAAAAGATCTCAAAGATTACATGGCATCCTCACATATGCATCACATCAAGCTCCATCATACAATGTGTGTACAAATGACATACACAACATGTGATGTTTGATGAATTACAATCAACACATACCCAAAAGGGTCTCCTTGACCTCTCTTATATACCAAGAGGTTTGGATTACAATACATCCCATAACACATGTGGGATAAATGAATTTCCTCCTCTTTATATAGAGAATGGTTACAAAGGATATAATTACAATGATGCATGTGAGATAACTCTATTTTATAACATTACAGTTATTTTATGCATTTAATTGATATTTTACCAATATATCACATAAGTCATCATTACATATTCTAACATGTATAAGGAATTTAACACCAAAGCCATTTCATTATTTCCAATGAAAGGCTTACTAAGAAACCAATACAATCCATGATCACCAATGTAAATGCTACCAAACACAGTCATTATATCAATACAAGTAAAACATATCCATGATATACCTCAAGCCATATACATGTTCAAAAATTGTTTTTGACCTTGCAATCACTCTGTACTGGAACTGCATAGCAAAGGAAAGGCATCACCAATTGACTGCTCTGCTGAAAGTCAACCAAGGCATGAACATATATCCCAAAAGAGGTTGTGAAGAGGGATCCACCTAAAAAGGGTGGTCCCATTGATGTTGCCCCATAGTAGTCTAGTTGAACTGTAAAAGAATCATCCATCGATCACAATCTCTGATGTGCTCATCTCAAGTGTAAGGACTGGCTCAGAAATGACATATGATCTGCAAAAATGAGTAGTAGCTCCCAGCTACTAAAAATTTGATAATAGGTACAACTTCTTTATTTTCATCTTATGACACTAATGAGCACACAACACAAAAAGTTTCAATTAATGATGGTAAACAAATTTTAGTAGTAGGTTTTGGTGGTAATCGTACATTGGAAAATGGTTTTTGTGTTCAAAGCATGCCCATCAATTTGCTTTCTATTTATCATACTTGTCAAAAAGGCTATAAGTTTCAAGCATGGCTAGATAAATATGTTCTAAAAGATATTAAACGTAACTTCAAAGTTGTTTCTTCCGATCTTGTTGATCATAAGTTGATTTATTAATTTATTGGTTTTAATTCACTTAAAATCAACCATTTTATTCCTATGTTGCTCACACTGATGAACAAAGTAAATTATGGCTTGAAATATTAGGTCACTTGAATTATGGTAAAATGCAAATGTTATTTAAAATGGTACTTGGCTTAATACCTTGTGAAGGTTGTGTGCTTGGTAAACATCATAAGGAAATGTTTGATCAAGCTAAATCTTGCCATGCTACAGAACAATTGCAATTAATTGATAGTGGCATATGTGGTCCTCTTGAAACTCCTTCTTTTTCTCATGTTGTCTATTTTCTTACTTTTGTTTATGACTACAGTAGGAAAACTTGTGTTTTTTTTAAACATAAAAGTGAAACCATTTGTATGTTTCAAGAATTTAAATCCTTGGTTGAAAATGAATCCCGTAAAAGTATTAAGACACTGAGAACTAATGATGGGGGGGATTCGGTAAAAAGGAATTTAAAGCATATTTATCTATGCATAGTATTCAACATCAAAAGATTGTTCCTTATTCACCTCAAAAAAGGGGGTAACTGAAAGGAAAAATAGGACTTTGGTTCAAATGGCTAGATGTATGCTTTATTCTAAAGGATTACATAAAAGATTTTGGGTTGAAGTTATTTGATATGTTAACCATATTTTAAATAGAATCCCTACTAAAACAATTTTTCAAGTTACTCTCGAAGAAAAATGGAGTGGAAGGTAACCTGATATTAGTACTTTTAATATATTTGGTAGTGAATGTTGGGTCCATATTCCAAATGAAAAATGGAAAAAGTTAGAGCCCAAGTCTCATAAATGTATTTTCATTAGTTATAGTGAGGATTCCAAAGCTTATAGGTTATTTGATCAATCTACCCAAAATGTTATCATTCGGCGATATGTTCAATTCAATGAAATCTCTCCTCCACCTGAGTCCATTGAACCTCAGGTTACCTTAAATTTGCCACCGTATTCTATTGCTCCTATATATGTTACCCCTTCCTCTACGTTTATGCCTAATCTAGATATTGGTTCACCTTCTTCTTCAAGTAATCCACCTGAATGTTCCGAAGGTACTAGAGTGGTTCCTACTGCTACTCCTCTTCATGTTTGAGCCCAAAAAACTCTTGAATCCATAGGTTTTGAGATTGGTATTCCTTCCAATACTCGAGAGGCTATATCTAACTTTGCTCTTGGGACTAAGTATTGGGCATAGAAGATCCATACACATATGCTCAAGCTAAAGATAAACCTAAATAAGAAAAAGAAATGATTGTTGAGTATGACTTATTAATGAAGAACAAGACTTAGATTCTTGTTCCCCTTCCTCCTAGAAAAAAATTAGTTGGTTGCAAATGGATTTATAAAACAAATTTTACTACAGAAGGACAGATTGAATAATATAAAGCCCGATTAGTATCAAAATATTTTTCTCAATAAGAAGGTATAGATTATACTGAAACTTTTGCTCTAGTTGCTAAAATGAACACAATAAGAACCATACTTTCTCTCATTGCATCCTATCAATGGGAAATACACCAAATGGATATCAAGAGTGCTTTTCTGAATGGTAATCTTTGTCAAGACATTTATATGCAACAACCTGTCAGTTTTATCACTATTGAAACTTCAAGTTTGGTATGCAAATTAAACAAGTCTTTATATGGACCTCTTAAACATGCACCTAGAGCTTGGTATGAGAAAATCGATACTTATTTCTTGAAGAATGGTTTCAAATAGTGTAGGTCTAATCCAAATCTATATGTTAAGAACTTTGATGATGATTTCCTTATTGTGGTACTTTATGTGTATGATTTATTCTTTACTAATAGCCCACTTGCATTAATACATGAATTGAAGAATAATCTTAAGCATCAATTTGAAATGATAGATTTAGGAATATTGCATTATTTTTTAGGTCTTCAGATTTGGCATATGGCTGATAGTATATTCCTTTCTAATCCTAAGTATGCTACAGATTTCATTGCTCGGTTTCATATGAGTTATTCTAAGCCTTCAACAATGCCATTTCAGTCCGATGTAAAGTTAATTGTTGAGTGTGATATTCCTCTTGTTGATGCCACTTGTATTGTCAGGTTGTGGAGAGTTTGATATATTTGACACATAGCAGGCATGATATCCTTTTTGTAGTTAGCACGATCTCGAGTTTTATGCAAAATCCTCATGAAAGACATTGGAAAGTAGCAAAGAGAATTCTTGAATATTTAAAGGGGGCATTCCATTATGGTGTTTTCTATTCTAGTAGGGATACTATTTCATTTCTTGGTTATACAGATTTTGATTGGGAAGGGGATAATTCAGATAGAAGGTCTACTGTAGTGTACATATTTCAGCTTGGCTCAGGTCCAATTTTATGGCTTAGTAAGAAGTTGACAACTCTTTTTGTTTCTTCTTGTGAAGCAGAGTACAAGGAAGCTAAGGAAGCAAGTTGTTGTCTTCAAGCAAATATCAGTATGATACACAGAAGAATAACCAAGACAAAGAAGTGGATCAAATGCATTCAACTGTTTGTATTGATCTTCTCATAGTTATTTTATACAACAAGAATATGGTTGGAGCGGTTATACCGCTTCCAACCGTCCATTAAATAAGGTTTAACAATGACAATTAAGGCCCCGAAGGGTCCTCTCAACATCTCCCATGCCAACAAAGCCTTTTTTTGCCCCAAATAAAACATGAACAACCATGAACTGTGATTTCTTTATCCTTTGTCAGCAATCTGGTAGCGGTCAATCGAGCCTCACCCTTTCTCCTTCCTACCGGAATTCATCTTCATCGATCTAGGAACTATGAGGGATTCCATGCTCTACCTTTACACCATCTCACCAACTGCCTTCAAACTTCTGAAATGACACTGTATAGATTTTTTTATTTCAGCACCGGGGGTCTTGATCAATTTAAGTGTTCTTTTGTCATTATTAAGAGTGAAGCTCTGTTTTCTGTGTGGTATAGATGTATTCTGCTTGAACCTTCCTTGATGTCTGATATCATGAGGATGCCCTCAAGTTTCTAAATATGGCGCTACTTATGGTCGATACCGATTGATATTGGTCGACTTGACTCAAATCGACCTGACCCGACTTGACTCGATGCTTAATCGACTAGAGATTGATTGAATTACATTTAATTGACCCAACTATACATGGCAAGCAGTCGACCTCGACTAGAATGAATTACATGGACCAAAGTTACATTGACCTGCCGACCAAAGTTACAGACTTGACCTATCAACCACATATGGTATGGACCAAAATCAAAGAACTATTTTTGCAATCAACCTAAAGGGTGTCGACCTAAACTTTTAGATGCGGACCAAAAGTAAAGATTATAATATGGAATAAAAGTTACGTTTTTCAATATAATAACAACCAACAAGCTTTATCGACCAAAATGCGACCATAATAAGGCATCGACCACTACTCTCGACATCGACTAGATTTGTCATGATCATGATTTAGAATAATACTTTTGCAGAGTTTGCGGAGACTATTAGAAGAAGAAAGTCACCAACAAGCTTTATCGACCAAAATGCGACCATAATAAGGCATCGACCACTACTCTCGACATCGACTAGATTTGTCATGATCATGATTTAGAATAATACTTTTGCAGAGTTTGCGGAGACTATTAGAAGAAGAAAGTCACCCATTAAACTTAGTATCTTCACTTTGAATGTTAGTATCCATGGAAGACAATGGATTTCAAACCCATTTTTGGTCGATGGCCGACGGCATTAAACTTAGTATCTTCACTTTGAATGTTAGTATCCATGGAAGACAATGGATTTCAAACCCATTTTTGGTCGATGGCCGACGGTATTAATTGATGAATAAATCAACTATAAGCATCTACCAACAATATACCAAAAATCATGCAACTATTCACCATAAGAACGCAGAGGAAGGAACATGATTCCTTATATGCCATGAAAGGAGCGTTCGAGTCAATTCATGATAATAAGTTACAGACTGTGAGAAAGAGGTTGACAAATAGAATGAATCGGAGCCCGAATAACGTTTAATCCATGTAGGTAGTAACTCAGCTGATGCTTGGCTTTGAATATTGTAGCGTGGAAACCCTTCGGACAAGGTGTTTAAAATCTGTGGGTCTACGCTTGTAGAGGTGGGCAGCATCTTGATTGAGGACGCAGGTGTCTTTGTTGCAAGGATGGAAGATGATGCCCTCAATTGTATCTGTCGGCAGCCAATCCGCCCGCATCATCCTCAACCCGACGCTCCCATCATAACTGATATTCGGATGAAAGACTGGCGTCATGCACTCCACCAGTGGAGGCATCGTGGGATAGTCCTCTGTAATTCTGAATTCAAACCTGTAACTCTAGCCATCGTAATAATCACTACGTATTATCTCCCCCACGAGGCTTATCACCACATCGAACCTCCTCAAATCCAGAAACTCGGTCGGGAATTGGATGGTCACAAAGGAGGGAAGGCACTTCTTCATGGCAGCCAACTCCTTCATCACGCGACTCTAGACGACAAATTTCTTCTCAGAAAGGTGTCTCTCGCAAGGCCTCTCGCCGGCAACATCTCTGATTCATATATTTGTGACATTGGATATTGCAGGCTGCACACCACCGATTGTTGGGCTTAATAAAAAACTACAGGTTCAATCAGGCTACATTCCTTGTCGACTGCTTTCTTGATATTGGTCATGGATCGGTAGCTAACCATTTCACGATGCAGTGATGGCTAGTTTCTTTGTTTGTGCAGAGTATTGGGCCGGAGCAGAATTGACTATGTCGGTAGATAGCGTGTAAGCGTTGTAGTTGTTGGCCTCAGTCAAAGATATTCATGAACCCAGTAGACTTATGATATCGGCCTCGATCATTTTCATAATGAAATCAACAACTAGAACAAATAGTTCGGTCGGTCGGTGAACTGCATAATATTTATCTTCGATGAGATGACTTCACCTTTCATTTTTATGGTTTTCAACAAGTCGACCAGCATCTTTAATTCATGATGGATGGTGGATGACAGAAATATTCTTTGTTTCACTGGTCGGCTCTCAACAAGCTAGTGGGTAGCGAAGTCCCTTCATCAATGGTCAGTATACTCCTCGAGCAACGAAAGGTAATGCACATCAAACACACAGGGCCATCTCCACAGCGTGTCCAGAGCAGCATAATATTGCTTTCTTGCAGGTATCTCACTTTTCTTCCGGAATCGATCCACTCCATGTGCACGCAGTCATGAGATATACAACAATGAAAATATTCTGAGAATATAAAATAAGACAAGCATCTTATCTTTATTTTCGCAACACACGAGCAGTCTTTCTTGGAGAAAAATTCTTGATCAATGCACAAGCAATTTTCAATTTTCTTGCAGGCTTGTCTTCCATGAACATCTTCACTTTGTCTTCCGAGTTCAGACCACCTCTATCCGCTACTGTTGTCACCCAGACTGGATAGAGGTGGCAACGGTGCCAGATGTTATCTTCAAGCAGATATCAGCATGATACACAAAAGAATAACCAAGACAAAGAAGTGGATCGAATGCATTCAACCGTTTGTATTGATCTTCTCATAGTTATTTTATACAACAAGAATATGGTTGGAGTGGTGACTGCTTCCAACCGTCCATTAAATAAGGTTTAACAATGACAATTAAGGCCCCGAAGGGTCCTCTCAACTCAACTAAAGAAGTAGTGTGAATTTGGTATGTTCTTATAAACCTTGGACTGATTTAGAAGTATCCTACTAAGTTAAGATGTGACAATCATAATGAAATTCATCTTGCATATAATCCAATGTATCACTCCAATACCAAACACATTGAACTTGATACTCGTTACATTTGAGATCTTGTTGCAAATGGTGTTATTTGTTTGGAGTGTTGTCCCACAAAACAACAAGGAGTAGAGATATTCACCAAATTTATGGCAGAAATGAAGTTTGTGCATCTCTGAGTTTGTTGGGAATGCAAGAAGTTGTCATCAAGCAAGAATGTTAAAGTAATGCCATCTTCCTCCATCTATGTTCCTTCTCTCTAGTCATCATTAAGGGGAACTGTTGGAATGTGCAATGTCAATATTGCAAGTGTAATGGTGTCTAGTGTGATGTCATACAATGTTATGTTGACTTATCTATCAAAGGAAGGCATAATTCTCTATATATGATGTAAAATGAGTTATCCCAGATGCATCATGGATTAATATTCTCCTATTACCATTCATTATATAAGGAGGTGAAAAAATCGCTTATCCCACATGTAGTATGGGATGTAATTCTTCCATACCTCTCCTATATCTATATAATAGAGGTGAAGTAGACCATTTGGGTATGTTGAATGTAACCGTGAACAATATTGTAAAGTTGTGATAAGCATATGTGGATGGAGCTCAAGTGTAAGATTGGATATTTCTAAAGAATAAAGAAGATCATACCTTCCCATGGATGTTTCCCCATTTGAGGTTTTACTACATATATCCAGTGTAAGATCTCTCTTTCTCATGTCTCTTACTTACTATTTGATTATTTGGTGCTTGTATGGATAGGAGGCTAGACTAGTAGATTCTTGCTATTGATTTACATGTTAGTCAATCTATTGTTGTATGTTTATGCATATTTCTCAATAATCTAACAAGTGTTATGTATCTTGTGGGCCATTAATGTTTGGTTTCATTTCTTTACATAACCAAACCTAAATATGCTTTGAAGATGCTCTTACCAAATTCTCATTCAAGGAATTTGCTAGTGCATGAGTGCTCCCATAGCTATTTGGTAGAGGAACTATTTCTGGTAGCTTAGTGTTAGTAGTTGTGGAAAACGTTTTGCACTATGACCTCTCATTTTACCTTTAACAAAGAGAGAGTGAGCAAGGAAATTATAAAGTTAAAATTTCGAAGTGATATTTAGGTATTGGTTCGATGTGGGTTTAGATTCATAGTAAATCCTCTAAGATTAGTTTGATTGTCTTGATTTAGGATTTCGCAAATGCAATAGTAATTATAGATATCACTATAAGTACATCTAATATAGTTGTATAAAGGGCAGATTAGAAGTAAGTGAACTTATTATTAAATCTCCTTTAAGTTGCCTAGATTACAAATTTCATTCCCAAGGAGTTTTCAAAAGAATCCATATGTCGATTTCACTATGCAACTCATGCAAGAAATCACCAGTTTTTTCTTAGGGATTGCACTCTTATTAGGTAGGAAGGATGATGATTGATGGTGTTTTGTGATAACATAGTTGTATTTTCATATATTTGATATTTTCATCACTCCATGGGAATTTAAATATTTTCAATTTTAGGTTTTCATCATAACAGAGGGTTATATTAACTAATTTTTAAATCATCCACAAAAAATTGTTGATCAATGTGATCAAATTTAAAATATTACCAACTTCAATCCATTTTAACTCTAGATTTATCAATCCCTTAAAAGGATCAAATCTTTCGAAATGAAAACCTTGAAGAAAAAATTGCACCTTGAATACTTTGATCTCCCTCGATACTTATAGATTTGGGATTAATATGGATCTAAACTAGATGTTTTATTAATGGACATTATTAGAATTGTGTATTATAAAAGGTTGCAGTCAAATCGGACAATGAAATAATAAAAAAACTAGTTATTGCCACAATCCATTGAAAAAAATAGACATAAAAGAATCCAAATATCCTATCAGATCCTACTCTAATATAGTGTATAACATCCTAGCAGGTGTACCACCTTACATCTTGAGATATGAAAAATTACCCTAGAATGCATAGTAGAAAAAGGAAAATATATAACAAGTGTTTCTACCTGAGAGGGGTATCAACTATCAAGCCACATGAAATTCCATAGCTTTTCTTGTACTTGCATGTTCTCTTCCAGTTGGTGTGAAAGGATGTTAAATTTTATTAGAACCTCCATAACCTAAGAAGGTATGATCATAACATCTGTATCCCATAAGTCGAATCATGAGGATGAATCCCCTACTATCATAGAGGATGAGGGAAGAGATTTAAGAGAACCTCATGTGGCAAACTTCCTATTCTAGTTATTTTAATGCCAAAAGTTACGATGTAGTCTCCATAGAACAGTCATCCCTAATTTTACTCTCTGCCCATTGTTTCTTCTCACTCTCTTCCCACCAACTAGTCCACCTAAATTTGGAGTTTATGACATTGTAGGGCCTCTTCCACCTCCTTCTCATACCTCTATAGGCCACGTTGAACTTCTTTCAACTCACACAAGACACAACATCTATTGTGCCAATGACTCTATGGCCTACCCATGAAACGCCACAAGAAACAAACCATCAAACACAATAGAACCACCCCAAAAACACCACATAGAGCTACCAATATAAATATTCCAAGATCACCATGAAGTGTTTCCAAAGTTCAGACATGACAAAGTTGAAAGGGGCACACCTTATGGAAACCGTGAAATTGACACTCTGAAGGCCTGAGATAGAGTTGAGAATATAGACTATAGACCCTTCCATAATAGGCCTAATCAATAACCCACACACATATCACCCCTGACCCATCGTACCATTCATATATTCACACAATGTCGTAGTTGTGAGAAGTAATGGATTTGGAAGCTTAATAACTTCTCATATCATTAATCATGCATGGAAAAACACATGTTAGGCTTTGAATACTAGATATATATCAAAATCAATGCTAAAGGAGATGAGAGAAATATGGTCCCCCCCCCCCCCCCCTTTTTCCTCCTAATCCCTTCATTCATTGTGAAACCTAGAATGGCTTGTGAATATGCCTCCCCATTCAATATTCTTAGGACTTGAAAATTGGAGAATGATGCAAAGTGATTGATAGATAAATAATTCACTTGGTGAGATGAGATAAGATGAAAAATTTAAAATGGGATTAATGAAATGGAAACTAAAAGATAATTGAGAAAACCCCTATAGTTGTTGTTTGGGTTGCATCTCATTCTTTTAGATGTAGAGTTGAGCCTTGAAAAACTGTATGAGTTGTTGTCTCATTACTAGATGATATACTCGATCCCCAAGCAAACTTTGTTTCATTTTTTCCACCAAGGTCATATATGCACCACTCCTACCCACCCCCGCACTTTACACCCTTAGGTTTCCTTTATTGGCTCCATCAAAGACTAAAATGAACTAATTTCTAGATTATCTCCATGACTAGAATTCATACTCTCCAAGTTGGAGTGACCACTTGTGGATCCAAGTTGGATTTTCAATCTAAGGCTTTTCATTTATTTTTTGGGCCAAGAAAATATGTTTAATCCACACTTGCTTCTCAATTTGATAATATGCCACTATTACCTTCCCTATTCTAGAGGATCTTATCATTTCGTGTAGGAGCCCCTAAGGACCTTTAGTGGCTACTCTCTGAGAAGAGAGCAATTCTTGGAAAAAAATGAGTGTTTTTTACCTGGACAAATCTACCAAGAGATGAACTTCAACATAGTAATCCATACTCATTACAAGAGATTTTTGTTTCCTGGATGCCTGGGTATGAATATTGGCAAGTAAAAAACATATGTTTCCAATCATGCAGAAATGGGATTGATTTCCCTAACTCTTCATAGGTGATTATCCATACCTAGCAATTGAAACTGTACTCCATAAACAAATGCTTAGTACACTCTTCAACGAATAGGAAAAGTGGGCATCTAAAAGGGTCATCTATACCTCTCTTTTTCAAATTCTTGGTTATAAGAGCTTGTCATGGACCATGATCCAACAAAATACCCAACCCTTTGACAAACAATCATTGTTCCATACATGCTTCCAAAACATTGAAAGTGGGGGAGGTCCATATAAACTAAAGCATGAGAATATCCTAGTTTGACTATATATGATCCTATTGAAATTTCGCACCCTCAAAATTCCTTGATAGCCTTACTTAGTGGGGCTATGTCTCTAAGATGAGAGAAGATAAAATGCAATTGATCTCAAATGTTATTCAATGGGAGGACTTGGGTTTCCACCCTATCCATCTTTTAATTCCTATAGGCTCCTAACTAGAAATATAAAAAAGAGTGTAGATCCTTTGAGAGGATTTCCACTCTCGCTATATAATGAGGAAGAATCTTACACTAGATAATGCATCCATTTCTAGAACCCAAGAAATACATCCTTATACCATATGAGATATTTCCTTGCATAAATTCCAAATGGGGGGCCCTCCTATATCCTGAAACCAAACATCATAGGGTTTTGGCACCTAATACAAATTTTGTTAACATGGTAAGGTCCTTCCTAATAGTCAACACTCCTCTATACAAAGGTGCCCTTGTTTTGGTCCAATTGACCAAATGAAACCTTTTACAATTTGTCTTACCCCTTGATGGAGAAATATGTTAATTTAATAGTCGATCTTCGGCACAATTCTTATAGCGCTAAGATATAATACCCTTGGAAAATTGGGAGTGCTGACAGAATATGCTTGATTAACACACATGACCATCCCGATTGAGCCATTGTCATCCATGTTAAGACATTTTAAACCTTTTTTTTTGCAATATTTGCTTCCAATCTTTTAACCTCTCTTGTTGAAGTGTTATAGGAATCTCCAAATATTTGAAAAAGGTGCATTGGCCAACTTGAGTGAAATCCATAATCCTTGCAATTTGTTTTAAGTTATGAGTGTTGTTATTCCAAAAATAAATTCTACTTTTTGAATTATCAATATTCCCCCCATATGCATCAAGGTAAGAATCTAAAACCCTCTTGAACTAATGATCAATCATTACTGATGCTCCACCTAAAAGGCGAGTGTCATCGAGAAATTGAGAATGATCTATTTCCGTCACTTCTTTGACTATGTTATCATCTATCGAGATTTTATATATTCGTTCAATTTCCAACATCTTCACCAAGTGTGTTCTCCACAAGGATGTATAGCATGGGTAAGAGAGGAGAAACCATACCTTAGACCTTGCATGCTCTCAAAAAAGGGGGCAACCTACCATTCACTAAGGGGGATATCCATTCAAGACCAATGGAAGCTCTAATCCGGTGAATGAATTGATGAGCATATCCAAATTATTGAAGTAATTTAAAGAGTAAAGAGTAGCACATTTTTTTTAATGCAATTGAATATCAACTTTAATAACCACACATTTCTCATTGTTACTTATTCTAAAACGGATAGCCTTCTTAATTAGAATTTGTCAAAAATATTCCTTTATCTTACAAATCCACCTTGATTCTGTAAGATAGGCTTGGGAAAAAGAATACTTAACCAAAGTGCCAAATATTATGTAAAATTTTATATGAGGCATTATAAAGGGATATTAACTTGAACCTAGGAAATGAAGTTGGTTTATTATCTTTTTGGATGATGGTCTAGAAGGAAGAATTAATACCACCTCCCAACTTTGGTGTGTAATGAGAATCATCGACCATTACATAGAGGTTGAATTTAACGATATGTCAATATTCTCTATAAAACCATATAGTGAGCCAATCTGACCCCAATTATTTATCTCTCCTAACTCCTAATTGGCCTAAATGACTTTCTCCTCCTATGTTAGATAGACCAAGGCCTAATTATCCTATGTTGTGACTTGTCTCAGGATTACTTAGAGCATATCTTGGTTGGGTCCATCTATAGCTAAATCTTCCTCCAAATACTTTTTTTGTAATGATCATGCACTACTTATCAGAGGGATTCAAATTGGGTGATTTTATCCCCATTTACAAGTTTGATTCCTTGAACATGATTGCATAATCGGCAGGTGCAGGCTTGCTTGTGGAAAAAAATTGTGTTCATGTATCATGCATCTAGCTAGAGGCTTCACAATTTCAGCCTAGTATATTCTTCTTCTTTGTGAAAAGTTGTGCGCGGATTTTCCACAAGATCGTTTTCTTCAACTTGAAGGGTAGGGGTATTTTCATTATCATTCATTTTGTGTTGTAAATCATCTAGTTGTTGTTGCAATCCCTCCTAAAATAGAGGAGAGATGAAATAGAGTGTCACCATTGCCTTTAACTTCTGCTTGGTGGATTTTAATTTTATCTCCAAATGAATGAAGGATATCCAAGGAAAGGGAGCCACTAATATTCTTTTATAATTAATCCAAAGAGCATTGAATCAAATTAGAGTAGGCCCATAGTTTATCTTAGGAAAAAGAGAAATGAGGATTGGCTTATGATCAAGATGTAGCTTGTGAGTATGAAAGAAGATATATGAATATTTTCCAAAGGGAACTCTAAGAGAGAAATCAATCCAATATCTTTGCAACATGACCATGACCAAACCTCCTATTTTTCCAAGTAAATTTTCCTTTTTTGGATTAAGGTCAAATATATTTGAATCCTATACTAGATTATTGACAACCTCTCAAAGGGGATCTCTAACAAATGAAACCCATTGCTTCCCTTAGAGGGAGAACCATGTTTAAATCACTTGTAAAAATTATATATGAGGCTATATAAGAACCTTTGAAGGCTATTAGAAAATCCCAACACTCCTACTCTTCTCATAAGAAAACCAGAATGTAGATATTGAAGAGTTTAATCTATTTTCTTGAAGATTTAAGAGACAAAAGTGTAAAGAACCAATGTTAGACAACATGTGATTAAATATATTCTATAACTAAAGGATCCCATTAAGTTCAAACACCACCAAAGTCACCTCTTACACTTACCATTACCCTTGTACTGCATTCCCAAAACTTACCAGTTAGTTCCAACATGTGATTTCCTTTTAACTTTATTTCTTAGAGAAGGAACATGTTTGGAACACATATTTGATTATATTTTTGAGGGATTATTGGTTTTCTTGAATATTGGAGGTTTGACACCACTACCAACGACAATTTCTAGCATTGAACAAGAGCTCAAGTTATTTTCCTTGTTTGCTACTTCCTCCCTCTTTTCTCTATCTAATTTTCAACCCCTTTTTGCTAATTATTTTTTTCAACTTACTTACATCCTATTATTACCAATCTTCCTTTTGAGTCACAACACCATTAAGTGAAGATTGTAGAACTGGTGGAGAGGGGAAAGGATCAAGGCCAACGAAATCAAGTAAAGGAACTAACTTACAATGAAGGAAAAGAATGAAGGAATGGAAGGTCAAAATGAACTCAAAGATACAAGTGGGAGGAGGGGGAAAAGAGGATTTGGATCCATGGGATGTATGGAGAGGAGGATGAGGGAAAAGAAGACACAAAAAATGAAGGAGCGATCAAATCAAAGGTCAAGGGTAGGAAGTATCTATTGATGATAGGGGTTCTCCCTTTCTGTACCATTGAGTTAGGAGGGACTATATGTTTGGAACCAAAGTATTTTTTAACTTGGTGTCATTGGTTTGAATTTTCAAGAAGATAATTCGGATGAGGCGTTACAGTATTTGACAAAGTGACCATTTTCATGATAAAATTTGCATTTAAAAGGTAATTGTTTGTATTTAAACTTTTAGAGATGCATCCATATATCGAGAGGGAGGTTGGTGTCTTCAATAATCCCTTTATCTAGATCCACTTCGACACAAATATAGGAACAAGCAAACATACCACGTCTTGGCTCAGATTTCTCAATGTATTTTCTCAAGGCATTATCAATAGCATTTAGGGGTTCATAGTTCAAATAATGAAAAGGAAAATGAGGAAGTTGAACCTACACAAGAACTATTGAGGGAAAATCTACATTTAGGTCAAAATATAGAGTCTAGTGGTTCAAATACAACCCCCTCAAGCCTGTGAAATAAGGGACATTTCAAAAAATGAATATTTTTCTTCCTTTAGTTCAAACAGGAAAGTATAATATCCCATACCACAGAAAAATTATGAGAGTTTACCTTTGATCACAACCATCAAATTATTTTGCACCCATTGATTCATAACCCTAGGAAAAGGACATAGTCTGGTAAATTTATTGATGAGGGAACTCCCAGCTAAGGAAAAATCTTTGAAATGTGATGCAAGGAGTGACAAATTCACATCTAGAGTGGCAATGACCTCCTTCAGAAAACAAGATGATGACACTTTAGAAGAGCTTCGATGTTGGAAGTAGCTAGAGAATGAAAGGTGAGAGCCTTAGTAAAGAGGGATGGGGAGTTAGAAGTCTTGTCTCACCTAGATCCAGGTCTATGAGGGCCAAAGAAAAAACACAAGGATCCAACCATAGGGAGAGGGTCGAGCAACTAGGGTTTAGGATAATGATGACTAAGTCTAAACTAGATGTTATTTGTTTAACATATTAGTTATTTACATTAATTTTTTTTTATATGATATAAAAAGAATTTTAAAAATCCACTATAAATTCATATCATTTACATATTGAATATTCTTTTAAATAATTTAAAATAAGACATTTTTTTCAATCCTTATGTGTGATAGTTGGCAGTTCCATTTTTTCATATTAAAAATGTAATATTTATCAAATTTCAATCTATATATTTGAATTATTCAAAAAAGGTTAATTAGTGTAACTAGATTTGAAGTAATAATGATGATTACCATCCAATGAGATCAACTTTCGATGATCAGACCCTAAGAAATTAGATGGTCAATTAATTTGATTTAACATTTCATTTTTATAATAATAAAAGATTGCATAGATATTTTCCTATCTCTCTGGTTTTCATGAGTTAACAAGCTATGAATATTGTACTACATCTTCTGGAGTTTCACTGTGTAGAAGTTTAGAAATGATCGACGCATTTCGAGTGGACACAATGAAACTCCAGAAGATCTAATACAATGACTTAACATCGTGGATCATGATGATGGGTGGAGTGTCCATTCAAAATGTGTCGACCATTTCTAAACGTCTACACAGTGAAACTCTAGAAGATCTAATACAATGACTAAACATTGTGGAAACACTCATGCTCAGAAGCTATGAATATCGTTAGTGTTACAAATATAGTAGAATTGATACCTAATGAACGCATAAGAATGGTGTTCTGAGGGAAAGTGATCTTCATCTTCTACTTTCTCAATATCACAAAGGTTACAAATTATATCTTCCTTAGGTGTTTTAAGTCTTCTCCAACTCTTAGTTTTTCTATGACGCTCATGAAAGTTCATTCATATTTTAGCAATGTTGATTTTCTTCTTTGAACTACCAATAGAAAAAAGATAGCTTTGAACTTCTAACTTGGGGTAAATGATCTCATTATATTAAATTAACTTTACCTTATTTTTTATTTCCTTGTGATGACATAATTTCTCTTTACATTTAGTTGTGATAGTTGTTTTGATTTATTGATATTTTGGAGAATGGCCTCCTCTTGAATACTTTAGTGGTTTAGCTAGGGAACAATATCCTCATGCCATCTTTTCTTAAGACTTAAATTACCTTTACTAGAAATCAAAGCAATCCTAAGAATCCTATTATCCTTCATGTTATTTCTCTTATGCTTGTATATTAGGTACCTAATCATAGCCTTACTTAACTTTAAGATTATAAACTATAAATCATTTTAGGATTTGCTTAATTTTCTTCTAAGTTTCTCTAAAAATGATACAACCCAAAACCTCATAACCATATATGATTATTTGGATAACAAGGGTATCTAAGGGAAATTTATTTTTCTCCCAAAACCAAAAAATTGCTTTCTTATGATTGATCTCAACAAGCTGAAATATTATTTGCACCATACATTAATGCTTTTCTCCACATTGTAGTTCTAGTTGATCTTGTGATGTAAGTATTGACTTCGAGATACTTGTACACATTAACCTCCTCTAAGTCATTATTGTCATAAGTAAAACTAGGGTAAGTGTTGGCTCTTTTTGAAACCATGGGTTCTCTCTAGGTGTACAACAAAAGGATCCAATATAATCTATCATGAAGCATTTTCAATTCCCAAAAGTGAAAGGTCTCACATAAAGTACCATTGAGATGTTTAAGGATGGATAAGGAAGCTACAAAAGGGGAAATGATTTGTTTTTAAATTCGTATATATTCAGCACAAAACCATAGCTATATATTCACAATTCTAAAACATTCTTAACATAAACATATATGATCCAATGAACATAAATATGTTGAAAAGGAAATAAATAGAAAACCTCACATCACAATGATACCAAACATGAAAATGAAATGGGGGTCTTCATTAATATCACTTAGCATAGTCCATTACAATCATAGGCCTACAACAAGACCATGATTTTTTCACAAAATCAACGACAACAATCTACTTCCAGAACCTCCTAACACATAACATATCAACCTTGTAACCATTATCAACCTATTTCATGTAGCCCTAAAGGGTTTACTTATAAAATTTGCACTAGTTAAGGTAATTGATTGTGTTAAGACCTAACTAACCTAGTTGGCTAAATAAAGACTTTCCATTGCATCATAAATACCAGTTGACTTAGGTCATAGAATGGTTATCTTCCACTGAGTATGCAAATATCACAAGGCTCCATTTGGTATAATTGAAACTATCCAAATGGTTTATTGTCCATCCTCCCTCTCTTATGTAGGAATCCCAAAATACAAGGGGCCAACAAGCCCTGGCGACACCCACTGACTTGACCTAAATTCAACTCTGTTAATCAACAACCTTTTGAACTTCTAATTTCCCTTCAAATGAAGGGGCCAACTCTAGAACCAAGTAAAAATATTAGTCCAAAATTGTTTCAATGCATCCAACTACTTTCTCTACTTACCCAACACATTTTATACTTCAACAATGAAAGAATGGGATTTCTCCTTGTCTAGTTCAATTGGCTACTTCTGTGTGACTACTTGCCACTTTGAATCTGCAAAAGCCTTTAATTGTTGCAGCTTGAAAGTGGCTTTGGCAAGCTAGACCCACAATAGCGTGTTGGTTTGTTAAATTTCATCTTCTTATCCATTAATACTCATAACTCTAATTGCAGCATATCTAGTAGTTACTCGAGCCATCCACAATGGATTAAGTATGGATCAATCCTATAACTTGGTAGCCTACTCAAATTGTGTAGATTTATCTCCTATAGGTGGGAACTGATTTAATAGTAACCTATTGGTAATCGATTGTTCAAACCTTGAAGGTGTCTTCGCCTCAAAATCTAGTTGGACCTAGAAATGTATGAACTACTAAATAATTTTTTCTTAGGTGTCCTTTATCAAGAATGGGATTATATTTGTTTTCTCTTAGAAAGGTAACAACATGGGATCATAGTGTCAGGGATCTTGCATTAATTTCCTAATTTGGACCATGTTTGATCATTGGTCCAACGGAGAAGAGGGATAAAAAACGGTACTAGGTGGAGTTTCCCTTAGAAGAGAAATTGCATGTGTCATTGCACCTTCTACCTCTTCCATAATGGTGTCTTCCTACAGTGGAGTATCGTTTGAACATTGAACAAGACCAAAACATAGGCATTGAAGATCCTAATCACTAGTAAAACTTGTTATGCCACCACCACTCCACAACTTGTTAGCAAATTTAAGAATTGTTTGTTGTAGATCATAATGAGCTATGTCACCCACATCACCCGTGGGGTGTGTCTTCAATTGAGTGGGGGGGAACTGATAGTATATTTTTCCTCATGTTATGTTAGAAAACCCATAAGATATGCAATACAATGATAATTCCTTGTCATTAATAATAAATATTAGAGTGTGCTTAACTTGTTGACCTCCATGATGAATATGGCTTTCATTAATGACAATATATTAATGACAAAGGTCAAATTGGTGACATGAAGAACACAAGCATTGACATGGCTAGGACAGTGAAGGACATGACAAGTAGCAAAGGTGAGAACACACATAGTAAGCAAGCAAGTGTTGGTGACCAAGCAAGCATGACAATAAGCAAGAATGGACAAGAAGACAAAGTATGACAAGTATTGTTATGGAAGACAATGTCAAATGTGACAAAGATGGTGACATGGCAAGTAAGAAAAGCATGGCAATGGACAAGAAGCATGACATGGAAAGAAGGACATGGCTTGGGCATGGAATTGAATGGCAAAGAACACAAACATGGAAGATGACAAGATGAAGGACAAGGTGACAATACAAAGGACTAGATTGTCAATCTTGAAGGACAAACATGGCGATGACAAGGCAGTTGCGGGCATCTTCAAGGCCCATGAGGGCATATTTTCAGAGTGTACTGCGGGCATCTCCAGTAAGGGCATTGCGGGCATCCTAAGGGCATAAACAAGAGCCCTTACGAGCATATTCAAAGGTGATGCGGGCATTATTGACAAGCCCTTGCGAGCATGTCTATGAACCTTTGTGGGCATCCTATAAGACACCCTTGCGGGCATAACTGTGGACACAATGCGGGCATTCTAAAGGAGGCATGAAGACCATGACAATGTGGCAAAGAGACCAAAAATTATATATATATATATATATATATATATTTGTTGAGGATAACATGGAATAATATATATATATATATATATATATATATATTTGAATTAATTGAAATAAATTTTGACAAGTCGGCCTCCTAAAAATTCATGGATAAGACAAGTATAAATAAATATCACTTCATTGATTAGGATGGTGAAGTGGGGGTGGAAGATTTCAGATAAGCATGTGGTGTCTGATTTTTGGGGGACAGGAAGATGAGGACAGTTTTGGAGGAGAAGCAGCAGTAGGAGCAGCAGTAAAAAAATTTGTTTATCTTTTATTTATGGTTTGGATTGAGGCAATTGGTTGATGAAGACATGATGCTTGGATGATGATATAGCAGCAGCAGAATGAAGACATGTTGTGTAATGATATATATGGACAGAATGGGGAGATGCTGGTGAATTGACTAAAGACATTGGCAGCAGGTTATTTGATGACAGTTTGTGAATATGACTATGGACAGTTAAATGGTATATGTGCTTACAGGTAGAATGATGAGGATGATCTGGTTGTAATGATGTGTTAGTAATATGTTTTACAATTATGATTGATTGATGACATGTAATCGATGTGATGTGATAAGAATGTGTATATAAATACAAGCTGTGTCTTGTAATTATTTTTCTTAGTTGGATCTAAGAAAAAGACCAAGCTGAGTCTTGGAATAGAAGTTGGTGCTTATGATTCAGTTGTAGTTGATTAACTCCTTGGTTGTAGCCGATTGAATAAATACAAAAGATTACAAAATTAGATGTTGTGTCTCTTGCAATGTGTTGATGATAATGTGTTTTACTTGATGAATGACATGTGCTTAGTTGATTACTGAAATATATTTCATTGATGAATATGATATTGAAGTGAATTTGTAAATGATGATATAATTTTTGAAGAAGAAGTTGAAATTTTAAATAAGTCCAAGCTCACTGATTCACCCCCCCTCTTAGTGAGCCATTGTGTCTAACAATTGGTACCAGAGCAGGCCTTCATCATAAGCCTAACAAGCTTGAAGGGATTTGTGGACACAATATGGAAGGACCAGCAAAGCTCATTTACAATGAAGCTCTAGTGTTTGAGAGATCAGATTATTTTGGATGGAGAATCAAAATGAAAGATTACTTGAAGCAATTCGGTTTGTGGGAAATAGTGGTTAATCCACCTATCCATCCTAGCAAGAAGACAAAGGCAACAATTGAGAAAGACAATAAGATTGCATTGAAATTTTTTATGGATGGACTCTCAAGCCCTATCAAAGAAAGTATTGTAAAGTACACTTCGGCCAATGATATTTGGTTCAAGATGGAAGAAGAATACCAAAAGAAGAATCAAGACAAAGAAAAGGAAGCAGAATTCAAGGATGAGAAGCAAGAAGAAAAGCAGGTACAAGCTTCAGATACTAGTGAATGTAAGTACTCTTCAATGGATGATAATTCTGAATGTAATGATGATGAATTTGTACTTACAAAAGATGAAGAAGAATTTTTGTTGAAAGCCAATAATGCATTTGCATGCACATTGTTGGATGTTGATCTTAAATTCAATTCGAGACTTAAGAAGAAAATTTTGGGGTCATTTGAAAAATACAAAGAGGAGACAAAAGCTTTGCTCATGAGAATGAAATTTAAGAACAAAGATTTGGAAGATGATCTAGAAGACCAAAACAATGAAATTGGAAGACTGAAGTCTGAATTAGCAAGAGAACAAGAGAAAATTGATAAAACCCCTAAAGAGATGGAAGAGACAAGAAGAAATAATATTGGCTTGAGGACTCAGTTGGAAGAAGCTAAAAGAATAGAAGATGTTATGAAGCTTCAGCTGGAAGAAAAATAAAGGAAAAATCAAGAGCTTGAGATGGAAATTGTTGGTCTTAGAAAGAAGATCGAAAAATCAAACTGTCATGTGAAGTTCAACAGGAGCTCGATTACGTTGGATAAATTATTGGATTACCAAAGGTATCCCTTTGACAAATCTGACCTTGGGTACAAAAAGGTAGAAGACAAACTTGAAGAAAACATATGGTCACCCAAGACTCCTATTGGATCCACATCCTTCAAAGGAGAAAGCAAAGCTCCTCATGCACCTACACATGACAACAAAGAAGTTGGAAGATAAAAAATGGATCAAAAAGTTGCTCCCACTCCTCAAAGAAAATTCTTTAGAAGAAGAGAGACAACTCCAAGTTGGAACCAAGCACTCAGATATGATGACAATTTTAATGGTTTTGGTCACAGGGCCATGAATTGTACATTCCAAGGAAGAAGAAATGTTGGAATTCGAAGTGATCAAACGAAATGTTGGGCATGTGATCGAATTGGACATGTGGCTGCTAGATGCTATACATTGAGATGCTTCACTTGTGGTGGTGTTGGTCATAAATCTTAAGTATGCACAATTTCAAGAAGACAATTCTTGAGAAGCTTCTCATACCCATCAATAAGGAAGGTCAATGAATATTGGAAGAAGAATGACACCAGAAGATTTGAAGACCAAAGGATCAATGATCATAGCCAAGGGCATCCTAAGGTATGGGTAAGGAAGAACATTCTGCTAGATATAAATGAAGTGGATGATAGGTGCACAAATGAAGATGGTTGCCATTTGGCAAGCCATGTTTGAGGTATTTCAAAGACCATGGTATACCATGAGTTCATTATGGAGGATGAACTCAAATGGTAAATAATGGCTCTCTAAACATAAAGTTGGTTCCAAGGATCGTGGTTGAGATGTAAATCAAGATATGCATGTGTAAGGGGGAGATATCAAAAGTCAAGATGTTGAAGTTTCCTTCTTTGACATTGGTTGAAAATAGGTTGACATTATTGTTCTTGAAGTGACCCGCTGGCAAGAAGAAAGAGTGAAAAATATTGAATCATGGCATGGTGATCCATATGAAGTACACAAGGTAGAATGACTGTGACAAGTTTGAGTACACAAGTCTGGAAAACCAAAATGATAAGTATAGCAGTTGAGGCATCCACAAAGAAGCAACTCGGGTTGCTCCAACAGAAAGTTGCTAACAGAAGAAATTAATGCACATATGAAGTCTGGAAAGTAGTTGGTTATCGAGACTTTTATCATTATATGAAGACAACCCGATTTCTGAAGACCAATCAGAGTTAATTCTGCATGATACACATAGTGTACCAAATGGTAGATTTGAAATGTTTTGGACAAAGAAGGTTTGTGGCAGATTTGAATATTGTTTGAAGACATCTTGAGGATAGATCATGGCCAAATATTTACATATGAAAGAAATACAACAGGTGGTAAATAAACAATCCTTGTTTACATGACAAATTGGACAGGAGTAATGATGATGATGACAAATCAGCATTATTGATTATTGAGCATGACTTGGAACTTGGCAAATTGTAGAGCATTTGAAGGAGAAATATCATGGAAATTGTTGTGAAAAACATGATTGAATTTTTTTTTTTAGAAATGGTTTGATTGATAGGGCGAGTATGGGATGATGATGTCTTGAAGATTTGATGCATGCTTACCTTTTATGAATTTACTAGACATAACTTTGATCAAGTTTGAAGCAGCATTAGCTCAAGGGGAGCAATTTGGCATGAAAAACCAGCAACAAAAATTTGATGGACAGTATGTATTTTAAAGATGGAAAGGTACAAGGATGATCTCAAAACACACCCAGCTCAGTCAAAGGAGGAGACTCTCTTAGAAAATCAAGAAGTCTACATGATAGGGGGAGTATGTGTGAAGATGACAAGTGATTATCAAATAGTAATGAGTCCAGATCAGAAGTTGACATAGAAGTATTCAAGGATACATTTTTTTTTGGGCATTATAAAGTCCTTGATGGCTACTTGGCCCTTTGTCATTAATGTCAAAGGGGGAGAGAAATTTTGGTTGTCATCAATGAAAAAGGGGGAGATTGATGAATATGGTTGTCATTGATGACAATACATTAATGACAAAGGTCAAATTGGTGACATGAAGAACACAAGCATTGACATGGCTAGGACAGTGAAGGACATGACAAGTAGCAAAGGTGACAACACACATAGCAAGCAAGCAAGTGTTGGTGACCAAGAAAGCATGACAAGAAGCAAGAATGGACAAGATAAAAAATTATGACAAGTGTTGTTATGGAAGACAATGGAAAATGTGACAAAGATGGTGACATGGCAAGTAAGAAAAGCATGGAAATGGACAAGAAGCATGACATGGCAAGAAGGACATGGCTTCGGTATGTCATTGAATGGCAAAGAAGACAAACATGGAATATGACAAGACGAAGGACAAGGTGACAAGACAAAGGACAAGATTGACAAGATTGAAGGACAAATATGGCGAT
The DNA here is from genome assembly GCA_027924585.1 of Larix kaempferi. Taxonomy (NCBI): domain Eukaryota; kingdom Viridiplantae; phylum Streptophyta; class Pinopsida; order Pinales; family Pinaceae; genus Larix; species Larix kaempferi. Next base: position 18,951,136 of record BSBM01001023.1, read on the forward strand.
GACAAGGAAGCTGCGGGAATCTTCAAGGCCCATGAGGGCATATTTTCAAAGTGTATTGCGGGCATCTCCAGTAAGGGCATTGTGGGCATCCTAAGGGCATAAACAAGATCCCTTACGGGCATATTCAAAGGTGTTGCGGGCATTATTGACAAGCCCTTGCGGGCATCCTATAAGACACCCTTGCAGGCATAAATAATAGCCCTTGTGGGCATAAACCAAAAGGCCCTTGCAGGCATAATTGTGGACACTATGTGGGCATTCTAAATGAGGCATGAAGACCATGACGATGTGGCAAAGAGACCAAAAATTATATATATATTTGTTGAGGATAACATGGAATATATATATATATATATATATATATATATATATATTTGAATTAATTGAAATAAATTTTGACAAGTCGGCCTCCTAAAAATTCATGGATAAGACAAGTATAAATAAAGATCACTTCGTTGATTTGGATGGTGAAGTGGGGGTGGAAGATTTCAAATGAGCATGTGGTGTCTGATTTTCGGGGATCAGGAAGATGAGGACAATTTCGGAGAAGTAGCAGTACAGTTTTGTTTATCTTTTATTTCTGGGTTGGATTGAGGCAGCTAGTTGATGGAGACATGATGCTTGGATGATGATATAGCAGCAGCAGCATAATCAAGACATGCTGTGTAATGATATGTATGGACAGAATGGGGAGATGTTGGTGAATTGACTGAAGACATTGGCATCAAGTTATTTGATAGTTTGTGAATATGACTATGGATAGTTAAATGATATATGTGCTTACAGGAAGAATGATGAGGATGATCTGGTTGTAATGATGTGTTAGTAATATGTTTGACAATTATGATTGATTGATGACATGTAATCGATGTGATGTGATAAGAATGTGTATATAAATACAAGTTGGGTCTTGTAATTATTTTTCTTAGTTCGATCTAAGAAAAAGACCAAGTTGAGTCTTGGAATAGAAGTTGGTGCTTTTGATTTAGTTGTAGATGATTAACCCCCCGGTTGTAGCGGATTGAAGAAATACAAAAGATTACAAATTATATGTTGTGTCTCTTGCAATGTGTTGATGATAATGTGTTTTACTTGATGAATGACATGTGCTTAGTTGATTACTGAAATATAGTTCATTGATGAATATGATATTGAAGTGAATTTGTAAATGATGATATAAGTTTTGAAGAAGAAGTTGAAATTTTAAATAAGTCCAAGCTCACTGATTCACCCCCCCTCTTAGTGAGCCATTCTGTCTAACATTCCATACTCCTCAAACACATGTAGTGCCTCTTCATCAAAGAGATTTTATCTTGAATAGCATAATTGACAAGCTTAATGTACAGAAAGCCATCTAAAATCCTCTATAAATGAGTAGACCTACAAAGAGAAGAACCAATGAGAATGGTCTATATAGAAACAATTATGGAAGGCACAGACATATATGACTACAAGGGGGGGAAAGTGGGTTCTGTTGTCACTAGGCTTGCTTTCCTCTACCGAATTTTTCAACATTGATATTTTGTTAAAGCTTTGAATGTTTCTGTAATATTGATATTAAACTTCAAGGGAAAGCTTGAGTTATTTATTCTCCAAAAATTGTAATAGTCTACAAGTTTTGCAAGCGTTCATTCCCAAAGGTCATGACATATCACGCAGCAAATGCCCAATGTTTAAGTGTTGCAAGCATTCATTTCTTTATAGTCAACGCATCATATGCATTCACATGATCGATGTTCTTTATGTTGCCTTCATTAGTTTGAAGATACACACCGGGAAAATGGAATTCTGAAGACTTTACTTATTCAACTCAAAAGTGCCAGAATTTCTGCCAGGCGTCAATTGAATGGATGCATGAGTGAAAGTTGGTATTTAAAACCACATTTGGCAAGCTTGAAATTACCAAACCACCGAAAAATTGTTGTCACATTCAGTTAGTAAAGCATGTATTACTTTTGATGAGGGTTTCATGTGAAAAGTGCCAGAATTGTTGCCAGCGATTTCTTGCTTGTTCTTTCCAAAGATTGAGAAATCTTAAAGCCACCAGTTCGATATTTAAGGGAAGAATACCCATGGAAATAAGCCAAAAATCCCTTCAAATCATGATAAGAGCGTCCAGGTGTGAGTAGCATTCGCATGGGATCACCGAAACATAAAAAATGCAGAGCTGCACGTATTTATCCCACAGGGGTTCTAAATACAAGGATAATACGGTGAAGTTGGCAAACATTCTTGGATTATATCTAGTTTTCAGGCTCCGTGATGGTTGTGAACAATGTGTGGAAAGCATCCAAGGAAACCCATAATAGTAGATTGATAGCTAGCATAATAGCTGACAGAGTATTGAATAGAATGTTACATATCTGAAGAATAGGAGGCATAAAATCAGAATGTCTGGCAGCATAGGATCATCATCAAGTATTTCTCCCTGATATTCATCAGACAGCAACTCCATTAATTCAAGATTTTTGCAATTGTTCAAGATTTGTATTTATTTTTAGATTTTGGTTATGATTTGTTTCCTAAAACAGGTGATAGAGCATGTCTTGGGCTCAAAAATCATTTCCAGATTTTATGGCAATGGTGGAGTATATATCCCAAATTTTATGGCAAGGATCGACAGGAAAAATATTAGTTCCATATTTTCAGGTTGTTAGTAAGCAGATGATAGTCAAATATTTGGTAAAAGGACACTTGGTATTAATAGCTGGCAGTTGAGCTATTTTCTCCAGATTTCCTGCCAGGGAGCTCGAGATTGTCTTTATTTTAAATTTGTAACAGATAATCTTTTAGAAAGGATCATCGATCCTTGAATTTTGTAATGTAATATTATAAATAGGCATATTAGAGATTGCAATAGGAGAGAGTTCTTCCTTTCAGGAGAACGCGGGGGACTGTAGGTTGGCTGTTTTTGGAGTAATGCTTGATCATTTGTAAGCACATCTGTGTAGCATGAGCATTTTGCAGCTTCAATGACAGGTTCTAGTTTTGAATAAACTTGATGATGATTTGCCCTTGTGTTATATAAATTGTCTCTCTGATAATTCTGTTATGTATATGGTCATTCATATTCCATTACAATAATTCTTATCTTGAGATGACAGTTATCTTTTTATTTTTACAAACATTGACAGTTTCACTTCATGATTTACGATCATAGTACCTGGATATTGAACTTTGTGATTGATTTCATGTTATACAGCATCTGTTTGTTTCTCTTGCTGCTCTGATTCATACCATCCTATCACTTCAATGCTTTGATCTTCTTATAAATACCTGTATTTACCAATCTGTGACATATACCAGCTCTGTTTATTGTAAATTGTGTGATGTTTTTCAAAGCTTTTGATTTCATACCAGAATTGTGTAATTTGTACAAACAGTTATACTAGCCTAGTTCCTTCTAGTGCTGGGAAGTCTCATTAGCCCTAGTTTGATACCAGCCTGTGTTTTCAGTTTGATTTATTTTGATTTATACATTTTTGAACAAATATTTCCTTAAGCTTGAATCCCGTAGTCTAGGTTCAACTTTAGGGATAACAGGTTCCCTACTTAGAGGCCTAAAAAACCATGGCTTATTCATAGGGCTATGTCCCCATACAAAGTGTTTCAATTGACCAAGGTACTCCTTTGTATATTTACCTAATAATTGAGCATCATCGAGTATGTGGCTTCCCAATATTCGCAACAACTTAGCCTATGTGGCCACCCGCAACTTAGAGGTTCCCTCAACAGACACTATGTTAAGATTATATGCTACTATAGACTAGATTCCAATTTCATTAGCATTCAATACATTATTCACAATAGCAGCATAATAAGCATCTATGAAAGATACACAATCACAAAGCACAAAACAATATACCCTGGGGAACCCTAAAGGGGAGGAAAAACCAACAAGAACTTACTCAATATAGATGATCAAAGTACAATGCCAAAAATAGGTCTCACAAATAAGAGAGACAAACCCAAACTCTAGACCCAAGCCAATCCTCCTCCTCCTTCGCAGATATATCTCTCTCTCCTCTAATGCGAATTGCACAAGTGAGTGATGGTACAAATGAGAGGAACTCACTCTCTATTTATACTTTACCTTTTACTTGACTTTTATCCCAGCTAGGTCGGCCTCACTTTAACTAACTGGGCCGACCTCTCCTAGAAAGACTCAAATAATATTGTATTACATTCTTTAGGGTACTAACGACCCAATTTACAATGGAGGATTTACCTCATGACTTTTATATGACCAAATATAATAATGAAATCTCTGAATGGAGGTAAAACATCCCTAACGGAGTTACAATAATAAAGTACAAGTAGAATATTCTTTGAATTTACATTAATTTAACACTCCCCCTTGACAAGAAGGGTATTCGACTGACAACAACATCTACATGTGTAACTCTACACAACATCATCGAAGGGAGGAGGGGCATCATCAACAACATCATCTGGAACATTGGCTGATACATCTATAAATCATTGGAAGTTCTTCAATAGCATCATCATCTTCAGTACTGGAGCATCCTCATCTTCAACACCGGAGCATAATCTTCTACAGCACTTGAGAATCTTCATCTTTAGCACTAGATCATCATCTTCTTCAACACTGGAGCATCCTCATCTTCAGCACTGGAATATCTGCAACACTAGAGCATCCTCATCTTCAGCACTGGAACATCTGCAATACTAGATCATCCTCATCTTCAGCACTGGAACAAGTGCAGTACTGGAACATCATTATATGTAGCACTGGAGAATCCTGGAACATCATCATATGAAACACTGGAGCATCCTGGAACATCAACATATGCAACATTGGAGCATCCTCATCTACAGTACTGGAATATCATCAGGAGCATCATCACCTACAACACACATGATCCTTCCTTTCGGAACTATGGATCTTGGACAAGCATTCCTTTCGAAACTCAAGATTCAGTCCAACAACTATGGTGATCCTTCCTTTCGAAACTGGTATCATGGACAATCATTCCTTTCGGAACTAGGGATATTGGACAATCCTTCCTTTCGGAACTCGGGATTCATTCCAACAGCTATGGTGATCCTTCCTTTTGGAACTGGTATCATGGACAATCATTCCTTTCAGAACTCGGGATTTAGTCCAACAACTCTAGTGATCCTTCCTTTTGAAACTGGGATCATGGACAATCCTTCCTTTCAGAACCAGGGATTCAGTCCAACAACACTCGTGATCCTTCCTTTTAGAACTAGGGATCATGGACAATCCTTCCTTTCGGAACCAATGATTCAGTCCAACAACATTGGTGATCCTTCCTTTCGGAACTAGGGATCATGGACAATCCTTCCTTTTGAAACCAGGGATTCATTCCAACAACACTAGTGATCCTTCCTTTCGGAACTAGGGATCATGGAAAATCCTTCATCTCTGAACCAGGGATTCAGTCCAACAACACTAGTGATCCTTCCTTTCAGAACTAGGGATCATGGACAATCCTTCCTTTCGAAACTAGGGATTCAGTCCAACAACACTGGTGATCCTTCCTTTCGGAACTAGGGATCATGGAAAATCCTTCCTTTCGAAACTAGGGATTCAGTCCAACAACACTGGTGATCCTTCGTTTTGGAACTAGGGATCATGGAAAATCCTTCCTTTCAGAACTAGGGATCATGGACAATCCTTCCTTTCAGAACTCGAGATTCAGTCCAACAACTATGGTGATCCTTCCTTTCAAAAATTGGGATTCAGTCCAACAACTCTGGTGATCCTTCCTTTCAGAACTAGGGATCATGGACAATCCTTCCTTTCGAAACTCGGGATTCAGTTCAACAACTCTAGTGATCCTTCCTTTCGGATCTAGGGATCATGGACAATACTTCCTCTCGGAACCATAGATTCAGCCCAACAACACTGGTGATCCTTCCTTTCAGAACTAGGGATCATGGACAATCCTTCCTTTCAGAACCACGGATTCATTCCAACAAAGCTGGTGATCCTTCCTTTCATAACTAGGGATCATTGACAATCATTCCTTTCGAAACTAGGGATCATGGACAATCCTTCCTTTCGAAACCAGGTATTAAGTAAAAAAACACTGGTGATCCTTCCTTTCGGAACTTGGATCATGGACAATCCTTCCTTTCAGAACTCGGTATTAAGTCCATCACTCATATCTTAGACAATCCTTCCTTTCGGCACTAGGGATTTGGTCTAAGGATCAACATTTAAGACTATCCTTCCTTTCATAATTGCGGGATCACTGTCTAGGGATGATCAATCCCATCACAACTCAGGATCATTATTTAATATTATCCTTCCTTTCATTATGGGATCACTATCTAGGGATGAACAATCCCATCACAACTCAGGATCAACATTTAAGACTATCCTTCCCTTCAGAATTACGGGATCACTGTCTAGGGATGATCAATCCCATCACAAATCAGGATCAACATGTAAGACTATCCTTCCTTTTGAAATTACGGGATCATTATCTAGGGATGATCAATCCCACTACACCACAACATCATCAGCACTACTCCCCCTTTTGAGGGAAGTCCTTACAGACTACACCAATCTTGTCACGGAAGTGCTCAAACTTCACACTAGGCAGAGGCTTAGTCAACACATATACAACCTGCTCATCTATGCTCACATATTGGAGCTTTATAGCTCCCTTTTGCACCATATCACAGATGTAGAAATACCATATTTCCATGTGCTTTGACTTATCATGGAACACAGGGTTCTCTATCATCTTTATACAATTTTGGTTATCACATAGTATCACTATGGTATCTAACTCCAGATCAAATAGACCTGATAACAACTTCCGAAGCCATATAGCTTCACAACTAGTAGAACAGGCTGCAATATACTCTGCTTTTGCATTGCTAAGAGAAACATTGGATTGCTTCCTACTTAGCCATGAGATCATGGCTTACCCCAGACTGTAACGTCCTCCTGAGGTGCTCTTCATGTCTGAGACACTTCCTGCCCAACCGAAATCTATAAACCCATATAGTCTGAACTCATGATCTCTAGAATAATTGAGACCATATTCTATTGTACCTTTTAGGTACCTCATCACATGCTTTGAAACTACAAGGTGAACACATGATAATCTGCAAGAGATCTAGCAACTGTAGCAACTCACAATCAAACTCTCAAGTATGTTGCAAAGAAGAAGAGAAGGAGACACTCAATAATCACTCATAAACACAGAACAATAGACAAAATATTAGTAACATACAATGAATAATGAATGTAGTGAATGTGTTACAATGAACTGCAAGGAGCATGATATAGGATTCGAATTAGCCAAGTAGGGAATTCGAATCTCTGAGCTCAGAGTCTAACTTGGATAACAATGGAGACATCATCCAGTCAGTAGTATCAGTCATAAATGGTAAGATCCAGTCAAGTGTGTCCAACTGAGTCTAACAAAACCATCTAGGCATAAATCAGGGAATGGAGACTCCAGGGGGGGCGCATGAGGCTGTCATAGGGTCAAGTGGCACTCCAAAACTAGCTAACAAGGAGCTACAAGTAGTTAGGATGAGCAATCAGTGGAACAACTACTCAATCCATGCACTAACTGAGTGATAACTCCCGATAGGTGAGAAAAGGCGCCCTAACTGAGTGGTAGGTGAGTAAAGGCGCTCTAAATAACAGTGGTAGGTGAGAAAGGTGCACCTATCATGTAGAACAGTCAAGAAGGGCGCATCAGGTAGGTAGGAGGCCAAATGGGGGCTAAAGACAGGATCTTGAGATCTAGAAGTAAGCTCTAGGTGCTGGGGAGACAACCATGATGATGACTGGATGCATGTAGTGGCATGCAAAATAAAAAAATGATGGTGTGAATATCCAACACCCCCCCGCAAGCTATACTATGAGAAAATAACTGAAATCTAAAAATAGGGCCCTAGTGACTAAGACCAAAGGTCACCCCATACAATCAATCTAAATAAACTAAGTGAGGAAAGAGGGAAAACCCAATGGGAAGAAATCCCTCCCTGAAAATAGACTGAAGGATTCTAAAGTAGCATATCATTACTCACCCCTGAAGGAGGCAAGTGTCCTTCTTTCCCGAAGAAGGATCGATCGATCTGAAATGGATCAGCATTGTGAGGAGGATGAACCCTTCCATGCTGAAAATCTGATCTGGTTCTTCTATGATCATGTGGATCACCAACCAAATCATCGGCAGATTGGAGTGTAATGGAAACCCATCGAGGGAGAGGAGGAGCATCAGGTTCTTGTGGATATGGATCTCTCATCCTCTCATCTTCATCATCAGTTGCTAGAACTTTAGGTTCTTTTGGATCTGGCTCTAGCATTCCATCATCATCATCTCCATCTTCAGATTCTGAATCTGAAGCATCATGTGAAGATGCATCGCTCTCATCAATCAAAGGAGGAGTGGTAGGTGAGCTACCTTTCTCAATAGCAGTATCATGGAGAGGCCATTCCTCAAACTGTACACTCCTTTCCAAGAATGTGGCCATGGAGGTAGGATCAAGTAACTTGTAGGCCTTTGCATCCAATGCATATCCCACCATAATGCACTCTCTGCTTTGTGAATCAAGAGCTCTCCTTTTGTCAGCTGGAATCCTTTCCCAAGCTCTAGATCTAAATACTTTAAGATGAGATACATCAGGTTTGTATCCCATCCATGTTTCAAAAGGAGTAGTGTCGCTGAGTCCCTTGTGGGGAACTCTGTTCTGAAGATAGGTGGCACAATTAATGGCTTCTGCCCAAAGACTAGGGTGCAACCCTTTCGACTTTAGAATGCAAGTGGCCATCTCTTTCAATGTTCTGTTCTTCCTTTAAGCTACACCATTCTATTGTGTTGTATAGGGAACAGTATGTTGCATCTCAATGCCCTCTTCAGTGCAAAAATATTGAAACTCACCCTTAATGTACTCACCACCATTATCAGTGTGAATGGCTTTTATCTTCCTGTCTGAAAATTTCTCTACAGAAGACTTGAAAAACTTGAAGAACCCAAATACTTCTGATTTCAATCTAAGGAAATATACCCAAGTGAATCTAGAATAATCATCAATAAAAGTGAGCACATACCTTGATTTGTTTAGAGATGGATCTAGAAATGGACCAGCCACATCACTATGGATGAGATCAAGGGGTTGAGAGGCTCTCCTATCCTTTCCCTTTTCAAACTTCTTCTCAAGATGCTTCCCCATCAAACAACCATGACAGTTTCCTTTGGAAAACTTGATCTTGGGAAGCCCATCAACCATCTCCTTTGCATGCATTTCATGCAAGTACTTATAGTTGAGATGCCCGAATCTTTCATGCCACAATTTGCTTTCTTCATTGGCATGAGTATGGAGAGCTGATTGCTTCGAGAGAGGTAGGAAGTGTGAGAACTCATATAGTTTGGAGGTGTGATTTGCAACTCCCTTTGCAATGATTTTACCTAAAACCATGTCTTGTATCTTGACCTCATTTGGAGAAAAGATCACTCTCTTGGGCTCTCCAATATGAGTCATTTGATACACTGAAAGTAAGTTTGTTGTAAGAGAAGGAACATAAAGCACATCGGAAAAGTAACCATGGTCAAGATTGATTCGTCCAATACCCTAAGAGGAGACTTCTGAATCATTGCCCAACATGATGGATGGGCCAACTAAGCTCTCGAAGTTGGAGAATATATCTTTGGAGGAAGACATGTGTCTTGAGGCTCCTGAATCTATGATGAAATAAGAATCTGTTGATGCACTTGCCATGTAGGCATGACATCTTTCTTTGTCTTCAGATCGAAAAGATTCAGTATCAGGATCTTTCTTCCTTGCACATGTTGGTATAGGTAGATTGTTCTTTTCCAGTAACTGAGCCATCAAATCTATGGTCTTCTTAATGCAGGAACTCTCAGGATGGAACCCTCTATGACAATAAGTGCACTTGTATTTTCCTTTATGAGAATGCTTGGTCTTCCTTGAGCTCAAAGACCCATCTGACTGGTCTAGACTATCTGTAGGCATTGTATCATTCGATCTTTTGACAGAAATCTTTTGCTTGCCTTTACCATTCGCTCTCTTTGCAACTGTAAGAGATGAATCCAATTTGGGTTTGATCATTCCCATAGAGACCAACTTCTCTTCCTCTTGAGTAAGAGATTGGATGAAGTCATCAAATGAGGGAAACTTCCATTTTGGAATGGACAACCTAGCTGACTGGAAAGTAGAGACAAAAACTGAGAAATTTTCCCCCAACTTTGAGAGAATGGCAAGTATAAGCTGCTTGTCTTCTTTTACTATCTCATATCTTTTCAACTGTGATATCAAGCTTTTGAACTTGATGAGTAAGGAATTAATAGATTCGAAGCTATTAGGACTCAAACATATGAGCTCATTCTCCAATTTGTGTCCTTGAATATCATCTTTCGGTCCAAAAAGGGATTCGAGCTTGTCCCAAACCTCTTTAGGAGATGTAAGATCGATGACATGGAAGTGAAGATCTTCAGAAATTGAGAGAAGGAGGAGGCCAATTGCTTCATCAAGCCTATCCAAGTACTTGGACTTTTCAACTGCACTGAGTGGCTCTACCATCATTTCGTTGAGTATTCGGGTGAAGCTTTTGGATCTCATGAAGAGATTCAACTTGGATTTCCACTCAACACAGTTGGAATATGTGAGCTTTAGATCCATCTAAACAGAAGAAGTTGAATAGTTGAAGAAGATTCTGAACGGGTGAATAAACCTATAAAACAAGAAGAGTTGTGTTGATGGAGAATGCTACACTTCGACTGAACACTACCTTAAGAACACTTGGCACATAGACTAACGCCTTCACACCTGGCTAGACCTCACTAGATTTCTCCAATGAATTCCAGTAATAGCACCAGGATTTGCTGTGGAAACTCAGAGGCTTCTGGTGCACAAGTGAAAGATAGCTTCTCAAAGAAATGTTGCAACTGTTGCTGCTGCAATGGCTACAATTCCAATAGTTGCTTCATGCTATGATACCATGTGATAATCTGCAAGAGATATAGCAACTGTAGCAACTCACAATCAAAATATGAAGTATGTTGCAAAGAAGAAGAGAAGGAGACACTCAATAATCACTCATAAACACAGAACAATAGACAAAATATCAGTATCATACAATGAATAATGAATGTAGTGAATGTGTTACAATGAACTACAAGGAGCATGATATAGGATTCAAATTAGCCAAGTAGGGCATTCGAATCTCTGAGCTCAAATTCTAGCTTGGATAACAATGGAGACATTATCCAGTTAATAGTATCAGTCATAAATGGTAAGATCCAGTCAAGTGTGTCCAACTGAGTCTAACAGAACCATCTAGGCATAAATCAAGGAATGGAGACTCCAAGGGGGGCGCATGAGGTTGTCATAGGGTCAAGTGGCACTCCAAAACTAGCTAACAAGGAGCTACAAGTAGTTAGGATGAGAAATCAGTGGAACAACTACTCAATCCATGCACTAACTAAGTGATAACTCCCGGTAGGTGAGAAAAGGCGCCTTAACTGAGTGGTAGGTGAGTAAAGGCGCTATAACTAACAGTGGTAGGTGAGAAAAGGGCACTTGTCATGCAGAACAGTCAAGAAGGGCGCATCAGGTAGGTAGGAGGCCAAATGGGGGCTAAAGACGGGCTCTAGAGAGCTAGAAGTAAGCTCTAGGTGTTAGGGAGACAACCATGATGATGACTAGATGCATACAATGGCATGAAAATGCATGCAGCATGCAGATTTGCATGCATGCATGCAAAATACAAAAATGATGGTGCGAATATTCCAACACACATATGGAATCAACCAGATACTGACTCAAGGTGTTCACAGCAAAGCATATATATGGCCTAGTATCCGTCAAATACATCAATGACCCAATAATCTTCCTGTATAGAGTCACATCCACTAATTCTGATGAAGTATCAGATAATAACTTCAAGTTGGTATCCATGGGTGTGTCCATGGCTTTACACTCCAACGTATCAAATATTTTCCATATTTTTACTGCACACTTCCCTTATTTAAGGAAGATTCCCTCTAGGCTCTGTCATACCTCGAGACCTAGAAAATAATGCATTAATCCAAGGTCTTTCATCTCGAATTATGCAGCAAGCTTCTTCTTGCACTCTGAGATTTGCTTCTCATTACCTGTCAGGAGCAAGTCATCAACATATAGCAATAATATGACTGGTTCACCGTCCATAACCTTGAAGTAAAGGTTAGGATCAGCTTTACTTTTGGTAATGCCCAAGCTTGTCAGAAAACTATCAATTCTTCCATACCAAGCTCTTAGAGCTTGCTTCAACCCATACAGAGCCTTCTTTGGTTTGCAGGCATGCATCTCTTTGTCTTCAACCTCAAAACCTTATGGTTGTTCTATGTACACTTCCTCTTCAATGACACCATTCAGGAAAGTTGTTTTCACATCCATCTGGTGTAACTTCCACTTCATCGTGGCTACAAATGCCATGATGTTTCTAATGGAAGTGTACCTTTATATTGGAGCAAATGTCTCTTCATTATTCCTTCCTTTTTGAGAGAATCCACGAGCCACAATACTTCTATCTTGTATATCCATTTATTTCATCTTTTCTAAGTCACTAGATACCAAGATCTTGAACTTTGTTGCAAGTTCTCTCTTGCACCCATCTATGAGCTTCTCATCTTCAACCATGTAGAAAAGGTTGATGTCTCATTGTTGGCAGGAAAAACTACCCTATAACGAGGAAATAGACGTTATCAACTGAAAGGGGATGACAGGTAAGCATACTAACTGTGTTACAGAGATTTTTATGAATAGAAATAGGTTATAGGTCTTGAGAACATACCTTTTGAACGAAGTTCGATCCTAGCTCTTATTCAATCTTGTGCTTGATCCTCAAGTCAACCTCCCGTTCGATAAACCTGCAATACAAGTACCTTTCTCAGCATATCTTGGATAATATATAATGATGAAATGGACAAAGCAATTTAGACATCAAATATTAACCAAAATAGATCCAAACAAGTACATAACTCAATGAACACTTGATTTGGGACAAGAAAGATGCTTCAACCTTTTATTGTAAAATGCAAATTGATGATACAAAGTATACCTGACTTTGCAGCATGCTCTTGCAACTTGATCATGGGCTCCTGCTCTTCTCTGGCTTGAAAATCTTTCAGCATAACCTCCTTCAACACAAGCTTCTCTTTAAGAGTCTCTCAATAACATTCATGTCTAACCCCTCTCTTCATTCCTCCTTGTATTTATAGGGCAAGGGAGGCAGTTCAGGTCGAGAGATGGTTATGGAGGAAGTTGGGGAAGTTGGGAAACCAACTACAACTAATCCTCATTCATGAATTTAATTATTTTTTAATCATCTTTTGAGGTGTACGTTACTATTTCATAGTGGAGTCGTGCCTAGGGCGCCACTATAGTGTTTTTATAACTAGCGCTCATCACTTTTTAAATGTTGTACGCTACTCTATTGAAGAGGAGTAGCGCCCATGAGGGGTTGAGCGCTACTATTGTACACTGGAGTAGGGTACAGGCGCTAGTCTGTTAAGGTAGAGTAGCACCCATGTCTCAAAACAATGTTTTTTAATGGTTTTTCCAGCTTGCAAGGAGGTGGAGTAGGTCAAGGTCTCATCTAAGGTCAACATGCTCCTCCATCCCAGTTGTCCTTTTGTGTGATCGACAGCTCAAGGTGATCACGGATGGAGAGGTGCAGGTTTGACCTATAACAGATGCCCCCTAATGTGTGAGGTCAAAGGGAAATGATGGCCGAAATACATTATAGTCCAAAGCCAGAGGAGGAGCAAGGAACCGCGGAAGCAAGTCACAAAAACACCTGAAACAAAGATCAAGGTCAGTGAGCAATTACATTCTTGACATCATATAGATGTGCAGTGTGATACAACATGATCTTCGATAAATAACAAGGAGATGTATATATAGCATGGCCACTTAGAATACAAGCGTGGATCCATGTCAAACTGAGAGATCATAGCCATAACAACAAACTGGATCTATGTCTCATGGAGAGCCGAATATAAGTGAGGCTCAGTCTTCCGCAACTTGGGTGATAACATAATGTGGTGATGTCATCAAACAGCCCCAAGGTCTTCATCCAAAACAACTCAAGGTACAAACACTAACCATGTGAATAGATGAGCTGATAGTTGAACATGGGGGGTATCGTTTGATTACCGGTCATTGATGTATACCGTTGAAAAATGCAAGGGCTTCCACCGATAATGATGATGGGGCCCAAGGTACCCAGTACGATCCAACAAGTGTGAATAGGTGGACTTGGAGTCGAACACTTGGGGATCCTATCGAAGAAGAGACATTGATGTATTCTCGACATTCAACAACGAGGAAAATTGCCACTGGTAACTGCAATCTCCAAGGTACTAACCGAAACTCTAAACTTCATTCCCAGAGAAAAATGAGTTGATGTCGATGGAAAGAAGTTCGTTGGAAGGGAGGCCTTAAGGAATCCTCCATCATCCAACTCAAGGAACACTCAACTGGTATGAGCTGATATGGAGTAATATGTAACAAGACTAACACTAGGATGGCCGACACATGAGGTCAAGGTAAACTGCAAAATGGCCGACACAGGGTATATCCTTGAACAGTGAGCACGACACAAACTGACTCAAGCAGTTTCTGACATAATGGGGCAAATGATAAGCCTGAAATGTAGGAGACATTATCAGACCCTCCATATGGTTGGAAGAATAACCAACCGGGGGAGTAAACAACTCGGAGATCAGGTTCACCCTAAGGTCAAAAACTAAACCCAAGCGACATGATAGACTCAAGTAGGTTCTATGTTCAAGGATAGAACTGACTGAACTACCTTTGACATTGAAGATATGAGACATCTTTCCCATCCCTTATTCTTTTTAGATAAAAGAATACATTTCTTATTGTTTTAATGAGTCCAAGAAAGAATGAAAACTCAATAGATCCAACCATGTAAAAATTTTAACGAGCCCATGGGAGGAAGACTCAGTACCTTCTTCATTGTTTACAAAGTTCGAAGAAGAGAGAGAAGATTACTCTATGTTACTGATCTCTGGATTTTAATATCGAGCCGAGATCTATTCTTGCTCACTGGTGTTTTCAATTTTAAGGAGTCTGAAAAACTTAAACAATAACTCCATATATCTGCTCGTGGATTTTAGTATCGAGCCTAAGCAGATTAATGCTCTCTGGTTTTTTCCTGTTTATAGAGTCTGAGAAACTTAAACAATCCTCTTTACACCTATCCGTGGATTTTATATCGATCCCGGATTGGTCTGTGCTCGATGGTGTTTTCTTGTTTATAGAGTTGAAAAACTTAAACAGTCCTCTACTTACCCTCTCGTGGATTTCACACCGAACCCGAGTAGGTGAATGCTCGCTTGGTGTTTTCATGTTTAGAGAGCCTGAAAACCCTAAAGAAAGGCTCCAAAAAGGTCATTTTTCATACTGTTAGTCTCCTCCCCCGAAAAAGTGTAAAACAAAGGAAGAAGAACTCTTCTAGTGCATACAAGAGTATACCTAGAGTATACATTTTCCGTAATTTATCCACCTAGGCCCTGAAAAGGGGTAATTCTATACCTTAGTGGATGAGCCTTCAAATACTTTAACGAGATTTAAGAGGACAAGTCTACTCGGTAATCTTGTTTAGGTTTAAATAGTCCAAACAAGAGCTTAAAATGACTTAAAGGTCAGCTTCTGGGGTCATGACTTCATAATCTGCCAAAACTAGGTCTTCACCAACAATATTAGTAATCGCGACAAAAATCTCGGATGATACATAAATTTGAACTATGAGCTAGTTAAAAAGGTTTAACGGCGAGAAATTTAGTCTTAGAAGATTAATCCTACAAAGTTTCAATGAAAAATGAGAACCGGATGAGTGAAATTACCTTTGCACCATGTATGTCTATTAATTGATTAATTAGAAAATTTTAGTAAAATTTGAAACTATAGGTATTTTAACAATGGTGGGTAAAAATTAAAATCAATTTCAATATATGTAATTTCATTTTAAACTCACATTTCAATTTGTTTTGTAGGGCAAGAATTTGGGAGAAAACCTTGCATCTTCCATCTTCTGTGGCGATCGATTCGAGCAACCAAACATCATTCCTCTTCTGCCAAGTAAGTTAGAATCTTCCTATCTTGCATTTCCATGGTTTAGTTTTCAATTTTTGAGCCAAAAATCACTTGTAAGGCCGTGCTCATATCGTTTTGTGCGCGGGCGCTACTGTGCAGTACACATAGTAGGGTATATAAGGAGATGGGAACTGCTATGCTCACATAGAGTAGTGCCCAGATGTTACTGTCTAGTATATACAATAGTGCTCATGCCTGAAAATGGAGAAACAAGTGCCGAGAACTAAAAATTTGCCATTTTTTGTGCAGGATGGTTCTTCTTTGGAGGGAGAGGGAACACGAGGACATGGATAGGCTGGCCATGCAAGACCCAGCCACTCTCCATGCTCTTCGAAGATGCGGTTTGTTGAATTTTTACCGAACCGTAAATATGAGGGCCCTAAATAGATTGTTTCGAAGACTTATTCAGTACTGGGATGTGGATACCAATACATTTGTCATCCGAGGGAAAACTTTGGAGCTTATAGTTGATGACATTTACTTCATTACTGGACTCTCTCGGAGGGGAGATGCAATAAATTTGAAGGTGTCTTCTCGTGTGGGTATAGGATCAGTGCAAGAGTACTTGAATACATATTGTGTGGCTAGAGCTGAGAAATCAGGAAGCCAAACCTTGATTTCTACCATTGAAGGCCTCCCTCTAAAGGTGATTGTGAGTATGATTAACTGGGTGGCAAGTAGTGCCTCACTACACCTAGCTTCCAGGCATTCTATGCATATTGGTGTACAATGCTTACAGGGTCATGTGTACGATTGGTGTACTAGTTTACTAACATCCATGAAAGCTCAACTCACGGGTTGTAAATCCAAGACTATGAAGAATTTTGGGTATGGCAGGATCTTATGTACCTTATTCTTCGAAAGGGTACCTGCTATTAGCTTGGGGATTCCTCTACCTCAGGTTAAACCCCGTGAGCCCAGACTAGGCCATTGGGGTGACATATTCCTCCACTAGGGTGGTGGGGAAAGTCACTATTGTTATCATACTGATGATTTCTGGGGGTGGTGGGAGAGGCAGGTGCCCGCCTTCGAGCAATTTCCATATGCTGGATTGGACTTCCGCCATGATCCAGAGCTGGTGCTTCCTCCAGGTGGAGCCTGGGGAGCTATTGGTATGTTTAATTTTGAGAATTATATAATTTTTTGAAAATTTTCAAGTATTTGATTTTTATGAATGAATTTTGAAGTACTAAACAAGTGTCATATGCAGATATTGGGCCTATACGTCCCGAGGGACATCCCACTATCTTCGTAAGGCCAGCCGATGTTGTTGCAGCAGATGCTATGTTGGGGACCATAGAGAGAAAAGTGAGTCGGTTGACTCATGATGTTCCTGCATGCCGTATGGATCAGATACCTATTGATATGCAGGAAGATGTAGTTGGGGTGCCCCCAGCATGTCTTAGAGTGCTGCAGAAGATAGCTAGGCTAGTCATATGTTATCGGAACGCAATAGATGATGATGAGGCCCCTCCTTCTCCATAGGAGATGGATACATTATATGTATATTTTTTAGGCCATAGAGCCCAGTTTTGTACTATTATGACATGACTTGATAGACTTGTGATCCAAAACTCATATATTTTTTGATATAGTATCGGTTATTTACATGTGTATGTGTTTTAATTTTATGTGTGAAACATTGTCTATGAAAGTGTATGATACAAATTCCAATCTAGAACATAGTTTGCAAATGAATCAGCTAATGCGTTTAAATTTCTTGGAATGTGTTCATATATAATAGAATCAAACTGTCTTTCCAAAAGTCTAACTCGCAGAAACTGACGTAGAAAAACAGGATCTCTAATCTGGTAAACACCCGTTAACTGAAATACAATTAGTTGTGAGTCAAGTCTTACCTCCAAATGTGAAATGCCATGGCTGAGAGCATCTCGGAGGAGTTCTATAACTGTGTTGTATTCAGCCACATTATTTGTAGTGGGACCCAAACAAACCCCCCCCTGAAGAGACCAGTTGGCCAGCGGGTGAATAAATGACCCAGGCTATTGAAGCCAACTGTCGGGTGTGGCGACTGGCGCCATCAACGAATCCTAAGAAATGTTCAGTCGACATCTAGTACACGAAACAAAAACACACATAAGATTAACTAACAAGCATAAATAAAAACTAGCTCTACAAAATATACAGCTATGTTACAAGAAAAAGCACGACAGCCTAAGCGTAGTACTTCTTTAGGTAGAGCCCATTTCTAGGCTCGGCCAGCT
Organism: Larix kaempferi; assembly: GCA_027924585.1. Taxonomy (NCBI): domain Eukaryota; kingdom Viridiplantae; phylum Streptophyta; class Pinopsida; order Pinales; family Pinaceae; genus Larix; species Larix kaempferi. The sequence continues at coordinate 18,969,501 of BSBM01001023.1, forward strand.
TATTACCCTCATAATCTACCAGCTCATTGGAACACTTCTTCAGTACTTTGGAAATTATATAAGGCCCGAGCCACATGGATTTGAACTTTCCAGGTCCTAGAGGTTCTTTGTCTTGATCCCAAAGTAGGACCAAATCTCCTTCAAGGAAAAGCCTAGGTCATATTGTCCTTTGACTCATTTTTTGTGGACTTCGTTTGTTGTGAGCACGTCACGGCGCTGCTCATCTAGGTGTTCTAAATGTAACAAACGTTCTTCCAGTACTGAAGTATCCGGTAATAACTGAACGGCTAGTTTTAACGAAGGAATCTCGCATTCAATCAGAACGACTGCTTCTACCCCATGCACAAGCTGAAAAGGAGAGAACCCGATAGCAGTCTTTACATTAGCTCGGTAAGCCCAAAGAGCCGGGTACAGCATGATGTGCCAGTTATTTTGACTGGCATTAACAGTTCTTTGTAGTATAACCTTTAAAGTTTTGTTCACTGCTTCGACTTGTCCATTCGCGTGTGGATAGTATGAAGACAAATGTTCTTGTTGAAAACCAAGCATTGTATATAACTCGGTCATCATGGTATTTTGGAAATGAATGCCGTGATCAGTCACTATCTCTTTAGGTATGTCGAACCATGCAATAATCTGATTAAACACGAAATAAGCGGCAGTTTCTCCATCTGCCTTGACAGTAGGCATTTCCTCCGCCCACTTGGTGAAGTAGTCGACAACAACAATGATGTAATGATGCCCTCCAACTGAAACTGGATTGCAAGTCATATAATCAACCCCCCATTTTGTGAAGGGACCTGTTGTAATCACAGGATGAAGAGGAGCTTGGTGTGCCCTCATTTTCTTAGTGAAAAACTGACATGGACGGCAGCGTTTCATCGCTTCCACACAATCTTTAAAGATAGTGGGCCAAAAATATTCGGCACGTAGTATCTTCTGAGTTGTTTCCAACCCAGAGAGATGTCCCCCACAAGCTCCACTGTGGGAATCATTTAATACTGCTTCGACTTCTTCTAGAGTTAAGCAACATCATAAGATGGAATCTATCCCACGTCGATACAAAGTATCTGAGATGATGAGATAGTTCTTCGCATGGCTTTTCAGCTTGCATTTCTCTTCTCGAGAAAAAGTAGTAGGACACCTCAAGGTCTGGAGATATACTAAGATATCCCTGTGCCATGGGTCAGAGGAAGCAATGAGGAAGATATGTTCATCCAGGAATGATGATTCTTCCTCGACATGCTCTATGTCACTCGGAAACTCTGAGATTAACTCAGCGAACACTAGTGATTTCTTCGACTTGGCGGATTGAAAGACCAAATCGAACTCCTGTAGGATTACAATCCATTTATTATATTTCCCACCGATGATTCGTTGAGTGAGAACGTACTGAAAAGGATTGACTTCTTCTATCATAGTAGTTGTTCATAAAAGTATATAGTGATGAAGCCTCTGTACCGCATAGACCGCGGCAAGTGCTAACTTCTCAACGTGCGAATATTTAACCTCAGGGGCTATCAATGCACAAGAAAGATAGTAGACAACATGCTCTTGGAGCATATCGTCCTCCTGAAATAATACTATGCCAATTGTATTAAGAGACGCTGCCATATATAAAAGAAAGTCTTTTGCGTAGTCCAGCGGACTCAATAAGGGAGCTGAAAGTAATGCCTTTTTCAAGGCCTCAAAGGATGCTTGAGCATCCTCGTCCCACATAAAGTAGGAGTCTTGTTTGAGTAGTCTCATAAAACCTTTCGTGATCTTAGCATAGTTTATAATAAAGCACCGTAAGAAATTAGACATGCCTTGCAGACTTTGAAGCTGTCGCAAGGTGCGAGGAGGAGGCAGATTTACAATCGCCTCAACTTTCAACGGGTCGACCATTATGCCACGATTGGAGACAATGAAGCCCAGTAGACGTCTCGATTCAACGTAGAATACACACTTATTTGGATTCAAACGAATCTTATATTGTCTGCATCTCTCAAACACAAGTCTTAGATGGGCTGGATGATCCTGTCTCTTTCGAGATCACACTGGCAGGTCATCCAAGTACGGTTCAACTATGTGTTTGATATCGTGAAAAGCAAAATTCATCGCTCGCTGGAAAGTAGCTCCAGCATTCTTTAAGCCAAATGGCATCTTCCGATAAGCAAAGGTTCCCCACGGGAAAATGAAAGTTGTTTTGTGCTGATCCTCGGGTTTGATTTGTATTTGATTATATCCCAAAAATCTGTCCATGAAAGAGAACATCTCATGTCCCGCACAGGCATCTATGATTTGGTCAATAAACAGTGTAGGATAGTTATCTTTCAGACAAGCTTTGTTCAAGTCCCGGAAGTCAGTACAGACACGAATAGTACCTTGCTTCTTATCAACCGGAACAGGATTTGAAACCCATTCCATCATGTCAATCGGATAGATGAATCCGGCTTTAAGCAACTTTTCAACCTCTGCCTTAATGGCGGCCGCTTTTCATGGATTCACAGGATGGAGCTTTTGTCTCACAGGTTTTACGTTAGGGTATGTTGTGATAACATGCTCAATGATGGTTGGGTCGATGCTTGGCATCTCCTCATATGACCAGGAAAAAATGTCGCAAAATTCTTTAAAGAGCTTGGTATACAGAGCTATCTCTTCAGGAGAACAATTTGCTCCAATGTAAATGTTTTCCACGACCCCGAGTTTGGTGGAAATGTTAATTGGAATTGTTCTTGATATAGTAGCCATATTCCCTTCAGCATAAACGGCTCTTGAAGTAGAAGGAAAAGATGACAAATCAACAAATCCACCAGGTCTCAAAGAGACTTCTCCTCTCTCTATCCTGTCTAGATCCGGAAGCAGGTAGGACCTGTGATGCATATGTTCCCATGGTTGGTATAGGCCCATCATGACTTCTAAGATGGCTTCATCGGATGGAAAAACCGTGTCTAAACAATCGAACGAGTGGGTGGAATTCAGTGACCATGCCAGAGCATAGTCCATATCTGACTAAGCAGAGACTGGCGAAGTCACGATATGTTCCATTGCAGCATGTTGTGCTTCCATATAGGATACTTCTGCAACGGATAGAGGCACTGAAGGTTCCGATGCAGTGGGAAGGATCCACGGATCAATTCTTAAACCAACCGTGAATGTTTCAGTAGAAGTACCCACATCAGAACGCATAAAAAGAACTGGAGAGGAAAGGTCAAACGTGCCTATTAATGACCCATAAAGCCCTGCTCCTAAACGCTCACTAACCAGGGCGGTTTGATCAACTAAGGGAATCATGGTTTCTAAAGAAGTCTGGTTGTTTCTCTGAGTGAAAGAAAGCTGATTGATTGTAACGACCTTACCTTCAAATGGGAACATAACAACTCAAAAAACTGTCGATGCAATAGCTCGCATAGTATACGTCCAGCTCCTGCCTAATAGCATGTTGTAATCAAGTGGAGCGTCCAGAACTTCTACTTCTACAGCAACTGTCTTACCGGCCAATGTGACATCAAATGATGGCAAAACACCGTGTGGACGGAAAGTCCTGCCATCAAATGCAGTAAGCAGTGTGTTAGAAGGGGCTAACTCAGGAGAACCCAAAGCTTTCCAACAGGAAATTGACATTACGCACGTCGACACACCCTCATCTATGATAGCTCGTCTAATGGTCATTGGACCATGGATGACTTCAATCTGAAGGGCAACGTGGTACGGAAACCGGTATTTGATATCATCCATATCAAATCGCGCAGACATGTTAGAGGATTCCATACTTCCAATAGCTTCCAGAAGTGCATTTCGTTGTAAAGGAAAACTTTGCAAGACTTCTAAGGTAGACATAGCACAAGGGGTCTGGGCTAGATCCTCAACCACATTGTAGTTGGAGGCAGCCCGAGTGTTGGGATTGTGCGATGCCCGTTTCAAGACACCTTTCGGGATCTTGGGCATTGGGTCCACAGGTATGTGGAGTGGAGTGGAAGATTTTGGAATCTCCTTATCCTTCTTCTATGTATCCGGGGTGTAATTCCTTGCTCTCGTTTGTAAGAGTGCATCCGAGCTAACCATGTTAATAAAAGTTTGATCAACCGAAGCATGTGTGGTGCCCCCAGTATTGGAGGTGCCAGAAGCTGAACCCTGCCCCTTAGGGAATGGATCTTTAAGTACAGTAGGTTTCTTTTCTTGAAGTAGCTTCTAGGCTTCTTCGAGTAGAGGGAATTGGTGAGTGAGGTGGTCCTGCTTGCAAAGTTTACAAGGGAACTTAACCTTCTTCTTCTCTTTTTTACCCTCCTCGTCATTCTCTTTTTTGGGCTTTTGATGGTTCCCTCTCCTTTCTTGCCCTTCTTTTTGTTGTTGGGATGCCGAGGGCCCTTTTGATTGTTTTGAACCTGGTTGACAGATTCAGAAGTAGAAGGAGAGGTTGTGACGGAAGTAACTTCTGCAGTGAATTGTTTGACAGATAAGGCATGAACCTGTTTGGTCAATGCTTCGAAAGCTACAAAGTCAACTGAACCTACTATGCCTTCAGCATGCAGTCCAGGTTTAGGTTTGCTCAGATTAGTATTTGATCGCGGTGCATCAGGTATGATTTCATAAAGTAACCTAGATTGTGCGTAAACAAGGTCTAACTGTTGGGTCCGTAAGATGGCTTATTCCTTTGTAGACACTCCAGAAGTAGCTACTTCCTTAGAAATATAAGGAAGGAGTGATTTCAAATACCACTCAAGAAGGAATTATGGAGCTATGTTGGCTTTAATGAGCCTCTTCCATCTTCGCCACTCCTAAATGTGATCAGATAAGTGAGTGGCTTTATTTTGTCTAAATGTTGACAAAAGGTCTGTTCTGGCATCATACCGAATAGGAAGTGGGAAGTGGTTCAGAAAAACAGTCATGAGATCCCCAAAGTTAAAGAATGTAGCTGCAGGTAACTCAATGTACCATTTGGCTGCAGCGCCGGTTAAGGTTCTTTGGAACAGTCTCAACCTGATGGAATCTTCATTTAATGAGTTCGAGGAACACCATAAATGGAAAGTAGTGACATGGTCACCAGGGTCCTCGCCCGTTTTGCCTTCGAATTTTGGAATGTCCGAAGGTAACTTGGTAGGGACAGGTGGCCATGTGGCGTTATGATACACCAGATCGTTTGTCAACTTGGAAAGGTCTGGCAAATTTAGAGTTGCCAGAAATGGTAAACGAGGTCTGTAAGACGGCATTTGATAAGCTGGGGTCATAAAGGGGGAACCACCCATAGTTTGACCCATGAATTGCTGGTAGGGGTTTCCCCCAGCCATCTGCTGGTAGGGGTTGCCCCTGGCCATTTGCTGGTAGGGGTTGCCCCCTGCCATTTGTTGTTGCGTGAAAGTATTATTGAAATTCCCCCACCCATATGAAAGTGGGTTAGTGCTCTATGGGTTCATCCACTGTGGCTGGGTGTTAGCCCCGCCATATTGCTGGTTAAAAATGTTACCCCCTCCTCCTGAAAATAAGGAAAAAGGGACGTTTCCTGTAGGTATATTACCTTGATTCGTGTTGGGACCTGCAAAGGTATTAAAACCAGTAGTAGCTGACGCAGACAGTGCGGTCATGGTACTCATGACAGGCACAGTTGCAGAAGCACTTGGCCCTATATTAGGTGTGGAAATCCACGTGCTGGGTATGTGATATAATGGTTGAGTCATAGGAGGTGGAACTAGATTAGCTATACTGCTAGGCCCAAAATTAGGTGTAGAAGCAAATGCCATAGTTGTTGAACTCGGCATGCCTAATGTACAAGTATTAAAGCTGAAGGACGGAGTGGACACAGAGGTTGTCTGTGCCGAACTCGGTGTAGCAGTAAGAGGAGGATTTACAGTATTGGTATTCATACCTATGGTGGGAGTCTGTGGAACTCCCAGTTCGCCTCCCGGATTAGTCATAAAATGCTCAGGTGTGAAATTATATGCACTATAATCTGGTTGTTGGAAACCAACGGGTATCAGCAACGGAATTCTAAGATTAGTCAGAGGAGGATTAAAAGGAGTACTGAACTCAACAGAAGTGAGATCTTCAATCTCAACTGAACTAAAATATCGTTGATCTGGAGTCCTCGGTTGTGGTTCCTCAGGAACCTCTTTTTCAGGGCTTTCTGTTTCAGTTTGTAGTTCTTCAGGAAACTCTATTTCAGGTTGTAGTTCCTCAGGAATTTGTATTTCAGGACTTTCCGTAGTAAAAAGTTCCTCAAGAAGTCCTATTTCACCAGTGATTTCCAAAGGAACACTGGGGTCTACCCTCTGTCGTCTAGCTGGTGGTAGTGGTTCTGTTCTAAGTGGAGGAAGGTTTTGCAACCTTCTCGACCTACGAAGTTCTTGGTTTTCCACGATTATATATAAAAATAAAACTAGAAAAACTAGTGGCCACTAAGACTAGGGGGAAAACAGCACACCACTAAAAAATTCCTAAGTATGCAAACCAAGCAAACAAGATGCCTTCCGGAGAAGAGTCTGGGATGATGAGGGCCCAGAACAGATCACCGAAGGATGAAGAACAGTTACCCGGGGTCGACAATACAATGACTAAGGGTGCAAGCACTGGAATCACCCAACCGCCCTCCTAAAGACCTGTAAGGGATTTCCTCCCACGTCTGTCCTAGGTACAACAGATATACCCTCTGCCGTCACCTGTGTATGGACCTATGGTCAGATACTAACGATACCACAACACCGAAAACTCCTGGGGGAACAGTCTCAGGTCGAATCGGAAGGCATGGGCAGGGTAACTGAGCCCGAAACTCAAAAGAGTCCCCAAACGTGATCCAATCCTGGTATATGCTCGAAATAGAAAGTAGGAGGAGTATTCCCAACAATCTGATCTCACAATACCTACTGCATAGATCCCAGGAAAGCTTTGAATGAAGTGGGTTTACCTGTGATAGTCGAACTACGATTTTTGCATAATGTGTGACCTTAGGTGGTTTAAGGTGATTTAAACCCAAGATCCTAACCAAGACTAGTTGGTGTAGTGTATCCCTAAAAAGAAAAATTGTTTCTATTTAATTTTATTAAAAAAATTTAGGGCTATTATTACTCAAAAGGTGGTGCGTTTGTGTGGCGTGGTTGCAACATGAAAGCAAGGTGCATAAATTATGACTTTCGACAACAAAACTTTTTATTTTTTCATTTAATGTTCTTTCCAAATTAAAAACTGAGCAAATCTAAGCAAATTTCTTTTTTGTTTTCTTTTGAAATTCTAAACAAAATAAGCTATATTATCTTGCAAAAAATATAAGCCTCACTAACCTTAAGCTACCAAATTTTTTCTTTTTCTGTTATTATAAACGAAAAAGAACTATAAACATGGAAAGCAAATAAGACTTATGCACGATGTGTAAGTATGGCTAAAAATGGCTCCTAAGCTTACAGCTGTCAAAACACTGGTTTGATAAGGACTTGTCCTATAGGTTTTTTCAAAATAAAAAGCCATCACACTCGGAAGCAAAGTGGAGAGAAAACAAAGGAGAAGGATACTCAAAACTGGGAATCAAACACGGGAGGACTGACCCAAAGAAACAAACCCTAACAAGACCACTATGCCAACCAAACGGTAGGCAAGCAAGCTAACAACCACCGTACTAACACAAGGACTGAGAAATGAATCAAACTAAAGCACTCTAAACACACTTGTTATCGGAAAAGACAAAAAGTCAAGGAAAGTTGGAACTCAACAAGTTTGGAAGACACCCCACAGGCTCCAAAACGGACCAAACCCTAAAACAAAGGATAAGATGGGTAAAGAGTAAACAAGTGTTGCCATAAACAACAAATGCAAAGCATGCAGGTTTGTAGGTCAGCAACACACCATGAGGGCATAGGTAAGTAGGAGTGTTCACTGAGGAACAAAGCCTAGTCTCCAAAAAGAGTTATAAATGGACCAAACATTCCACAATTAAGCAAGTGATCTAAAGATGACAAAAAGACTCAAAGAAGGGTACTAAAACTCAAAGGAGAGTACTAAGACTCAAAGCAGAGGTACAAACCTAACCTAAACCAAAGTCAAAAACCCACCCAAGAAGGCAGAAAAGTCAACCTAACCTCTGACAGGAAGCTACAGGAGTGTACCCTACTATGCAATAGTGAAACTAGCGCTCAAAGAGAGGTGGGCACTATTGTATGAAGACAGACTAGCGTATGGGTGCTACTGTATGTATAACAGAGTAGCGCTCAAGTCTTAAAGAGTCAAAAATTGACTTTGAAAAGATACAAAAGACTGAAAACAAATAGGGAGAAGTAAGCAGGAGATACCTACAGGACTTCTCAGAGGATTGAAAGAGTTACAAAGTACTGGAAATAAAATCAAGAAGGGTTTCCTAGAGCAGAAAGACAACACTCCCCAGCGGAGTCGCCAGTCTGTTGGCGGGAAAAACTACCCTATAACGAGGAAACAGACGTTATCAACTGAAAGGGGATGACAAGTAACCATACTAACTGTGTTACAGAGATGTTTATGAATGGAAATAGGTTATAGGTCTTGAGAACATACCTTTTGAACGAAGTTCGATCCTAGCTCTTATTAAATCTTGCGCTCGATCCTCAAGTCAACCTCCCATTCGATAAACCTGCAATACAAGTACCTTTCTCAGCGTATCTTGGATAATATATAATGATGAAATGGACAAAGCAATTTAGACATCAAATATTAACCAAAACAAATCCAAACAAGTACATAACTCAATGAACACTTGATTTGGGACAAGAAAGATGCTTCAACCTTTTATTGTCAAATGCAAATTGATGATACAAAGTATACCTGACTTTGCAGCATGCTCTTGCAACCTGATCCTAGGCTCCTACTCTTCTCTGGCTTGGAAATCTTCCAGCATAACCTCCTTCAACACAAGCTTCTCTTTAAGAGTCTCTCAATAACATTCATGTCTAACCCCTCTCTTCATTCCTCCTTGTATTTATAGGGCAAGGGAGGTAGTTCAGGTCGAGAGATGGTTATGGAGGAAGTTGGGGAAGTTGGGAAACCAACTGCAACTAATCCTCATTCATGAATTTAATTATTTTTTAATCATCTTTTGAGGTGTACGCTACTATTTCACAGTGGAGTCGCGCCTAGGGTGCCACTATAGTGTTTTATAACTAGCGCTCATCACTTTTTAAATGTTGTACACTACTCTATTGAAGAGGAGTAGCGCCCATGAGGGGTTGAGCGCTACTATTGTACACTGGAGTAGGGTACAGGCGCTAGTCTGTTAAGGTAGAGTAGCACCCATGTCTCAAAACAATGTTTTTTAATGGTTTTGCCAGCTTGCAAGGAGGTGGAGTAGGTCAAGGTCTCATCTAAGGTCAACATGCTCCTCCATCCCAGTTGTCCTTTTGTGTGATCGACAGCTCAAGGTGATCATGGATGGAGAGGTGTAGGTTTGACCTATAACACTCATCACTCTAGGTGATCCTTGATCTCATCATTCTATCCATGGGTGACTTCTGAGCCCGTACAAAGTCTTCTTCATTCTGCATACATGTGGTTCTTTGAGTCCTGGAGGTTGCTCAATATCTTCTTCCACCATGAGTCTGGCTACTAGAGCAACATCTCGTCATAATCGACTTCCTCTGCTTGATTTTATAAGTCTTGTGTATAGTTGAACCATCATCACTTGTTCTACGGAACAAGTCTCATCACTATTCTCTTATAGGAGAGTACACACAATCTTTCCTACAAGTCAAATTTAGAAGTATGGTTAGAAATATTTCATAGTTTCCAAAACATATGCATAAAACATAAGTCACATTGTTATAATGCTAACACAAAATTCATCCACAACCTACATTCATATGGTAACTTTCTAGATTCCTTCCATCTCTACCATAATATTATTAAGAGTGTGCACTACTCCTAATATGTCAACAAATAGGTTTCACTCTAGATAAGTAGCAATGGAATGTTGTATAGAACCATAGGCTACTTACCCATCACATGCATATCACTACATAACACACATCCTAAATAAATGTGTACACAACCGGACATTATCATTTAAAAAATTTGATGAAATGACAATTCAAATACTTATCTGTGTTTGTTTGGTAGGATATATTTTGATCCTAGTCTCCTTGTAGGGATTACTAGAATGTATGATGGTGAGCTCTACTCCATCATCTGATTCTGAGATCTTATGCCTTTCTTGCTTATGATCTATAATGTTGATCATAGATCACATAGACTTGTAGTATCATGAATTAAAGTTGCTTCTGAATGTACTTTTAGTTTATATAGAGCTCCTTCTTCTATTCCAATAACAATTGCATCTTCTATATATTTTCCTTTGGGACACATGAGAACTTCTCCATCTATAAAGGAAACCCTAAACCCTTTCTTATCTAAAGTTGAGATAGAAAGTAGGTTTTTATTTAGGCCTGGTACATATAGTACATCCTTCATCTTCATCGGGGTTCTTGAATCAAGCTTGTAGGTGCCTTCTCCTATTCCCTTAATAGGATATTGATAATAATCTCCTAATGATACCTTCTGAGGGGATTTATTTTCTTCTAAACTGGAGAGAGTCTTTTTCTGACCTGTCATGTGCTTTGAAGCACCACTATCAATTAACCATGTGTCATTTCTAGGTATCACAGGCCCAGAGAGAGCGGAGAATAAAACATATTCTTTTGCTTCTTCCTTTGTTAACTTCCTGTGAGGTTCTTCTTCTATGCCTTCCAACTTGTCATCAAGCTTAGTGCTTGGTGCCATCTTAACCTAGAGAGCAAGGAATAACCAAAAATTAAAATTTCTCAAAATCAAAAAATGAACTCACCAAAATATACGCTTGACTGAGGCGAGTATGCTAGTACACTTGGTTTCTGAAGATTCCAAAATTTCACCCTTGAAAATTGACTTGTGAAATTATAATCTACAGTTTCTGGCTTTCTTTGGTTTTCTGGTTTTTTTGGTCTAGAGTCAAACAAGGGTTTGACTTTCCGAGAGTTTCACCCACTGAAAGCTTCGATCTTGGTGCCAAAATTTTGATCTTGGAGAGGCACACTTCCCTATGCTAATAGCACTAAAAAATTCCACTTCTGTGAGAAGCCCTAATTTTTCCACTTCGGAGAGAGAGAGAGAGTTTTACCTTGTGAAAGTTTTTCTTTTCTTGATAGCTCTGAAACCATGTTAAGATTATATGCTACTATAGACTAGATTCCAATTTCATTAGCATTCAATACATTATTCACAATAGCAGCATAATAAGGATCTTTGAAAGATACACAATCACAAAGCACAAAACAATATACCCTGGGAAACCCTCAAGGGGAAGAAAAAATAGCAAGAACTTCCTCAATATAGATGATCAAAGTACAATGCCCAAAATAGGTCTCACAAATAAGAGCAAACCCAAACTCTAGACCCAAGCCAATCCTCCTCGTCCTTCGCAAATATCTCTCTCTCTCCTCTAATGCGAATTGCACAAGTGAGTGATGGTACAAATGAGAGGAACTCACTCTCTATTTATACTTTACCTTTTACTTGAATTTTATCCCAACTAGGTCGGCCTCACTTTAACTGACTGGGCCGACCTCTTTCCTAGAAAGACTCAAATAATATTATATTACATTCTTTAGTGTACTAACAACCCAATTTACAATGGAGGATTTACCTCATGACTTTTACATGACCAAATATAATAATGACATCTCCGAACAGAGGTAAAACATCCCCGACAAAGTTACAATAATAAAGTACAAGTAGAATATTCTTTGAAGTTACATTAATTTAACACATTGGGACACCCTCTTGCTCTAAATTAAAACTTACCACTTGCCTTTTCTTTTCTTTTGAACTTCTATCAATTAAACAACATGATTCCTCATTGCATAAGGCCAAGTTTTTTAAAAACCATCCGGTAGTATATAAGTAACATCAGATTTTGAAGAAGACTTCTAAGCCCTCAACCAAGAGCAAACATGTTTTTCTAGTGCCTCGTCAATGAGATAAAATGGTAGATCCAAAATTTTGAATTTATCTTTATCAAATCCATGTAGAAGAACATAGGTGTTGTCATTGTCAATTCCAAACCATATTTTATCCACATGAACATAAAGCAAATACTTGGGTACCTAGATTATAGAGTTAGTGTTCGTGATTGTCCTATCATACTAATTAGTGAAGGTGGACTCATTGAATGCATGATTCTATGCATTCTTGCATACCTACCATGGTTCATACTAAGTGAAAAGAATGGTGCATCCATGTGTAGACTACAATTTCCAGCTTTATGGTGGCATCCAATTATACATGGAAAATACTAACAACAAATATCCAAAAATTAAGGTCCCCATGAAACATAGGCATCCCACTTGTAGCTAATAACTTATTCAAGAGGAACGTGCACGAATTTAAGCATATTCCCTTAATGCAAAATTTAACCACCAATATATCCAAATAACACTCTCCCCTGGAAGAATTATGCGTGATCTGACAGCTCAAGAGCTGATAGGGAAACCAAATTTGGTCATTACAAGTCATGTTGTTGATGGTTCCATGGCTTCCCCTCTTTATTCCATGCTTTTCATGGATTTTGGGCTCTACAACCCCTCTTCTCTACTTGCTAACACCTTGGAACATTTTGTGACATCTAATCCCTCATTTGATAGCCTAGTGAGCTCATGGATACCCTATGTTGAATTAGATAATTTCAATCTAACCACAAAGCATTCTAGTGAACACAACTAATTAGAAACTTAGTGCAGCGAGCTACATCATAAGTGATACCAAGTTTCAAGAGACCAAGAATGTGGTGATTGTATAACCCTACAATGTTTTAAAGTAGTCTTCCATACATGTGTGATCTTCCCATCATCCAGGGAACTTGAACCCTATAAACAAATGGTTATAGGTATAGAAACAAGTCTCCATATGTCAAATAGTTGTCCACCAACTGATTTTTCTCAACTTATCCATGCAATTCACCTATAATCTACATCCAGGGATCAATGATCTCATCAACTAAAGCTTCTTTATATCATGCGTCTTTAGACTTTGAACCTACTTCTTTCCCTATTGTTGAAAATTGAGCTTTGATACCTCACTAATCAACTTTGATAATGGATGGCCATAACAATTGAGCAATTGGACTATCAATGGCCATTGTAGTGAAAGCACAAGGCTCTAGCTTAAATGAGAGTTATACACCACAACAATGAAAAGAAAAGTGATGAAATGATTACCAAATGCCAAAATAAAGAAACCAAGCAACATGTACTACTCATCGATGACAAGACTTTACTACACGTGAAAATATACCATGGTAACTTTTCCCAAAACTCAACTCATCAACCATTTAAGGCATAATTGAAAAAGGAATTAACTCACATGCTATGAATTCTTCATCTCTTTAATCATTGTTGATTTCCATTCTTCTCTCTATACCTCAACAAGAACTTGAAGCAATTCCCTCTCCCAAGCCTAACCATCTCGACAACACGAAATCACAACTAAATGTACCATTACAAATTTTACTACCAAAGGTTAAAAATGTAGTAACAATGAACTAAAGTTGTTGTATTGCAATTAATATTAACCCTACCCAACCATAAGGATGCGGCCCAAACTTGACAAAATTAGGTAGATAGACACTTCCTCCCGACCAAAAATCTATGACGAAAACTCTAACAAATAAAATCCAAAATATGGGGAGAGGCTCAATGCAACACTAGTCCCAACTTGAAAAAAAGGAGCAAACTAACTAACACAACATGACATGAACTAAACAAGAAAAGACTATACCAAAACCAAAGTGGACCCAAACCCAGTAAACTCCTTTTGACAGGAGTGACACAAAAGAGAGAACTCAGGTAGCTTGGGCATATGGCTTTAGGTGAGTACCATTCACCCATCTCGGTTGAAGAATACCATCAAGTTGAGCTAGGAGAATTGCACCAAACTCTCTAATATTTGTAACCATATATGGACCCAAACAATGCATTTGCAACTTGCCTATATTTTTTATATATTTACTGTCATATAAGAGGACCAAAACACCCTTAGTTGAGCTCTTATTCTTGATGTTGCAATTATGTCGAGCTTTTTGTCTTGATTTTTCCATGAACTAGTGAAAATTAGCTAGGAATGAGTCTCCTCCAATTACATCAATTCAACAAGTCACTTCACAATTGATTCCTCCTCTGTCAAATGAATAGCTTGCACAATGAATAACTAGGGACCACAACTTATGTAGGTATCACAATGTCTCTCCATAGACTAATTGAAAAGGGGTATGCTTATGTAATTTTTTAGTGGTTGTCCTATAAGACCAAAGTATTATTGGGATTCTATCATCCCAATAATCTTGATTAGTTGAACAAACTTTCATCAACCCATGCTTCAAGATCATATTGAAAGCTTCAATAATCCATTGGCACGCATATGACATGGGTTGTTCTTATGATGTTGATTTAGAAATTCACATGTGAGACTTTTTATGGTTGAACTAAGGAAGTGATGCCCTTGATCACTTGTTAAGATTATAGACACTAAATCGTGAAATGATATTCTCAAAAATAAAACATGATGTGGTATCAATTGAATAGTGTTGGTTTGGTGTACCTATTCCCATCCAGTAATATAATTAGTTGCAATAGTAATCATTGAGCCTTAAAGTGCCTGGAAAGTGGTTGCTAGGTCCAATAAAGTGTGTTTCCTATTTTTCAAATTTTCAAAGGGACTTGACTGGATGACATGGAAATTCATCCCTTCTAGAAGGATTAATCCCCACCCACTAGCACACATTGCAACCCTTTACATATGCTTTGGCATGTTTAAACATTGTGGGCCATCATGAACTAGTGTACAAAATCTTTCAACTTGGTGCTTTTCCTCCAAATGACCTTTTGCAACTACCTTATGGCATTCCCGAAGAATATCCATGTGCTCATGGTCTAGCACACACCTTCTATGAATTTGATCACTTCCCAACTTATCTAATTGTCTTACAATAATTAACAATATGCAAATTGCAATACTGAATGGCATTTCTAAGTGATGGATTAATCTACAGGGGTTGAACCCATAGTCAAGAATAAGGCAATTTCTTCCAAGTAATTAGGGACAACTTATATTAGAAAAAGATCAAGGTCTGGAAGTTGATAATCAATTATGCCACCAAATTCCCCTGATTCAATCCATGATAAATTATTTGGACCTACATTATCTCTAATAGGTTTCACAATGACTTCAAATGAAAATTCCTAAAATAGTAGTTTCCATTGACAATTTCAACCTTTCAAAACAAGCTTATTTACTAAATATTTTAGAGTAGAATGGTTAGTAAAAAAATTAAAGTTGCAATGTATATACCATCGCAAGCCCTTTACTTTTAATAGTGGTACAATTATGCTCTAGTTGGCACAACATTCTGCTTCCGAGGCACATAGGGTGGTCTAGTTTTGGATCTCATGGCTACGCGAAGGATTGTTCCTAGTTCTATACTAGAGAAAGAAACATGTACAAGAAATTCATTATCCCAACCAGGAAACACTAGAACGAGGGAACCTACAAATTTCTCTTTTAGAACATTGAGAGCAACATCACATTTATGTGTCTAGCATGAGGCCTCTAACTTTTTAAGCAACTTCTCCATAAGTTCAGTGATTTATGCATGGTTTTGGATCAAATGTATGTAGTACATTATGTGTCCTGTAGTGGTATATATGTCTTCATATTGGTCAGGGAAAGTAAGTTGAAAATTACCTTAGCTTTAGTCAAATCTACTAAAACTCCTTCTTTACACACAATATGCCCCCAAGGTTCCAAAAGGTGTATAAAATATAGATTTCGTCGAGTTCAAGGAAATTTGCAACTTCCTTGTAATTGCATTATGATGTTTAAGAAAACTATACACTATCTAGTCATCAAAATAATCCTCTAAGAACTCATGTATGCAGTCCCTAAAGGTTGTTATCACATGATAGAACACATCAAGGGTGTTCTTTAACCCAAATGGCATACCATTATAAGAAAAAGAGTCCCATTAAGTGATCAAGATTGAATTTCTCTTGTCCTCCTTTACAATTCATATATGGTGATAATTTAAAAACCCATATGTACAAGAATATGCTTCCTTGCCATCAACTTGATTAAGAACTTCATCACGAAAATGGATCAAGAGGGATTATGGACATAGGCATGATTAAGACTTATAAAATCAACGCATACTCAAATGTCTTTAGTACCATTGTTTCTTGATCCAATATAACTCATTTATGAGGAATATCAACCCTCAAGCAAGCATCTAGTCAATTTCCCACTATACATTTTCCTTAGCTCAAGTATTTAGTCTATAATGGTGATGTTTCACTGGTTTGGCATCTCGCTACAAATCTATCTTAATTTTCCCAAGTTTGTCTTTTTTTAATTTCAACTCTATAAATCGTTGAGGAAACAATTCTTCATATTCCCTCAAAAAGAGTGCAACTTTTGGCATATTTTTTTCATCCCAATAGTCTCCAACTGAAGCCATTTTGAGTCCTTCCTCGATTCAAATATTGTTTTTCCACAATTTCAAAAGTTATTGATAACAATTCTATGTATCCTCACCATGTTTATCTATCATTTCTCTCAAACCCTCAAACTTCAGGAAAGAGAGGTGCCATAACTATTCTAGATCGCCTTCTTTTGCATCATCATGTACTATTTTGTTGCAACATAGTGGTTCACATAGTTGTTGTTCCATCTCCTTCAATTTGACCACTTCAAGATGATGTAGACAAAGCTTAGTAGGAAATCAAGGTTTCAACACATCATAAATATAAATTGTTTTCAAGGGTTTCACTAATATAAGAGAAATCAAAACAAAATTGTTCTTGAAACTTACCCCAAACCTCGGTCTTCCTTTGATATTTTAAATGAAATTACCAAGATTTAGGGACTCGCCCCTCCTTTCCCACTTCTACAAGTAGGTCTCAATGTGAGTGGTAAGATCTATCTTATCTTAATACTTCTCCACAAGAATAAATAATTTTCCCTTAGTCTTGGATAGGTCTTAGCATTCAAATTCAAGAAGAGGATGAAACCAATGGATCATGGCTAGATAAACTAACCCAGGAAGTGAATGCTTCATTATGGGTAACACACTAGAAAGCATGGACATCTTGTAATATGACATCTAAAGCCTTGACTCACTACTTCTTTGCAAGTATGCATTCCATGGAATCTAAGAAAGCTTCCACACTTCATGTTCCATCACTAACCAGAGGATGACGCAACTCAAACCCAATGCAATTGAACCATTTGTACTACTACACACTTTCAACCCAACAACTCATGGTTGCATTTATACTAATCATTGAGTGAATTTGCTAAATAACTATTGAAAGAGTGAATGCTTACGCCAAATCACTATCGAAAGAGTGAATGCTTCTCCAACTTATCGATCCATTAGAAATAGGATTAATATAATCAACATGTCAAATTGTAGTAACATTATAGATCTGATCTAACATGTTTTCTTCAAAATCATCATCAATGGGCTCAGCATACCTCAGTCCTTGATATGGATCTAATGGTTGTGCCACTCTAGTACCATTTGATTCAAATGTCATTATCTTCGTTTTCGTATTAATAAAGGCTTGGTAAAAAAGGCCCAATCTATACCCAACAAAGTAGGGTAAGGATTATTGTCATCGATGATTTCAGAAACCTCTAGGTATGCAACTATTTTTACACCTACCAAATCTACTTCCACATCTCTCAATATCCTAATGGGGAAAAAATTGTACTATTTGACCATGCACAATTATATGGGATAATATGCATACTTGGGCTTCCCCATTCCTTTCCCAAATTTCTTAAGGAACATGTTGACATCCTGTTTCCGGACAATCTACCTAAGTGGACTTAAAGGCCAGATCTCCCTAGTCTAACTAGATCTAGAACAAATAGATACATAATAGAATCGGCTTCCCTAGATCAATAGAATCATAAAGTAGTAAACAGGCATCTTACCTGAGATTTACGATCCCTTTTCTCCTTGCTTGATCCAATGTCCCAGATCCTTCAGATATACAACTGCAAACCCTTGTTGAACAAGCATACAAAAACAAGCAGTAAAATCGTATATCACATATGATTGATCTAAGCTAACAGTTAAGGAATTAATCTCTACACATTAACAACACAATACTATATATGGGAAGAGATTGTATTAACTGTAATGAAAGAGAGTACAATAGAGAAGACGTTACAACCTATGCCTTGACATCGCAACCGTACTTCCAACAAGCCAAACCAAAGCCTCCAAGGATGAAGTAGGACTCCCAAGGATGTACAAGGATCACCTAAGCCAATTCCACCAGCATGAGAGTGTTATAGACCTTCCTCCCCTTCCAATGGAGACGAGCTTCATATTTATAAGACCAAGTGGATAGAGTAGGTTGAGAAATGATGGGAGAGGTCTAAGGGATCTTCCCTAGAGGTTAGGGAACTGAAGGACAGCTCACCTATTAGTTAGGGATGACCCTCCACCTCACCATGCTTCAAGAAGTCGCTCGAAGGTTCCATTTATCCATTTCAACCAACCCCGTCGCATGCTATATGAGGACAACTTGCACCAGGAAGGGGCAAGCATAGGTTGCATGAAGGCAAATTGAGCCACCGACGCAAGCTGTTAGATGACACTTTGCGCCGAGCCTACTCAGGCGCTTCTTGCTGGAAGACAAGATGCGTCAACCTAACTAGAGAATGTGGAAAAAGGATCAACAACTTTCTCTAGATGAATTTTTGTCAGGGAAACTTTAGGGATCAAGGCACTGAGTTATCATAGGACTCATGATGACGAGATTTAGGTGTAATAGAATTCCCCCCAAGCATGAAGCTGGAAAAACGAGACAGGTGATATGCTTTGCAAGATAGATGGCAAGGACTTGTTGGTTGGGAGGTGTTGCTGCAGTACTATTGACTCTGAGATCTCAGTCTCACATGACTCACAACATGGATGCCAACCAATACAATGCAGATCCATGGTAATAAAGACCAACTGAACACAATCATGGCTACTAGACACAATCGTAGATCCATTATGAGATGATAACACAGCCACGACCAATACAAAGTGGATCCATGTGATATGACTCAAACAATCTCCATTGCAACCTGGGTAGAATATGAAACAACCCAGGGTCTTCAAGCCGAACCCGCAATGATACGAATCTATCCATGTGATTACAATGTCTTGGAGTTGAACATGGTAGAAACCACTTGATTACCGGTCATTGATGTATACCATTGACAAGTGCGAGGTAAATCACCATTGATGTCAATGATTCCCAAGGTATCATAGTACATAACATCGAGTGTGAATCAAATGAGTTGAGTTCAAACACTTGACGGGATCTTTCAATCAAGAGTCAATGATGTAAACTCATGTTGAAAGTGAGGTAACCTGCCATTGAGGCATGCAGGACCAAGGTACTTGATTGGTTTCTAGATTCTATCTTTGGATGATGTGTTGAAGTCGACAAGGATGAATCCGCTGAAGGAGGGCCATGATGAATCCCCCGTCATCGACACGAAACACGATCACAAATGTTTGGAGTGAATCGGACAGTAGAGTGATGTGTAAGGTTGACTCAGGGTAAATCGACATGAAAGAAGGTACAGTTACTGTAGATGATAAATAACGAACATCTCTTGAACATGGGCATCGCATGACTTGGTAGTATTGCAACGACGAGAATGATACCAACCCTTAATGAAACTGATGATGGAATCATTCTTCGGATGACCCAAAGGAGTGACGACACTCATGGAATTAGCATGACTCGGAGACAAATGGATTAACCAAGTACTAAATGCAAATGCAAATTGAGTGTCATGTTCAAGAGTGACTATGTACTTCCATAACTACAATGAACACAATCTCATCCCTATTCTCCATCATGATTGATTAGTACCTCTTTTGTTTTTTAACGAGCTTGAGGAGGGTAACAGATGCTCGGTATAGCTCATCCCATGGATGAGTCCAGTCCCAAATATTTTATGAACCTAGGATAGGAGGGGTTCGTCCCATAACGGGCCCTTCTATGTTAGATTTTAACGAGTCCAAAGAAGGTAAACTTAGTGTCATTTCAGGTTTAGAGAGTCTGAAAAGAACTAAAGAAGACTCCAAAATTCCTTTATTCGTAAGATTAGTCTCTTCGCCCGAAAAAGGGTAAAACAATGTGAGAGAGAACTCTTCCAGCCATGATTGGATGGAGTGCTCCTTTTTCGTAGATAGTGCCTCCTGTTCCGAAAAAGGGGTAAACTATCACCAGAAAGATGATCATTCAAATACTTATACAAGCGTGAACGCATCAAGTTCGCTTGGCGATCTTTTCATATTTCGAGATCCTGAAAAGAGCTTAAAGAAAGACTCTAAGGTGTTCCTTTTTCGTGGAAGTTTAACGAGCCCGAAAAAGCAATAAATTATAACTCGGTAACTTATTCTCATTGTTTTACGAGCACGAGAAGGAACAAATAGTTAGATCTTCATCGTCATTAATTGGTTTTAATGAGCGGGATAATGACACAAAAAACGCTCGAAGAGTTGTTCACACCCGACAGGGAGTGTGAAAAGGATACAAGCACGAGCAATCATTTATGGCATCTTATCGCACCTGCAAATCTCTGAAAACTAGGTCAATACAGTCGATTGGGTGTTCAGACATGCAAAACGCTTCCAACTATAGGAAAAATAGCCCAATAAACAAATAAATTAAAAAATGAATATTCTATTTTTCAATATAAATAGGGCCAAATAGTGAAAAAGAATTACTATTGTTTTTTACCAAGTTGGAGAGTGAAAGTGACCTTTGGAGAGATATTTTCAACTGTTGATTGCAGGAGCCATGATCAGTCGTTTCCCATGTCGCCAATGTTAGGTAAACCTAGACTCTGCCCTCTTTCTTTTTAGCGGTTTACATTTTTCATTTCCTTCCATTTTTTTAGTTTTGAGCTTGCTTGATGGAGGGTTATTGCGCCCACAGACCGACGTAGGTCTCACTAATATAAGAGAAATCAAAACAAAATTGTTTTTGAAACTTACCCCAAACCTCGGTCTGCCTTTGAGATTTTAAATGAAATTACCAAGATTTAGGGACTCGCCTTGCTTTCCCACTTCTACAAGTAGGTCTCAATGTGAGTGGTAAGATCTATCTTATCTTAATACTTCTCCACAAGAATAAATAATTTTCCCTTAGTATTGGATAGGTCTTAGCATTCAAATTCAAGAAGAGGACGAAACCAATGGATCATGGCTAGATAAACTAACCCAGGAAGTGAATGCTTCATTATGGGTAACACACTAGAAAGCATGGACATCTTTTAATATGACATCTAAAGCCTTAACTCACTACTTCTTTGCAAGTATGCATTCCATGGAATCTAAGAAAGTTTCCACACTTCATGTTCCATCACTAACCAGAGGATGAAACAACTCAAACCCAATGCAATTGAACCATTTGTACTAATACACACTTTCAACCCAACAACTCATGGTTGCATTTATACTAATCATTGAGTGAATTTGCTAAATAACTATTGACAGAGTGAATGCTTACGCCAAATCACTATCGAAAGAGTGAATGCTTCTCCAACTTATCGATCCATTAGGAATAGGATTAATATAATCAACATGTCAAATTGTAGTAACATTATAGATCTGATCTAACATTTTTTCTTCAAAATCATCATCAATGGGCTCAGTATACCCCAGTCCTTGATATGGATCTAATGGTTACTCCACTCTAGTACCATTCGATTCAAATGTCATTATCTTCATTTTCATATTAATAAATGCTTGGTAAAAAAGGCCCAATCTATACTCAACAAATTAGGGTAAGGATTATTGTCATCCATGATTTCAAAAACCTCTAGGTATGCTACTATTTTTACACCTACCAAATCTACTTCCACATCTCTCAATATCCTAATGGGAAAAAATTGTACTAGTTAACCATGCACAATTATATGGGATAATATGCATACTCGGGCTTCCCCATTCCTTTCCCAAATTTCTTAAGGAAGGTGTTGACATCCTGTTTCCGGACAATCTACCTAAGCGGACTTAAAGGCCATATCTCCCTAGTCTAACTAGATCTAGAACAAATAGATACATAATATAATCGGCTTCCCTAGATCAATAGAATCATAAAGTAGTAAACAAGCATCTTACCTGAGATTTACGATCCCTTTTCTCCTTGCTTGATCCAATTCCTTGGAGCCTTCAGATCTACAGCTGCAAAGCCCTGTTGAACAAGCAGACACAAACAAGCAGTAAAAGCATATATCACATATGATTGATCTAAGCTAATAGTTAAGGAAGTAATCTCTACACATTAACAACACAATAATATATATGGGAAGAGATTGTATTAACTGTAATGAAAGAGAGTACAATAGAGAAGAACGTTACAACCTATGCCTTAACATCGCAACCTTCCTTCCAACAAGCCAAACCAAAGCCTCCAAGGATGAAGTAGGACTCCCAAGGATGTACAAGGATCACCTAAGCTAGTTCCACCAACATGAGAGTTTTATAGACCTTCCTCCCCTTCCAATGGAGAGGAGCTTCATATTTATAAGACCAAGTGGATAGAGTGGGTTGAGAAATGATCGGAGAGGTCTAAGGGATCTTCCCTAGAGGTTAGGGAACCGAAGGACAGCTCACCTATTAGTTAGGGATGACCCTCCACCTCACCATCCTTCAACAATTCGTGCAAAGGTTCCATTTATCCATTTAAACCAACCCCGGTGCATGCTATATGAGGACAAATTGTGCCAGGAAGTGGCAAGCGCAAGTTGCATGAAGGCAACCTGAGCCACCGGCACAGGCTTTCAAATGACACTTTGCGCCGAGCCTAGTCAGGCGCTTATTTCTGGAGACAAGATGCACGCGCTTATTTCTGGAGACAAGATGCACCGACCTAACTAGAGAATGTGGACAAAGGATCAACAACTTACTCTAGATGACTTCTGGTCAGTGAAACTTCAGGGGTCAAGGCACTTGTTAACATAGTACTCATGAGACTAGATTTAGGTGTAATAGAATGTCGCCCAAAGTATGAAGCTGGAAAAACAAGACAGGTGATATGCTTTGGAAGATAGATGGCAAGGACTTGTTGGTCGGGAGGTGTTGCTGCAGTACTACTGACTCTGAGATCTCAGTCTCACATGACTCAGAACATGGATGCCAACCAATACAATGCAAATCCATGGTAATAAAGACCGACTGAACACAATCATGGATACTAGACACAATCGTAGATCCATTATGAGATGATAAAATAGCCACGACCAATACAAAGTGGATCCGTGTGATATGACTCAAACAATCTCCATTGCAACCTGGGTAGAATATGAAACAACCCAGGGTCTTCAAGCCGAACCCGCAATGATACGAATCTATCCATGTGATTCCAATGTCTTGGAGTTGAACATGGTAGAAACCACTTGATTACTGGTCATTGATGTATATCGTTAACAAGTGTGAGAGAAATCACCATTGATGTCAATTATTCCCAAGGTTCATAGTACATACCATCGATTGTGAATCAAATGAGTTGAGGTCGAACACTAGAAGGTATCTTTCAATCAAGATTCAATGATGTAAACTCATGTTGAAAGCGATGCAACCTTCCATTAAGGCATGCAGGACCAAGGTACTTGATTGGTTTCTAGATTCTATCCTCGGATGATGTGTTGAAGTCGACAAGGATGAATATGTCAAAGGAGGGCCATGATGAATCCCCCATCATCGACACGAAACACGATCACAAATGTTTGGAGTGAATCGGATAGTAGAGTGACGCGTAATACTGACTCGGGTAAACTGACATGAAAGAAGGTACAGTGACTGTAGATGATAAATAACGAACATCTCTTGAACATGGGCATGGCATGACTTGGTAGTATTGCAACGATGAGAATGATACCAACCCCTAATGCAACTACTGATCATGGAATTATTCTTCAAATGACCCAAAGGAGTGACAACACTCATGGAATTAGAAGGACTCGGAGACAAATGGATTACCCAAGTACTGAATGCAAATGCAAACTGAGTGCCATGTTCAAGACTGACTATGTACTGCCATAACTACAGTGAACACAATCTCATCCCTATTCCCCATCATGATTGATGAGTACCTCTTTTGTTTTTTAATGAGCTTGAGGAGGGTAACAGATGCTCGGTATAGCTCATCCCATGGATGAGTCCAATCCCAAATATTTTACAAACCTAGGATAGGAGGGGTTCATGCCATAACGGGCCCTTCTATGTTAGATTTTAACGAGTCCAACGAAGGTAAACTCGGTGTCATTTCATGTTTAGAGAGTTTTAAAAGAACTAAAGAAGACTCCAAAATTTCTTTATTCGTAAGATTAGTCTCTTCGCCCGAAAAAAGGTAAAACAACGCGAGAGAGAACTCTTCCAGCCATGATTGGATGGAGTTCTCATTTTTTGTAGATAGTGCCTCCTTGTCCGAAAATGGGGTAAACTATCACCAGAAAGATGATCATTCAAATACTTTTACAAGCATGAACACATCAAGTTCGCTTGGCGATCTTTTCGTATTTCGAGAGCCTGAAAAGAGCTTAAAGAAAGACTCCAAGGAGTTCCATTTTCATGGAAGTTTAACGAGCCCGAAAAAGCGATAAAATATAACTCAGTAACCTATTCTCATTGTTTTACGAGCACGAGAAGGAACAAATAGTTAGCTCGGCATCGTCATGAATTGGTTGTAACTAGCGGGATAATGACACAAAAAATGCTCGAAGATTTGTTCACACCCGACAGCGAGTGTGAAAAGGCTACAAGCATGAGCAATCATTTATGGCATCTTATCGCACCTGCAAATCTCCAAAAACTAGGTCAAAACAGTCCATTAGGTGTTCAGACATGCAAAACACTTCCAATTATAGGAAAAATAGCCCAATAAACAAATAAATTAAAAAAGGAATATTTTGTTTTCAATATAAATAGGGCCAAATAGTGAAAAAAAATTACTATTGTTTTTTACCAAGTTGGAGAGTGAAAGTGACCTTTATAGAGCGATTTTCAACGGTTGATTGCAGGAGCCGTGATCAGTCGTTTCCCGTGCCGTCAATGTTAGGTAAACCTAGACTCTGCCCTCTTTCTTCTTAGTGGTTTACATTTTTCATTTCCTTCCATTTTTTGAGTCTTGAGCTTGCTTGATGGAGGGATATTGCGTCCACGGACTGGCGCGGGTTCCTTTTTCAAGAACTGCACCGAGGGCGCTCTAGCAAAAATCCTGAAAGACTGTCTTGCGTCGGTCTTGCCTTGTCTGAAAGGACGGGCGGCGCCGGTGCAAGTCCACATGGCAAGCTCAAAATCCAACCAAAAGTAAATGTTTTTGGTGGTTTGGAAAGGTCCTAATGATGTTTTGATGGACTTTTGGACAAGGTTCAAGTGAACACAATGGTCAAATGGCACGAATGAGAGCATGAGCTCGATGATGCCCAAGCAGAAAATGACCCACAATGCATGACTGCGTTGAGGAATTATGGATTACTGAAGTAATTCTAGGTTCCGGGCATGAGAGCCCAAGTGACATTATTGGATCACTTGATCCAATGTTGGGATCCGGTGCGGCAGCATTTTCAGATAGGTGTTCACACCTTGACTATAGATATCGAGGATATCAATTTCTTGATGGGGCTATCTCGACAAGGGGAATCCCATATCATTAGCAGGATCATGAGGAGGTGATCGTACCATAGAGGACTTGATAGACTAATGGTGCACCGATGTCACCCATATGGTAGGTGGGAAGATTCCCATCAAAGAGGTTAGAGATCAACCTCTTCGCACAATTCTGTTTACTAATTGTGAAGGTGGCCGGGAGTAGATCTGCTCATCTGGAGAGCAAGTCCGAGATGATGTATGCTGAGGAGTGCATGGATCCAACAGTCTTCAACTAGTGTGAGGGACTCCTCGCAATTTTGCGAGAACATCTCACCAAGTGTCGGCGCGGGGCGCTTAAACAGTTTGGTTATGGTTCGGTTGTAGTTTCATTCTTCCTAGAGTGGGTGCCGCATCTACACCCGCAGGTTGATATAGAGGATCTGGATCCAAGGGATCCGCACATTATCCTTTGGACATAAGTGTTGGCCCGCCATGGCTGAGGACTATCCATACGACAAGATCGACTTCAGGGGAGATCCAGACCTAGTGCTTCCCGAGGGGATGCAGTGGGGTGATATCAGTAAGAACGACAACTCTACTATGTTTTCGTTTTATATTTTTTGATGTTTCTGGATTAGTACTGATGGTTGACATATGTTTGATGCAGATGTGGGCCCGTCACGACCAGTGGGTGTCTCTCTGATTGCACAGAGAGGAGCAGTGTCGGTGCTGGGTGCCGCAGCCCGCGATGTTGCATAGAAGCTGGATGAGCTGGAGGAGAACCTCCAGCGTTTGACCCTGGACATTCTAGAGCTCGGGGTTCATGATTTACCTCTCCGGTACTAGCACCAGACCGTTGGAGTGTCTGAGCTTTTCGGTTCGCTATTTAGGAATGTAGCGAGGGTGATCATCTGCTACCACGAGTATTGTGCAGACTAGGCTTGCTTGTATATGTTTATGTACTGAAAGCTACAAGATTCAGATTTTGTATCAGGAGATATTTACTGAAATCTTATACGCTTCATATTTTTTTATCAATACTACATTTTGATATGATATATAAAAAATCTATGGCGGATTTATACATCATGTTCTTATGGATGATTATGGAATTTTGTTTATGTGCTTGTTTATGCATTATGTACATGTCGTGCCACTTTTATGTTTATGAATGTTTTCATGTATGTGCAATGTACCAGTCCAATATGAAATTGGCCATGGAATCAGCAATGGTGTTCATGTCTCTTGAAATGTGCAAGTATTGAACAGATTCGAAGGACCTCTCCAAGAGACGTACTCGTCAGAAAAGACGGAGTAATGTCGGATCGCGGATGGCATAGATACAGTTAAGGTGGGAGACTACTAATTGTGAGTTGAGTTGGACGACAATGTGGTCCATACCAAGGGAAAGGGTGTTGGTTAAGACTCCAATCACCACGTGATATTCTGCGGCATTGTTGGTTGCATACCCTAGACAACTCCCTCCCGAACTAATGAGCTTTCCGGTAGGGAAATAAAGTACCCAGGCTGCCGAAGCGAGGCTGCGGGTATGCCAACGGGCACCGTCAGTGAATCCAAAACAGGTTTCCATCTGCATATGTAGGCTGAACATGATGTAAGCGTAAAGCCAAGATCCTAACACACTAAAGAAAAGTTTCAAAAACACACACCATGTATAGTATATACAAAATACTAATGCGTGAAAAACTCAGGCATGGTATCTCTTCAGGTAGATCCCATTGTGAGGCTTCCCTATAGATATTCCATCATAATCCTCGAGCTCATAAGGTCCCTTCTCCAAGACACATTTTACAACATATGGCCCGTGCCACATGAACTCAAACTTGCATGCCCCCAGCTTATCATGTTTTTAGTCATATGTGAGGACCAAATCTCCCTCGTTAAAGACACGAGGTTTGATTGACTTATCGTACTGGGATTTGATGTGTTTCTTATGCATTTCATTGGAAAGAGCAGCATCACGGTGGGTTTCGTTGATTTTTTCCAAGTGAAGGAAACGTTCTTCCTCCACAGTGGTGTGCAGGAGAAGTTCGACTGCAAGTTTCAGTGATGGAATCTCGCACTCTATCAGTAGAACTACCTCCAATACGTACAGTAGTTGGAAAGGTGTGAACCCAGTGGCAGTCTTAACGGAGGTCCTGTATGTCCATAGGGAAGAAAAGAGCATGTTATGCCAGTTTGATTTGTGAGTACCCACCATGCATTGAATCATGGTTTTCAAGACCTTATTGATGGCCTCTACTTGTCCATTGGACTGTGGATAGTATGGGGTTGATTTCTCATGGTGAAAACCCAGTCTGGCGCTCATTTCATCTACCATTTTTTTTTAAAAATGAGATCCGTCATTTGTAATGATGGCTTGCAGGACTCCAAATCGCGCAATGACATGGTTAAACATGAAGAGTGCAGTGGTTTTACCGTCTTCATTGTATGTAGGCATAGCCTCAACCCATTTAGTGAAATAATAGACAGCTACAATGACGTAACCATGCCCCTGGCCGAGGTAGGCTTACTGTGCATGAAATCTATGCCCCGTTTAGCAAAGGGGCTGATGGAAATAACCGGATGTAGAGGGGCTGGATGGGAGCACGTTTTGAATTGAAAGTGTTGGCATAGAGGACACTTCTTAACGGACTCAATACAATCCTTGAAGATCGAAGGCTAGTAGTATCATGCGCGTAGTATTTTCTGGGTTATATCCATCCCAGAAAGATGAGTGCCACAAGCCTCGGAGTGACAGTCATTCAGTACATGTTCAGCCTCCTCGTGTGTTAAACAACGTCGAAGGATAGTGTCTACATCACGACGATACAAGGTATCATTGATGATCAAGTAATACTTGGCGTGGTGGCGGATACGACGACGGTCGTCATGAGATAGTTGGGGGTTGAACCGTTGGGTTTGAAGATATAATGTGATATCTCCATACTATGGGTCAGACGTGCTGATAAGAAACAACGACTCGTCTAGAAGGGATTCGATGGGATCAGTTCCTGAATCATCACGGGGAAGATTGCAAATGAGCTCCAAAAACACCAACGATTTCTTTGACTTGGCTTTCTCTAAGAGGAGATCAAATCCCTGAAGTATCATGATCCAGCATGAATACTTTCCCCTGAGCACCTGACGTGTAAGGACGTGGTACATGGGGTTCGATTCGGCAATAACAATAATGGTGCGGAGTAGGATGTAGCGACAGAAATTTGGACGGCAATGACTATCGCGAGAGCAATTTTCTCGACATATGAATAATGGGTTTCAAAGTCAATAAGACCCTTACTGAGGTAATAGATCACATGTTCCTAGGCATTGTTGTCTTCCAGGGCCAAGACCATGGCGATCGTGGTGGCGGAAGTGGCAAGATAAAGGATGTAATCCTTATAGTAATTGAGCGGTTGGAGCATAGGAGCGTGAGTAATGGCAGGCTTCAAGTTGTCGAAGGATTGTTGGGCTTGGTCATCCCAAATGAAAGGGACGTACTTCTTCAGCAATTGCATATAGACGTGCGTCTTTTGAGCGAAATTACATACAAAATGTCATAGGTAGGTTGCCTTCCCTTACAAACTTTGTAGTTCCGTGATATCAGTAGGAGGTGGGAGAGCGAGAATGGATTCCACCTTCAAGGGATCAATGCGGATCCCATCCTTTGAGACAATAAAACCTAGGAGACATCCTGATTTGATGCAAAAAATATAGTTGTGAGGATTCAGACGGATATTATAACTCCTCCATCTGAGGAATACAGCCGTCAAATGATCGATGTGGAACTCACGATGCTATGAATGGGCAGGGAGATCGTCGAGATAAGGTTCCACAAAGTCCTTCACATCATGAAAAGCATATGACATGGCCCACTGGAATGTAGCACCAGCATTTTTAAGACCAAAGGGGAGTTTACAATAAGCAAATGTAACCCAGGGGCAGATGAAAGCGGTCTTGTGTTGGTCGTTCGGGTGGATCTCTATTTGATTATAACCGGAAAATGCATCCATAAACGAGAAGATGACGCTCCCGGTACAATTGTCGATGATCTGATCGATGAAGGGAGTAGGGTAGTTGTCCTTAGGACAAGCCTTGTTCAGATCCCTATAATCGACACAGACCCTAATAGTACCCTGCTTCTTGGCCACAGGGATGAAATTGGAGACCCATTATGTTAAAGGAACGGGATAGATAAAGCCGGCCTTCAAGAGCTTTTCAATCTCAGCTTTAATTGCCGTAGTTTTTCGAGGGTGTACTGGTCATAATTTTTTACGGACAGGTTTAACGTCAAGATAGGTTTTGATCTCATGCGAAACAATACCAGGATCGATCCCAAGCATTTCCTCATAGGTCCATGCGAAGACGTCATGAAATTGTTTGAATAAGGCCGTGAAAGTGGTGAGATCTTCAGGAGAGCAAGTCTGGCCAAAGAAGATATGTTACACGATGTCGGGTGTAACCGAGATTTCAATCGAGATGGTGGGCATGATGTTTTCCATGTTGCCTTCCATAACCATATCGCAAGTGAGGATCGGTGACTGTGGGAAAGGATAGACATCTGGTGTAAAAATGGTTGTGATAGCGTTCTCCACAGAATCCAATGAGGGTAGGAAAGACGATCGGTGGTGAAGCTCTTCCCACAGAGGTTCATTCGTGCTCATAATCTCCATAATGGACTCATTTGAATGGAAATTATGGAGCAGAGGATCTGGTGAGGATGACGTCCGCTGTAGAGAACAAGATGTAGAGGCCATGACCAAGTGGTCCTTAGGGGCTGACTAGATATCCTCATAAGTAGCTTCAGCTAGTGAGAGAGGCATAGTTTCTCCAATCAAATGCATGGTGGCCTCATCGGGCATGAGCCATTGATCTGGAGAGTTGGAAGAAGATGGAATCACAGAGGATATCATGTTCACCATGGAAACATGGTTAGGGGGATTGGGGATTGGAAAGACACCCATAAGAGATGAATTATTTATGAGGCCAACCCCCACGCTCTTATATAGCTACAAATATTTCCCTAACAAAGGGACATTATAGATGGGATGAGTAGTGGTGTCAAGCGTATAGAAGTCCAATTGGTTGATAGTGACAATTTGGCCTTGATGGGGGAATTGCACAATGCGAAAGACAGATGACGCGACCGCAGTCATGGCGTAAAACCAGTTAAGACCAAGCAAGAGATTATAATCCAAAGGGGTTGTTACTAATTCCACGTTAATGGTCATAGTATTACCCCCCAACTATACTACTAAGGCTTTTAATAGCCCATGGGGTTGGAAGCCACGACCGTCGAATGCTTTCAGGGTAGTAGGAGAACGGTTTAACTCAGGATAACCGATGGCTGTCCAACAAGATAACGACATGAATGAGGTGGAGGCACCTTCGTCTAATACAATACGATGGATTGTCTTCCCAGCAACCTTTGTGGCAATTTGGAAATCTAGTTGGTGGGAAAGCCTCGGTTTAAAATACTCAAGTCTAAACATGATCATATTCAAGGGATCCAGTGTTGGAATATTCTCACCATCATTTTTTATATTTGCATGCACCAAGTCATCATGCATACATCTAGTCATCATACATGCATCCAGTCATCATGCATGCATCTACATGCTTCCAATCATCAATATGGTGGTCTCCCCAGCACCTAAAGCCTATTTTCAAACCCCTAGAGCCTGTTTCCAACCCTCAGTAGCCCTCCTACCTACCTAGTGTGCCTTGTTTTTCTCACTTGGATGACATATGCACCCTACTACACCACTTGGATCACTGACAGTCAATTAGAGCATTGATTAACCAATTATTGCATTTATTGCTCAGTTTAACTGCCTATAGCTCCCAGTTGTTTGTATCGGAGTGCCACTTGATCTACTGACAGCCTCATGTGCCCTCCTTGGAGTCTCCATCCCTTTATTTGTGCTCACATGGTTCAGTTAGACTCATTTAACTAACTTTTGACTATTTGTGACTACTACCATTGATTGGATGATGTCTCCAATGCTATCCAAGCCACACACTGAGGATAATTCGAATCACCTTTGGTGTATTCGAATTCACTTGACAGTCATATTATTGTATTCATTTTTCACAGTTCCAGCTTACAGGTGATGTATGATTATACTGCAGATTTATCCATTTCTGTGTTTATGAGTGATTATTGATTCATCTATTCTTCTTCTTCTCTGTAATTCTTGAGTGAGATTAGTGAGATTTTCTCTAGCTGTGTGATCTATATTACAGATTATTACATCCGGGTCTACCACGCCGATGGCAGTGAGAAGAGTCTTACGTTTATTGGGACAATTCTGCAAGACTTCTAGCATTGACATGGCACAAGGGGCTTGTGCCAAGTCCTCTAGACTGTTATAGTTCTGAGTTGCCCGAGCATTAGGATTGAAAACTGCTTTCAAATCGTGCTCTTAGGTAGACGCAACACTGAATCTAATGAAGGTTTCTCAATGGTGAGAGGACCTTGCAGCATGAAAATATCTGGGGTAGAGGTGGAATCTTTTTTAGTATTACTTATGATGGGTTCCTTGGGAGGGACTGAGTCGTATGATCGTGATCATGTATTCAGGTTAATCGTTTCACTATGCATCATGAGAGCATGCGCGGTGGAAAATGTTTCTCCTTGAGAAGGAGAGGGGTTGGGCAATCATTTGTTGGTTTTGGGTGGGGAAGGGATCATTGAGAACTATGGGTGTGGGGTTTCCTTTAAGAAACTTTTGCACTTCGTCTTTGTGGGGACACTCTTTGGAAAAATGGTCACCACCACACAGTAAACAAGGATAGTTGAGCTTTTATTTTTGTTTCATGTCTTTAGGAGGGTTCTTGTTTTCCTACTGGTTGGAATACTTTTTGGGTTTACCTTTGGTTTTCTTCTTGCCATCGGATTTTTGAGGCGAAGTTGATTGAACAAAATTCACCTCCTCAGTGGGAGCAGGAGTGGGTGACTTGGTGGTGCTACTTCCATCCTATGGGGAGGGTGGGGAAGAGACATGGTGGTTCGACAATCCAATGGTTTGAGGAGGAGACGGGAGTGTATGGAACCAATAATGTCGTCAGCATGAGGTCCCTGAGGAGGTTTTACAGGATCGTAGGTGGGGCGGGGGGCATCAGGAACAATGTCATATAAAGTGTCGGATTGAGCATAGACCAGGTCTAAGTAGTGGGCATGAGCGATAGCCTGTTCCTTGGTGATGGACCCTCCCATAGCTACATCTCTAGCTACGGTGGGTAAAAGAGACTTCGTAAACCAGTCAGCTAATAATTGGTCTGGAATGGGAGCTTTAATGAGACATCGTCTCCTCCGCCACTCATGGATACGATCAGATATATGAGTTGCGATAGTCTTGCGGAGAGAATTCAATAAGTATGTTCCAGTTTCATAGTGGATGGGTAACTGGAAATGAGTCAGGAATGACATAGCTAGAGAACGAAAATCGAGAAATGAGTGCGATGGTAGTTCAATATGCCACTTGGCAGTTGAACCGGTGAGGGTCCTTTGATATAACCTCAAATGGATCGAATCATCCATCAAGGAATTGGATGAGCACTATAGATCGTATGTCACCGCATGGTTCTTCGGGTCTTCATCGGGCTTGCCATCAAACTTTGGAATATCAGAAGGTAACTTAACCGAAATGGGTGGCCAATTATAACCGTGCAGGATGGGATCATTGGTCAAACGAGACAGGTCTGGTAGGTCTAAAGTAGCCAGAAATGGCAGCTGTTGGTTTGGCTACGGATACTGATAGTATTGATATGGCATGTATGGACCGGTAGGACCTTGAATTGACTAATTGTAAGGTGTTCCCATAGGGAATTATCCATAAGGGGGTGTGCCGCCTGGGTAGGGTGGTGAACCTGATGGTGTTCCGCCGCCATAATAGGGTGGTCCACTACCGAAAGGTGGGAGTCCTCCACCATCGCCAAAATAAGGTGGTCCTCCACCTCCTCTGTCGGAATAAGGTGGGGTCCCTCCACCGCCAGAATAAGGTGGTCCGCCGCCTCCAGAATAAGGAGGGCCTTCGCCCGAAGGTGGGGGTCCTCCACTATCGAAAAGGGGTTGGATTCTGCCTCCTCCACTGGAGTTGGGTGGGTTGCCGTCGCCGGAAGGTGGAGGTCCGCCTCCTCCGAAATGAGGTGGGGGTCCGCCGCCTCCAGACGGAGGTGGAGGTGGACCAAACTGTGGTGGGGGTGGTGGGACTTGAGGAAAGGTTGGTGGGGGTCCACTTGGAATAACATTATGATGTCCCCATGGAGTGTTTGAGTTTTCGGGATAAGGTACCCCGGGAAGCATGTTTCTCGGCTAGTATTGTCCCGACACAGTGTTGCAATTACATGGATATATATAACTCCATAGTGATTGAGTTAGGTTGGATGGTCCCCCACCATGAGGTAATCCCATGGTAGGTCCCGCGATTGGTAAGGAGCTTCCAACGGAATGACCAGTTGGAATCCCTCCACTCATATTATGGTTAGAGAACACGATTTATCCCTAGTAATGATGTTTTGACCACTTGTCGATGGTTGACTCACAATAGGTTGATGATTACTTACTATTGGAGGAACACAACTAATGAGGAAATTGAGAGGTAAAGAGTACCCTCTCCATGAGTTTTGGGGTGGGGGAGGGGTGGGTAATGTTCCAGTAGCAGTATGAGGGGTGTTGGACAGTTGTCCTTCAACGTTTTCAGTCACTTGGGTTATGGAACTAGTCTCCTAATTAAGAGTTATACTCGCACGAAACGAGGGTTGACCAAATTCATAAGTGGTCATGTTAAGTATAGGTTTTTTCGGTGAAGTAAAGGATAGTGAATGAATTGGCATGTGTTGAGACGTCGGCATTTGCGAGTTTTGACTCCCTTGTGAGAGACTTCGTCATCTGAGTTCTTCGCTGACTGTTCGTAGCCGGTCGAGGTACCTGAAGGGTGCCAGAAACACATCATTGGGAACCCAATTAGGGGGGGAAGATTATGCCCCCGGATGCAAAGCAAAGTGGGCCCATTGTTTCCCTAGAGTGGTGTCCCAAAAGGATGCAGATGGACCAAAAGCTGAAGATACAGGGTCATCCTAGGGTTGATTGTACCATTAGACAGCCTCGGGTTCTCCTTCCATCAAAAGGTGGAAATATGTGTCTCACAAAGCAGACGGTTCCATGGTCACAAACCTTGGAGGATCAATGATTAGTGGACTCGAGAGAAGTGAAAATTTCATTCCCAACTCCATGGTGGAGTTTTCTTCTTCAGTTGACATGACAGTAACTAGTGGATCCATTTTTTCCCTCGAAAGTACCTCCTGATTAAGGGGATATTCGGGTGGCAAGTTTAAAATTCTACGGGACCTTCTCAAAGGTTGTTAAGCCAGAATGACTCAAGCAGAATTTCTCCTAAGTGTCTTCTATAAAAAAGAAAAGCAATCCAAAAATCTACACAACCTAAGGCCACAAGCAAACTTATGTGATAGGTGTGGATTCAAAAGTCTAGAACCTCACAGGATTGTCAAGGCTTCGCAACTCGCAATATACCCCAGGGTCCAACAGTTATACTCGGCCCAATTTTTCAGCGCACTAATCAGGGAGGATTAGGACCGTAGCCCTGACCGTATAACCCAACTACCTAAAAGCACGTGTGTAGTAGCTCCCCGAGTGTTGTTCTCGATGTATTGCTTTGCCAAGATGGACAAATGGTTAGCTCGATTGGTTTCAGGAATCCTAGGAGAGTCTCCCGATATACTCAAGGTACATGGGAGCACAAATCCATAGTGGTGTTGTCTAATGCATAACCGTACGACAAGAGCCTTCTGATATACTACCGAGTACGTGAAGTGCCTTTCAATATACCCAAGGGTATGTGAAAGAGCCTTCGATATACCGGTTGGTACGTGGAAGAACTCCAGGACCCCGGGATGCAGTGCAGGCAAATAACGACAGCTGCCACATTTTACGACGTCGGAACACGTCACTAACTTATCACACAAGTTACTAGTAAATTTTAACCCAACTCTACAGATTAACTTTATCTTATGCGGTTAGGTGAATGCATGAGGTGTAGACAGAAATCTAAAAATAATGCAACCCTAGCTACATGAAGGTGCACATTTCCTTTTCTTTCAATGAAGTCTATCTAAGGTAAGGATAAATCTTTTTCCAATGGTCTCAAAAGATAAATAATCCCAAAAGTTCAAAAAATCTACCAAAGATGGTTGTAAGCACTCTTTTCGTTTTTCCAACAAAACACAAAAATCAATAACACACCAAATCAAAGCTTTTTTTTTGTCTTTTCAAACTAGAATGGATCTAAGTAATAATGAAAAGGAGGATTTTTGCTTAGAATGCACTAACTCTTCAATATCTACAATGATGAACCAAAAGCACAAAAAAGACCAAAAGTTCATAGAACGTTTCGAATTTGGAATACTTTGCAAGAGCTTGAATTCAGTTGATTTTTTCAAAGAGATGAAATACTCATAACTAAGAAAAATACAACCAATCGATGGTCTTTTCAAACTTCTCAAAAATATAAATAATGGATTCCAAAGCACAAAACAATTCCACAACAATTTCCAAATGATCTTGAAAATAGTTAAAAATGGAGCACTTTCAATTCTTCAATACATATATCAAAACAAGATATGATAATAATAATGCTTTCAGATGTAAATAGCAGAAAACAAGAGACTGATTGTAACACTCCATTGACTCAGAAATTCTCAAAGAAAAAATGGCAAGCACTCAAATGGGTCCAAAGGCACTCGAATCACTCAAAATCAATCAAATGCAATCAAAACTAAATGGCTAAGTGCAAAAAGAGTTTGGAATTAGATCCAAAACAATGAATAGACCTGGTAAGGTGATTAGGGAAAGCAATATCGAGCAGATGAACGTGGGGGATTGAAATTTCCCGTCGCCACCGAATCTCTAACTTGACCAAATGGAACCCAAAAATCAACAAAACAAATCCAAACTCAAGCAAGTTGGGAAAACAAGTCTATGACTGGAAGATACAGCACACAAAAGCTTGCAAATCAGATCAAAAAGAAAAATTTGGAGAGGGTTTGAACCAAGCACCAAGCTCAAAGGGTTGGCGCACTCTGCCAGTATGTTGCAGAGCACCGGGCGCAGACTGTCTATAAGGGCAAAGTGCCGATGGCGCAGACTGTATGCAAGGAACTAGAGCCGCTGGTGCAGATTGCACACACAGAAAAAGCGTTGGATGGGTCTAGGCGCATTGGATGCGCATCCCAGGTGCGTCGGTCGAATAATCACTTGCAAAAATCAAGAGATCTCCAAAGGATAAAAAGCAAATGACCTGATAATGATCTTAAAAGAATCAGCGGAAAACAACAGACTCTTAATGATAAGATCTAATGGTGGGAAGGGATCAAGAGGCTAAGAAATGGATCACTAAGAAATCAATGGAATCACACTCAGACTGAAATCAAAGCAAAAGTACTCCCCGGTATGATCACTAGATTTGTTTCTGGACAATCTACCTAAGCGGACTTAAACGCCAAATCTCCCTAGTCTAAATAGATCTAGATCAAATAGACACAGAATAGAATTGGCTTCCCTAGATCAATAGAACCATAAAGTAGTAAACAAGCATCTTACCTGATATTTATGACCGCTTTGCTCCTTGCTTCATCCAATGCCCTAAAGCCTTCAGATATACAGCTGCAAAGCCCTGTTGAACAAGCAGACACAAAAAAGCAGTAAAAGCATATATCACATATGATTGATCTAAGCTAACAGTTAAGGAAGTAAACTCTACACATTAACAACACAATAATATATATGGGAAGAGATTGCATTAATTGTAATGAAAGAAAGTACAATAGAGAAGAATGTTACAACGTCTTCCTTCATTCCAACAAGCCAAACCAAAGCCTCCAAGGATGAAGTAGGACTCCCAAGGATGTACAATGATCACCTAAGCCAATTCCACCAGCATGAGAGTTCTATAGACCTTCCTCCCCTTCCAATGGAGAGGAGTTTCATATTTATAAGACCAAGTGGATAGAGTAGGTTGAGAAATGATGGGAGAGGTCTAAGGGATCTTCCCTAGAGGTTAGGGAACCGAAGGACAACTCACCTATTAGTTAGGGATGACCCTCCACCTCACCATGCTTCGAGAAGTCGCTCGAAGGTTCCATTTATCCATTTCAACCAACCCCGGCGCATGTTGTATGAGGACAACTTGCGCCAGGAAGGGACAAGCACAAGTTGCATGAAGGCAACCTGAGCCACCTGTGCAAGCTGCCAGATGACACTTTGCACCGAGCCTAGTAAGGTGCTTCTTGCTAGAAGACAAGATGCGCTGACCTAACTAAAGAATGTGGACAAAGGATCAACAACTTGCTCTAGATGACTTTTGGTCAAGGAAACTTCATGGATCAATGCACTGAGTTAACATAGGACTCATGATGATGATATTTAGGTGTAACACATCCTACCCCATATCTAACATAACTTATTTGATATCATATCCATCTAACTATGCATCTAAGTGCAACTGCCTCACTTTTTTTTTTCTTTCTACACTTTCTTCTATCATATCTTTCAAGTTACAATAGGGACACCATATTCTTCCTCATCTCCCACCAAATGACTAAGTTATGTATATAACTTACTTTTTAAATGTGTCAATTGGGTTTATCACGAGTGGTTGTGGGATGGAGTGTTATCTTCCCCACCCAGTTTCTATTCCTGTAAGTGATATGTTGAGCTCATAATGAGTATATTGTTGTAACAACTTCAAGCCCAATTGT
Organism: Larix kaempferi; assembly: GCA_027924585.1. Classification (NCBI taxonomy): domain Eukaryota; kingdom Viridiplantae; phylum Streptophyta; class Pinopsida; order Pinales; family Pinaceae; genus Larix; species Larix kaempferi. The sequence goes on from BSBM01001023.1 coordinate 19,007,905, forward strand.
TGACTTGGCCTTGTGCCTTGAAGAATATAAGGTTTACCCTAGGTACCCTCCTCAAAATGAGTGAATTTTTTTGGGGTTTGCCCTAGATAATTACCTGGAAAAAAGAAAAGAAAAAATTTACTTGTCAAATATGCATTATCAAGGATCTCCAAAAATAAATGGAACCATTTATACATAAATGGGGATGAATTGCATTGACCATTTTCAATTTGCATCCTTCCATAATCAGACCTTGATATGTAGGTCCTAATTTGTGCTCCTCAAGCCTTTACACAACTCTTGGAGTGGTTGGAATATACATGCTTTTGAATATTTTGACATCATCCCACAAAAAGGATCTATGTTGCAAAAAATCAAGATTGGGACTGCTTGGACCAACCTTCTTAACATGACCAAGGAAGGGGTTACTGACATATTCTCTAATCTTAATACCTTATATGGTTACAATATGAATGGTGAGCCTTGCATTTTCCATATTTCACTTGGGCTTTGAATTGCTCAAATTTTCATTTCACTACCTTTCTCAAACCTCCCACATCTTAATGAAAGAACAATAGTATTTAGTGGCATGAATATTGAGAGTAATAAATTTGTCTTTAGTAATGTTGTCTCTCCATATGGATTCACAAGAAACCAATGTTGGTTTACATCTTCTTCAACCTTCCCATAAAATTGAAGTAGCCTCCAAGATGACCCACCTTGTGCTCCTTCCATATTACAAGGATAAAAACCCTACTAAAAGAAATCCTCCAAGGGCTAGTTGTGTAATTAAGTTTTAACTATGACTACTACCTCCCTGATTAAATGTGACAAGTTTCCACTACACTCACTATGTCGACTACTATTGCTTCTACTTACTACTATCTATTACAAGGATAATTTAAATCAATCGAGTTAAGTACCTTATTTTTTAGCAATGCCTGGGGCGTGTCTAGGGCTAGGCTGACTCCACTATCACTAGGTAGCACATCCTTTGTCTGGGGCACTTATATTTCTTTGAACAATAGGAGTACATTAGCAAGACCCTCTTTTGATTGTGCATCACTTCCTCTATTAGTGCTCTATCTCATCCAATTTAGGTTGTGACAATAAGGGAAACTCTCCTTCATCATTTTGCACTCCCACATTTATTTAAACTTCTATCCCTATCAATCCTTTAGATCCTTATGACTCTCTATCAACTATGAACTCTTGCATAAATATTCATTCCAATACCAAACTTCTTTCTCACACCTAGAAGCTTACAAACTCACCTTGTCTCTTCATATTCCACAACTCTTACAACCTCCCTTCATTGCTCCTTGCATTACTAAACTACTTTTGTAGGTGCACACTTCTCTTTTTCATTGCTTTCATCTAATTCATCCAACACTAGTTGATGATTGTTTCCCTTCTTAAAGCACATTCAACCATTTCACTATTTTTTGCTCATGTCATTGTACTATATCCACTAACCACTCACCATCGACAACACCATGCCATCCATCCCTTGGCATAGGATGTCTTCTTAGCCATGTGGACAAGTTCGAAAGGAAACAACCCCTCTTCAACCATCAACATATTTATCCAGAGAGGAATTCTTCATATTAATATTTTCCACACTCCCTTTTTGAACTTTGCTTCTATATTTAAAATACATTAATAGGATTTCTTGACAAATCATACTATGCGTCATTTGATTGCAATCTACACCCAAAAGTTGAATGCATAGGTGAGTTGATGATCTAGTTGATTAAATGCAAGCAAGATCTAGCATTCCACTCCACCCTTCTTTCTTTATTTTCATATTTGGGTGTTTGCTTAAGCCACTTCAACTATTTGTTTAAACTTCCTAGGAATTTGACCTAAAAAATATCATAAACGTATCTATTATGTGTCCCATACAAAAATATTTCTCTACAGCATTTGCGGTTTTACCCACACAAGTCTTATTTTTGCGCTGCAAATTATTCAAACTTCTTTTCCCACCAATATTGAATATTTGACCTACAAAAAACCTACAGTTTCATCGTACAAGTATCCCTCTCCTATAGCGCAAGTCATAACCTTAGTGACTAGTCTTATCAATATTCACTAAATGCCAAAATTAAAGTATAATTCTTTGAGAATTGTTAGTTGCTTTTCAAGATCATAAGGTCTTCTAGCTAAAAGAATGATACCATTTTCATTTAAACAGAGTGATGACTATCCCAAATAAGGTAGTGCAATCACAACTTGCTTCTTCCAAACATGCTTCTAACTTGTCAATATAAATTCCAATAGGAGCAGGGGACAAGGAACAACCTTGACTAACCCCAATATAATTACAATTATTTTATTTTGACCAACCCTCATTGTAATTGAACTTAGCAATAACTTTCTCGTACAACTTCATCACTACAACTCTCAACTCTAAAAGAACCTTTAGATATTTTAATCTCTTGCAAAGGCTTTTTCTAGGCAACATATCTAAATCTTTTTTAAAGTGAATGATAACAAAGAAGATTTATTTTAGTATCTCAATCATCAATAATAACCCTAAGAGTAATTAAGTCATCCACAATTGAATGATCATTTTTGAAACCATCTTGGGCTTTAGCTCTTCTACTTTGATTGTCTAATTATAAGTTAATATTCCTTTCAAGAATAGTTTTGTATAAATTGGATAAAAGTGGCTTGATCATGATGGTCATGAAATTAGAGGAGTTATTTTTGTCACCGCTTTTAAAAATAGGAACAATGAGTCTTTTTAGTCCAAGGTTTAGGTAAACCTAGTTTAACTACTAAAATGAAAAGCCTTTCAATGTGGGGAATAAGCACATAGCTTCCAAATTTTAGAATTTTAGAGTGATAACCTTCAATGTCCTTAGCTTTCACTTTTGCTAGGCACTTAATCCCAAACTTAATGTCTTATGAAGTCAAATCATCTTGCTCTGTAATAGTCAGAGAATTTAAAGTTACCATAACTATTAGGCCATTTATAGAGCTTTTAAGGTACAGATTGGAGTCATTAAAAGTGGTTGTATTATTTTTGTTATATTTTGGGTTAGAATATGCCCCCATAATTTTTTAGATATGAATTCAAAAAGGTGAAATAGTTTATCATGTTTTCTATTTTCTCAAGTCTTTTTTTCGTTCTTTTTAGTATCACTTTGTAATTATTTATATTAATTATCCCCAAGGGTTGGCTTAAGCAATCATGAGTCAAATATGAGAACTCTCCCCCAAAGTTTGGGAGAGTATGAGTTTGACTCTCTTGATACCCTTGGGATTAGGCTTCGTAATCAAGGTTGACGATTTACCCCATTTAACATCCATGGACCATGAGGAACTACTTTGAGGGTTTCTTGTGAGGCTTTCCTTGGGAAACAAAATTATATTAATGGATATTAATGAGTCGTTGGAGGATTCGCTAATAGATTTACTAGTAGTCTTGTAGTGTTTGTCATACCGGGGATTGGTCATTTTATTCTCATTATTATGATGATCTTGGAAAGTGTACTTGTCCATGCAATTGAGAGATTTGTTATAAAGTTATAATAGAGGTATTTGACATTTTTATCATGCATCGATAAATTATCCTTCTTTAACTCCATTAGAAAAATATTGACTTTGATTTTCTCAAAGATCTAGTGCTTTTATTTATTAGAAATTTTTTTAAATGGACAAACCCATTCCTTTTCCAAAGGAAAATTTCCCCAAATCCAATAAGAATTTTACTAAAAGTCATAGTTCCACGTGATTGATGTTACTTTTACCATGGAAATTTACTTTAGAGGTTTTGACCCATTTTAAGATGACTTGGATTGTTCTAATTCAAAAAATGAGCAGATGAAGATGGAACTTTATCTCGCTAGACAAAAATTAAACTTGATATAAAAGTTAAGTTTGTCCACATATTAACTCACTTTGGTTTGATCTCTGTCAATGCTTAATAGATTTGAGGTTAAGATAGATGTAGATGAGTTAATTTTATTGAATGGCATTTTCGTATGGAATAAGTGAGACATGCTTTACAACCTGGTATGGATGAGATGTGTGACCTAATGTAACATTAATAAAATAAAATTTGAGTTCTATGATGTAAAAATGAATGAATATAGAAACACTCGCCATAATAACAACAAATAATATAAAAAATAGTCCTAATAGTAATAGATAATATAATAGTAAAATCAATTAGCGCAAATCTATTTAAACTCCACTCTTTTAAGCACCATATTTTTGGTACTTAATTGGGTTTTGATCTCTCTTGATGCTTACTAGATCAATAGTTAAGATGAAACTACCATGATTTAAATGTGAAAATTTCATGTAATATTAAGAGTTTCTCTCACTCACTTGTTCACTTTAACATACTATACTCTTTCATTGACTTTGATACATAACTCACTCATTCATCCACTTTGACATGGAGCTTGCTCACCCACTCACTCTCTTTGAACTGCCTTTCATCACAATTTTGACTAAAAAAAATGGAGGGGAGGATAAACAACTTTTCATTACAATTCAGACTAAATAAAATGGACAAGATAAGTAATGTATAAAGGGTGTTAGCTTCTTGGAATTTAAGTATGAGTGGGGATAGGCAATGCCTGCAATAATATCAATACTTTGTATAATGAAACTCTATATGATATCTAATGCTTGCAAGATTATCCCTCTATCAACATACAAGGTATAATTAAACATTAAATTTCATACAGTGAGATTGGGCCTAATTGTTAAGAACATATGTTTCCTCCTTGAAGGTCACAGGGTTTAAACATGAGGGGGAAGGGTGTGCAAACCTCCATAAACTAAAATCAAATCATTGCCTGAGGGGATCCATTGTCCCATAAACAAGGGGTCGCATATGTGGATCTCGCCAAACCATGGCCTTAAAATTAGATTATTATTTTTTACTAAAATGATTATGATTTTGTATTAAAAATAGGTGGCAGTCAGATTGTTCAGAGTAGTAATACAAAAGGTAGTTGTCCAGAGCCCAATTGATCATAGATTATCCAAGATTCAAATCAAATAACTTCAATAATGATTGTTCTTTCCTTCACATAGGAGTTTGTTGAAATTCTACTTGTATATATCTTATAAAATTTCCCTAATATCAAAATTGCTTTCCAAAACCTTTAGAAAACCTAATATTTAGACAAAATTATGCTCACTATGAGCTTCTTGTGGTTCCTTTGGAGATGGCTTGAACCTCCCCAGGTGCTTGTTGGACTGACTTATCCTCATGTGCTTCTTTAGGTGGTGAACCCATTGACATTCTCTAGTGTGAAACTAAAAAGTGGGGGCTCCTTGCCAACCCTATTACCATGTGGTGGAGCATGTTGCATTCTTCCTTTAGCCTTTCAATTTGCCTCTTATGTTGGACTATAAATTCCAAAATTTATGCATGCTCGTTGTCATGAGATTATTCCATATAGGTAATCATGTTTGTCACATTGGTAAGGGTGGACTAATTTTCCGCTCTAAGGATTTTGTGCCTTCACAAAGCTTGATAGATATCCATGACCTCACAAAAGGGGCACCTTGGGTGGCTATGTTCATCCTCATTCAAAATATGCTAGAGTTCTTAAAAAATGAGACTCGAACTCTACCTAGGATTTCTCAAAGTTCTATCCCATGTCCATTGAAAATTCCAACTTAAATCATAAACATGGGTTGGAAAGATATCAAACCCAATGACTAGATTCAACACTAACTTCCACAAGCTTGAAGGATTCAAATATTTCTCATGTTGAGGATGATTTGCCTAAAAATAAGAGTTATCATCCAAATTGGTAACGAACCCACCTTCACTTGCCATAATGACTATTGTGGGCATATGAGGCTTCTTTGCCATCAACCTACAAATGTGTGGGTGCACCAAAATTCCCTCGAATATAATAGCTCATCCTTTCCTCATTAACATACTCCACCACTTCTCATTAGATTGGATTATCATTAATAAACTTGTTACATGATTATTGAAACCATGACCCCATTTTCCTACCTCTATATGAGATGCCTCATTGGCCAATTGATCTACTTGGTGGTTTTGTGCCCTTAACACATGATAATAAACCACATTGAACCTCTTTTCCTCTATGTGCATTCTTACTATGAGCATTGCTAAGGTGCAGTTTAATGAAGTAGTTGAATTTAACATAGGTATTATTATATTTGAAGAGTTTCCTATGAAGATCAATTCCCTAATCCATCCAGAATCAAAATTGAATCCTAAGTCCTTTATATAGAGCCAAAGCCTCATCTTAGTTGTTCGATGCTTAAACTAGCCCTCATTCATAGCTTATTTCAAGTTGTCCTTCGATATCTAGGATGATCCCCCCTACACCTACCACCCTTGGGTTGTCTTTCGAGGACCCATCAAAGAAGAGAGTAAATTTTTTTTAGGAAGTTTCCATCTTCATAACTTGTTCTCTTCTAGAAGAATTTTCTAAGATGCCCCATGGCTAGGACGTTTAAAGATGCTTCTTGATTGAGGGATGTCTTGAATGGGGAGATCCTTTAACCAATTCTTTTATTTGTGCTCTAATAACAACACATTATGACCTTTTACTCCTTTGATTTGAATTGCTTCTAAAAGAAAACCTCGAGCTTCGGTAACTACTATTCTCGAGTTGTTAGTCTCTTGTTGAAAAATTGATTTGTTCCTTTCTAACCAAATTTCCCAACAAATAAATTTGGGAATTGCCAACCAAGCCCTTTTAAGGATTGATTTATTAAAGAAATTATCTTATTATCTTTTATGCTATGAAACAAACATCCCACTCCAATATTGTGGAAGATTAACCTTATTTTCAATCTCCTCCAACAAAGAGATCCAAACCTTAACATAATATGGGCATTCAAAGAAAATATATCTTTGAGTTTCTCCTTCATCCATACAAAGAGCACATCTTGAAGGCCCTTGGATTCCATGCTTATGGAGCTTTTCAATAGTTAAAATTCTCCCATGCACCATTATTGAACATAAGGTACATGTTGGGTAATCCTTCACTTCTCCAAATGTGTTTCCAAATGGATGAGCATGGAGGCAAAGGGAGAATCATTATTTGAGACCTATAACCTAATATTTCTAAGTATTCATTACTATTCATACCCCAAACCCACCAATCAAGGACTGCTTATTCCATTGGAGTCGATCCATGAAAAAGATTGTGAAATGTGGCCAATTGGAGAGTCAAATGAGCTAGAGGAGACACCTTTTTCCACCCTAACCATTACTTGTCACTTGCTTCACTACAAAGAAAAAGGCCACACCGGGTTCTTATATCGTGAGATGTCATCCACTATCTTAACTTCTCTAATGCGTAGTTGTGCTTGAGGGGGGCATTTTCCATAATGCCATCTTCCCAATTTTTGTTTAATCTACCATTTCCCGGGACCCATGTCAGATGATCTTGAAATAAGGGGACTACTTTACACCATTTTCATATCGACGATCCTCACTCTTCTGGAAAATATTGATTTACACATATTTTCCAATTGGGATGGAAATATTTTTTAAGTGTTGCTTCTTTCCATTGTTCATATTTCCAAGTTATAATCCTCCACATAATTTTGACTTCCATGGATATGTTCACGAGAGTTTGGTCTTTTATCTCTAGACCTTTGTTGTCTTTTGGGTCTCAAACTATATTGAAATTTAAAATATGGAATTTTGAGTTAGATTTTACTTCTACCCAAATAAATTTCCTAATTCATCTCTCAACTTATTGCATTATTCCAATTGGTGGTAATAAAGCCAAACATTGATAAGTTGGAAGAGTTAATAAGATTGACTTTATGAGTACTATTCTACATGCAATATTTAATTAATGAGATCCCCACTGCTACATTTTTGTTTTGATCTTGTATACTACATTTTTCCACATTATTGAGGTTGGATTTGCTAATGAAATTGGCATTCCCAAATACTTGAAGGAAGACCGATTTGATAGCATGGAAATTCTAAGATTCTATAAATATTTTGATTTTTTGGTTACTTGTATTCCAACTATATATATGATTCCCCCCCTTGTTTATTTGACCACATAAAGCAAGAAGGAATTGGTCAAGCGCAACTATAAATATTTTTGTTATGATGATTGTCACTCCTCCTAGAAGAAGGGTGTCATAAGTAAATTGAGAATGATTTATTTCTTTAAATCTTCTTGTAATACAAATTCCTTGAAAGTTACTAGAGATCCTTTCTGTATCAAGTCTTTGACTTACGGAATCCACCATGATTATGTATATAAGAAGCAGTGATAGAGGGAATACCTATCGGAAACCTCTTGTGATCCTAAAGAAATATGAGAGGTTTCCATTCACTAGAGGGGAGATCCAAGGGGATCCTTTACAAGACTTCACCCATAATATAAATGATTATGCAAACCAAAATGTATGATGTACCCAATGAAACCCATTTTCCATGTCCATCTTTGTTGTGATCCAATTTTCTTTGTTTTTTTCTATTGGGGTGAATGGCATCCTAAACCAAAAAAATATTGTCAATGATTCATTTCTTTTGCACAAAATTGTTTTTGTTGTTAGAGATGACATTGGAAATAATATTTTTTAGTTTGTTTTCCATGTTCTTTGTCAATATTTTGCAAGAGGAGTTATATGGATAGAGGGTTGAAATTTTGAGGAGGAGGAGGGATTGATTTATTTGGGGATTAGAGCTAAGAAATAAGTATTAGTGCATCCCCCAAGCTTAAACTTAGTTTATGATTGATTTAGCATACAAATTAGGTTTGTATTGATTAAAGACAAATAAACACGAAGAAATGGATTGAAAATCCATCTAGACATGGGGTTTTGTTCGGCTCAAGATCACTTTTGTTGCTTTGATGATCCCCCCTTCATCTATTTCTTTAGTTAGCTCCTCGTTTTCCTCATTGGACACCAAGGAAGGAATTTCTTGCAACATGGTTATTGAGGCATCAACATCTTCCTCATCCTCCTTTGAGTATAGGGATTTAAAATGGGATCTGACCACTTCCTTGATGGCTGCAAAATTTAAAATCCGTTGTCCATCATCGAGACATATTTCTTTAACAGTATTTTGTTTGAACCCTTGCTTTGGATTGTTTATGAAAGAAAGAGGTATTTTTATCCACGGATTTGAGCCAAAGACAACTTGATTTCAAATGCCATGCTTCCTCATATTTCATATTTGATTTATGGATCTTACCACACAATTCCCATCCTCCATTAATCTATGCTTTGTCACGTCTCCATTTTTTATGAGTAGTTGTACATAGCCAAGTTTCTTTTGCAGATCGAGTCTTTCATGGTATCTAAGATACCTTGGGCTAAAAAAAAAATTCCTGGATGACAATAGTTAGTTTTGATTCCCATACAAAAGAGGGAGATCCATGGACTGGATTACCCAAAGTCGTAGAAATGATTTCCATAATTTCTAGGTAATGTAGCCAAAAGATGTTACATTTGAAGGGGATTGGACCAAGATTTGGGGGTTGATGAAAAGTGAGCAAGATGGGCTTATGGTTCTAGGTGTTGGAGGGGATGATTTGATCGTGATGATCTAGTTATCCAGTAGGAGGTCACTGTGGATGAGTAAATGATCCAATCAAGAAAATATATGGCATAGCCTCATATGCCTATTTGTCAAGGTAAATTTCCCTTTGCTTGGCTTGATATCAACAAGATCCCAATATACTATTAGATCCTCCAAACTTTCTTTGAAGGTTTCTCTTATTATATTGCCTCCCCTTTTTTCCTTGTTGGATAGGACTACATTAAAACCCTTGATTGATTATTCACAAATTCAAAATCTTTTAATTCATGGAGAGATATCCAACATTCTTCTTTTTCCCTATAGTGAACTATCATATATACATTGAATATTTTTATTTTCATACACAAGGTTTGGTGCAAGATGGTGGAGAAAACCCAATTATGAGTGATATGGGAATGAACAAAATCAAACAAAGAGTTTTCCTAGAGTGTGCACATACCTCTTGATGATCCTCTAAATTTTACTGCTAATTCTAAGCTATTTTTCCATTGCTTATTTCCTACTTCTAACATATTATATCCTTCTAAGTGAGTCCACCAGATGAGAATTACAACTATTTTTTTGGATTTGATTATGTCTCTCAATGCTTCTTTTTTATATTTACTACCCATTCCTCTGCAATTCGAGGATACTACCTTCATTATTTCACCAATGGGGATTTGGAACTACTTACTATCTGCCTATCCATTGTAGCTTGCCTTTCTAGGCTTTTGATTGATTGAAGTTTGGGACATACTCCTAATGAACTTTTAACAATTGTTTGAATTCCAAAGTTATTTTCCTTGTTCATTATTTCTTTTTGTTTTTCCTTTGATGGCTTGCAACCCATTTTTTATTCAGGAGACACTCCTCTTCTGGGTTGTCATCCTCTGGAAATTGCTAGGCTTTTTTCCTTATCGTGACCTCACTATATTAGGGATGAACCTTTTCAGGAACAAGGTCCTATTGCCTTTATGGATAAGGTTCTTTTTTAGGAGAAAGAAGAGATTATTCCTATGAATTTAAGTATAAGGGTGTCACAAAGGATTATAGGTTTATAATAGGACATGAGGGTATATTCATCGAAGACGGAAGATAGGTTTATAATAGGACATGAGGGTATCTTCATCGAAGAAGGAATATTTGTAACATTCACCAAAGGAGTAACCTCTAGTTGTGAAAGGTTTTGAACACGTTTGAGGTGGATATTAATTTCTCTTTTAGGGTATTGACACTTGATGTAAAAACTTGGAGTCATGTGGAATCTTGACTTGCTCCTAGTTTCTTCTTCATTGTCTGCCATTGCTCCTCTTTTTCTATAGGGGGTTGAACCAGTGTTGATTTTTTGTAATCCTTATCAAAGTGACCAAATTCATGGCATGATTTGCATTTGAATGACAATTTTTTATAATCCAATTTTTAAACATGTTTCCAATTATCTAGGTTCAATAATATTGCTTATGCTAGCCCTTTTTACAATTCCACCTCCACACAATTTATCACAAATGCAAACATTCCCACCTTTAGTTCTTATTTGTCTATACATTTCTCCAAAGAGTTGCTAATATTGTTTAATGAATCTTCATTCCAAGAGTGAATGGAAAATGAGGTAACACAAACAAAGACAACTAAGGGCACATAAACTAGTTCATGATTAGAATATGGAGCCCATCAATTGAAGTACATACGCCTCATTCCCATAAAATAAGTGCCATTCCAAAAAATAAAGTCATGATCTTATCTTACTTTGAAGAGAAAAGCATAAACCCCCCTTCCACATAAGTAGTAAGTGAGCTTTCCTTTGATCATGACCATCCAATTTTTTTACATCCAAATGTTCATTATTATTCGTGAGAGCCAGGGGACAATGAACTACCCTAAGAACCCTCTTTCAACCAAATCCATATGACAAGAGGGGGAAAAGAGAAGCTTTACTTTTGGACTTTGATCGATCCTTTTAACAATTGAGTAAGTTGTGATTTTTGGACAAAATCCCTAAGGAAGAAACTAGAGCATGGAAGGAAACCACATTGACATCACGAGGGCAGGGGCATACCTATATTCTACTAAGTCCAAATCCATAATTGAAATGGCATGAAAAGAGTGTTGGCAGGATAAATTTTACTACTAACTATGATGCAAGAAAAAATAAAATAAAATATAACTTTACAAATATAAATATTATAAAAATAAACTAAAATATAACTTTTTAAAATTAATTATTATCATATATTACCTTTTTTAAAAACTAGCTATATTATATTAATTCAAAAAGATACAAAACATCAAAATTTTGGTAGGCTAGATTAGAAATTAGACCAACTATAATACATGAGTTTATTAGTGTGAATTTTTGTTTATCTCCTATAAGAGCCTATAATGGACTTCTTCCTATTAGTAGGCCAAGTGTAATTGGAAAACACTAAATTTCTAGAGCTATTGCTTGCAACAAAGTCCTGAAAGAAAATAACATAGAAATTACTTAATGCTTTAATCAACGTTAGAAAGTGGAATCGGAGGAACCTTTAAACCATAGGGCTCAACTAGGATTTCTTCTACGAATCTAAGTCCACAAGCAATTTTTTATCACTTCCAATTTCACATCTTGGTTCTTCAACTGAGTCTGAATGATATCCACTTGGGTTAGGATTTCATTGTTTTCCACCTGCTTCTCTAGTAGGGCCTTGCCCATCAAGGCCTTCTATTATATTTTCACAATTTAATTCAATATGATCTAGGATCTTATCTGAGAGAATAACATGCATAGCAAATCAAACACAAGAGACAAGAGACACAAAGAGTTTCATCGGGGAAACCATAAAGGAGAAAACCCCGCAACTTCCTCAGAGATAGAATGAGCAACAATACAAAACCCCAAAAGATAGAAATGGTCTCCAGCAACTTCTCTCTTCTTCACTTGTGTGAACTCCTCCTCTCTCTCACTAATGTGCAAATGAGTGAGTGAGTGAATGTGTAAATAGAGAGGAGCACCCTCTCTATTTATACTTTACCTCCACTTGAATTTTACCCTAACTGGGCCGAATTCTCCTAGGAGAGTCTAATAACCCCCTACCACTTAAGTCAGGGTTGACATCTCTAGGATAGTCTAATAACCCTTTAAGTACGATGATAACATTCCCGATCAGAGGAATAAACCTCTATGTCGGAAATACAATAGTAACATATGAATATAATATAAAATATACAAGTGAATACATTCTAAAGTTACAAATACATTAACACTCCCTCTTAACTAGGAAGGTATTCCCTTGACACAATTCATCAGCACAAGTCTTCGTCACTAGATCATCATCAAAACTGCTGCTGCTATCTCGACCATCAATCTCCAATGGAAGTTCTACAGAGCCAGCCCTTTTTCATGTTGGATGTAGGCCTAGCCTCCATGTAGGTATTCATCATCGATGCGAGCAAGCCATCAAGTAGGTACATCTCAGGACTAATTACATGCTTCTGCAAAACCTGCAGGATCTCCCGGGACTGATTATATGCCTTTGTACAACCTGAAGGAGCATCCCAGGACTAATTATATGCCTCTGCAAAAACCTGTGTACCCTATAGTCACCTCATCATCTTCAGATCATCTCATCGTCACACGGAGCACAACCCAGATGCACATCACAATGTCTCCAGTATGGGAGGACTTTCCTACCACCATACGAGACCCAGTCTACCAACATGCGAGGAATTTCCTACCAGCATGTGAGACACAGCACTTACATCAATCGACATGGGAGGAATTTCCTACCACCATTCGAGAAAGGCTCCAGCACTTATGTCAATGGCCATGGGAGGACTTTCCTACTACCATGTCAGACTGGCCCCAACCCTTACATATGCACCATGGAGGACTTTCCTACCACCATGTGAGAATGGCTCAGCCCTTACATCTACACCATAGTAGGACTTTCCTACCATTATGTGAGAATGGCTCGGCCCTTACATATACCAACATAGGAGGACTTTCCTACCACTATGCGAGAATGGCCCTCGTGCATCTGCGTCTTCCGGACTCATCACTTCCCCTTGGAAGGAACCTCGATCTGAAGTACACCAAGATTCTCTCTGAAGTACTCGAACTTCACTCTAGCTAGCGGCTTGGTCAACACAATTGTTATCTACTCGTCTATCGCAACATACTGGAGCTATTATATTTTCATCATTTAATTCAATAGATCTGGGATCTTAACTGAAATAAAAACATGTACAACATATCAAGCATAAGAGACAAGAGACACAAAACATTTCACCGGGGAAAACCAAGAAGGTGAAAAACCCCGCAACTTCCTCGGAGATACAATAAGCATCAATACAAGGATCACAATGATCAAACCCAAAAGATAGATATCTTCAGCAGCATGCTCCTCCTCCACTTGTGCGCACTCCTCCTCTCTCTCACTAATGCGAAGTGAGTGAATAATAGAATGTGTAAAATGAGAGAGACACACTCTCTATTTATACACTAACTTTCACTTGACCTTTGCTCAACTAGGTCGGCCTCAACTTAACCACTTAACATAATGTTGACTGGGCCGACCCCTATTAGGTTGGTCTAATAACCCTTTGACCCACATGATTCATACAGGGCCGACCCCATCAAGGTGGTCTAATAACCCATCAAGTATAAGTTACGACACTTACAATATAACTTGCGACACATGCAAGTACAACTGACGACACTTCCAATCGGAGGAATAATACATCTTCGTTAGGGATACAATAAAGTAAAAAATGTAATACATACAATATACAAGTGAATATCTTCTGAAGTTACAAGTACATCAACACTCCCTCTTAACTAGGAAGGTATTCTCTTGACACAAGTTATCAATACATATAGGCACAAGTCTTCAATCTTAGAGCTGGATCATCATCGCTGGATCACGGAGCATCATCATCGTCACTGCCGTTGTACTCGACTTCTCGATCACTGGGCTATCTCTGAATTCTTCTCATCATAGGAAGTTCTACAGAGTCATCCCTTTTTCATGCTGGATGTAGGCCCACCTCTTGTAGGTCTTCATCAACACTGGCCATACTGTGGAATTCTTGGGACTTATTACGTGCATCACAAAACCTCAAAAGAGTATCCCAGGATCCTTTATGTGCCTAAGCACGATCGGCAAGATCTCCCAGGGAAATATTATATGTGACCCCACCAAAAAACCTTAAAAGAGTGTCCCAGGAATGTTTATGTGCATAGCACGACCAACAAGAACTCTAAAGAGAATCCTAGGAACATTTATGTGCCTAAGCACGAACTGCAATATCTCCAGGACTGATTACATGTGCTCACCACAAAACCTTGAAAGAGAATCCTAGGACTGATTACAAGCACACAACTCAACCTATCTGATCTCCCAGGGCAAGATTCCATGTGGTCATGGCAAAACCTTGAAAGAGCATCCCAGGACTGATTACGAGCACACATCTCAACCTATCGGATCTCCCATGGCACTATTATATTCCATAGTACAAAACCTCGAAAGAGCATCCCGAGACTGATTACGAGCGTACTGCTCAACCTATCGGATCTCCCAGGGCAATATTATATGTCCTCCCAAAGCAAAACCTCAAAAGAGCATTTGCCAGATCTCCCAGGGAACTATTACATGCCATAGGAAAAACCTCGCAAGAGTATCTGCAAATCTCCCAGGGAAAGATTATATGCTCATCTGCACAACCTGTCCACGGCCACAGAGTATCAACCTGATACTCACCATACATCATCCTGATGTACATGATCATCCTAATCATCGTCACAGCATCGTCCTGATGCATATCATCATCGCATGATCATCCTAATCAAAGTCACTGCATCGTCCTGATGCATAACATCTAGAGCATCGACCTGATACTCATCACACATGATCATCCTGATCATTGTCTTAATGCATATCATCCAGAGCATCATCCTGATACTCATTAGACAATATCATCCTGATCATCATCATAGCATCGTCCTTATGCACATCATCCAAAGTATCATCCTAATACTCATTACACATGATCATCCTGATTATCGTCATAGCATGGTCCTGATGCATATCATTTAGAGTATCATCCTGATACTCATCACACATGATCATCGTCATAGCATCGTCCTGATGCATGTCATCCAGAGTATCATCCTGATACTCATCACACGTGATCATCCTGATCATCGTCATAGCATCGTCCTGATGCATGTCATCATACATGATCCAACTGATCATACAAAGCATCCAACTGATGCATATACAAAGCAATAACTGGAGCATCGTCCTGATGCTCATCACATAGCGCTTACATCCACAGCCATGGGAAGGATCCTCCTATCACCATGCTTGGAATGGCTCCTAGAAATGTGTCTCATCAGTACTTCCTCGAAGTATCTTCAATCTGAAGAACACCAAGCCTCTCTCTGAAGTACTCAAACTTCACTCTGGCTAGTGGTTTGGTCAACACATCTGCAATCTACTCATCTGTTGCAACATACAGGAGATTCACTGCTCCTCTCTGCACCATATCCCTGATATAGTGATATTTGATCTCAATGTGCTTTGACCTGTCATGGAACACCGGGTTCTCTGACAACTTCACACAACTCTAGTTGTCACAATAGATACAGGTAGCATCCAATGGGAGATCAAATAACTTAGACAGTAGCTTCCTAATCCATGTTGCCTCACAACTGGCCGAACAAGCTGCGACATACTCTGATTCGGCTGTACTCAGTGCTATGCAGGACTGCTTCCTGCTAAACCAATAGATCACACCTGATCCCATACTGAAGCAGCATCCAAAAGTGCTCTTCCTATCTGCAACACTTCTTGCCCAATCTGAATCAGCATAACCCTCCAGGTTACAATTTTGATTCACATCATACTTGAGCCCATAATCAATTGTACCCTACAGGTACCTCAGAATATGCTTTACAGCAACCAGGTGAACACCTCTCGGATCCGTTAGGAACTGGCTCAATGTGTTCACCGCAAAGCAAATATCTGGTCTCGTGTTCGTCAGGTACATCAAGGACCCAATCATCTGACGATACACCATGACATCAACCGGATCAAATGAAGCATCACACAGAAGCTTCAGGTTCAATTCCATAGGTGTGGCCATGGCCTTGCAGTCCATCATCCCGAACCGCTTTAGGATCTCTACTGCATACTTCCCTTGTCCAAGGAAGATTCCATCTGCACTCTGCCACACCTCCATACCTAGAAAGTAGTGCATCATCCCCAATTCCTTCATCTCGAACTCAGCAGTAAGCTTCCTCTTCGTGTTAGAAATCAACCTATCCACATACAGTAGTAGTATCACTGGATTGCCTTCCTCAACCTTGTAGTAAAGGTTGGAATCCGCTTTACTCTTGGTAAAGCCCAAATTGGATAGAAAACTGTCTATCCTACCATACCAAGTTCTAGGAGCTTGCTTCAAGCCATACAAGGCTTTCTTCAACCTGCACGCATATGACTCCCTGTCATGTGTCTCAAGACGAGTGGCTGCTCCACATACACTTCCTCTTCGACTACACCATTAAAGAAAGTTGTCTTGACATCCATCTGGTGTATCTTCCACTTCATCACTGCAGCCAGAGCAAGTACTGTTCTGATGGAAGTGTATCTGGCTACAGGAGCAAAAGTCTCTTCATAGTCTATCCCCTCCCTTTCTGGGAGAAGCCACGAGCTACAAACCTTGCCTTGTATTTCTTTATGCTACCATCTGCAGCATGCTTGATCTTATAGATCCACTTGGAAGTCACAACAAACTTCCCTTCTGGTCTCGGGACCACATCCCAGACATCATTCTTCATGATCGACTGGTACTCCTCGATCATGGATTCCTTCCATTACTTCAGATTCTTTAATATCTTCAAAAGATAATTTTCTTGAACTTCGTTGTTGGAACAAATGTTGTAGTCCTTCTTTTGTAGGTGATTGTACATGATCTTTCCTACAAGTCAAATTCAATTGCATGATTAGAAACTTCTCATAGTTTTCAGAACAAAATTTTACACATAAGAATATATGTCATACAGTCATGCAATTATCTTAGCCAATGCTTCAATACAACATTCATCCATATCCCGTATTCATATGGTAACTTTCTAGATGCCTTCCATCTCTACCAAAACATTTGTTAAGAGTGTGCACAACTCCCAACATGTCAGCAAAGAGGTTTCATTCTAGATAAGTAGCAATGGAATGTTGTACAGTACCATAGGCCACTTACCCATTAATTGCATATTAATGCAGATTTTCTAATATGCATAATACACATCCTAAATCTAGGAACATAAGTATGTACATAACTGAACAACATCATTTAAGTAATCATATATATAATAAATGACATTTCAAATACTTATCTTTGTTTAGTTGTTGGGTGGACTCCATCTCAATCTTTGCTTCCTGGAGTGTGCTCCCTCTTGATCTTTGCTTCCTTGCAGGAGCTTTTGGAGTGTGCTCCCTCTTGATCTTTGCTTCCTGGATTACCTATGCTTGAACTTATATCCATCCTGGACCACTATGCATGCTTAAGTGTGCACTAGTGTCATCATTGTGTCATCCTCAAGATCTCATACATAATCATACATTCATTAGTATAATCTCAATACTATCAAAACATTATGATCCTAAATAAACTTAACATGTATGGTCATGATTATTTCACACATAGGTAATTTATCACAAGCATTAGTATTCAAGGTTTCAGGGAAGACTTATTTTACTCATGCATATCTTATTTGAACATAGGACTCTTTTCGTTAGTCATATCATCAATCAAAGTAAGAAACATAATATGCATAAACCCTTGATTACTTCTAAGTAGGATTCTAACTTGATATAGGAAAAACATACCTGGTTATCATGTTTGCTAGTTATGTCTAACATACCCAAACAATGTCTTCTTGTTCTCTTCAATGACTTTTGTTTAGTAACCTGTATAAGTCACAAGTTAACCATTGTAGAACCAAATTATACATACCTCGTAAGTAGATCTACTCTGTGATCCATGACTATGAATGAGTCTTTGTCTTCATGTCACCATGGTCATATGTTCTTGATCTAGTACTTGATTTTTCTTTCTTGATGTACCTTTCATGTTAGCACCCAACATCAACCTCATACAACACCATAGTGCATTAGTACAATCATAAGTGTCATAACCCTAATCAATGAATGTATTCTATCATTCACATGCATTCATACTTTTGCTAGGGTGATAAGACAAGTCTAACATTAATAAAGTTTGTACTAACCTAAATAATATGAAGACAAACATATCATAAACTTAATCATGACATATTTCAAAACATACCTGTATCTCCTCGAGTCATACCTGTCGAGATTTCTTGTAGTCTTCTTATGTAAGGCCTTAGCCTCATCTCCCTCTGAAACTGGAACTTCTTCACTTATGTAGGTGTCCAATTCATTCTCTTCTAGGATTAGCCCAATCCACTTTGATTTGCTGAAACTGGATCTAGAGTTGGATTAGGGTTTGTCAGAGAAACCCTAAAAATTCAAATTTTAAATTTCAAACTTCTGAATGGATGGAAAGATGTGTCTTGCTGAGTTGATCAAGCTGGTATACTTCACTTTTGAAAACTACAAAATTTGACCCCTCAAAATTGCCTTTGAAACTTCCAGATCTTCTAGACAGGATCCCGAACTAGGGTTTGATAAAGCTCGGTCTTCTGCCCATCCAAAAGGTTCAATCTTGTGTTCTAAACTTTGATTTTTCTGAGCAGCTTCCAGCCGTGGTCACAGATTTCAAAAATTCCAACTTTTGCAGAAGCCCTAATTTTCCACCTTACCGATCAAAATCCCGAACTAGGGTTTGATCAAGCCCGGCCTTCTTCCCAAACAAAAAATTTGATCTTGGTCTCTAAATTTAGATTTTGATGAGGATCATTCATCCATGGACTCCGATTATAAAAATTTTGACTTTCTCCGAAGCCCTAAATTCCCGTAGCAGTGATAAGCCAAGAATGAAGGTGCTCATAATCCAATTCTGTTTTGACAAAAATATGCACCTGATTGTTTCTAATGCATCTCTAAAATTTCAAATCCACGGGGTTTGAAACTTCAGCCTATGGTAGCCTAACCTGTCATCTTTCCAACCCCATAGGTCTGACCTCAATTGGATTCTCTGACAGAGAGTTATGCCAAGTGTTGCAACGTGACCTGTTTATGGAATAAAACAGGAAAGCGAACTTGTACGACATACCACGTGTCACTGGTTCAACTTCGGCCTCTGAAAAACTTACTTGAGAAACTACAATCTATGCTCTACTTGTCAGTTGTTATGATATTTCATTTGGAGATTCCTATCCCAAGTTATGACCTTTTTTCCTAGGTCACCTGTTTATGACTGAGATCTGGAAGAGGCAGAAACCCTAGATTGTAGAGGTCATAAATTAGAAAGTACAGCGAATTAGATGTGCTTCGGACACAAGGTACATGGGGATGTTATATAAGACCTGTAGAAGTTTCAGTACCTGAACCTTCGCCAAAATGGATTTATAGTGAAAGTGCCACAATGACTGGTTTTTGCTATATCAAGCCCTAGCTTCCAATTTGTCGCAAGTGCAACAAGTCTCATAAATGCCATACCATGACTTCCTTTAGGATAGCTCTGATACCATGTTATATTTTCATCATTTAATTCAATAGATCTAGGATCTTAACTGAAAGAACAACATGTGCAACATATCAAGCATAAGAGACAAGAGACAAGAGACACAAAACATTTCACCGTGGAAAACCAAGAAGGTGAAAAACCCCGCAACTTCCTCAGAGATACAATAAGCATCAATACAAGGATCACAATTATCAAACCCAAGAGATAGATATCTTCAGCAGCATGCTCCTCCTCCACTTGTGCGCACTCCTCCTCTCTCTCACTAATGCGAAGTGAGTGAATAATAGAATGTGTAAAATGAGCGAGACACACTCTCTATTTATACACTAACTTTCACTTGACCTTTACTCAACTTTGTCGGCCTCAACTTAACCACTTCACATAATGTTGACTGGGCCGAACCCTACTAGGGTGGTCTAATAACCCTTTGACCCACATGACTCATACAGGGCCAACCCCATCAAGGTGGTCTAATAACCCATCAAGTATAAGTTACGACACTTACAATATAACTTGTGACACATGCAAGTACAACTAACGACACTTCCAATTGGAAGAATAATACATCTCCGTTGGGGATACAATAAAGTACAAATACAATATACAAGTGAATATCTTCCGAAGTTACAAATACATCAACAGGAGCTTCACTGCTCCTCTCTGCACCATATCCCTAATATAGTGATACTTGATCTCGATGTGCTTCGACTTGTCATGGAACATTGGGTTCTGAGACAACTTCACACAACTCTGGTTGTTGCAATATATACAAGTAGCATCCAACTACATATCAAATAAATCATACAGTAGCTTCCTCAGCCATACTACCTCACAACTAGCTTAACAAGCTGCGACATACTCTGCTTCGGATGTACTCAGTGCCACGCAGGACTACTTCCTGCTAAATGAAGAGATCACACCAGATCCCATACTGAAGCAGCACCCCGAAGTGCTCTTCCTATCAATGGCACTGCCTGCCCAATCTGAATCAACATAACCCTCCAGGTTAATCTTTTGATTCTCCTCATACTTGATCCCATAATCCACCGTACCCCTCAGGTACTTTGCAGCAATCAAGTGAACATGTCTTGGATCCGTCGGGAACTGGCTCAATGTGTTCACAGTAAAGCAAATATCTGGTCTTGTATTCGTCAGGTACATCAAATATCCAATCATCTGACGATACATCGTGGCATCAATCGACTATGATGAAGCATCACTCAATAGCTTCAGGTTCGATGCCATAGGTGTGGCCATGGCCTTGCAGTCCATCATCTCGAACCTCTTCAGGATATCTACTGCATACTTCCCTTGTCCAAGGAAGATTCCATCCACAATATGTCACACCTCCATGCCTAGGAAATAGTGCATCATACCCAAGTCCTTCATCTCGAACTTGGCAGCAAGCTTCCTCTTTGTGTTAGCAATCAACCCATCCTCACCTGTCACAAACAAGTCATCTACATAAAGTAGAAGTATCATTGGGTTCCCTTCCTCAACCTTGTAGTAAAGGTTGGAATCCGCTTTACTCTTGGTTAAGCCCAAACTAGTCAGGAAGCTATCAATTCTGTCATACCACGTCCTGGGTTCCTGTTTCAATCCATACAGCCTTTCATCAATTTGCACACATGAGTCTCCCTGTCATGTGTCTCAAATCCGATTGGTTGCTCCACATACACTTCCTCCTCTACTGCACCATTCAAGAATGATGCCTTGACATCCATCTGGTGTACCTTCCATTTCATCACTGCATCCAGAGCAAGTACTGATCTGATGGAAGTGTATTTGGCTACAGGTGCAAATGTATCCTCATAGTCTATCCCTTCCTTCTGGGAGAAGCCACGTGCCACAAATCTCGCCTTGTGTTTCTCTATGCTGCCATCTGCAGCATGCTTGATTTTGTAGATCCATTTGGAAGTCACAACAGACTTCCTTACTGGTCTCAGGACCACATCCCAGACATCATTCTTCATGATCGACTAGTACTCCTCTATCATGGCATCCTTCCATTCTTTCTTCTCAGCTGCTTCCTCATAGTTGGAAAGTTCTTTGTCAATGATGTCACACATCAGGGCTACATAACTGGAGAATGGTCTCAATATCTTGCTTTCTCTATGCATTCCTTCTAGAGCACCATATCTCTCTGCATCTTGAATTGCTTCTTGTACCCATGGTGATTTCTTCTTGTGAGAATTCTTCTCACATGGTGGATCTACAAGTTCATCTGGGTCTTCCACTTCACGTTCTCCATAATCTTCTGGATTTACTTCATTCATTGTTGTATCTCGGATCTTGGGTGCTTATGGTTCTTCAATGTCTTCAACAGGTATCTTTCTGGATTTGTGATATGCTGAGTCTTCGTTGAATGTTACATCCCTGCTAATGTTGATCTTCTTGAATCATGGGAAATATATTTTGTAAGCCTTCGAGCTTTCACTATATCCCACGAATATGCCCTTCTTTCCTAAAGGATATAAATTCGTATTCTTCTCTTTTGGAATATGTATGTACATTGGGAAACCAAATATTCTGAGATGGTTGACTTCTAGTTTCTCGTCGTAGAAAGCTTCTTCTGGTGTCTTATTGTCAAGTACTCTATGTGGAGTACGATTTTGTACATACATGGTTGTCCTTGCAGCTTCTGCCCAAAGATGCATAGGAAGATCCTGGTCATGAATCATCTCCCTTGTTGCTTCCATAATTGTTCTATTCTTCCTTTCTACAACTCCATTATGCTTTGGATTATATGGAGTAGTCGACTCCCTATTAATCCCTAAATCTCTACATAATTTCTTGAAGTCTTTTGATGTGAACTCTTTGCCATTGTCAGACTGAAAAGTCTTGATTTTCTTCTCTGTGTGGTTCTTGATCAAGGCTTTGAATTCCTTGAGCTTGTTGAATACTTCATCTTTTTTCTTCAAGAAATATATCCATGTCTTCCTAGAAAAATTATCAATGAAACAAACATAATATACATACCCACTCAATGAGTTGGATGACATCAGACCGCATACATTGGAGTGGATGATTTCCAAGATTCCTTTTGCCTTGCTCTCGCTACTTGGAAATGTCGTCTTTATGTTCTTTCCCTTTGCACAACCTTTGCAAACGCCTTCATGCTTTGCTTGGATTTTTGGAAGACCTTCAATAGCGTTCCTTGCAAGAGGTAGTGCTCTATAGTGCACATGTGCAAGCCTTCTATGCCATAGTTCACTTGGTTCCATGGATTCATTGACCAAGGCTTGTTTAGGTTAGCCCTTCAATTTGTATAAGCCTCCCTCTTTCTCTCCAATCACTACTACATCATCTATGGTCTTTCCCTTTGGCCACATAAGAACTTGGCCATATACAAATGCAACCCTCATACCTTTTGCATCCAATGCAGATATGGAGAGAAGGTTCTTCTTAAGTCATGGAACTAACAAGACATCTTTCATCTTCATAGACTTTCCAAATTCTAGCTTATAAGAGGCTTCACCACTTCCTTTTATGGGATACTGGCAGCCATCCCCAAGTTTCACCTTGTGGGGTGACTCATGTTCAAATAGGTTCATAAAGGATTCCTTGAATTTTGTCATATGCTTGGAATCCCCACTATCTATAAGTTAATCATTGTTTCCATGTGTAATAGTTCCTGTGAGAGCAGAGATCAAAACATACTCCTCATCACTTGAAGAATCTTCACTTTCTTCTCTGGCTCTCTTCCTGGGAGGTTCATCATCTTCTGTAGTGTGAGCATTATGTCTTCTTTGGTTTTTCTTCTTCTTGTGAGAACCAATTTTATTCTAGGACAATCCCTGGAGTAGTGTCCCTTCTCATCACATGTATAGCATCGAATGGTAGATACATCTCTTTGGGATCTAAATTTATCCCTCTAATTCTGGTGGTGGTGTTTTTCCTTCTTACTGTGGTGGTGCACTCTCTTGTTATCATTCCTCCTGAAGTGTGTTGTGAGAGCTTGGTCTTCATTACCCATCTTCTCTTCTTGAGATACGAGTCAAGCTTCTTCTTGTGATAATTCCTCCCACAACCTACTGAAAGTGATGAGATTCTTCCTAGCAAAAATTCCTTGAATGAAGGAATCCCATGACCTAAGGAGACCATTCAAGGTGGTCATCACTATTTATCCATTCTCTATATTTTCTTCCACGTCTTCAAGTTGTTCCTTGATTTGAGAAACCCTTGTGAAGTAAGACTGGATGGTTTCTGCATTTTGTATCTTCACATTCCTCAATTGGTTCCGCAATGTCATCTTCCGATTTATCTTCTTTCCTTCAAATAGCTTGGTCAAGGAATCAAACATCTCCTTGGGTGTATTTCGAGATGACACATGTGGTATGAGATAGTCCTTGATAGAATATGCAATAATCCTCTTGGCCTTAACCAAGTTCTTCTTATGTAAGGCCTTAGCCTCATCTCCCACTGGAACTGGAACCTCTTCATTTATGTAGGTGTCCAATTCATTCTCTTCTAAGACAAGCCCAATCCTATACTTCCATGCTCGGAAGTTATCAGCCCCTCCAAGCTTATCCTCAAGCTTGGTGTGCTGAGACATATTTAATGAGAAACTCAAATGGAAATAGAAAAGCTTTAGGTTTTACTACTTGATTTGTTCAAGTTGGATCTGGAGCTGGCTAGGCTTTAACAGAGAAACCCTAAAAATTCAAACTTGGAATTTTAAACTTTTGTCTAGATAGAAAGATGTGCCTTGCTGAGGCGAGCAAGCTGGTACACTTGGATTTTGAAAATTCCAAAAATTAACCCATCAAAAGTGACTTGCGAATTTCGGATCTGTAGTTTCTAGTCCTTTCTAGTTTTCTGGTCCAAAAGTCAAATTAGGGTTTGACTTTCCCGGACTTTCACCCAACCAAAAAATTATATCTTGGTCTCTAAATTTTGATTTTGAGGAGGAGAATAATCATGTGCTGAGAGCACTCCAAAATTCCACTTATGTGAAAAGCCCTAATTTCCCACAGCGGTGACAGGCCAAAAAGTGAAAATGCTCAAAATTCAATTCTACTTCAATAGAAAGATGCGCCTTCCTTATGCAAGTTAGCCTAGCCTCCTTTTTCTGATGATCTGTGGAGAGAAACCCAAAAATTAAGAAGCCCTAGCTTCTGCAGCTGCACAGTGTCTTCTTCTCAGGTTAGCTCTAATATCATGTTATATTTTCATAATTTAATTCAATATGATCTAGGATCTTATCTGAGAGAATAACATGCACAACAAATCAAACACAAGAGACAAGAGACACAAAGAGTTTCATCAGGGAAACCATAAAGGATAAAACCCCGCAACTTCCTCAGAGATAGAATGAGCAACAATACAAAACCCCAAAAGATAGAAATGGTCTCCAGTAGCTTCTCTCTTCTTCACTTGTGCGAACTCCTCCTCTCTCTCACTAATGCACAAATGAGTGAGTGTGTAAATAGAGAGGAGCACCCTCTCTATTTATACTTTACCTCCACTTGACTTTTACCCTAACTAGGTCGACTTCTCCTAGGAGAGTCTAATAACCCCCTACCACTTAACTCAGGGCCGACTTCTCTAGGAGAGTCTAATAACCCTTTAAGTACAATGATAACATTCCTGATCGGAGGAATAAACCTCTTCGACGAAAGTACAATAGTAACATATGAATACAATATAAAATATACAAGTGAATACATTCCGAAGTTACAAATACATTAACACCTTCATGTGCCAATACAAGGTGATGGTATTAAAATATTTGATATCCCCATTATTGAGATACCTGTATCATGAACTCAATTACCCATGACGCGCTCAACCTCATGGTTGTGCATGCACTCCCTCTCCACTTTCACATCTTCCTAAGCTTGTGAAATGTCTTCTTGAATGTGCAATGGGATTTCTTTCCAATAGTAAAAGTTGCTCCCATAGCCTCCTTCCTTACCCCAACACCAGAGATTCTCCTACTGCTCCTATAACCTTGCCTTCCTCAACCATGACCAACCATTATGTTCCTAGAGAAATGGGAAAAACAAGAAAAAGGCCTCTGGAGTCTGGTGTGGTTGGGAGAGGAGATGCAGGTGAATATGCACCCCCAACAACTTCGAAAGGGAGTGGAAAGAACCAAACCGGAGGATAATATCCAACTAGAAGCGGGGTATAAGCCAACAAAAATTGAGCCAAAGAGGAAATGGCCAAGAATTTACCAAGACTACTAATCGATGACAAACTCACATTAATTTTGACCCATGTAATTTCCTTCTCCTTTTTCTGCTTGTGTTGCAACAGAACTGGAGCGTAGCTATACCCCAATTCTCCATTCATAGGCATCATTTGGAGCCTTGATAACCATGTAGCAGCCATTATGATATGATTTTGTAATGTACCCATCCCTATCCCTTAATTAAAACTCCTGATAACCTTCATGATCACAATTTTAAGTGTTGGCATGCCTACCCATTCTTCCTCTACCACCACTTGGCACCTCGCGTATTGTAGCTGATAGTTTATTTTTAGCATTGTTGTATCTGATATTTTATTCATCAACTAAATCCTTGCCCCTTCATGTCAATCATGAACTTAAAACTGGAGTAGTATTACTCTTTTAATTGAGATTAAACCATACCATGGTTTCTTTGTGGATTCGTTGTTAACACTTAAATTTTGCATACATGCGACATTTCGGCTAATCTTGCAAAGAAGCATCATCAACATACAAAATGCAACTCACTGAAGACATCATCATCAAATCCAAAAGACAAATTGAGCCCTAAAATACCAAAGTCAATTAGTATGGAAAACCGTGCAACTAAAAGCATTGTAAACCCACTCCAATTAGTACGACCTTCTGATTTAGTTACATGTGTGTATCCGTGCGGTATTTCCCTCGAAACCCGCATGACTGTCAAAACGGCGAGACCACTTACTTTTGCGGCACATTGAAGGCTCAAAACAGATCTCTTGGTTCCAAAATTCGAACACGGACTCTTCACATGTTTAGGAGCATTCCAGAGCCTCTCTCATGTACTTTGGAAACCAATTCAAAAGAAGGAGTTTTCACATATGGATCTAAATGTTTCTTGGCCTCCATTTGGACAATAAAAGGAAGCCATGGGCATGCACTCCATTGGAGAAAATCAAAGCAAAATTATGTTGTTGGAATTACACTGAGAGATCCACTTTCAATCTACTTCCTCCCTCATATTGGCATGCATAAGCTCCATTGCTTTATTCCCCTAAGAAGCAAGTGTTTCTCCATTGTTGCCTCCTTCCTCGAGGTGCAATATTTTCTCTTCACTCTTTTAGTTTAGTTTAGTTTTGTTGAAGTTGATTTAGCTTGTGAGTAGTTGATCTACCTAACCCACAACTAACATTGTTTCCGTGGCTGCAAGTTGCAAGGATAGCCAGAAAGATTGTTCACCCATGTGTTATTTTTCCCTCTACAGTATTTACAACAACTCCACTCTTATTTTTGTTCATTGCATGTTAGATATATTGTCTTTCGCTAGATAATTGATTTTGGGTGTTGTGCAGGTGCAGGAGCAGTTACTGTCCAACCTCTTAGCAACCAAAATTTGCCCCTGTAATAAACCAAATTAGTTATTACAAATGTATCTATTATTAGATTAGGATAATTAATTATTAATTATTAAATGACATGACATGTCTATTCCCGTTAGGCCATATTTAATATCGGTCATTCCTATTGTAAAATCATCAATTCAATTATAAAAATATATATATTATCAAATATGATAATTATGTAAGGATGAATCCTTACAAGTGGTATCAGATATTTAAGCTCTGGGAGCTCACACTCAGCTCCACTGGTTCCGTTCCTCTAACCCCATAACCCACTCTTCTTCCATCTTTCATCACTCCATCTACTATGTTTTTCCCTACTCCATCCATCGCTCACACCCTCAGTCACTTCACCCATTCAACCTAGCTCCACACGCAGTATCCCTCCTTGTTCTCCCCACACTGCTATCCCTTCTCATCTCTCCCTACGCCCATCCTCCTTTGTTGTGCACTCACGTCATGCCTCTACGCCCATCCTCCTTTGTTGTGCACTCACGTCATGCCTCTACGCCCACCTTCTCCTAATACCCATTTGTGCTCCCATCTCCCCTGCACTACCTCACACACAGCCCTGCGCCTTTGCTTCCTATTCACCTCCCATCTTTGTGCCCCCTCGATCTCCCACACCAATCGCCCACTCCCATCACACCTTGCTCCCATTAATCCTATCTCTCAATCCCCTACACCTGCACATCCCCCACAGTTCACCCAATGCTCTTCCCCCCATCCTCCCATCTCCCCCACATAGTCTACTCCCATTACTCCTCTACCCCCAAACTCATGCCCCTCCACCACTGCACCTGCTCCCTCCTCCTGCCTGCACCCCCACCCCACGTCCTTCACGAGCTCTCACGCATCCACTTCACGCCACACCTACAATGCCCACGCTCCACTGCTATTCACGTTGTTGCACTTACCTCACAATCCTTGCGCATCACTCCACCCTGCATACCGTTCTGCACACCAATCTCTCCTTCTACATAGACCCACAGCCTTACCACGCTCCCTTTCTGCAACGCCACTCTAACACACACCTGCACTATCCCTATCCCCTCACATCATCCCTCCCTTCTACGCTTCATCCCTTACTCCTACGACCTCCTCTCTACTCCCTGCCCTGCACCTACAACTTCTCCCACTTCAACGCTGCCCTACTTCTTCTCCAATACTCC
Organism: Larix kaempferi; assembly: GCA_027924585.1. Lineage (NCBI taxonomy): Eukaryota > Viridiplantae > Streptophyta > Pinopsida > Pinales > Pinaceae > Larix > Larix kaempferi. The sequence goes on from BSBM01001023.1 coordinate 19,036,774, forward strand.
TCCAAATCATTTTCTATCCTCCCCTATCCCAACGATTCTCACATGCCCTCCTCCAAGATCTATCCACGATATCCCCAAAACCTTACTCATCATCTACACTAGATCACCTCAAGCACTCCCTCCATTCCTGCTATTCACCAAAAACCCTAAATATCATCCGTTGAAAAATAAAAATAATATAGTATTATAATAATAATAATAATACTAATTATTATTATTAGTATAATATTTATTTATTTATTTTTCTACACCATTGAAAGTATATAAAAGTAAAGACTATTATTTTTATAATAACACTCATTATTATTATTAATTTTTATTACTATTCTAAAAATATTATTATTGTTGATAATAATTATTATTATTATTTAAAAATTGTAAACATTACAATTATTAAAAAAAAGGGGGAAAAAATTCAAATTTTTCAAGATTTTTACAAGCTGCAATCATTATGTATCCCTCTTTTAATAAGATCATTATTAGCCCATTCCACAAACCTAAAAGAGATGAAAGAATTGAAGTCAAAGATATAAAAAGGATCTAGGCTAAAGAAATAAAAGGAAACCCTCTTTATGTCTCTTTATGATTGCAGATTTTTACAAGCTGCAATCATTATGTCTCCCTCTTTTAATAAGATCATTATTAGCCCATTCCACAAACCTAAAAGAGATGAAAGAATTGAAGTCGAAGATATAAAAAGGATCGAGGCTAACGAAATAAAAGGAAACCAACATGAAGAAATAAAAAGCGGATATGAAGACATTATCAAATTAGTTAAGGAATTGATAACACAATGTCAAGAAGAAGCTACAATGAATCCCAAATTCCCATGTCAAGAAGAGCTGGAAACTGCATCTGCACCCACGACAAAGGAAGCAACTGAAATCACAATGGAAGGAGCAAATGCATCTCCTGGGTTCTCAAGTCAAGAAGTGTTGGTATATACACCCATGTCCAAAGAAGGGACTCCTATCATAAAGGAACAAGCTATGTTGACTTCGAGTTCTCAGGTCAAGCAGAGCTGGGGTCTGCATCGGCAGTCACGACAGAAGAAGGAACTACGACCAGAAAGGAAGAAGTTATTATGACTTCTGATTTCTCAGGTCAAGAAGTGTTGGGATCTACACCCACGAGAGAAGAAGTAACTTTGACTCTCGATTTACCAAGTCAAGAGGAACAAGGGACTATTGCGACTCCTACATATTCAAGTAGGGATGAATATAAAATCACTCCTACCCCCAAGAAGGAAAGGAAGCCTGGTCAACCGACTGCTTAACCCCCCCCCCGAAAATATCCATACCACCAGACACCAAGTGGGATACGAAAAGACATCCCAACTACAAACCTCAAAATGTGATACTTTGTAAAAAGTATGCACGCCTACCGGAAGTTCGTTGTGGCTTCTTACAAGGTAGGGAAGTAAGGCACATTAACATGCCAGCTGAAAAATCTATAAAATTGTCTAGTAAAACTCCATAACAAGGACTTATTAAGGAAGTCGATGATAAGGACAATGAAACAGAAGAGGTAGAAGACAAGGATATGGAAGATCAAGATTATATTGACAATCACAATGTCAATATCAAAGAAAATGACGATGTCGTAGATTGTAATAATAAAACAGAAAATACAGTTAAAAATGAAGGCATTATTAACAACAATTATGAAAGAAATAAAGTGGTAGAAGAATGCAATGATAAAAATGTCGAAGATAACCTTAATCATGGTAACGGAGAAGAACGGAACCCATAAGATGTTGTGACAAATGAAAAGATGAGCATTCTACCAGTGGTCGCAACTCAAGTTATTCTAGAATCTCAATATCAAAAGGCTCACTGGGTACAACTAAAGATAAGCTTACCAGACAAAGAAGTAAGTACATTATTGGTAATTAACACTACAAATAAGAAAACCATATCAAAGCATGCAGAAATATCAAAGATCCACATAACGTTAGAAGAGCAAAGGAACACCGTCAAATTAGCAGATCCGAAATATACTCCACTTAGTTGTTATGCGTTCATCTACAAAATCATAAGCATGATAAGATTTGAATGGAAATGTGACCAATTATTCCAAGAATTTCTAAACCATGGCACAGTTATTCGTGGAAAGAATTCCAGCTGCAGCACGCTCGTAGAAGATTCGTGGTCGAATCTTTTTAGAGGGGGATGACTTGTAATAAACCTAATTGGTTATCACAAATGTATTTATTATTAGATTAGGATGATTAATTATTAATTATTAAATGGCATGACATGTCTATTCCCGTTAGGCCATATTTAATATCGGCCATTCCTATTGTAAAATCATCAATTCAATTATAAAAATATATATATTATCAAATATGATAATTATGTAAGGATGAATCCTTACAGCCCCATGGTCGAAATGATTTTTTTTCTCAGTAGCACGGATCCCAGCATCCCATACACCCTATATCACGCAAAACTCTCCTCGACAAATGCATGTGTCACGTATTTGAATTGTTTTGTAAATCACGCGGTAAATTTGTGCAATTTCTACTTTACTGGATATTCGCACGACTATGTCGTTTATTTTCTTTTTACCTCTGTTTTCACAATCATTTGCAGTTTCAATGGCTACCTAATGAACTAGGAAATTACTAACTCACAATAGTTGTATTTTTGTAGTAATTAGATAACTTAGCTTAAGATAGGTAATAAAGAAGTGACTTTTTGGAATATTTTTAGGCTAAAAGGCTTCGAGCCTTTCAACGGGCCTCTCAGTAATCAATAGTGATTGAATGAGTATGCTTGCCACTTCATTGAAATTGTTAGTCTAGGCAATTAGATTTGACTACATTTAGTTATAAATCTTTTGCTTCTTGCTTATTTCTTTGTTTTATGCAAGATAATTTAATCCACTTTCTCACACAAGCGAATGACCTAAGGATTCCTTTACTCGAAGTATGCTCTTTACCTTGCACTCTTAGTGATCTTGGAAAATCATAAAAGGGTGATAGGTTTTAAATACCTCATTTGCACACATTTGCTTCAATATGCATCTTGAATAATTGTTATTTGCTTAAAGTTGAATTAAAGTGGATGCCCATGTATCTTTACTTTATGCTCTTTTAGTTAGTTGCAAATTTCAAGTTCATTTTGATATCCAAACACATGTGTGGTTTCCACTTAAGCAAAAACTGGGAGACCTAAAGACTCTTTCATATCCAGTACGCTCTCCATATTGCACTCTTAGTGACCTGGATGGATAAGAATGCTATGGAATTTTGAAATACCTCTCTCACACTCCTTAATCAAATTTGGACCATTTAAAATCAACATTGCACTTGTAATTCTGAAACCAACTAAAATCCTCCACGGGAGGTCATAAAATAACATTTTAAATAGTTTAGGATGGATTGGGCTAGGCATCCAAATAATGCCCACCAATCGTCTACATTCTTGAAACATAGTGTTGTTGAATTTTAGGGTACTTTAAATCCTACCATCAACAAGTGTTAAAAGAGAACCCGGATAAGAAGTGTGTGGTGCCCTAGGATGTGAAAGTTGAGGTATAGATGTTTATGCTCCTCACAAAGAGTCACTCAACTTTTTGTGGAGATGACACTTTACCACCCAAGCTGAACCACTTATCCACACTTGACATGGGTATCTTAGTGGCCAAAACCTAGGATATCACCAAGGAGCAGTTGTGGGTGCAATTGACTCTTGAGTCGGATCTTGTTAGTTATTGGAAATGTTTCCAACCCTTCCGGAACAGAGCCCCAACATCAATACTTAATAACTGACTCTATCATACCTTCACTAGCCAACGTCAAGGGATTTCATCACCATCAGCGAGTGAGCTATTGAAAGGCCTAGTGACTCTTGAGAGGAAAGGACGTTTATGTCTTTTAGGGAATTCACATTTATTTTCTTTTTATTTACAATATCACCTAACTTGTAATTAAAAAGAACCAACTTGTGGACTTCTTGCACAAGGACTCAAGCACCTATCACTCACTTTGCACCATATCACATCTATTGTGGTCGGCATATTTTTGTATTTGTTCATTTGTGTTTATACCTCTTTATCATCTCTTTGACTTGATCACATAGACCATCACCATAGCATAACAAAGAAATCTGAGGCAGTCTCTCAAACTGCAAGGACTTTCTCCTCTCTAGAGAGGTGTTTTCCCACTCTGTCCCTGTGGTGCACATCAGAGATATTCTAGCCAGGGGAATTCATACGCATTGTTGATAGTGTTAGCTCGATGAGGACACACCTTGCTTAACTTTCCCATTTCTACACCTCTTGGAGATCATACAAATCCCTTTACCTCTCCACCTCATGGAAGAGGCAGTACTTCATCTTCACCTTGTGGAGGAAATGCTCCCTCGTCTTCTCCATATTCAGGATAAAAGACACTGCCATTCATGACAAGCTCATCTCCAAGAGGGGCCAATACACATACCACTATGGTGGGACCAACCCCTAATACAAACCTTCCTTTCATGGCAAGCTTAAATCTCCATGAATTGGCTAAACTGATGAATGACCCCATTCGTCATGATCCAACCTGGACTACATGCCTCATAATATTCCCTCATATATTCCTAAATTTGAAGGGAAATAGGGATATGACCCAACAAACCATGTAATGTCATTCCACCTTTGGTGCTCATCTAATTGTTGAAATATTGTAACTTTGAAGAATATTATATTGTATTTTATTATTATTTATTCAGAGATGTTTTATTCCTCTGTCAAGATGTTATTATTGTATTTGGTCATCATAGAGTCATGAGGTTAAAACCTCCTTTGTAAGTCGGGTCAATAGAACCCTCCAGAAATTAATATTATATTGTTTTGAGTCTTCCTAGGTAATTCAGCCCAGTTAAGTTTGTTGGGGCTGACCTAGTTAGTGAAAAAGTCAAGTGGAAGATAAAGTATAAATAGGAGTGATTTGCTCCTCATTTGGACACACACACTCACTTGTGTAATTCGCATAGGAGAGAGAGAGAGAGAGAGAGAGAGAGAGAGAGAGAGAGAGAGAGAGAGATCTGCAAGGAGAAGGAGCACTTGTTTGGGGTTTTGTCGTTGTACTTTTGATCATCTATATTGAGGAAGTTTTTGCTGGGTTTTCTTCCCCTAAAGGGTTTCCTGGGATAAATCTATGTCTATCTTGTGATTGTGTTTCTTTCAGTGATCCTATATATGCTATTGTTGTGAAATTGAATTGAATATTGATTTTATCTATATTAGCATATTGAATCTTAACATGGTTTCAGAGCTAGCCTGAATAAGACATCTTTCACAAGGTAAAACTCTCTCTCTTCTCCCTCCGGCAAGAAATTAGGGTTTCTGTCAAAGTTGGAATTTTGGAAATCTAATTGCATAGAAAGTTGTGCCTCCCTAGGGCGCATCTATTGAGCCCTAGATTGAAATTTTTGAGTGGATAGATCTCCAGGAAAGTCAAACCCTAGTTTGACTTTGGACCAGAAAACTATAGAAAACCAGAAATCTGTAGAAACTACAAATCAGAATTTCACAATTCAATTTTGGGAGGTGAAAATTTGGAATCTCCAGAAACCAAGTGTACCAGTAAATTCACCTCAGTCAAGCGCATCTCCTGGTAAGGTCAATTTTTCATTTTGAGAAATTTCATTTTTTGGTGACCTCCTAGATAAGATGGGCCCAAGCACTGAGCTTGAGGATAAGCTAGAAGGCATAGAGAATTTTCGAGCATAGAAATATAGGATTGGCCTCATTATTGAAGAGAATGATCTTTCCAAACAGATCAAGGAAGAAGTTGCAAAACCTGAAGAGGATGAAGCTAAGGAGAAGCACAAGAAGGACCTGATTAGGACAAGATGAAACCATCCAAGAAGAAACTACTCCAACTTTCAATGTTTCAATTGTGACAAGCTAGGACACATTGCCAGAAATTGTCCATTGAAGAAAGAAGAATATAAGAAGAGGAACAACAACAAAAGACATCATGCACACCTAGTTGAAGATGAAGATGAAGAAGAAAAGGATGAAGGACCTCGAAGAAAACAAGCAAAAGAAGAAGATCCAGAAGAGTATGTATTATTCTCTGCACTCTCTGGGTCTGTGACACCTAGAGAAGATACATGGCTTATTGATAGTGGTGCTTCAAAGCACATGACAGGACAAAAGAAAACTCTGTCAAAACTTGATGAGAAGAACTCTCCTCAGAAGGTATCATTAGGAGATGACTATCAATATCCTACCAAAGGAATTGGTGAAGCAAGCTACAAGCTTGATTCTGGAACCCCCATGAAGATGAAGGAAGTCTTATATGTATCAGGTTTGAAGAAGAACCTACTTTCTATCTCAGCATTAGATAAGAAAGTATATAGGGTTGCATTCATAGATGGACAAGTACTTATGTGGCCCAAAGGAAAATCAATTGCAGATGCAGTTGTCATTGGTGAAGAAGAAGGAGGCTTATATGAACTCAAGGGACACTCAGAAACAACCCTTGTTCAAGAGACCACTAGCCCAAGTGAATTATGTCATAGGAGGATTTCACATCAACTACAAAGAACTACCCCGTGTCAGCAAAGTAGTGTCGGGATTATGAGATTTGAAGATCAATCATGAAGGCATTTGCAAAGGATGTGCAAAAGGAAAGAATATCAAGAATCCATTTTCGAAGAGTGAGACAAAGACTAAAGGTACGTTGGAATTAATCCATTCAGATGTATGTGGTCCAATTCCCTCCACATCTTTGAGTGGTTATGAATATTATGTTACATTTATTGATGACTATTCAAGAAAGACATGGATATATTTCTTGAAAGCAAAGGATGAAGTATTTGAAAAATTCAAGGAATTCAAAGCCTTGATAGAGAATCATTCAGAAAGAAGAATCAAGACACTCAGAACAAACAATGGTGGAGAATATACTTCAAAATATTTTCAAGCCTTTTGTAAAGAAGCTGGAATCAAGAGGGAACTAACGACTCCCTACAATCCTCAACAAAATGGTGTTGTGGAAAGAAAGAATAGGACCATTATGGAAGAAGTGAAGACAATGATACATGAGCAAGATCTTCCAATGCATCTATGGGATGAAGCAGCAAGGACCACAGTTTATGTACATAATAGATTATCCCATAGTGTCCTTGGATTCAAGATTCTAGAAGAAATGTTCACAGGAAAGAAGCCTGAAGTGAGCCACCTCAAGATATTTGGTTGCCGAGTATATGTTCACATACCAAAAGAAAAGAGAACCAAGTTGGACCCTTCCTGAAAGAAGGGAATATTTGTTCGATACTGTGAATTCTCCAAAGCCTTCAGAATATACATTCCAGGATTCCATCACGTGGAGATTAGTAGAGATGTAACATTTGACAAAGAATCATTTCTCAAGAGATCCAGAAAGTGCCAGCATGAAGAAGCATATGAAGAAGATGTACCTCCCAGAAATGTAGAAGTTGCACCCTCCCCCAAAGATGAAACACCAGAAGACCATGATATGCTAGAACCTCCCACTATGAACGTGTCACAAAAGAGAAAGCCTACATGGGAAAGAGAAATTATACAAGAATCAAAGAAGTATGGAGCTCCAGAAGGCCCCACAAGAATAAGCAAGAAGCCAAAGCCATTTTCCAGTTATGTGGCTTTGATGTGTGATCTTGTAGATCAAGAACCTACCAGCTATGAAGAAGCTATACAGAAGAAAGAATGGGTAGAAGCAATGGTGGAAGAATACTAATCAGTAATGAAGAATGATGTTTGGGATATAGTTCCCAAAACCAGAAGACAAAAGTGTGGTATCTTCCAAGTGGATCTACAAGATAAAACATGCAGTTGATGGAAGTATTGAGAAATATAAGGCAAGGTTTGTGGCTAGAGGATTCTCTCAGAAAGAGGGAATTGATTATGAAGAGACATTTGCGCCAGTATCAAGGTACACTTCCATTAGAACCATCATCGCACTTGCATCCACGATGAACTGGAGCTTACACCAGAAGGATGTGAAGATAGCTTTCCTGACTGGTGTGATTGAGGAAGAAGTGTACATCGAATAGCCACAGGGATTTGAAGTTGAAGATAGACATACTCACGTATGCAAGTTGAAGAAGGCTCTGTATGGATTGAAGCAAGCTCCTAGAGCTTGTTACAGAAGGATAGATAGCTTTTTGACGAGCTTTGGCTTTACCAAAAGTAAAGCTGACCCTAACCTTTACTTTAAGGTTATGGATGATGAACCTGACACAGTATTTTTGTATGTAGATGATTTGTTTTTGACAGGAAATAAGAAATAGATCGTAGAGTGCAAGAAGAAGCTCGCTGAAGAATTTGAGATGAAAGAACTTGGATTGATTGTTGATGTATTTGTAACTTCGGAAGATATTCACTTGTATATTGTATGTATTACATTTGTACTTTATTGTATCCCCAACGGAGATGTATTATTCCTCTGATTGGAAGTGTCGTCATGTGTACTTGCAAGTGTCGCAAGTTATATTGTAAGTGTTGTAACTTATACTTGATGGGTTATTAGACCACCTTGTTGGGGTCGGCCCTGTATGAGTCATGTGGGTCAAAGGGTTATTAGACCACCCTATTGGGGGTCGACACATTCAGCATTATGTTATGTGGTTAAGTTAGGGTCGACCTAGTTGAGTAAAGGTCAAGTGATGTAGTGTATAAATAGAGAGTGTGTCTCTCTCATTTTACACATTCTATTGTTCACTCACTTCGCATTAGTGAGAGAAGAGGAGGATGCACACAAGTGGAGGAGGAGCATACTGCTGTAGATATATATCTATTAGGTTTGATCATGGTGATCATTGTATTGATGCTTATTCTATCTCTGAGGAAGTTGCGAGGTTTTTCACCTTCTTGGTTTTCCCCGGTGAAATGTTTTGTGTCTCTTGTCTCTTATGATTGATATGTTGTACATGTTGTTCTTTCAATTAAGATCCTAGATCAGAATGTACTAAATTCTGAAAAACTAACATGGTATCAGAGCTAGCCTGAAAGAAGGCATGGTATGGCATCTATGACACTTGCGAAGCTAGGGCTTGATATAGAAAAAACCAGTCATCGTAGAACTTTCGCTATAAATCCATTTTGGTGAAGTTTCTGAATCTGAAAGTTTTACAAGTCAAAGATAAGATCCCAATGTACCTTTTGTCTAAAGCACAACATCTAATTCATTGTACTGTTTGTTTTATGGTCCGTATAATCTAGGGTTTCTGCCTCTTCCATAACTCAGTCATAAACAGGTGACCTAGGAAAAAAGGTCACAACTTGGGCTAGGAAGCTCCAAATGAAATTTCGTAAAATGTGGCAGGTAGGGGACGGACTCTACTTTCACAGGTCTAATTTTTCAGAGGCCGAAATTGAACTAGTGACACGTGGCACTCCGTACAATTTTGCTCTCCTGTTTTATCCCATAAACAGGTCACGTTGTGACACTTGGCATAACTCTCTCTCAGAGAATCCATTTGAGGTTAGACCTATGGGGTTGGAAAGATAACAGGTCAGGCTACCATAGGCCGAATTTTGAGACCCTGTAGATCTGAAATTTCAGAGTTACGCTAGAAACAATCAGGTGCATATTTCTGTCAAAACAAAATTGGATTTTGAGCACCTTCATTCATGGCTCCAGGAATTTAGGGTTTCGGAGAATGTTGAAATTTTTGTATCAGAGACCACGGCTAGAATCTCCTCGTCAAAATAGAAATTTAGAGACCAAGATCAAATTTTTTGGTTGGGCAGAAGGTCGGGCTTGATCAAACCCTAGTTCGGGACTTTGATCGGAAAAGTGGAAAATTAGGGCTTCTACAAAAGTTGGAATTTTTGAATTCTATGACCATGGCTGGAAGCTCCTCAATAAAATCGAATTTTAGAGCTTTGGATCAAACCTTTTGGTTGGGTGAAGCTCCGGGAAAATCAAACCCTAATTCAGGGTCCTCCCTGGTGAATCCGAAAATCTAAAAGGCAATTTTGAGGGGTGAAACTTTGCAGTTTTCAAATTCTGAGTATACCAACTTGATCAGCTCATCAAGGGGCATCTTTCTATTCTTTCAGAAGTTTAAAATTCAAAGTTTGAATTTTTAGGGTTTCTCTGACAAACCCTAATCCAGCTCCATATCCAGTTTCAGTAAATCAAAGTGGATTGGGTTAATCCTGGAAGAGAATGAATTGGACACCTGCATAAGTGAAGAAGTTCCAGTTCCAGAGAGAGATGAGGCTAAGGCCTTGCATAAGAATTCTACAAGCAATCTCGACAGGTATGACTTGAGGAGATACAGGTACATCAAGAAAGACAAATCAAGTTCTAGATAAAGAACATATGACCATGGTGACATGAAGACAAAGACTCATGAAGCTCTACTTACAAGGTATGTATAATTTGGTTCCACAATGGTTAACTTATGAGATATGCAGGTCACTAGCACAAGTCATTTAAGAGAACAAGAAGACATCATGTGGGTATGTTAGACATAACCAGCTAACATATTAATCCAAGTATGTTTTTCCTATATCAAGTTAGAATCCTACCTTGTGATAGGATCTCTTATATAAGTATACTTGGTATGATTGATAATGATTATTCATGAAGTTATAGGTTTGAGTAATCATGGGTTTAGGCATATTATGCTTCTTACTTTGATTGATGATATGACTAACCAGAAAAGTCCTATGGTCAAATAGGAATATGCATGAGTAAAAGAATTGTGATAAATTATCTGTGCATGAAATGACCTTGACCATACATGTTTAAGATTACTTAGAATCATAATGTTTTTGATAGTATTAAGATTATACTAATGAATGTATGTATGAGACCTCGAGGATAACACAATGATGATACTAGTAAGTATGCATAGTGATCGAGGATGGATATAAGTTCAAAGATAGGTAATCCAGGAAGCAAAGAGGGAACACACTCCAGTAGTTCCTGCAAGGAAGCAAATATTGAGAGGGAGTCCACCCTACAACCAAACAAAGATAAGTTTTTGAATTGTCATTTCTTGCATACTTGTTTGTTTAAATAATATTGTTCAATGATGTTCCTAGACTTAGGGTGTGTATTATGCATATTAGAATAATTGCATTAATGAACAGTATACTACTAATATGCATGTGATGAGTAAGTGTCCTATGGCACTGTACAACATTCCATTGCTACTTATCTAGAATGAAACCTCTTTGCTGACATGTTGGGAGTTGTGCACACTCTTAACAATGTTCTGGTAGAGATTGGAAGGCATCTAGAAAGTTACAAGATATGGATAAATGTTGTATTGAAGCATTGGCTAAAATAATTGCATAACTGTATGATATATTTCTTTATGTGTAAGAATTTGTTCTGAAAACTATGAGATGTTTCTAATCATGCAATTTAACTTGCTTTGTGGGAAAGATCGTATACCATCACCTACAAAAGAAGGACTACAACATTTGTTCCAGTAACAAAGCTATCTGTTGAAGATATTGAATTTCCCAGGATCCGGGATGAAGTAATGGAAGAATACCATGATCCGTCGATCATGAAGAAATATTTTTGGGATGTGGTCCCAAGACCAGATGGGAAGTCTGTTGTGACTTCCAAAGATCAAGCATGCTGCAGATGGCAGCATAGAGAAATACAAAGCGATATTTGTAGCTCGTGGCTTCTCCCAGAAAAAGGGAATAGACTATGAAGAGACTTTTGCTCTTGTAGCCAGATGCACTTCCATCAGATCAGTACTTGCTCTGGCTGCAGTGATGAAATGGAATATACACCAGATAGATGTCAAGACAACTTTCTTGAATGGTGTAGTCGAGGAGGAAGTGTATGTGGAGCAGCCACTTGGTTTTGAGACACATGACAGAGAGTCATATGTGTGCAGGTTGAATAAAGCCTTGTATGGCTTGAAGCAAGCTCCTAGGACTTGGTATGGTGTAGGATAGATAGATTTCTATCCAGTTTGGGCTTTACCAAGTGTAAAGCAGATTCCAACCTTTACTACAAGGTTGAGGAAGGCAATCCAATGATACTACTCTTGTATGTGGATGACTTGTTTGTTACAGGTTATGATAGATTGATTGTCGACATGGAGAGGAAGCTTGCTGCCGAGTTCGAGATGAAGGACTTGGGGATGATGCACTACTTTCTAGGCATGGAGGTGTGGCAGAGTGCAGATGGAATCTTCCTTGGATAAGGGAAGTATGCGGTAGAGATCTTGAAGAGGTTCGGGATGATGGACTGCAAGGCCATGGCCACACTTATGGCATCGAACCTGAAGCTTTTGTGTGATGCTTCATCTGATCTGGTTGATGTTACTATGTATTGTCAGATGATTGGGTCCTTGATGTACCTAACGAACACGAGACCAGATATTTGCTTTGCAGTGAACACATTGAGCCAGTTCCTGACGGATCCCAGAGGTGTTCACCTGGTTGATGTAAAGCATATTCTGAGGTACTTGAAGGGTACGGTTGATTATGGGCTCAAGTATGATGCGAATCAAAAGTTTAACCTGGAGGGTTATGTTGATTCGGATTGGACAGGCAATGCCATTGATCGGAAGAGCACTTCGGGGTGCTCCTTCAGTATGGGATCCGGTATGATCTCTTGGTTTAGCAGGAAGCAGTCTTGTGTGGCACTGAGTATAGCCGAAGCAGAGTATGTCATAGCTTGTTCGGCTAGTTGTGAGGCAGTATGGCTAAGAAAGCTACTATCGGAGTTATTTGATCTCCCGTTGGATGCTACTGGTATCTTTTGTGACAACCAGAGTTGTGTGAAGCTGTATGAGAACCCCGTGTTCCATGACAGGTTGAAGCACATCAAGATCAAATATCACTATATCAAGGATATGGTGCAGAGAGGAGCAGTGAATCTCCTGTATGTTGCGATGGATGAGCAAATAGCCGATGTGTTGACCAAGCCGCTAGCTAGAGTGAAGTTTGAGTACTTCAGAGAGAGGCTTGGTGTACTTCAGATCAAGATTCCTTCCAAGGGGAAGTGATGAGTCCAGAGACACGGATGCACATGAGCCATTCTCACGTGGTGGTACGTGTGTCCTCCCATGGTGTAGATATAAGGGTTGGGGCCATTCCGACATGGTTGAAGTGTGTCTTCCCATGGTCGTTGATGTAAGAGCTGTGTCATTCGAGCATGGTTGAAGTGTGTCTTCCCATGGCTGCGATATAAGTATTGTGCCATTCGAGCATGGTTGAAGTGTGTCTTCCCATGGCTGCGATATAAGTGTTGTTCCATTCGAGCATGGTTGAATTGTGTCTTCCCATGGCTGCGATATAAGTGTTGTTCCATTCGAGCATGGTTGAAGTGTGTCTTCCCATGGCTGCGATATAAGTGTTGTGCTATTCGAGCATGGTTGAAGTGTGTCTTCCCATGGGCGATATAAGTGTTGTGCCATTCGAGCATGGTTGAAGTGTGTCTTCCCATGCCTGCGATATAAGTGTTGTGCCATTCTCGCATGGTTGAAGTGTCTTCCCATGGTGTAGATATAAGTGTTGAGCCTTTCACGAATGTTTGAAGTGTGTCTTCCCATGCCAGTGAGTGTAAGTGTTGTGTGATGTGCATCTGGGTTGTGCTCCGTGGACGATGAGGTGACAATATGGTACACAGGTTTTGCAGATGCATATAATCAGTCCTGAGAAGCTCTTGCGGGTTTTGTAGAGGCAGTGTAATCAGTCCTGGGAGATCTTGTAGGTTTTGCAGAGGTAGTGTAATCAGTCCTGAGGTGTACCTACTTGATGGATTGCTCGTTGAGATGACATGATCAATATGATCATGAGTATCAGAATGATACTCCGTGGCCATGGACAGGTTGTGCAGTTGCATGTAAAAGATCCTGGGAGATCCGATAGGTTGAGCGGTGTGCTCGTAATCAGTCCTAGGATGCTCTTTCGAGGTTTTTCCATGACCACATGTAATATTGCCCTGGGAGATCCGATAGGTTGAGCTGTGTGCTCGTAATCAATCCTGGGATGCTCTTTCGAGGTTTTGTGGAGGTCACATATAATATTTCCCTGGGAGATCCAATTGGTTGAGCAGTGAGCTCGTAAAATTCCTGGGATGCTCTTTCGAGGTTTTGTTGATGCACGTAATAAGTCTTGAGGATTCCACAGTATGGCCAGTGATGATGAAGACCTACAGGTGGTGGGCCTACATCCAGAATGAAAAATGGTTAGCTCTGTAAAACTTCCTATGACGAGAAGAATTATGACATAGCACCAGTGATCGAGATGAGGAGTACAGCAGCAGTGATGATGATGTTCCGTGATCCAGTGATGATGATCCAGCTCCAGTATTGAAGACTTGTGCCTATATGTATTGATGGCTTGTGTCAAGAGAATACCTTCCTAGTTAAGAGGGAGTGTTGATGTATTTGTAACTTCGAAGATATTCACTTGTATATTGTATGTATTACATTTGTACTTTATTGTATCCCTAATGGAGATGTATTATTCCTCCGATTGAAAGGGTCGTCATGTGTACTTGCAAGTGTCGCAAGTTATATTGTAAGTGTCGTAACTTATACTTGATGGGTTATTAGACCACCTTGTTGGGGTCGGCCCTGTATGAGTCATGTGGGTCAAAGGGTTATTAGACCACCCTATTGGGGTTCGGCCCAATCAACATTATGTTATGTGGTTAAGTTAGGGCCGACCTAGTTGAGTAAAGGTCAAGTGATGTAGTGTATAAATAGACAGTGTCTCTCTCATTTTACACACTTTATTGTTCACTCACTTCGCATTAGTGAGAGAAGAGGAGGATGCGCACAAGTGGAGGAGGAGCATGCTGCTGTAGATATATATCTCTTGGATTTGATCATGGTGATCATTGTATTGATGCTTATTCTATCTCTAAGGAAGTTGCGGGGTTTTTCACCTTCTTGGTTTTCCCCAGTGAAATGTTTTGTGTCTCTTGTCTCTTGTCTCTTATGCTTGATATGCTGTACATGTTGTTCTTTCAGTTAAGATCCTAGATCAGAATGTATTAAATTCTGAAAAACTAACATTGATGCACTATTTTCTAGGTCTGGAAGTATGGCAGAACCCAGAAGGAATCTTTTTCAACCAAGGAAAGTATGTTGTGGAAATCCTAGAAATATTTTATGTGTTGGAATGTAAAGCCATGGCCACATCCATGGATACCAACCTGAAGTTGTTAGCTGGTGAATCATCAAATTATTGGGTCGTTGATGTATCTGACGAATACCAGGCTAGATATATGCTTTGCTATGAACACCCTGAGTCAATATCTAGTTGAGCCTAGACTTGTTCACTTGGTAGCTGGAAAGCATGTGATTGACAAAACTAAAGTTCCCGCTAATATAATAGTAAATACAAGTAACGTAGAAATGTCATGCAAGGAAAGTAAATAATGTAAAGTAGAATAGATGTAAGATGTAAGATGATTTACAAGAATTAATGTCAGGTTTTTTATACCCTAAGTGGGAAGGGAGGTGACTTTTCAAGTCACCTCTTGAGTAATTAATTAATTACCCTAATTAACCTACTTAGTATTAAATGTTAATATTTATAACATTTATGTTTGTTACATTGCCTTCCCATTAAAGGAAGCTTTGTCCTCAAAGCTATATTGAAAACAATGTATGAATTCCCTTGAACTGTCGTCTCGGGGTCCTTTCCTTTTTGTAATTTCGACACTTGATGAAATGAGATGATACGAGCTACGGATTCCTAAGGAGAATTGTCACATCATATCTGTTGTGGTCCATCCCAGATCTATTTTTATTGGAGCTCTGAGATCATTTTGTGGGATGGGTCGTTTCAATTGTTGCTTAGTATGTCGATCTTTTTGCCTGTCAACATAATTATTTTGTGAGTGCTCGTTTTGACCCTGTCGTTGGTCAAAATGGCGATTATAATTGGGATGTTTGTCAGGCATATGTGTTGTTTGTTTTTCTTTCTTTTGAACTGCGGCGAGGACTACCTTCACTTCCTCGACTTGATTTTTGGATGCATCTTCCTAGATTTCCGCTTCTTGGTTCTCCAATAGATTTTTATGATTCTGAATCTTTTTGATTCTGAATCTTTTTGATTCTTTCATCTTGCGACTTTTTGTCAATTTCTAACTTCTTGATTTGATTCTCTAGTTCCTGATTACGATTCTTTAGACACTGGTTTTCTTCCTGTTTTTCTAGTATTCTTCCTTCGAGGTCTTCACTGGAGTGTTCCCTCTTACTACTGTGTTTCAATTTTTTAATCTTTGTAAGCAATGTTTTGTTATTATTTCGTAGACGAAAAATCTCTTCAGTATTGCTTGATAACACATTGTTGACTTTTGTTAGTTCCAACTTATGTGTCTTCTTACTGTTGTCATACTGCTGCTAGCTTTTTTATTTTTGCTGTTGACGATGACATAACTCCGTTTCTTGATTTTCTAACTTTTCATGTACTAGCGCTAATTCATCTCCCTTGTCCATGACGAATTTGTTTACACGACTAATTTCCTCTTCTAAGTCGACACTATTTCCATACGAATATTCTTCGACTTTGTTTGGTTTTTTTATCTGGTCTTTAAGTTTTTGAATGATACCTTCCAGATGTGATATTTTCTCGTTCTTATCTGATAAATTTTTATTGAGGTTTTCTCTACTATCTTCCAATGATCGAATTCGTAATTCTGAGGTAGTAATGTGCTCTTTTTGAAAACCGTTAATTCATTTTTTATTGTCGAACTGGAGTTGTAGAACACTATTAGCTAGTTCACACTTTTCTAGCTTGGCCAAAACTGTTCATAACTATGATTGCGATTGTGAGTGACCAAGATCATCCCTCGTAAAAAAACCTTTATTACATATTGGACAGGAACGATTGTAATTTTTAAAGGCTGTCGGATATTGGAATTCCATTTCGCAATAAGGACACTTAGTCCAAATTTTGAATTTATATATGTCTTCCATAATTCTTCCACAATTGGCGTTAGTGAGTACTTTAATATCTTCTGAGACTTTGATTTTTTTTTTACTCGTTCGAAGGTGAATGGTCTCGACTTTCGATGATACTTGGTCTTCCTTTGATGTTTGACTCTTCGATGCTTGCCCATTTTTCTTGATTTTTGGCTTCCTTCCTCTTTTTATAAAATAATTGTAATTAATTACAATTATTTAATAATATTAATTATTACTAACAATAATAACAAATATTATAATTTTTTGTGAATAGAAGGGGTATAGAGTTTTGAAACAATACAATATATTTTATTATAAATAATAATATTATTATTGTAATTTTTGTCTGAATAAAAATAATAAGTATTATATTTAAATACTTTTATTATAAAAGTGGAGTAATATGTTTCTAATAAAATATTATATACTAATACTAATATTATTATAATAATATATAAAACTAAGAGTTGGTTTGATAAAACCAAGGGACGGTTTTATAAAACCAAGGACTCACAAAACCATGTGCACTGTCATAAAACCATGTGCGGTTTCATGAATGTTATTCTTACTTCTTGTTCTTACTTATTTTCTCTTCTTCTTCTTTTTTATCTTTTTTTTTACTTATTTTTTCACTATCTTCTTTTATTTTTATTTTTATTTTCTTTAGGTCAAAGACCTAATTTGGAGAAGCTCTCCAATTATTTGGCAAAAAGCCAAATCAACGAAATCACTTCTTGTTTCTTTTCTTCTTTTATTTTTATTTTTATTTTTTTACTTTTGTCTTTTTCTTTCTTCTCTCTTTTTATTTTTTATTTGTATAAGGCCACTTTGTGGCATTCTACATGTTTGCCACGTGGAGAAGGTTGATTGCTTGGAGAACACCCTACATTGGAGGAGGAGCATCTGACACTCCAAATGAGGGTGTTGATCCCTATGCAACATGAGTATCTTAGATGTTTGCATAGAAGCATGGAGTTGACTTAGAGATGCCTAGGTTGAGATAGTGTTCATGCAACGGGATAGTGTTTTATTACTTTTTGTGATCTCCAGCTTGTGTGCCTTTTAGGAGTCATCATTTTGTTGTTGAAGAACTTTTATCTGTTGTCGACATTGGCCAACCTATGATTCTTAACTTTCTAATTTATATTGTATCTGCATTAGTTCTTCATCCTTGTCACTAACGATTTTGTTCAAGCATATTATTTATGCTTTGTAATCGTTTATTTCGTTCTTTATATCTTGATTTTTCAATCTCTGATTGAAATCGTTGTTGTCTTTTAATTCCTCAATTTGCGCAGACAATTTTTCTATATGATTTTTTTGGTCGGAATTTTTTTGTTCCCTGAGCTCTTTTTGCATGTTATGTATTGTAATCATTACTTCTGATTCCGTATTCATGTTTCGTAATTCTTCATTGTCTCTTCGATAGCGTTTTAACTTGGCTTCTAATTTCTCTATTTGTAGTCGCAAACCTGCTTCCATGGTCTCGACTTCTTCGGAGCTAGATAGTATTTGACTTTTTCGATGATACCAGGTCTTTGATTTTGACTTCTCTGATGATAGATAACCTCAATTCTTTTGACAAAGGAGTCTTCTTTGACTTTGCCTTGACTTCTCCACGATGGATAGTCTCCACTAAATCTTCACTTCTTGTCTTTTTCTTCGATTTGTCTTCTTTGATTTGTCTTTTTCTCGATTTTGTTTACTTCGATTTTTCTTCTTCGATTCTTATTATCTCTTTTTTTTTTTCAAAAACAATTATTACTTCAATGAGATAATAATAATCATTTTTTTTATTTTTTATTTTTACTTTTATAACCGTTTAATGTGGTTTTTTTGAGAGAAGAGAAATTTTCTTTTAATTTTATTCTCTTTGTATAGGTTAAATAACCCTTTTTTTTCTTTTTTTCCAAAAATAATAATAATTATTATTATTTTTATTTTATTTTTCTTTGACTGTTTTTATTTTTGCTCAATTTTTCTGATCCTTTTTCCAAAATAATTGTTATGTCAATAAAATAATTTTTTTTTTTTTAATTATTATATATATATATATATAATTTTTTGGGGGGTTGTACGTCTATAATAATAATAATTTATTTTAATTATTATTACATAAAAAAAAGAATAGGGTTAAAGAAATGTTAACAAAAATAATCGACTTTAACTATTTTTTGGATTGGATTTAGGGCTAAGCGACTGCAGTTAGGGTTTACGTTGATTTTGAAGGAGGAGGGACTGGGAGAGGAGTAAGAGGTGTCAATAGGAACGAATGGAGGGAGTGTTGGAGTAGAGATTACAGAGGAGAGGGAAGAAGCAACGCGATGAATGATGGGAGCGAGCCGTAGGGCAGTGGAGGAGTCATCGGTGTATGGGGTAGTGCGCAGCGGCAAAGGGTGAAGGCGTAGGCGAATGGGAGTTTGCAGGGTGGTCGTATGGGGAGTTGTGTGCAGGACGTGTAGGAGGAAGGGAGGGATGATGGAAGGACAATCAGCGCGGAGTGGAGTATGGCGTTGGAGTAGAAAGGAGGGGTAGAGAGTGTGAGGGAAGGGAATGGAAGTGTGGCCAGAGTTGCAGGCGCGCAGGCTGGAGTCGTGCATGCACGGGAGTGGATGGTGAAAGTGGAGGGAGGACGGATGCCGGAGCGGGGGGAGAGGTGGGTGGGAGGGAAAGAAGAGTGGAGGAGCTAGAGAGTGGGGAGAGGGAGAGCGCACGCAGGCGTGTGTAGAGGTGGACGCGAAGGGGGAAAGGCGGGAGTTGAAAGGGCGTAGAGGAGAAGAGGGAAGTATTGGGCGTGAGGGAGCAGTGGTGCAGGAGGAGGGCACGATGGAGGGCATGATGAAAGGCAGCGTGGGGAGTGGAGGAAGGGTATTGTAGAGGGGATGGCTGAGTAGGTGGTGCGAGGGAATGGATAGAATGGGGGAGAGGATGAACCCTTGGAGGAGTGGATGTAAATGCAGTGGGGTTGGTGAGTAGGCAGCGAATGGAAGAGTGTTGGGAAACCCTTGAATTAATGGCTAAGAGCCAAGGTGAGGTTAAAAACCTCGATGTCAAAGAATCTCCGAGATGAAGGCCAAAGGCTTGAACCAGATATGCCCAAGAAGGGCTATGATACCAAATGAAAGAACTAAAGTTCCCGCTAATATAATAGTAAATACAAGTAACGTAGAAATGCCATGTAAGACAAGTAAATAATGTAAAGTAGAATAGATGTAAGATGTAAGATGATTTACAATAATTAATGTCAGGTATTTTATACCCTAAGTAGGAAGGGAGGTGACTTTTCAAGTCACCTCTTGGGTAATTAATTAATTACCCTAATTAACCTACTTAGTATTAAATGTTAATATTTATAAAATTTATGTTTGTTACAGTGATGAGGTACCTGAAAGGTACGATAGACTTTGCTCTATACTATGTTGGAGATCATGACTACAGATTGTATGGTTATACAGATGCAAATTGGGCTAGAAGTGTCTCAGACAGGAAGAGCACCTTAGGTGGATGTTATTGTTTGGGATCCGCCATGATCTCATGGTTTAGCAGGAACCAGTCCATATGGCTTCGAAAATTGATGTCAGGTCTATTTGACCTGGAGTTGGATACCATGGTGATTCTATGTGACAAACATATTTGTATAAAGATGACGGAGAACCCAGTGTTCCATGACAAGTCAAAGCACATATAAATCTGGTATTTTTACATACGGGATATGGTACAGAAGGGAGCTATAAAGATCTAGTAAACCTCTGTCTCGAGTGAAGTTTGAGTACTTCCGTGAAAAGATTGGTGTGGTTCGAAAGGATCTTCCTCGAAAGAAGGAGCAGTGATGATGATGTTGCAGTGGGATTGTATCATCCCTGGACACTAGTCCTAAAGTGATCCGCAGACTTTTGTCTCTGTGATGTGGTTGGGATTGTATCATCCCTGGACATTAGTCCTAAAGTGATCCACAGACTTTTGTCTCCATGATGTGGTTGGGATTGTATCATCCCTGGACATTAGTCCTAAAGTGATCCGCGGACTTTTGTCTCTGTTATGTGGTTGGGATTGTATCATCCATGGACATTAGTCCTAAAGTGATCCACAGACTTTTTTCTCCGTGATGTGGTTGGAATTGTATCATCCCTAGACATTAGTCCTAAAGTGATCCTCAGACTTTTGTCTCAGTGATGTGGTTAGGATTTCATCATCCTTGGACTTATGTCCTAAAGTGAGAGGGATTGACCATCCCGTAATTGGATCATGTGTGTTGCAGGTTATGTTGCTGCAGATGATGTTGTTGATGATCGAAAGATCAAGAGTTGTTGTAGATAATTGAGAGATCAAGTGTTGTTGTAGATGATCGAGCGATCGCGTGTTGCAGAAGATGAAGATCAAAGATGAAGACTCAGTGTTGTAGAAGATGATGCTCCAGTACTTAAGATGTTGAAGATGTTCCAGTTGTTGTTATTGTTGAAGAAAAATTTCGATGATTTATAGATGTATCACCTTGATGTTGCTGATGATGCTCTCTCTCCTTGCTCCTACAGTTCATGTTGTTGTTGTCAATAGGATACCCTTCTCATTAAGGGGGAGTGTTGAAATATTGTAACTTCGAAGAATATTCTATTGTATTTTATTATTATTTATTTGGAGATGTTTTATTCCTCTGTCTGGATGTATTATTGTATTTGGTCATCATAGAGTCATGAGGTTAAAACCTCCTTTGTAAGTCAGGTCGATAGAACCCTCCAGAAAGTAATATTACATTGTTTTGAGTCTTCCTAGGTAAGTCGGCCCAATTAAGTTTGTTGGGGCCGACCTAGTTAGTGAAAAAGTCAAGTGGAAGATAAAGTATAAATAGGAGTGATGTGCTCCTCATTTGGACACACGCACTCACTTATGTAATTCACATAGGAGAGAGAGAGAGAGAAAGATATCTGCAAGGAGAAGGAGCACTTGTTTGGGGTTTTGTCTTTGTATTTTTGATCATCTATATTGAGGAAGTTTTTGCTGGGTTTTCTTCCCCTAAAGGGTTTCCCAGGATAAATCTGTGTCTATCTTGTGATTGTGTTTCTTTCAGTGATCATGTATATGCTATTGTTGTGAAATTGAATTGAATATTGATGTTATTTATCTTAGCATATTGAATCTTAACATTAATAGTATCGTCGATGACCATGTGCCTCTTCGACTCTTCTAGAGAACATTTATAGGAATAATGACCAAATGGTATGTTAATCTACCATCTCCAACTTGTGTGACATTTGAGTCTATAGCCACTATCTTCCTCGCGTATTTTCAATTACCCATATGTCACGACCTAGGGCTATAAATCCTCACAGAATTTCAATAAAACACTTCCACCCATATTGTGGATCATATCCATGAATGGCATAGGTGTCAGATTTTGTGTAAAATACACATCCAACCCTAATTTATGTTGGATTGATGATTCCTAAAATCACGTCAACCAATGATTTCAAAGATGTGGCAACCACATTGCCAAAAACAAAAGAAGAGACTTTAATGAAGGCCCAACACTTCGATATACTTTATGCACAATATATGTATCTTTATACTATCCTCCCATATGCACCTTGGCATTGTTCTCTTAACCTAACACCCTCAGGAACATCACATTTAGCTAATGGGATTATTGGAAATATTTACCACCAGGGAAATGCTCCCCATCCTTCAATTTATGTACCATTTAATATGGCACAACAATACCCACAAGCACTGGTTGTATCAATGGCACCTACAAATGAACCAACTCCTCCATTTGGTTAGTTATCTTATGGACCCTATAGTCCTACATACCCAAATGTTATCCAAGCCCCTTCGATTACATCACTTCAAATGGCGTCACCTACTCCTACATCCACATCATACAAAGCACCGAATGTATATATTCCCACCACTGGATACAATCAGTATTTCCATTTCCCGATCCTCCTCGTCCAGCCCCCATGCCTCAAATTGGGGTAAATCTAGTACAACCTTCTCCCGTGCAACAAACTTATAGATTTGAGCAGTTAAACATGGCTAATCCCCCGAATCCTTAGAATCGGGGGAAGAAGAAAGGAAAGAATAGTCAAAACCAACAACAGGGATAGAGGGGCAATCCCCCTCCCTAGCAAAACCAAAATATGGGTAACTAGAACGAGGAAGCAAACAATCCTCCTAAACAGGGAAAGAATGCCAACCTTAGGACCAATTACCCTTGCTCCATGTGTGGAGAGTATGGACACTGCAAGCACGACTACCCATTGATACCTGAATGTCAACAAATGCTTGAAGTAAAGAAAAATCCTGTAACCAACCCTCCTAAAGCACATAATGCACCGCAACCCCATCAAGTTATGTTGCAACAACCCTTTTCCAACCAAGGGGTGGTTACCCAACAACCAAATGCTCATCACGCGAGTGATGGCACATTTCAAAATACTTACATGAATACGGGAGAGGTGAACCTCCAGAGCCGTGCTAATGCCTAAATCCCCGCAAGGGGAAGATGTACCCACTCCCTCTAGTGGGAATTTGCAAATACCCCATCCAAATAATGATTAGATCCCAAGTGTCCCCAAAGCACTGCGCAGACGGACTACCCATAACCCTCACATGAAAGCTGCCCATTACTACAATATCATCAATGATCTGGCTCTATCCACTGCTGCCATGTTGACATTAGAAGTTCTTCAATATTTCCCTTCCCTCCAAAAAGCATTACTTAGTGCATTAGGCAACGTCGATCCTTCCAATTCACGCCTCATGACCTTCGACCTCAATAAAGGTGAACCACAACTACCCTCATTAGTCACTTTTTAAATTCTCGTCACAATCAAGAACATTATCATTCATCAATGCATCACTGATGAAGGAGCATCGACTTGTGTGATGTCCATCGATGTTTGGAAATGTATGGGTTCACCAAACTTGGTACCGTCAATTATTGCTCTGCGCAGTTATGATGGGAGGCCATCGAAGCCTTTGGGTTTGTGCTGGAATGTTGCCATTGAGCTAGGAGGAAAAATTGTAATTTTGGATATAGAGGTAGTTGATGTCTAGCTAGACTACAAAGTTTTACTGGGACGTGGTTATATGTACACTATGAAGGCAATAGCCTCATCGGTCTTCCTTATCATGATGTTTTCTCGCATTGGGAAGATCGTCACTCTTAACCAACTCAACTACTATGACCCACACACCAACACAAACCCATATAACATCCTACCCACCACAGGATTGACCAATTCTCCCAGGGCATTTATAAAGATTCTGACTTGCTCATTAGAGAAAATGTGAGGTTTTAAATGGGCCTCCTAAGTAAAATAATAAAATAATAGTTAATATAAAAAAGTAATATTTCTGAATTTTGGAGGAAAAGAGAAAAAAAACCACATTTTTTCTTCATATTTTCAACATATGTCTCTGTCATTTTACTCAAATTTCAAGCAAGAGCACTTGTTGGATGCATAATTTATTTCTGCATCCAACGAGTACCCACACTGCATACTTTTGAGGTACCCCACCCCATGAAAAACGAGAAATACAAAAAAAAAACATGCTATACATTGGTTTTTTTATGTATTTATTGTTTTTCGTGGGGTGGGGTACCTCAAAAGTATGCAGTGTGGGTACTCATTGGATACAGAATTAAATTCCAAGTAACATGTTTTTTGATGTATTTCTCATTCTTCATGGGGTGGGATACCTCAAAAGTATGTAGTGTGGGTACTCGTTGGATGCAGAAAGAATTAAATTCTACATCCAACAAGTTCTACTGCTCAAAATTCGAGTAAAGCGACTTGGAGATATGTTGAAAATACTAAGAAAAAATGTAGTTTTTTTCTCTTTTCCTCCCAAATTCATAAATATTATTTTATTATTTTAACTGTTATTTTATGTCAAATATGCCATGTCAACCATTATGGTTGACTCTTTTCTTGAAATTCTATTGGCTCTTGAATTCAACAACTCTTTTTATTATGAGGTGGCTCGTTTTCTTATGAGGCCCATTTTAGACACCAAATTTGCTCTAATGTGGGGGCATACTCGGGTGTCCACTTGAAATCCCTACATCTATAGACAGTCTCATGTGCACTATCTTCACCTCTGAAGATAAGTCGCAATCCCCCTCTGCATCAACATCAATACCCCCTACTAGTTGTGTCATCGACTGAACCTTAAACCTATCAATGCCACCTATATTTCAAATCCCTCTCTTGTACCCCCCCACGAGAGTTCAAGGAATGCCAGTAATGGCTCAACTCACATTTCTTGGGCTCACTTTGGGAATACCTGTATAGTATCTAACACTGCCTTACCTAGAGGTGGATTCCAAGCCATTATCCCATTATGAGTTTATCCTGGTGTCACTGGAAGGTACACCATTCGAGCCTCCTATGGAAACAATACCACCTGTGAATCAACCACCATCGGTCATCACTAAACCTATTGTCGGGGGAATGTAACAACCCAAGTTGAAATCCCTAGTAGTACCAAGTACTACTCCTGCACCTAGAGTCAACCCACCTTGCGCTTTGTGTGGGAAACAAGGACATGCCACGAACTTGTGCCCCACCTTGCAGGATCGCATGAATTTGTTTAACACCCCTGTCAGTGTAACTCATGCCCCAAGCACTTTAGCAGGGGGCACATCAATCATGTCCGCCAACCCAACACTAAGACAAAGACCAAGTCATTGTGCACTAACCATTTGTGCACAACATATTCTTAGTTTGGGCATTACACGCATCAATGTATCGAGCTCCCTCGATTTTGAGATGCATTAGCGACCATCCACCTTACACACTCCATAGTAGAGTGACCCCCACATGACTAGTAGGAGATGGCCTCCATCAGTGTTGTTACTACATCAGTGCCAAAGCTGAGGGCACCACCATAAGAGGTACCAACACTGTCGGCACCATCGCCAACAATATAACCCCATGGATGTTCAGCATGTGGGAATCATACCCATATGATTTCAAGCCGAACTGACACCATCATACCTGACCGTGCCACTCGATCCCTGAGCTCAACGCATAAGCTTAATCATGCCCTGGCTACTCGTCCATGTAAATCACGTGGACAATTGACACACATTACTCGTTTTAGTGCCCCATCCTGTGAGCATAATGAGCTCTCTGCCTATAATACATGCAGTTCGCAAACCACCCTCCCCCCTAGACAGATCTGCTAATGGGACCTATGGAGGAAGAAATCTCCCCACCGAATACCACCAATCACATTGACGTAATCAATATGTCATCGTTAGCAGGGTTACTCACCAATGACGACACGTCATTTTCCTCATCAGAGAAATACCAACCTTCACCACCTAAATCATCCTAGATTGTGGAGGGAGGTCACCGTTCACCACTAAACACAACCGCCCCCATGGAAGACAACTGTGTGGCAAACTTGCCTCAAGAAGAGATCCTTCCTCCCTCGCAATGTCCTAACACTTTTGTGGATATCCTTTGCATAACATCATCATCCATTTCTCTTTTACCTGACGATAATACACTTCCGACGGTTGAAGAGCATCATCACTTACCTGATGTTAGTGAAAGCTTACTCACTCCTGGTGAAACCCATTCAAAAGATCCCACCTTTATCATTAACGAGTCCATCTCTCCTAATATCATATATAAACACTCAATCTCTTTAGATGAGGAAATATTGGAGGCATTGAACGATCATAAATCCCCTTAGGATGACCTCCATCACATGTCATCTTTCTCCCCTCCGAGAACACGAAGATAGTTACAAAGTGTCCAAGGTAAAGCCAACTTCCTTCGATGCTTTGTCCCTGATCATGCAACTCAAGCCCATTGCTTTCTTCGTCTTCTTAGAAAGGATATCCCTTTTCAATGGGATGAACAAGCCCAGGCCTCTTTCGAGGCACTCAAGTAAGCATTGGCTTCAACTCCCCTCATCTCCCCACCAAACTTTGACAAAAATTTCATCCTTTACGTCTCAACGTCATCTTGGGATGTCGCTAGTGTCTTAGTCCAAAATGGTGAGGAGCAAAACGAGCATGTCATTTACTACATTAGCAAAACACTGGTCGGACCACTATATTTATCATTAGCAGGCATCCTTTCAGTGCAAACATCGCACCACTATATTTTGATATGCAAATCAACAATGATTTGAGAGTCCAACCCCATGCAATACATACTTAGCCAAAGGCTCATCAACGATAAGTTTGCAAGGTAGATTGTCATTCTCCAAGAATTTGATCTCGAATTTGTTACTCCTAAGAGAAAAAAATCCTTGGCCCTAGCCGAGCTCATTACAGACATTCCCACCACTACAACGGGCAAGCCTATAAAGGACAAATTCCTAGACAAACATATATTCATCTTAGCCAACGACAACCCATGGTATGGCAATATCTTGACCTACCCACGAACAGAAAATTCGCCCCATCTATCCTGTGGTGATCATTGATGCATTCACCATCAAGCTCTCGCATACCTCCTCCTTGGAGTCTTTTTGTATCGGCAAGGCATTGACACCATTCTACGTCGATGCCTATCCCGAGAAGAAGCCGAACAAGTTGTCATTGATTGCCACAATGGAGCTTATGGTGCCCATTTGTCGGGGTTGGCCACTGCCCAAAAAATTATTTATGCCAGTTTTTTTTGGCCCTCATTGTTCAAATATTGCAATTATGTAGTCAAAAGATGTGCAAATTGCCAAGTCTTTTCATGCAAGACAAGGGCCCCACTCGCCCCACTCCATCCAATTATCACAACTGACCCGTTTTGTAAATGGGGAATCAATTTCATGGAATGTCGTACTGCATCATCCCAAGGCCATAAGTACATCGTGGTCGTTGTAGATTACTTCACCAAATGGGTTGAAGGAATGCCTACTTTTGATTGCACTAGAACCACAACAACACGCTTCTTCTTCAACCACGTCTTTCACGGTTTGACGTTCCCAAACAATTAGTTTCTGACAACATAACCCACTTTCGCAATTAAACTTTTGAAGAATTTTCAGCACTATTAGGATTCGAACATGAATTCTCTACCTCTTACTATCCTCAAGCCAACAGACAAGTCGAAGTTGTGATCAAAATAATTAAAACCATGCTTCAATGAACTGTCAATAAAAACAAGTCCAAGTGGAATCACATGCTATTTATTTCCCTATGGTTATATCGAACATCAATTAAAACTACCACCAGTTGTACTCCTTTTCACCTTGTTCATGGAGTAGAATCAGTCCTCCCTATTGAATTGTAGATACCTACCCTCCAATCATTCGGTGAACTTTTACCCGACACCCTGGCTTTAGAGCAATGACTCTTCACCTTGGATCACCTTGATGAGGAACGACGAGACTCGTTACAATAGAATGAAGCCATGAAACTTCGCTCCAAAGCACACTATGACTATTATGTCCGTCCTCATACCTTTAACGAGGGCGATTTCATCCTAGTTTTCAATGCCAATAAAGACAAAAAACCTGGTCCTGGTAAGTTCGTGTCCAAGTTGATTGTACCATACATAGTTAAACAATGCTTACCCAAAGGATCATATGTATTGAACGATCTAGATGGATTCCTTTTAAATAGCCCTGCCAATGGGTTGTATTTGAAGAGGTTCTTTCCATAAAGACCTCTACCATTTGTTGGGTTTCCTCGGGAGATGTAGCATGCAACCTCACCACTAAGGTGCATCCAATACCACTCTTCCCCACAAGTCGATCGACTTGGGATGTCGCATGGGCTCAAAAACAATATTTCACTGAAGATAAGTTTCATCGATTACCAACACCGCAAATATCCATCAAAACACTAATGGTTTCCACTAAAACATGACACACATTTTTTATGGCCATCCCACATGTGTGCTAGATTTCTTGTCAATTATTATGTATTATCTATACTGTCGTCATAATCTACATTACGCTTGGGTATGTGCACCACGAGTGCAGGATTAGTAGCAAGAAAACAACTTGTCACTTTATAACAATGGTGCAGGGACACCAACCATAGGTATATCATCTCGATCCTAGCATATTTGCAATGTTCTCCCTCTGTTTACATTGCATTTATCCAGTATTCCTGTTGATAACCATAGGGTACTAATTCTCATTGACGCCATGCATCAATGCCATCATCAAGAATAACATGTTCCCTTATGGGTGTATGTGCCATTACAACCCCTTTCATATTTTGGCACCCATGATGTCGAACCCCTATAAGTTCGAGGAATCTAATCACTCATCCAATTTGTCTAGTTGAAGCCACATATCATCATCTTGTATTTTGCTCAACACATCCCTCAAATTTCTCGGCACATATTACACTTATGATTCACAGATAACCTCTCATCTTATCATGAGCAATAGACCATTTGCGTTTCTCTTTGTATCACTAACCCTCAAGAAGACACCAATTGGGTCCCGTAGGAACATTCTGCATGGCATTGATTCATGGGGCACCCACCTTCTCATTTGCACAAAACCATCCCATCATCCTCAAAATGATTCCCTGACCCACTCAAAACCATGGGAATTCTGCCCATACAACTTAGTTCCCCAAACCACTCAAAACCATGGAAACCATACCAATAATTCTTTATGAACAAACAGTTCCCTGATCCACCCAAAACCATGGGACACCATTACATTATTCTTTTGGTAGCATCCCTTGGTTGTGCCTTGGTTGCCCTTGATCAATATATTTGAGTCCACCTAACCCCAACACTATCAACGTTGCCATTCACCTTACCTCATTAGTATCACGTCTCCAATAAATACCTTCATCTATATTTTGTCTCTCTTTGTCGCACCTTGCATCACCATTTGAAGAGTGTTGTCTTTAGTCACTCGCCCCTGTTTACATCGATCAAGGGAAGTCATGAGCCCCACACTTATCAACCAGTCTTATGTCATGTCCGTTAATTTTCCAATTGGTTACAAAATTATCTTGGTTCTCGAGATAAGATCCGTGTCTTATCATATGCTTAAGCTCTCATCAACATCAAAACATCATATTATGAGAGTTGCAGTTGTACCTTGGGGTCCCTTCTCATCAATATAAAGGATTACCTCGAACTAAGTAGGAAGAGTCATTATTGCTCCATAACTTTGTGGTCTCCTTTATGATTGACGCCAACAAATCTATCGCATCAAGAGGATTTGTACGTTCTGATGGTAGTAGCGTTCACATTTATGATTCATGGTAGCAGCACACCCGATACAGTGAAGTTCTTCCAACAACTTCACCATTATTCAGGTCCCCCACCCCCATGGGATATTCATGGTCATCGACAATTTCACTTCTTTGGCAACAGTAACATCATTTCCATGATTCATTTATTCATACAAGGATTGGAGCCGCCTTCATCTTTGCAGCAGCAGTATCAAGAGTCGACCCCTCCATCCCCTCTTATTGTAATTTATTCTGACCAATTTTCACGAGCATAGGTATGCCTGTTTCAATTGTATAAAACACCATATATTCTTTACAACTTCAATAGTCATCACCAACAACCTTCCCCCATGGGCAGGTCTTTTAAACCACAAATCCTTGATATATTATTAGAATAAGGAGAGAAGAAATGATGATGCATTATCAGTCCTACAGTACCCTCCAAACTTCATATATCAAGGGGCATATGTTAATGCTTAAATTTCGCATACATGTGACAGTTCGACTACTCTTGCAGAGAGTCATCACCAACATATGTAATGCAGTTCACCAAAGACATCCTCATCAGATCCAAAAGACAGATTGAGCCCTAAAATGCCAAAGTTAGTCAGTATAGAAAACCGCACGACTAAAAGCACTAGAAACCTGAGCTAATTAGCGAGACCTTCTTGTTCAGTTACTCGCATGTATCTGCATGGGATTTCCCTTGAAACCCACGTGATTTTTCAGAACGATGGGACCACTTACTTCCACGACACAATAATGACTCAAAACGGCTCTCTTGACTCCAAAATTCGAACAGGGACTCTTCACATGATTGGGAGAACTCAATAGCCCCTCTCATGTACTTGGGAAATCAGTTCAAAGGAAGAAGTGTTCACATATGGATCTATATGTTCTTTGGCCTCCATTTGACCTATAAAATAAATCCATGCGCATGCATTCCATGGTAGAAAATCAGAGCAAAGTTATGCTTTTGGAATTACATTGAGAGCTCCAGTTTCAATCTACTTCCTCCCTCATATTGGTATGCACATGCTCCCTTGCTTTCTTCCCCTAAGAAGCAAGAGTTTAATCCTACTTCGGTAAATCCATTTTTAAAATACCTATTTATTTAATTGATAAGTGACATCAATAATTGGGCCAAGTTATTTCGAAGATTGATTATTGATGGAATCACAACAAAGGTATTTTGAGAAAAGCCTTCTCTTGAAGAGATTTCACAAATGTATCAGAATGGATTCAAAGGAATACAATACCAAAAGAAGAAGAGCAATACTCCTGCAAATCCTCCATCCAAGCACCCCATCATGTCATCTAGCAATTGTGGATGGGGAGCAAAGGGAGCTACGAAAAGGTGTCCTCGTTGAATCCATTATCCAGGAATCATGTAGGCTTGTAAATGTTCATACAACTGGTCATAGTGTTGATTGATCCAAGTACGTAAATATAAGAAGGCAATATCTCTCTATTGTTCTATCCAAGTTATCTTGCAATTGTGTGGACAAAAATGACCTCCTGGAGGGAGATTATTGTCTTCCCTTGAAGCTTGCACCTCCTAGGTGATACTATTGTATTTAAGTGAGCCATTGGACAATACAAATTTGGTTTGGCACACTCTTGTTCCATCTTGTTCTGCTTAGCACTTACCTTCTTTTTATTAGTCCCTGTCGGCCTGCCAAGCAGCAGGGACTATATAAATCGCTTTGTGTGATTGTATTAGTCCTAGCACGTTTTCCAATTCTTTTTATCCAAAGTTTTTTACATCATGTTACCTTCTAACCAATCAATCGATTGCGAGCCTTATTTGGCCTTTTATCAAGGCATAGGCTACTTTATCTCTCCCTTCGGGATATCCTTGCCATGTTGCAATTTTCATTATGACACTTGTAAGATCGAATCCTACACGCTGTGCATGGGCTGGCACCCTCACACTCTTTTATTCACTAGGAACTTCGACCACCCTGTCACGATTGTAGCAAAGGGCATGGTATTCTTCTTCACCTTTTGCATCTGTGGTAGGAATTTGTTAATGGTTATAACATCCTTGCTTAGACTGAGCCTACACTGGAAAGGTTTCAAGGTTTGAGTTAGTTTGTTTCTCATGCGAAGGGATGAACCCTTGCTTCCCCATATGTGGTGATACTTCCTCACCAGCTTTCCTGCGAGCAGATGCATTGCGAACTGCACTTCTTCAATGGACTCAACCAAAAATCCGCAAGGATTATTTGACAGGTGAAACCTTCGCTTCAACTCCTTTGAGATACAGTCGCACAACTTTTCTCTTCAAGGTAATATTAGCATTGCTCTTTTCACTTTCTCATTGTATTTGGTTTTCATTCAAAATATCTACATGGTTGATGATGGTAAATAGTATGACTGAATAAGACAAGCATTGCAATTGACTATGTGGTACTATGTTGTGTCTACCCCATGGCCTTAGCTCTGTAGGGATTGTATGGATTCCATTTAAGCCCCCATATTGAAATATTTAGCTAATCATATAGAAATAACATCTCTCTATATGAAATCCAGGTAATGCCTTTCGTTTCCTCCTCGCTTATTCGACTACCCTTAAAGAGAAACATATTTAAAGTACCTAATAAATGTACAGAAATAACACAAAAATATCTTGAGTAACATGACAGAAATAACACAAAAAAAAATATTGAGTAAAGAGTTGAGCGCGCACTTTAGGAGTGAGTTGTCTGTTTCAGGTCTTTTTTGCTTTATGAAATCTTTTATTGTTCTGCATTTACCCTTTTTCATTTGGCTATTATGCAGACAAAGGGTTTCGCTTATAGACCGTTTTCATACTTGCCTGCAAACTAAGGTTTTACAATTTGGGTTTTCTATGCATCTAGAGTTTTGATAATTGGCGGTTCTATACACCTGGATACCTTAATCGACAACTAGGGTTTCAAGATGTGCTACTTTCTTAAAAAATATTTTTGCAGTAGTTTGACAACTAGGGTTTTAACATCTGTTGTTTCAGAAAATTTCAGATTTTGTTTAGTTAGCAGGGTTTTACAGTCATCCTTTTGATTTCTGGGATTGAAATATCGGGCCTTTGGAATAATCTTAGATACTTTGATGCATTTGCATCTTAGTTGGCATTAGAGGCATTAATATTTAGGTATGTCCGAACTTTTCTCTGGCTTGTCTAGCAACTAGGATTTGCATATTTAGGTTTTTTTTAACATGCTCACTAGGTACCGGGAAACATAAACAATTTCATAGAAGTAATTGAGCTCAGTTGGGCCATGAGCTTACTGGATTGAATAGCTCCACTTCCCTCTCTTTTCATCTAGAGCTTTGCACCTGAGTTGGGGCGATGTATGGATAAGAAAACATAAATTTATAACTTTCAAATGATTATGCATATAATGACAGAAAAGTTGAAGCTTTGTCGACTTGGAGTGTATACTGCTGCTCACCAGGTACCAGGCAATGGTTACTCAAATATTCTCTTTAACTGAAATTGACGATGCTTTGCGACTCCCTTGATACCACTATATATTGCAAATTTCACCAAAAATATTCTATTCGAACTCAATTAAAAGGATTTTTTTTTCACTCCAACACACACGTGCCAGCTAGCGCAACAATAAAACCAGTAGACCTACTAGATGATGCATGCTATAATCAAATGTGCATTGCGTTTCCTTATGTGGCGAACAAGATTTGAACCTGAACATGATTTGAACTTGTATGCACAGATTAATAATTCTGCCGAGCTAACCAGATTTGCTCCTCCACCATTTTGTTTCGCAGTTCGGCGGGCACACTTGGTAACCCTTTTGAACCCTAAAATTGTTCAACTCTTACTACAACCATCCTTCAGGAAGCTTTGTTCTCTTATGTTTTTTAACAAGCAAGCAGAGCATAGCTCCAACTCTCATGGTCATTCTTGGACTAGGGCTAAATCCACCTGTGGACCCTCCATCATCATGTAGATGTGCTTCACCTCATCATCATCCCGTATATGGGCTTCACTCCAACGAGCGTTCTCGGGATGCAATGCAGCGACGGTGTGGCACTGAAAAGCAACTTGCATGGGTTCCTTTTGCCGCATGGATATTGGCTTTATAAATGATAACCCAGTATGCCATGCTTATGTTACAAGTGGCACTTAAATCTTTAATCTTGACACCAATTTATTGTAATCATTGATAGTTAAATTTGCAAGTTTTAGTTATTATGATTTTGTAAGAATCAATGCGTTATGAGTACATCACTTTATGGATGATTACAGTTTTTTTGTAGATTTACCTCAAGGACAGTTTCCATTAAGCTTGTAATTGTATCCTACAATTGATCATATTGTTTAACCTCTATATACTAGTGCAACCAGAGATCCTTTACAAGTGTGTACCTTGATCGATTAGCAGAGGTAGAAACCTGGTAGATAAGCAAATGCATAAACCTAAGTTAAACTCAAAATAATTACCAATATTTTATGTGGTAATCATGGATTTCAATACACATTGATCTAATTTTTTTAAACAGATTTTAGTTCTCTCCCTTGATCTTATACAATTAAATTTCAATCCAAGATTGGACTGTACTAAGTGTGTAGCAGTAATATGTACAAAATCGTGGTGGACATGAAAGTTAAAAAATAGGTCAAAAATTTGCATGCACCGTGACAAATGCTTTCAAAGTAAAAAACTGAGTGACCTTGATACATTATCGACCATAGGAGGAGCAAAGATCGTAGGTAGTTCTACTGATGAAAAGCCTGAACCCAGTACAAACAAATATATGGAAGTAAGTAATCAAATAGAATGTTATAATGATGCAAACTCTAGCTTCGTCTTCACTGTTGAATTCGAATATTTGTAACAAATTTTTTTACGCTATTGTCTTTAGCACCTTCAATGTTTTTTTCCATAAATATGAGATTAACACCATCAAAGATTTGGCTGAAAGTCGCAAGGGCGCCAACCATAGGAGCGTTGTTGTAGGTTGTAGGCTCCAACTCTCGAAAATTTGTTTTGGAAACTGATCGTGTTCATGTGGTCCTCCAACAATGCAATTGTTGTAGCTACCTTCTATTTTGCATTTGTCAACTGCCCCTCAACACTTCCACACCACAATGTTAGGTTGCATTACATTTGTATATCAACCCGCTTGTGAAACATATTCAGTAACTACTTTAATTAGATTCAATGGTGTTAACCTAGCGAGAACCACTTACACACCACTATCAGCTTAGATAGACAGATATGATCATGAAAAAATTGGCTTACAAATTCGTGGGTACCTTATGTGAGGATGATGACCATGATCGAGCGTGTATAGCGCATCAGGTAGCCACCACCTTACCTGCACCCACTTCTATCGACTTCCAGGTGGAGTTGCATGCACCCTGAGTCCAGATCCCAAAGTTGTCAGCGCATCTCAAAGTTCTGAGGATCAATGCTTGACTTGTCAAGGCATTTCAGAGTTTTCAAGTTGTGATTGATCGATGCATTGAATATACCATCCAAAAATTTAAAAAAAAAGTAGATTTCACAATAAGAACCTTTCTTAAAGAAACTTTAGGAAAACAAGCAAAAAAAGTATATTATAAAAATTTGGAAAATCTTTTACACAAATATCAAAATCTAGTGGATTACATAATTCCATGCATGGCAACGAATAATAAAATAGATTAATGACCAAACCTACTTCCTTTAAAGAGATTACTTGATAATAATTGTTCAAATTAACACGGAATTTTTTTGTTGGGAAATAATAGTATATTATAAAAATTTGGAAAAACTTTTACACAAATTGTAGCCATATGTCTAATTGTTTCAAAACGAGCTTTCATTAAATTATTTATTAAATAGTCCTATCAAGTCTATAAAATGTTATATAAATAACTAAAATATAGCTTCATTATCAACAATAGCCTTGAATAACTAATGTATGGCTTCATTATCAACATTGGCCTTTTCAACAAGTAAGTGCTGCCAACCATACTTTCTATCAACCATTTGAATTTTTTAATTAAAGGCTATGCGGGAGGTATCCACTATCATGTAGCCTTGTTTATGAGTAGTTCGATTCCAAAAAATAAAGATATTTTTAACGATTAAATATATCAAATACTAAACCATGATAATAAAGAATAGGTTGGCTCCGCCTTTTTGCTAGAGAGTCAAAATTTCCAGATATTTGTATTAAAAATAAATACCAAACAAAAACATTCCTAATATAGGGGTTAAATTCTACAACTTGTACCTGGGCTGGCAGGAGCGGGAGGAGTGCTCTATGACTCTAATGGAATCAAAATGAAAGATTATGCATGGGGTATTGGCAAAAAGACCAACAATGGAGTTGAATGGCTTGCTCTCATTAAAGGACTTGAGCTTGCTAGAAATGAGGGAATTGAGGAACTAACTGTCTTCGGCAATTCGATGCTGATCAGAAGGGAAGCTAGGAGTCTCGCAAAAGGCAAAAAGAAGCCCACCACCAAAACTCAACAACTCCTAAAGCACATTGCCCATGAATTCAAGGTAATCAAATTCCTTCACATTCTTAGATCCAATAACAAATGCGCAGACAAGATGGCAAACTATGGGGCTAAGTTAGCTTGTGGTGTATTGGTTAGCAATAAACATGATCTTGGATTAGCTTGGGTTTCTTAATTCCCACTTGGTATTTGCACAATCCTATGGTTAAAATTTGGAAATTGCTTGGCCACATCGAAAGCTTGACTCCACCCTCCATCGGTGAGCACCTAAACGCCAGGCTCAACGCATCCTCCAAGACCAGCGTGAAGATACAGCATCTGCCCACACGAGCGACCCACATGGATACCATGCAGGGCGTAAATGTGGCCATCCCCTGTGGTAGTTTTGGTTTTAAACTTGGAAAAGACACTCCATCTATTTCTGTAACGACGAGACCATACTCTGTTTCAAGCTCCGTTTTTCCTGTTTCAAGCTCTGTATTTCTTGTTTCAAGTTCTTCGGCAAGGCGTCACGTTTGCAAATACAATATGGCAGAGAACCAATCTTCGTTTCTTCTCCAATGTGGAAAGCAGGTGATTGCTCACGGGAGACCACTCTATGCAAATTTGAGTCAGAAAGAACCGATGGTAGCAGGTGCTGGCGCCAGTAGTGTGCAACCTTCTGCGCAAAACCATGGGAAAGCTGCCTTTCTCGGCCAAGGGCTCCATTCGACAAAGGATGGGCTGGGGTTTGATAATCTGTCAACAACATTTCAGACATATTTGAAGGACTTAGAGGCTCAGATTCAGACTGTCAGCAATGAGAATTATGAACTAAAGAAGGCATTCACCCATCTCTTTGCTCTGGTGAATGCAATGAACATTGAGGTCCGTAGTCTCAGTGCAAAAATTCCAGAACAGGTAGCCTCGATGGTGGAGGCAAAACTAGACAACTTGGATGCCATAATGCTCGCAATCCATGGCATTGCAATGGTGGCAGTAGCTAATATGAAAGAGATGCGTAAGGACATCAACGAATTTGCTGCGGAGGCCAAAGGAAATGAAGAATGCAATCCTGAGTAATGCTGCATCTTGCTGCCAGGTTTTTGTGGTCTTTCTTGCGAGGTCCCATAACCTTTTTTTTGTAAAACAGTACTGGTTTTTAAGCACAAACCTTATTAAGCTATGTTATGCAATTTCGTTTTATTGCTAGGTCAGTTTGTAAGAAGCTATAAGCTTCTTAGAATAGGGACTTATTTTGAGCAGATTAACATAGTTGATATCAAGCTTGTAGGATTGGCTCTGCTTCTTCCTAGAGAGCAGCCCTATTGCAGTTCTTTTTTGTAACCCCTGTTCCATTTTTAATATAAAGCTGATTAAATGTTTTTGTAAAAAAATAAAATTCCACAACTTGTACATCATGAACAACAAAATAACAATAAGTGAAGGTTGATTGTACAAAAATATATATAAGTACATTTATACTTTTCACATATAACATTATATATATTAAGTAGTGGCGTTTTAATGATTAATTTCAATATAAGTTCACTTTTAATGATTAATTTCAATATTGGCATTTTAACGCTGATTTTCAATATTACATTGTGTTTTTTCTATTTTTTTTTTCTAAAATTATGTGGTTTTAAAATAAGTTAAAATATTTAAAACAATA
Source organism: Larix kaempferi (assembly GCA_027924585.1). Classification (NCBI taxonomy): domain Eukaryota; kingdom Viridiplantae; phylum Streptophyta; class Pinopsida; order Pinales; family Pinaceae; genus Larix; species Larix kaempferi. Next base: position 19,074,945 of record BSBM01001023.1, read on the forward strand.
ATTCTATAATCAAAGTTTTCAACACTAAAACATAATCTAAAATGAATTTTGATATTTAACAAAGTTATTATCAAATTTGAGTGTAATTTCTATTATAATGCTTTAGTCTATGGCTTATCCAAAACGCTTTTGGTGATACCGAACCTTAATTCGACAATTTGAAGACACCCAAAATCTGCAGCAACAAAAAACTGTGAGGAGTTGGGGTTGATTCGAAGACACCCAATCCCACAGCAGTAAAAAACTACGAGGAGCTCCCTCATTCCAAGCGGTGGATCTATCACCAGATTTCAATTTCAAACGTGCAGTAAAGTATTTTGTTCTTGGAAACTTTTATCCCGCTTCCTACCTTCTCATTTTCTGAAGAGTTTACTTTCAAAAATCAGATGACGATAGCCTCGGCATTTTAAGTATACATGTCTTAAAATAAACTAAATAATTCAAAGACGATAGCCTCGGCATTTTAAGTATACATGTCTTAAAATAAACTAAATAATTCAAAGACGATAGCCTCGACATTTTAAATATACATGTCTTAAAATAAACTAAATAATTCAAGACGACAACCTCGGCATTTTAAGTCTACATGTCTTAAAATAAACTATAAAAGTGTATAGACTAAAAATCTCCATGAAAATGACAAAATAAGATCTCATTATATTCATAACAAAGTCTTACTATTACTATAGTAATGACTCGTATCATTTTATTGTGGGACTCCATAGAACGTCAATTTAGAGTTTATTTTTTGCACTTTGTTACATAAGATAAGAGGGACAGATTGAAAACCATTTGTACGCTATTTCAAGCAGTCTTTTCTTTTGTCAAGCCAAGGAGAGATCCTATGGATCTTTGTCTTTAGTCGCTCTGTACCTGAATCAAATTAGAAGGGTTGTATCACAATGCAATATTCATGCACTTAGAGGCAATATGCCCTAATAAATTTGTGTTAAATGTCCCATGCAAATCTTTAATTGGAATTTCATCTATATATCCAACTCTGGCCCACCCAACATTGCAAACAATCACATCAATAGGCCTTCATTGAAATGATTTTTCTATTTCATCCAAAAGAGTTTCATAGTTCAGAGAACTGATTCAAATTCATTCTTAAAAACATAAATTATGAATGCAATAGACTCTGATAAAGTTGTTCAACCATCCGACGATGTGGTTGTGCTTCTGAACATTAATTTTTAAAATTTTTCTTGACTATACTTTGCCATGTCCACAAATTGACGACCACAAGAGCCGTGAACAAATGCATTCATGTACACATCAGCGGGTGTCACATTCTGGAACTGTTGAAAAGCTGTTGAAAAGCTCCGAACGGGTCAAACGAAGAGAGGATATTTTATAGTAAGTTTAACTAAACAAAATCTTTACCTAATCCAAAAGTCAAATGCAAGCCATTTTACTAAACACGGATATACAACTCTGCTAGTTGCATTACAACTTTCCCGTGATTTGCTTTTAATTTTGGCAAGGACTTGAAACTCTGCTTCTATCTCCCTTGTTTCATTTGATTTCACTGAGTTTGTGAGTTTGCTTGGCCATTTGGGTAGTAACTCTCAGTCACAATAGTCCTTCGTGCAACCTCAACAAGGTGAAGGATATCTCGATATCTCAGTGTGGAGAGGGAAGGCTGTCCATTGTGGCTATTTTTCCCACAACATTCCACCATACGACCTTTCTTCAACGGCTAAATCCCTACATATATGTAAATAAACGAAAAATTTCAAACTACGGTCTTCATTTCCTTACCCTTTTATATGCTCGCGGGCCTTTCATCCAATTTACAATACAATATTTTGGACTGTCCGATACAAATCTCTCTGGTTTTCGTAAATTCTAAGGCAGTGGACTGCGAATTTATCCACTCAAACCCCATGATGGAAACGAATTTATTCTGAATTCTTCCCAGCTTGTTGTAAATTCTCTCTTCAGGGTAGTTCATGGATGCAAGTTCTAAAGTCAGGGATTGAAATGGCTGCAAGATGGGCAAGCACGTGTCTGAGAAAATATTTAAAAGGAAGAAACTATTCCTCCTCCTGTATTTCCGCCAAGCGTTTGCATGTCTGCATTGTAGGGAGCGGGCCGGCTGGATTTTACACAGCAGAGAAGGTCAGGCTGTCTTTAGCACCTTATTTTCGCTAAAGAGTTTTGAACCTTGACCCCTGAGTGATTTCTTAAGGTTTATGTTCTTATTTAAACATCTTTCTATGAATATTTCAGATGCTGAAAAGACATGAGCAGGCAAATGTAGATATCATAGAAAGATTGCCTACACCATTTGGCTTGGTGCGTTCTGGAGTGGCGCCTGACCATCCCGAAACAAAGGTTCGCGGAAACAAACCCTAAGAATTTTCCTTTGAAGGTAAACCCTAATTGTTTGTTTTTTAAATAGTCAAATGGTCCAAACTAATCTGCTAATTATGACAATTGAAAGCTATGGTGTGCCATCATTACACACAGATATAAAAAAAAGAGACAAAAGTAACACAGAAGAATCACAAATAGTTTGCCGATATAAACAAAGAGACAAAAGTAACACAGAAGATCACAAATAGTTCACAGATATTAAAAAAGAGACAAAGTAACACAGAAGAATCACAAATAGTTCGCAGAGAAAGCACAGAATAAAAAAGTAACACAGAAGAATCACAAATAGTTCGCAGAGAAAGCACAGAATAAAACATAAATAAGTCAGAGAGCAATTAATTTTGTAGCTTCTGCAGAAGTGAATTTAATACGAAATTCTCTCACGCCATTGAATCCTGTCGTACATTTTTTTAATTGATCAGGGAAATATATTTTACTCATATATAAAACTCTATGTACAGAGAGCACCATGTACATCTATGTTCAGACTCGGTCTGTAAAACAGGGCTTCTCCAGTCCACCTTAACAGAGTATTCCAGCACACATACCATATCCAAAAACAAAACAGAATTACATATATTTGCGTAGTTGTCTACTGAGTCTGCAGATGTAATCCTAGAGCATAAACATAGGAAAAAGAGCATATATTTTAAACTTTGATGGCAATAACATGTTGGTCCGGAGTTCATGGCTTCGATGCTGACTTGGCCTCTGCTGATGGAGGCACTTCCTCTTCTATGTACACAGGAAGCTGAGACTTGAGAACTTCATTCATGATGATTTCTAGGCGGCTACGAATTTTCCTCCTGAAAGTTTCTTCCTTGTCAGAAACTGGGCATAATGCGACTGAGCAAAGATTATCCAATAAAGCTATCGCTCTTTTCTTTAAACAGGCATGCCAGCACACATATTGTTCCTTTTCTTCCTCAGCCATCCAAAATCAATTACAGCTAAGTAATTTTTCTCATTGACCATGTTTAGTTTGGCTTCTTCAAGCTGGTTGGGCAGGTGCATACACTTATGAGCCATAAAACTCCTAAACCATTCATGGTCATCAATTCAAAAGGATTCATCTTGTTAGGAACCTATGTCAACCCTTCTCTTTACTATGTTAGTATATTGTTGTTGGACGTATATGCTTTGTAAGTCGTCCCGTAGTATTTGTTGATCCGTAGTTTTTATTAGCCCATAGTATTGGACGCATATGCTTTGTAAGTCGTCCCGTAGTATTATATGTCCCATGGTTTTGACTCATAGTATTGGGCATAGACTTAGTATATAAGTGTGTGTTGAGGTCATTGAAGGCATCGTGACGTTAATTGTATTGAGCTTGCTCAAAGGAGGTTGCCCCCTCGAAGTGGCCCGTGATCAATATAAAAGTGATTCTGTTCTATTATTTCTAATATCTTGTGTATTTGCATTAATTAATTATTGCAGGATCATCACATCTGGTATCAGAGCACTTTCTTGGGCTCGTTGGGTGAAATTTCTGCCAAATTTTTTTTCGCATCTGTTGCAGCTTCGGATTTGGGAATAATCCCTATCCGCTTAACTGTGGGAAGTACTTGGGCACAAGCCCTAAAACTCATTGTGAGGAGTACCACAGGAACCCCAAAGTAGCTGGCCATTGAGAGGACCTGCCAGTGAAAATGGCAACGATCCCTACCTGATTGACTAGTTCCCACCCGTGAGGTAAACCAAGAGCTGTCGTTTGTGGCAAAGCGGTTATCAGTTTTACCTGAGCCGTGGAGTGAGGGGTACTGCTCCAATACGCAAGCCGTCAGACAGCATTGGTGGCTTAGTGAAACACCTGAACTGTTAGGAAGCCGTACATACCTGGGGTACATATCTATTTTCAGTTGAACTGTTGCCGATCACTTCCGCTCCAGATCCAGCCGTTTCAGATCTATTCTGAAAGTCGTTCCAGATCCAGTTGCCGTTTCAGATCCAGCCGTTTTCAATCCCTTCCGCGCCATTGCAGATCCATCTGTTGCGGATCCCTTCTGTGTCGCTGTTGCCGATCCATTTCTGGGAAAAAAAAAAAATTTCAGTTTTTTCTCCATATCTCCCTTGTTTTCACTCTGTTTCCCTTGAAATTTTCAGGGAACCCTTGTCATCCCATTTTGCATCTTTCATTCCTGAGGACCTTATCCCCAATTCCCCTTCCCAAAGCTCGAAATCTCACATTTGTCTATTTTTAGGGTTTGCCATAACTTCCTCAGATTTCACCCAATCACCTTCAAATTTTACCACAGAGTTCCCTTCTGAATTCTGCTTCTTTGTCCCTCTCTGCCAAATTTTCTCATTCTATCACCCCGCTTTTGAAATCCCCCTTTTTGCTTTCTTGTCCTTTCGACAGTGTCCAAAATCTAGTCAAACCCCAATTACCCATCAGATTGTTTCCCCAATCCAAATTTCCTTTTACTAAATCAGCTTCTGTTTGTGTTTTTCTACCCATTCCACAAAAAAAAAAAAAAAAAAAAAAAAAAAAAACCTGGTTATGGTTGTCACCCGTGCAGGAGCACACACCATGGAGGAAGCACTTGCAGCCATCGAAACCAAACTCCAAGATCTGGATGAAAAATTTCTCAGCTTCCATCTTCAGCATTCATCCATGAACAATACCAGACAGCCAGAATCTTTTGCAGCCACCGGGTTCTCTTCTTCCAGCAATTTTCGTGGGGAGAAGCTTGATTTTCCTTGCTTCAATGGTACTGATTCAATTGGATGGATGGATATATCGAGCAGAACAATATTTCAGTTTGCATAATACTTCTGATGCCCAGAAAGTTCCACTTGCATCCTTTCATTTGGAACAAGAAGCCCTTCAATGGTACCGTTGGTACATCAAAGCTCATCCCGAGCCAAACTGGGCAGATTTTTGCCAACTCATTTTGCCACGATTTGGTCCTAGTGCTTTTGATGATTTCACAGGAGCACTCACTAAACTTCACCAAATTGGCACAGTGAGAGAGTATCAGACAAAATTTGAGAAATTGGCCAATCACACAGAAGGATTGTCTGATGAATTCTATAGGAGTTGTTTTATCAGTGGTCTCAAGGATGAAATCCGCTCAGAGGTCAAAATGTTTTGTCCCAACACAATGATGGAAGTCCTAGGGTTGGCTAAGTTGGCCGAGGACAAGATCGCAGCTCAACAACGCTCCAAACCCACCTTTGTTCCTATCAGAAATATGGGTTCCCAACGACCTCCCATCATGCCTGCTCCTCAACCAACTCCTATCAAGCATTTGTCTAAAATAGAAATGCAGGCACACCGAGAAAAAGGGCTTTGCTATAATTGTGATGAGAAATTCACTCGGGGACATAGATGTGTTCAACAAAAGCTCTATCTCTTTGATGCGAATTCTCCGCCTGTCTTAGAACTTGGTGAAGAAGCTACAGATACAGTAGATGATCAGGTCGACATTCAACACTCGCCTGTTGCCACCCCATCTCAGGACGACCCACCCGAGATCTCTCTCCATGCTGTAACCGGCGTTACCACCCCACAAACAATGCGGGTCAGGGGATACTTCAAGAAGCTCCCTCTTACCATACTCATTGATTCTGGTAGCACTCATAACTTCATTGACCCTCGGATTGCCAAACAGGCTGATTGTTTTATCCATCCTTGCTCCAACTTTGAAGTCATGGTTGCCAATGGGGGCACCTTACCTTGCAAGGGAAAGTGTCACAATGTGCGTATCTCTATGGAAGATTATAACCTACGCTCCGACATGTTTGTCTTGTCCTTAGGCGGATGTGATGTGGTTTTGGGCGTTCAATGGTTACACACACTTGGCCCCATCTTATGGGATTTTGCTGAACTTTGGATGCAGTTTAAAGTCAATGGGGCACAACACAAATTTATGGGCTTACAACCAGGGTCTCTCTGCATCATCAGTTCACATCGCTTGGAAAAAATCCTTAAGAAGAATTCACATGGTGTCATCGCTCAGCTCAATTCCATTCAGATGCACCCATCAACAGTCTCCACTACTTCCTTGGATAGATATGCAGGTATCTTTGCTGAACCAATGCGCTTGCTGCCTTCAAGAGACCTTTCCGATAAGAATTTAGCCACATCTACCTCTCAGCAGGAAATGATGGCTATTTTGCATGCAGTACAGAAGTGGCAGCCATACCTATTAGGGAATTATTTCTGCATCAAGACTGATCTCCAGAGTCTGGAAAATTTTATGGAACAATGGGTCTCCTCCCCAACACACTTGAAATGGGTTATCCAACTCATGGGTTATCCCTATGTGATCACTTACAAGAAGGGTAAGGACAATATAGTGGAAGATGCTCCTTCTCGCACAATTGATGACCCAGTTTCTCTTATAGCTCTTTCTCTGCTTGTTCCAAATTGGTTGCAATATGTTCAACAGGGCTATCTCTTCTATGAACTCCATGCTTCTTCATCAACAGGGCACTCTGGGTTCTGCAAAATGTATGACCGGGAACAATGTAACTTCTTTTGGCAGGGACTAAAAGTGACAATTCAACAGATGGTGCCTGACGATGATACTTTCCAAGTCAGCAAGGGTGAAACGACACTCCTTTCGGGATTGCTCAAACCCTTGCCCATCCCTACACAGCTTTGGCCAACTATTTCTATGGATTTCCTAGCAGTGCTTTGGTGGTACAATACCACATCTCAAAGGACACCATATGAAGCAGTCTATGGAAAAACACCGCCAGTTCTTCTTCCATACACCCTTAGCAGCTCCCCAGTTCAGGAAATTGACTCGGTTCTTCGAAACCGCGATCAGATTCTTCTCATTCTGCAGGACAATCTTCACATGGCCAGAATTCGCCTGAAACAACAAGTCGATCAGCACCGTTCTGCGCGCATTTTCCACGTAGATGACAGGGTTCTTCTTCATCTACATCCTTCCAAGCAATCCTCCTTGACACTCCAAAGGCGTCAGTGGCCCGAAATGCAACCCGAGGATGCTACCGAGGAACCACTCCTTCAGATTCTGCAGCAATTTTTCCAACCAAAGCTTTGAGGACAAAGCTTTTTCTAAGGGAGAGGGGATGTTAGGAACCTATGTCAATCCTTCTCTTTACTATGTTAGTATATTGTTGTTGGACGCATATGCTTTGTAAGTCGTCCCGTATTATTTGTTGATCCGTAGTTTATATTAGCCCATAGTATTGACCCATAGTGTTGGACGCATATGCTTTGTAAGTCGTCCCGTAGTATTATATGTCCCATGGTTTTGACTCATAGTATTGGGCATAGACTTAGTATATAAGTGTGTGTTGAGGTCATTGAAGGCACCGTGAAGTTAATTGTATTGAGCTTGCTCAAAGGAGGTTGCCCCCTCGAAGTGGCCCGTGATCAATATAAAAGTGATTTTGTTCTATTATTTCTAATATCTCGTGTATTTGCATTAATTAATTATTGCAGGTTCATCACACATCTTCTCCTCCTTCCATTTCTTTGCAGATGCTTCGGAACGACCTCTTTACATTTTACCTTGCTCTGCCATCAGGACTTTTCTCTGCTCCAGATTGAGGGAATTCATTACAGACGAAAACTTAGAAGTCTTCTTGAAAGAATATTTTGCTGACTCCCTTACTCCTTGTTCAAGGGGCAGATGTGCTTTGGCTTCTTCAAGCTGTCTGTGAAGAGGCATACTACTTTGTTGAGCCATCAAATTATTGAATTGTTCATGGGTGTCAATTTCTCAAAAGGATTCAGCAGCTGCTCCTTCCCATATTTGCACATACTTTGTAATGTCTCTTGACCTTTTACCTTGCTCTGCCATTAGGAATTCTCTCCACCAGATTGAAGGATTTAGGCAGAAACAAAAACTCAGGGGTCAGAAGTCTTCAGGAGAGAATATCATGTTGGCTCCCTTGCGAGTTGTTGGGTTATTCTTGACTTGGTAAAACAGTAATTAAATTAACATGTATTTTGTCATTAGTGGGTTTACCATTTGTGTTTTACGGGCCCATGGTATTGGGTGACCTATGGTATTTTCCCATGGTATTTGATGTGATTAATATTATTAAATGCTTAGTATTCTCCTTTATAATGTGCTTTGAATAGCTTTCTATTTGGACGACTTGGCTGGGTTGGCCAAGTTAATAATAAATATCTATTTGGTGTTGGTTTTCTTGATAAAGGGTTTCCGGAGTAAACTCTTGTCTATTGAGATTTATGTGTTTGTTTCTTACTTGCATTATTTCTCTTGCCATGCTCAGAAATAATTTTAATATGGTATCAAAGCCATGTTTGGGTGGCAAATCTTTCTCACGAGAGAAACCCTAGATTGTTGGCTTTGATGAAGATGCATTGATTTGAAGCTACGTTAGAAAAAGCACACCGAGCATAGCGGATGAAGAAGTACTCAGTTAAGGAGTGCTTGATTTGGCTCACTATATTTGGAGCAGGGAGGGATGCGTGTAAAGGAGGTAAATGCTTCAAGCTTCATTTGCTCAGGCATACAGTGGTGAGATAAGTACTTGGTTTATGTAATTGTATTTGGAGCAGGAGGGATGTGGGCAATGAAACAGGTTGATGTTTCATATTTGCTTAGGCATACAGTGGTGAGATAAGTACTTGGTTTATGTAATTGTATTTGGAGTGGGAGGGATGTGGGCAATGAAACAGGTTGATGTTTCATAGCATTACATGCTCAGGGATACAACTGTAAGCATTTTGATGGAGTTGGATTTAATCACATATGTAAATAGGTCTTACGACTATAAGACCTATTTATCCATGCATACCCTTGTTTGTTGGTTCACCAATGTAAGCTCTAGACATAGACTTAGGTGATAGAATTAATGGGGGCATGTTGTATTCTTGGATGCCTAGTTAATAAACTTTGAAGGAGTTGGTGTTTACCTCGAATCAAGTTTAAAGCGGGGTATGCTAAGTTAATCTTGACTCGATCAAATAGTTATGATTAGGTTAACGTGTATTTGGTGAATAATGGGTTTACCATTGGTGGTTTAAATGCCCATGGTATTTGAAGTGATGACGTCTATTTAAAGGCTTGAAGAATGCAATTGTAAAATGCCTCAAGGGGCTTGTTCTTTGGCTGGCTTGGCCGAATTGGCCAAAGTAATAATAGATATCTATTGGGTGTTGGTTTTCTTGGTAAAGGGTTTCTAGGGTAAATCTCTTTTCCATTGAGATATATGTGTTTGCTTTTTATTTGTAATATTTTTCTTGCCATGCTTAGAAATAATTTTAATATGGTTTTAGGGCCATGTTTGGGCAGATAAAGCTCGCACGGGAGAAGCCCTAGATTGTTGGCTTTGTTGAAGATGCATTGATGTGAAGCAATGGCAGAAGAAGCACACAAAAGATAGTGATTGAAGAAGTACTCAGTCAAGGAGTGGTTGATTTGTCTCATTGATTTGGTAGGTAAAGAAGCGAGTAGGTGTTTCAAGCTTCATTTTGCTTAAGAATACAATGGGAAGATAAGCACTTGGTGTATGTAATTGTTTTTGGAGCAGGAGGGATGTGAGCAATGGAACAGGTTGATGTTTCATAGCGTCACATGCTCGGGCATAAAATTGTAAGCATTTTTATTGAGTTCAATTTAATGAGATATGTAAATGGGCATATAGCTGTAAACCTATTTAATTATGCTTAATCTTGTTTGTTGGTTCACCAATGTAAGGTCTAGACAAACAAATAGGTGATAGAATTAAGGGGGTCATGTTGTGTTATTAGATGCTTAGTTAATAAACATTGAGGGGGGAGATGCTTACCCCAACTCAAATTTGAAGGGGGGAATCTTAAGTTACTCTTGACTCTATTGGAAATGATGTAACTTTAGAAGTTATTCTTAATGTACTTTATTATATTTTTGTTGTACCTCCTTCGGAAGAAGATATTGATGTAATTGATCATGTAAAGACCTTGAAAGAATCAATGTAAACCTTGGGTTGGAATTGAAAGTTTTAGAACCCCAACCCAATTTCAAGCCTTGAAGCTTCTCTGCATATGGTTTAATGCCCAAACAGCAGTATGCACATTTTATTCATAAAAATGACTTGACTTGAGACGCATGAAATTCTTTTTCAAATCTTTATAACTCAAAAAATTTAAATTTCAGCCAAGAAACTCAAACTCAGAAATTTATGACAGCCATTCACACATAAAGAAACACAATATTTTTGACCAAAATGGTCCAAGATAAAACCCCGAAGGGAAAACCTGACTGAGAGAGAAAATTTTATTTTTCAGAGACAAATTATAAAAATTACATTAGTACTTATATCAACCAATCTCATCTCGAAATTAGTGCCAAACTGTCTCAGTACGGCCTGCTGTACGAACTGTACTTTTTCCTAGAAACCTGTGCCCAAAATCTCTGCTGTACGGATTCACACGTGCGAGTAGTACGACTGTCATTTTCTTGATTTCTGTGCAACAAATCTTTCTCGAAATCTGAACCTGTACAGACAACATTAAACGCTGTACTTTCTGCCTTGGAATGCATACTGTACGAACTGTCTTTAATGCTGTACGGTCCTCGAATTCTGTGCTGCAATAACATATCGAAATCTGAGCCAACTGTATGGTCTCTTCTCGAAAACTGTGCACATTAATGCTGTATGGATTTCTTGGGAATTGTGCCCTTATTCCTCACCTTGGAATTCGAGCCAGTCTTTTTGTCTTCTTGGATGAAATTTCTTCAAACCCTATCTTCTTCTCTCTCTTTTCTCCTCTTCTTCTCCTCTCCAAAACTCTATCTTGAAAAGTGAATAATCAATTAGGTTTGCCTTCCCCAAGCCTCTTTGTTCATGTCAACTTCCTCTTTTCAATCCAATGGTCTAGATTAGATTAGATGAAGGGTTCTCAATAAATGCTCAATAATTAATTATTAAATGACATTTAGTGCATTCATGTCATTTGATAAATTGAAGACCCTTTTAATTAATCACTCACTTGACTTTATTATTAAAATGAACTTAGGATATAACCATGACTTAACTTTTAATAAAGTGACTTTATAAATATAAAGTACTTCTCACTTTATTAATTAATGGCTAAGGGTCACCTTTTTAAAGTGTTCTTGTCCATCCCAAGGCAACACAAGGTGAACAACACTCCCTTGGTAACTTTTCAACACTCCCTCTTGCCGAGGAAGGTGTTCTTCACCACTCCCAACTTGTCTCTGAAGTAAACATGCTTCCCTCTACCCAAAGACTTTGTGAGAATGTCTGCCACTTGCTCATCAGTAGAAAAATATTGCAACTGTACAACTCCTCTCTAAACAAAATCTTTGATGAAGTGATACCTGATCTCACTGTGCTTTGACCTGTCATGAAATACCGGATTCTCAGAGAGTCTGATGCAACTTTGATTATCACAATGTAAACTGTAGGTCTTAGCTCCTGACCAAATAAGTCTACCATCAACGTGCGAAGCCACAAGGCTTCACAACTAGCCTGGTTGGCTGCCATGTACTCAGCCTCTGCAGAACTCAATGCAACGGACTTTTGCTTCCGACTGAACCATGACACAACTGCCGAGCCCAAGCTGAATCAACAACTGGAAGTGCTCTTCCGGTTTGAAACACTGCCTGCCCAATCTGAATCCATGAAGCCAACCAATCCCAATCCATCAGATCTCCTGTAGTCCAAATCATAATCTATTGTGCTTGCAAGATATCTCAATATGTGTTTTGTGGCAGTCCAATGCACTCTCCTGGGCTCCACCATGAACTGACTGAGAGTGTTAACCGCAAAACTCGAATATGGTCTGGTGTTGACCAGATACATCAAAGAACCAATCAACTGACGATACAAAGTAGGATCCACCAACTCTCCCTTAGAAGCATGAAGCTTCGTCCAGTTGGTGGTCATGGGTGTGGACATGGGTCTGCACTCCTCCATCCGAAATCTCTTCAGAAAATTTGCAACATATTTTCCTTGCCCCGGGAAAACATGTCCATCCTCTTGCCAAATCTCCATCCCTAAATAGTAATGCATCAGTCCAAGATCAATCATCTCAAACTTTGAAGCAAGGTCTTTCTTACATGTTTCAATCAGGTACTCTGCTCCTGTAATGAACAAGTCATCAACATATAGTAGAAGAATGAGTGGATCACCCCCAACCACAATGAAGTACAGGTTGGGATCAACCTCACTCTTCTGAAACCCAATCGAAAGCAAATAAGTATCAATCCTCGAGTACCAAGCTCGAGGGGCTTGCTTCAGACCATACAAAGCCTTTTTTTAGCTTGCACACATGTGAATCTCTCCCATGAATCTCAAAGCCCTTAGGCTACTCTAGATACACCTCCTCCTGTAGAAAACCGTTCAGAAAAGCGGTTTTCACATCCATCTGATGAATCCTCCAACCCATCTCTGCAACAATGGAGATCACTGCTTTGATCGAGGAAAATCTAACAACTGGTGCAAAGGTCTCATACTAGTCAACTCCCTCTACCTGTGAGAACCCTCGTGCCAAAAATCGAGCTTTGTACTTCTCGATGTTGCCATCCACAACATGCTTGATTTTATAGAGCCACTTGGAAGTCACCATTGACTTCCCCTCTGGTCTCGGAACAATCTCCCACACTCCATTCTTCATGATGGAATTGTACTCTTCATCATGGCATCTCTCCAAACTTGGTGTGGGGTAGCCTCCTCAAAAGTAGTAGGCTCGGACTCACTCGAGCTAGTCACCATCGCCATATAACTAGAAAACGTCTCTGGTGCCCTGCTCTCTTTGACCTCCCTCCTGGGTGGCCCCATAGAATCCTCAGCTTCTTTCACAAGCTCCTTAAGCCAACTTGGCTTACGTTTCTTGGAAGTAGCTTCCTGTGGCAGGCCCTCTTAAACCTCCTCATCTGACAACTGTCTCCCTGAAGAAGTACCTGTGGCCTAAGATCCTGAACCTGTACCACCCGAATGACATGAAGGTGAAACCTGTGAACTTGTGACTCGTGAACCTGTCCCTGTAGACTGAGTACCTGAAATTGATGTACCTGTAATATGTGTCCCAGTCACTCTAGAAACCTGTGACCCTGTACCCTAACTCGCTGAACTCTGTGAAGGTGTCACTTGTGGAGTCTCAACCTACTGCTCCACCATCTCTGAATCATAAGACTTCCTGAAGGCTTTCTCCTCCTCAAATCTCACCTCCCTCCTCACCACAACTTTCCTCTGTGCAGGAAGGTATAAGTGAAAATCCTTTGAAGTCTCATCATAACCAACAAAGATGCCTCTCTCCGTCGTGGGCTCTAACTTTGTCCTCCTCTTCTCAGAAGGGACATGAGAATATGTAAGGCATCCAAATATACGAAAGTGACCTATCTCAGGTCTCTTCTCGGTGAACATCTCCTCAAGAGTTTTACACCCCAATGCACGGTGTGGACTCCTGTTTGCACATAAACAATAGTACTACAAGCCTCTGCCCATAGAAAGAAAGGAAGACTCTGATCATGCAGCATGGTTCTAGCTGCTCCCACTATGGCTCTGTTCTTCCTTTCGACAACTCCATTCTGCTGTGGACTAGTATATGGAACTGTCAATTGCCTCCTGATGCCCTCCTATCTGCAAAACTCATCAAACTCCTTGGAGATATACTCACCCCCATTATCTGACCCGAGTGCCTGGATCTTCCTCCCTGTTTGGTTCTCCACAAGAGCTTTGAACTCTTGGAACCTCCTCAAGACTTCCTGGGATTGTTTACTTCTCAGAAAGTAGATCCAGGTCTTCCTCGACTGATCATCAATGAAACTGATATAGTACTCAAATCCTGCCAACGAAGCAAAAGACATAGGTCCACATAAGTCGGAATGAATCAAGTCCAATATCCCACTTGATCTTGTGTCACTGCTCGGAAAAGCAGTCTTGGTGTACTTTCCCAAAGCACACCCTCTGCACACACCACCCTGCTCTGTGCTGAACTGAGGCAAACCTGTAGACATCTCCCTCAACAATCTCAAAGCTGAATGATGAAGGTGTCCCATCCTACTATGCCACAACTCACACATCTCGATGCTACTGTTAGTATGGGCTAATGCATGGCGAGGCTGGAAGAGAAGCTTGTACAATTTTCCACATCTAACTCCAATGGCACATGAAGTGGATGGTCCTGCTGCTCTGGGAAAAATATGCACTTTCCCATCTAGGACACATACTCCAAAACCCCTGTTCTCAATAGTGGAAACTGAAACAAGATTCTTCTTCAGCCCGGGGACATACAAGACATCCCTCAAAGTCATGGACTGCATAGACTCCCTCTGAAATGTAACAGTCCCTTGCCCAACTGCTCTCACAATCGTGTTGTCACCCAACACTACCTCGAGACTCAAGCTTGTCTCAGTCATCTTGGTGAACACATCTCGAATACCTGTCATATGGCTCGAAGCCCCACTATCAATGTACCAAATAGAAGTAGTGGCGAAGGTACTCAAAGAATGGCCAACCAACAAAGAACACTGTACCTAATCCTCCATGTCCTCCATATCACTCTCCATATCACTGTTGGTGAAAGATGTCTTCTCTGTACATCCAGCATAGAGAGAAAACTCTCCCTCAAACCGTGAGGCAAAGTCATCCATGTCTGCTGTAGCTGCCGTCTGCTGTCCTTTCTTCTTCTTTTTCGGACACTGTCCAGCATAGTGTCCAAACTTCTGACAAGCGAAACAGTTGATTTTACTCCAATCTTTCTTTTGCTCACCTGTATGCTGCTTGGTCCCACTCTTGGGACCCTTCTTGAACTTCTTCTTCTTACCTTTTGCTACCAACGCTACATTTTTCTCATCATCCCTGTGATGTGATGAACTGCCCTGTAAGTAACCTCTACGTGTCTCCTCTTGTTTGAAATCATCCCAAAGACGATCCCAAGAAGGCATGTTCTCACGAGCGACTATTGTCTGCACAAATACACTCCATGGCTGTGTCATGCCATTTAAGGCTGTCCGCACCATCTCATTGCCCTGTACAATCTCCCCAACTGCTGCAAGCTCATCCCTCACCTGTGTAATCCCTGTAAGATAGGAAGCCATGCCTTCCCCTTTACTCATGTGTACATTCTTCAACTTCTCCCGCAATACCATCTTTCTATCCTCATTAGAACTTTGGTAAAGGTTTGTCAAAGCTACCCACATCTGAAAGACATGTGCCTTTGCTGAAATATGTGGGATCACATGATCCTTCACGGCATCAAGTATGATCCTTCTTGCCTTCACATCCTTTTTCATGAAGGCTACCCTATTAGTAGCATCGGTAAGAACAATCACATGATTTACTGCTGTATTATTGACTACTTCCCATAGTTCATTTTATTCAAGTATCAGCATAATCCTAGCCTTCCAAGGGCTAAAATTTGTAGCCCCATCTAATTTGTCCTCTAATCTAAGTCCAGTCACCATGACTGCAACCTGTACCTGTTCTTCTCAAGAAAATGTTCAAGACCTTGTTTTTCACAAACCCTTAGTTTTTCCCAAATCTGAAATATTTCTGAGTGTTTAAATTTCTGATCTTTATCACCGCTCTGATACCATGAAAGTTTTAGAACCCCAATCCGGTTTCAAGCCTTGAAGCTTCTCTGCATATGGTTTAATGCCCAAACCCCAATATGCACCTTTTATTCATAAAAATGACTTGACTTGAGACACATGAAATTCTTTTTCAAATCTTTATAACTCAGAAAATTTAATTTTCAGCCAAGAAACTCAAACTCAGAAATTTATAACAGCTATTCACACATAAAGAAACACAATATTTTTGACCAAAATGGTCCAGGATAAAACTCTGAAGGGAAAACCCGACTGAGAGAGGAAATTTTATTTTTTAGAGACAAATTATAAAAATTACAACAATACTTATCTCAACCAATCTCATCTCGAAATTAATGCCAAACTGTCTCAGTACAGCCTGCTGTACGTGTTATCACCTAAACTGTAGTTACCCCTATGGATGTATCCACTCATGGATGGCAATAGGGAAGGGCAACTCAAAAGGTGCAACCACGATCACCTCGACCTCCAATAGATGGTTGTCACACCAGTCGAGGCAACCTTCACTTTATGTTATCTAGCCCAGACAACAAAGGGGGAGACCCGATCTACTCCCGACAGGAGAGATCGAAACCAAGACACCAAATCAAGTTAATTCTAAGTAAGGTGTATGGCTTATCCTAGGCCTTAGGATGAAGTCACAAGACAAGTGAGGGGTTCAATGAGTATAGCTTTGGTTCGTTATTTATGTGACAGTGACTTATGATTTGTGAAATAGGATCCAGGATTAAAGTACTAGTTCAATGTGAGAAAATCCACTGCCTTGGGAACCGTGTCCAATGCAGGGTAGTTTAGGGGTTGAATTGGGGCTAACTAGTACAAGTGACAAGCTTGATAATGAAGTATGATGGCATCAAAGGGTTTAGCTCACCAATCAAGGGTCAAATCACAAGTTAATCCAACAATCTAGGAAAGTCGAATTGACTTGGAGAGAAACTAGTGCCTTGGGAATTGGGATAATGGAGTCAAAGTAAACTTAACTTGTGGTTAAGGACTCCTATTGCATGAGACAAGTGGGCAATTAAAGTCTTGATGGATGAATAGGTCTAGATCTAGGTTTGACCTAAGTGGACCACAATCCCATAAAACAAGGAATGCTATCCCCAAGGCAAGATTTGATGAAGTGACACACTAGACCTAGGTTTTGAATTATGCCCGTTCCAAATCCACAAAAATCTCAAGTACCCATGTCCTAGAAGTGGACCAACTCACTTCTCCAAGGTGGTGCAACTTTACCCAAGGAGGCTAAAATGTGGGATAAGTGGGTCAAGACAAGTCCGATGGAATCCAAACTTTAGATCCAAGTAGGTTGATCACGTGGGAGTGTGGATCTACAATTTCAAGGCAATCCGATGGCTAGATCTTACTAGATCTGAGTTTAAAGATACCAAGTGGTCCAAAATGGGAATTAAATCCCTTAAAATGTGGAATAGGGCCCACAAGGTAGAAATCAGAAAAGTGACAATCTGGGGGTAGGTTATTGGATGTGTAGATCATGAATCAAGCGGGATCTCACCTACCCACATACTGGATCTAGGTCAACTCACCAAACTAGGAAGTGCGCCCTTGCTTGGAGAGGCTAAATGCCTTGGGACGAGGGTCAAATGGAGGCCAATCCTCACCAAACTATAGATACGGGATGTCGTGGATACTATAGAGGTGGGTTTTCAATATCTTACCCAAAAAGCCACTAGATCTTAGTAGATCTGAAAAAATGTAAAAATGAGGGTTTGAAGCAATAAGGGTTTTATCAATTTATGAGCTATGTCAATGGATTGGATCAAGATAAGAGAAACAAACCTGTGGATCTTACCTGGGTAACCTTGTAGATGCCTTGATGATGATGATCTATGCAAGCCTGATCAATTTGAGAAGCTTTGAGGTAGTTTTCTATGCAATCGATTTAGTCCAAGAAGCCAATGCGCCCTCTCTCCTGCACAACAAACGTCAACAATATCATATTTGATGTAATCAAGAGATAAGACTAATGTCACAAGAGAAGTAACAGAAAGATAGCATAGATCACGATGATACTAATGATAACCCCCTGATACAAGCAAATGCCAAGAAAGTCGATTTGAAGAAGCCTTGCAAAATCGCCCTTGTTGAAGTCGCCCTCCTGTAGACAAGACAATGATTTCCAAAATAGATAGATCTTACCACAAATTCCAAATACTAGGTTGCAATAGACTTTCCAATCACCATCTAAGAACACCAGATGCAAAGGAGACCACAAGAATTTCCACAAGAAAGTTTTTCTATACCAATAATCCAAGAGCCAAAGACCCCTTACAAATGAGAAGCTCTCTCCTTTAAATAGGAAGGAGAGGTATCAAAATCCTAACCACTTTTTGAATGAGTGGCTAAGATTAAAAGATACAAATGTCTAATGAATGGTTGAGAAGAGCTCAACAATAAAATACATGGATCACTAATAAAATATAATATAAGTGGACAAAATCGCCCTAGAAGAGGGGAATCCCACCAAATCATGATGACAAAATATAATAGGAAGCTTATGGTGGGTCCAAGGGGTAATTTTAGCCACCCTTGGTCAATCCCCATAGCACAATAATAATAAAAAAGTCATCAATATACCAAATCATGCCTCTATGGTCAAATCGTAGGCCTCAAAAGACCTCATAAATCATTAGAAAGTGCCATAAGTGATGGATGCGGGCCCCGATGAAGCTGAAACTGCTGGAGGAGGTGTGGAAGACATCGATCCATCATCGCTGATCATCCCATGCCATAACATTGCCTCAGTAGCCCAAATCGATTTCCTCAATAGCCATTTCTACCAATCCTGAAATGCCTCGAGAAGCGTGAAACTGCCCCAAACTGCCTCCTGGAGTGCCTGCGCTGTCAAGGTGAGGGCACCAGTGTGTCCGGGAGTGGGTTAATATGGTAAAAACAAGTGGCTGGACCACCCCCTCCAAGCACAGCGCCCTAGGTCAACCGGATAAAAATCACATCTGCTCTGACAGGACCTCCGACAGACCAAAACTGCACTGGGATAGCCTGCTGAGGCTCAATCATCACTGTAAGTGCCCGGAATTGAAAACAAAATGTCTCATTGGACTCAGAAGGTCCAAATCCATCCAAGATGTGTACTCATACACCGTATGAGTCTCTGCATGATCAATATATATATCCAATATACCAGAACAGGGTAAATAATAATAATCTGTAAATGATCAAATACTGCTGTAAACCAAGAATCATCATCATAACCCTGTAGCTGCTGCATAGAATCATCATATACATGTACATGGACCATATATCATCTGTCCATATCATCACAAGGTCCAACCATCTCATGTCCTATGGTTGACCTTGGTCAAACTAGGTTTGACCAAGTCAACATGACCAAATATAACTCAGACCATCATCGGAAGCTGCTGCAAAGTGTCAAAGGTTAATGCATGCTCTACAACTTATTCATATAACAATTATAACACAAAGTAATCATTACTGGCGATCTAAATCCAAATATATAATGTCATTAATTATTATTATTACTCAGACTAGACTTTCAAGATCATACTCACTTCATAGCTGTGATCAATTTGCTAGTGAAAGGTGAAGGCTAAAATAACTGGCTAGGCTAAGGGATGACTTGACTGACTTAAATTTGTGACACTTTGGCAAAGGGAAAGGGAATACACACCATAGTATATACTGAATGAGCAACAACACAGGGAATGGCGGTGTCGCACAAATGGATGAGTTGTTCAAAGAGGGTTTATTCACCTTTAACAGATGCGCACAATCCATAATACAAATAAGGCCAGCAATTGTTTTGATATAGCATTTAAGTTCCATTGCTTTTTGGGCCTGAAGTTTCCATAGCCTTGGTTTATGTGTGTTTATAAACACATTGCATAGATTTTCCTTTATTTTAGGCTTTCTGCTGCAGGTGTGTTTTTAAGGCACTTGTTTACCTAAGCACTTCTAGGTGTGTCATGGACAGCTTGTTTACCTAGGTATTTACATTTCCAAAAGATATAACATTTTATTTTCATGGCCATTTTCATTTGGCATGCCTTTCATTCATGTGTGTTTAGAAACACATTGCGTGAATGGGCTTTTCATACAAGATATAGCATTTCATTTTCCAGATTTTGTATTCATGGCAGCACTAAAAGTTTCAGGTTTAGCCAACACAACTTTAGTGACTAGGGGGAATTCCAAGGAACTCCAACTCACCATAGGTAAGTTTTGTCACCAACTTAGAGTCGAGACACAATAAACAGGGAAGCTCATCCAATACAGAGGCTATAGTGGGGGAAAATCCTCTGTAATGTCCCCATTCAAATAAGTGCATAGTAAGACAATCCCATCAATCCTACTAGTTTCCTAGGTTGGATGGGCACATGTGGGATGGTAATAAGGAAGCTAATAAATGATATTTAGACATTAGAGGGGTTCAAGCATTTAATAAATATGGTGAATAAATAAATTCAAGATAAATTCTAAGTGGCAAGTGGTTTTGGAGACATATGGAGGTGGTGGGACCCACACTAGCTTGATTTTTCATAATACATGGTATCTCTCTTTTGCAAATTCGAATTAATGGGAATGTGAACACTCTTGGGTGAGTTGGTAAGTCATAACACATGTCATTGAGCATCTTAGGTCGAATTGGGAAGGATTGTTAACCTCCATGGAAGATAAAGAGTCAAAGTAGAAGTTTGTGGACACTTGGGCTAGATTCCGTAGCCCCTATGACACCAATGATGGAGCATCTATGACAACTATGACAAATTGCAGACCTGACCTCTGACATCTGACCACTATGACATGTCAACACCAAAAATAGGCTCAAGGAAGGCGAATTTGGGAGTTGGAGAAGCCAAAGAGACTCAAAATCAAATTTGGGAGAAGATGGAAGGTTGGAACTAGGAGACAAGTGGCAAATGTGGAATATTTCCTAAATGGAAATCTATTGAATCTATTGAGAGGATTTCGACCCTTAGAAGGCTAATGTTGGTTATAAAATGTAGAAATGAAGAATGAGAATGGCTTTTGATGATTTGAGAAAAATTGCATTTGTGAAGAGAGAGCTAATGGATGACTAGTTTCTTGCCTTAGCCAATTTCGAGGGTGAAAGATTCCCATCCAAGTTGGTGTTTGGAGAGGCCACTCAGGTCTTTCATGGTGCTTTAATGGAGTTTGTATTTGCAGGTAGCAGTTACAGGAAGTTTCATGGTTTGGTTTAGTGCAGCACTTTCTCTCCACCGTTTCCAGTTTTGAAGGCATATTCATGCTCCTTGAGGGAGGGCGTTTTTGGTGAGCACTTGTGCTTCTTGAGAGAGCTTCTCATTATATATTTCTGATTGTAATAGCTTCATATCCTCTGTTATTAATATTCAGAAAGTCTCAGGTCGAAATACCCATTGGTTGTATGCAAAACTATTGATTAATGAGCAAACAATGTCCATTTCCCCAATGCATTGATGTATGACACTATAATGTTGATTATTTCGAATGGATGGATGATTCTCTGATATATTTGTGATCAATATACTGCCATGGATGTCTTCTACAAGTTTCATGTACTGTACTTGAGCATTTGAAGCATTTTTACTCAGTTTAGTTGTATTGGGAGGTGAAATAGTGCCATTTCCCCAAGGGTCGAATTGGGGGTTTTTGCTGTTGAATGTGAGAGAGTTAGAACAGTAGTAAAAATCAATTAATGGTGCATATGAGACCTTAATCACATACTTAACATATTATATACCTCTGTTCATAAATTCGTGGGAGTTTGGAGGCATTTGGAAGGCCATTTGCAGTGTTACTCGGGGGGGGATTTGATGCACAAATTACTAGTCAAAATTACCTATATTGATCAGAATACAAATAAAGTTTGCAGCAGTATTTGGAGGGCCATAAAACATCCCTGAACCTGATATTCAAGTCTAAATACCATTCATACACTCCTATAGAAGATTTGGGAGCATTTGGGTTGATTTGGAGGTCAAAACAGTTAAACTAGTCAAAGGTCGAAATTGGGGAAAAAGTGGAAAAATTGGCATTTTAATAGAATTTTGAAAAAGGGTCATTACATCCTCCATGCCACTAGTCAAGTAGTAAGTCAGGGTGATAAACTAAAAGGTAGGCAATGGATGGATGAAGACAATGAATAATGGAGCCAACACTAGCAAGCCAAGGTATGGTGGAATGATCACCTCTATTCTCCCTGAGGAGGGTAAAACCAATGAGTATGAATAATGAACTTCTAAGTCTGAGTAGGGACAATATAATATATATAATAAGCTTCAACCAGGTCCATATATCTATATGATCGCCAGATCATGACACTAGGTGCTAAGACATGCTATAAGAATAAGTTGAAAAGCAATATAACCATAACACAATGATATACCTGCTGAGTCATATACTTGAATGCTCATCAACCTGTACCATCATATGTCCTCTGAAACTACTTCTGTAACTCTGGGCACTACTGACTGCTCTGTACCAATGGTATAATGGCTACATCGGTCATCTCTCTGAGTGTCCTAAGACTCAGTCATGGCATGGGGAATCCAACTGTTGTCCAAAATCTGATAGTGATCCAATATATATATGCTCATCTCAGCATCTCAATGTAAGGGAACTAGTTGAATAGTGTACTGGCATCAGAAAAATAATGTATGGTAGCCCGGCTACTATATATGTGATAACAGTACGGACTGTACTTTTTCCTAGAAACCTGTGCCCAAAATCTCTGCTGTACGGATTCACACGTGCGAGCAGTAGGACTGTCCTTTTCTCGATTTCTGTGCAGCAAATCTTTCTCGAAATTTGAACCTATACGGACAACATTAAATGTTGTACTTTCTACCTTGGAATGCATGCTATACGGACCGTCTTTAATGCTGTATGGTCCTCGAATTTTGTGCTACAATAACTTCTCGAAACTGAGCCAACTGTACAGTCTCTTCTCGAAAACTGTGCACATTAATGCTGTACGGATTTCTTGGGAATTGTGCCCTTATTCCTCACCTTGGAATTCGAGCCAGTCTTTTTGTCTTCTTGGATGAAATCTCTTCAAACCCTTTCTTCTTCTCTCTATTTTCTCCTCTCCAAAACTCTCTCTTGAAAAGTGAATAATCAATTAGGTTTGCATTCCCCAAGCCTTTTTGTTCATGGCAACTTCCTCTTTTCAATCCAATGGTCTAGATTAGATTAGATGAAGGGTTCTCAATAAATGCTCAATAATTAATTATTAAATGACATTTAGCGCACTCATGTCATTTAATAAAGTGATGACCCTTTTAATTAATCACTCACTTGACTTTATCATTAAAATGAACTTAGGATATAACCATGTCTTAACTTTTAATAAAGTGACTTTATAAATATAAAGTACTTCTCACTTTATTAATTAATGGCTAGGGGTCACCTTTTTAAAGTGTTCTTGTGCACCCCAAGGCAACACAAGGTGAACAACACTCCCTTGGTAACTTTTCAATAGGAATCACCCAAAGAAAACATTTATTAAATGTAATTTTTGTATTCCCCCAAGACAAGTCGACCTAGTGGGTAAACTGCCCCAAATAATGGGCAGTGTGCCCCAAACAATGGGAAAAATTGCCCTAGTCAGGTTGACCAAGTAAAAAGTCATTTTTTGACTAGTATAAATAGAGAGGTTGCACCTCTCATTTGTTCACTCACTCAACTCAAGCAAGTTCGCTCTAGAGGAGAAAGAAGTTCGCTATTGCAGCTAGAAGAAGTGTTTTTGGGTTTTCTACACTTGGAGAAGTTTCTCTTTTTCTCTCTCTTATTCTTGATAGTTGGATATACTTTGATCTCTAAATTAATCTCTATACGAAGGTTGCTGAGTTTTCTCCGTGTTGGGTTTCCCAGGATAAAATTCTTGTGTCTATTGTTTTTGTGCTTGGTTATTCTTTTAGTGATCCTGTTGTATTATCTGCAATTAGATTATACTGCTAGAATTGTACAAAATCTAACATGGTATCAGAGTAGTACTAAAAGAAGCCATTGTTGGAAATTAGGGTTTCATATTTCGAAGTCTTCCCACCTCAGTTGGCTTGAAAAAAGCATTGGGAATTTCGCCCTAGGGAAGGCACATCTTTCTATGGAGGCAAATTCCATTTCCGAGAATTTTCAAATTATGATCTAATTCTGCAGAAACTGCAACAACTGCAAAAATTAGGGTTTCCAATTTTTAGCCCTTCTGCCCACCATTTTGGCTCGTTCTTATCTTTCTCCAGCTCGCCTTGGTAGGGCGTAACTATCTGTGGAAGTAGATTTCAGATCCAAAATTTTTCATTCCTGACCTATTCTCTACCGGAGTCGGCAAACTAGGATTTCCAGTTTTGAGTTGTTCTATCCACAGATCTGGGAGAAAAGGAGGTATTTTCAACTCACCCTAAGCGGGCGCATTTAAATGTGGAATCGGTTTTGCAAAAGTCTAAACTTCAATTTAGACCTAGCTCCTGCTAGGGTTTTTGGTCCAGCACTATAGTTAGGATGATTGGAATGAAGGTTGAAGATAGGTTAGATAAGGCTTCCAACTTCAGCTCTTGGAAGTCTAGAGTTGTTCTAATTCTTGAAGAAAATGATTTCTTGAAGTTTGTCAATGAGAAGGTTCCAGAACTAGAAGCGGAAGATGACAAGACTCAATGGAGAAAGAATGATGCCAAAGCCAGAAGAATCTTGGTAGATTCAATAAAAGATCATTTGGTTCCTCAGATCTCTTAGCAAGAAAAATGATGAACATAGGACTCTCATTCCCACAAGGAGGCAGTGGGAGCCCACCCACAAAAACAATAAAATATAAGTATTTGGATTTATTGCTCACATGGATCTGTTTTGTCTTATATGTTTTCATAACAAATTATATGTAGATCTATTAGGAAGGTTGTTGAGCATTTGATATAGTAAAACTGCATAGAAGAGCCCACCCACAAAAACAATAAAAGATAAGTATTTGGATTTATTGCTCACATGGATCTGTTTTGTCTTATATGTTTTCATAACAAATTATATGCAGATCTATTAGGAAGGTTGTTGAGCATTTGATATAGTTCACTTATTGATGTACAATAGGCACTTGCTGTACTTGTTATGCATATGAGCTGCACAACATTCCATGAACACCTGACGGAGCTAGTCTATATGATATCTCCTTCTTACATGCTTAGAGTAGTGCACACTCTTGATGGCATGTTCTAGTGGAGATAGCAGACATCTAGATAGTTACCATATGTGCTTATGATACATGTTTATGATTGTTGTGCTGAAGCATTAGCTAAGATGCCTACATACCTGTGTAAACTATTTCCATTGCATTGAAATATAAATTGGTTAAATTTGATTATGCAGTGTCGCTAACCATATGAGGGATTTGACTTGTAGGGAAAAGACCATATGATATGGCCTACAAGAGAAGGATGATGAGACTTGCTCCTATGAACAAGTGGTGGACACATAAATTCCGTTGATGTTCAAATTAAATCAAAAGTAGGAAGCTTCTAGGACCATAACTCCCAGCCTAGAAGGATAACTCCTAGACAAAGCAGTTAGATGGAAGTCATGACTATGCAGCAGCAGACAAACGAGGACCTAATACATCCAACTGTATTTGATACATGACCCACAGGCCCAAAGGATCTCATATAGAGATTGGTGTTTGGGAGCAGAAGGTTCCAACGGATGTCGGTCTCTCTCTACTACAAATGTTCGATTCTTCAATGATTATGGAAAGCAATTGGTTTCCACTTAGAGTTATGACAGAAGGATTAGAGTATATTAGTCCCAAAGGAATAAAGTTACTCAGTTAATTTATGAGGTGCACATCTGTTCAATTAGAATTGTGCATCTGAACATATTGCGGACAATGATCCCTTGTTCGTGATGTCGTATGGTGATGATCTATTCCTCACCGAGATAGAGGGAGTTAGCCCTTAAGATGAGGATCTTGGCCTATTGATGGTGTGGTAGAAACCTGATGAGATCTTCCTAGGTTAAGGAAGAACACGGTTGAGACCCTGAGCAGATCCAACTTGATGACTGTGAGTACTTGGCTACATTGATGGCGTTGCTGGTTGATTCAGATAGATAGTTGAGAGGATTCTTGATGTACCTGGTCGTCACCAGGATGGATACTTACATCTTAGTAAGGAACTGTGCTCGTTTGCTCTGTGAAAGCTGGTGCTCAGATTGGCACATGAAGTGATAGGCTGATGGACCTACCTGTGGATAGATCCAGAGAGGGAGCAGGATGCTCAGTTGCAGAGGGAGCAGGACGCTCCAGCACAGAGGGAGATGCGATGAGCGTGATTGCAATATTGGACAAGTATTAGCTATGTGACTTGGCTAAGGGTGAGTGGTTCGGTGGTAGTACCACATCTTCTCCCAGACACCCTGTGATGGGTGGGGAGACTAGTCTCTTGATACTCTCTCATGCAGGTGCATAAATTCAGTAATGTGATTTGTTATTATTTCATTTATTTGCATTTCATGACTAGAATAGGGCAGGACAAAAATGTCTGCCCTGATATACTTGGTGCCTCTGCTAGCTGATATATATGTAGGTATGATTCAGGATGGGATTGTAAACTTCGAGAAGGAGTGAGGAGATTGGTCCCATGATTGACTCCCTTGGTAAGAGGAAAGGTTGACTTTAGTCCCTAACACTTTGAGATGGAGTGGAGAGATTGGTTCCATGATTATAACCCTCACTAAGAGGGAAGGACGATGATACAGAGACCAAGCTTTCTCCCAATCACTCCGAAAAGAGTGAGGAGATCTCTTTGACATCTTGAGATGGGATGGAGAGGCCACTACATTCTCCCGATCACTCTGAGATGGAGTGAGGAGATCTCTTAGACATCCTGAGATGGGATGGAGAGGCCACTGCATTCTCCTAATCACTCCGAGATGGAGTGAGGAGATCTCTCAGACATCCTGAAAAGGATGGAGAGGCCAACGCACACTCCCGATCACTTCGAAAGGAGTGAGGAGATCTCTCATGGAGAGATTTAGTGCATTCTCCCAATTACTCCGAAAAGAGTGAGGAGATCTCTCAGACATCCTGAGATGGGATGGAGAGGCTGTCGCACACTGGTACTCTTGTATGGACTCATCGATGGACTGGTTGAGTTGGTGCATGTTCCCCGATGGACTGGGTTGAGCTGATGCATGATGGACTCTTCGATGGACTGTGCAGAGTTGTTGAGCTGATGCATGATGGACTCTCCGATGGATTGTGCAGAGTTGTTGAGCTGTTGCATGATGGACACTTCGATGGACTGTGCAGAGTTGTTGAGCTGATGCATGATGTACTCTCCAATGGACTGTGCAGAGTTGTTGAGCTGATGTATGGACTCACCGATAGACTGGTTGAGTTGGTGCATGTTCCTCGATGGACTGGGTTGAGCTGAAGCATGATGACACTTCTTGACGGACTGAGACTATGTTGAAGACCTTCCATATGTATAGAGATGTTCGAGACAGATGTAATGTACAATTGAGATCCGGATGATCGTATCCAGTGATGCTGATGATGACCGTGTCCGAAGAATACCTTCCTTGTTAAGAGGGAGTATTGGAAATAATGTAACTCCATAAGTTATTCTTAATGTACTTTATTATATTATTGTTGTACCTCCTTCGGGAGAAGATATTGATATAATTGATCATGTAAAGACCTTGAAAGAATCAATGTAAACCTTGGGTTGGAATTACCCAAAGAAGACATTTATTAAATGTAATTTTTGTATTTCCCCAAGACAAGTCGACGCAGTGGGTAAACTGCCCCAAACATTGGGCAGTCTACGACAAACAGTGGGTAGAACTGCCCCAGTTAGGTCGATCCTATTAGGGAAAGTCAGGTTAGACCAGTTAAGTAAAAAGTCATTTTTTGACTAATATAAATAGAGAGGTCGCACCTCTCATTTGTTCACTCACTCAACTCAAGCAAGTTCGCTCTAGAGGAGAAATAAGTTCGCTACTTAAGCTAGAAGAAGTGTTTCTGGGTTTTCTACACTCGGAGAAGTTTCTCTTTCTCTCTCTTATTCTTGATATCTGGATATGTTATCACACAACTTGTAGTTGCCCTTAAAGGTATTCCATCCGGGACGGTAGAGGAGATAGGCAACTAAAGAGGTGACCCAAGAGATGCCACAGTTCCCAATGCAAGGTGGGAGTCACGTCAACCGAGGCACTCTTCGCTTTAGGCCAAAGTGAAACCAGACTTAGGGGGAGACCCTATAACCAATCACAGTTGATTGGACCCAAACAAAGGTTCCTAAGGATAAGTAAATGAAGAGTTACAGAAACCAATGCAAGGTTGAGTGGACCTAATAGTTAAAGTATGGTTGAAGGTGGTTTGAGAAATGATTAATGTTTCAACCAATGTATGATTTAGGCCACATGATTAGTCATGAAGACAAGATATAGTACCATGTGCTACACAAGTGGGTCCTATTTTCTTGGGATATGTGAAATGGCTTAAAGTGGACCCACAAGGTGAAGTTAAGGGATGCAATTGGCACTAGATGATGTGTAATGAGTAGATCTATGGATCTAAGTTGAATTTAGGATTACCCATGTACCGGATCTAGGGTTTGACACAATTCCCAAGGAGTGCGACTTGCTTTGAGGAGGACTAGTGCCTTGTTGGATGGGCCAATGGAGTCAAAAGGTATGTCAAAGTGTAGATCGGGACACCTAGAGGTCAAGTCAAGTGGACTAATTGAGATGGAATGGTTGGATCTTGCTAGATCTAGGTTTTCATGAAATGACCCTAAGTGGACCACAATCCCTTGAAACAAGGAATGCTACCCCCAAGGCAGATCGTCACAAAATGATACTCTAGACCTAGGTTTCAAGGTATGGTCGTTCTAAATCCACAAAAATCTCAACCACCCACTTCCTCAAAGTGGGCAAACTCACTCACCCAAGGGAGTGCGACCTTGCTCAAGGAGGGCTAAAAGGTGGATTAAGTGGACCAAATCAAGTCCAATGGCCACCAAACTGTAGATCCAAGTAGCTTATGCACCGATCTATGTGGATCTAGAAAATCATGTCAATCCAAGGGTTAGATCTTACTAGATCTGAGTTTTAAGGTGCCAAGAAATTCAAAAGGGGGTTTTAATCCCTTAAAATGTGGACTGATGCCCACAAGGTAGAAATCACCAAAGTAAAAGTCTGGGGGTAGGTTATCAAATGTGTAGATTGCAAATCAAGTGGGATCTTACCTACCCATGTGCTAGATCTAGCCAAAACAAGCCTCTCCAAGGAAGTGCGATTTGGTTCAAGAGGGCTTTTTTGCCTTGAAAAGTGTGTCAATTTTAACCCAATCACCACCAAACTATAGATCCCACTAGGGGTGGATGCTATAGAGGTGGGGTTTTAATATCTCTTCAAAAGCAAGGCTAGATCTAAGGAGATCTAAGAAAAACCAAAAATGAGGGTTTTAATCAATTAGGGTTTTTATGATCTAGAAATTATGGATGATTCAAGGAAGAAGAAGATCATACCTTTGGAGCATACCTGGATGAAGAGATGAATGCTAGTTGAAACGAGGATTACTTTTGCCAAAGTTCAAATGGAGAATTTTTGAAGCCCTCTTGCCAAATCGATTTTTCCAAGCCACATATGAGTCCCTCTAACCTGTCAAAACCAAGGAGCAAAGCATCAATCAGTTTAACATGTTGAGGGTAGATACAAGCAAGAAAGAGATAAGCAAAGAATAGTTGGTGCAAAGACAAAACCACTCCCTGTTTAACCCAAAACGTCCTCCTCCAAGCTTGAAGGGCAAGCCTCCCCACCAATTCGCACTTGTTGAAGAAGTCTTCTCCACCTGTAAAAAGATATGGCAAATATGCAAGATAGCTACAATAGATCCTCCAGTGCAATGGACAAAAGCATTTACAATCGAAACAACCAACATCCACTCCAATCCAAGCATGTACTCCAAAAGATAGAAATTTTTATTCCAAGAGCCAAGAGCCAAAAATCTCTAGATGATTTTACAATGAGAGGCTCCCTCCTTAAATAGGATGGGGAGAGAGTACAATCCTAACCACTTTTTACATGAGTGGCTAAGATTAAAAGATCAAAAGATCTAATCAACGGCTAATAATAAATCATAACAATACATCACATGGATCACCCAATATAATGATGACGTCCCAACTAAATGGTACAAAGGGAGGATGACGTCATCCACTAGAGGGGTAAAAGTACAAAAATCCACCTCATAATGACTAGGACATGACAAAATAAGCACATGGAGGGGCTAGGAGGCATCAATCCTTACTAGCTCATCCCCAAGGCACAATAAAATAATAAAATATGTCCAAGATAATATAAATGATCAAATCTGTCCTCAAAATCTGTGACAGACAAGCAGTAAAAGACCTCCTGTGATCGCTGTGGGCCTACCCACATGGTGAAGACTGGCTGGAAGATAGTGGGATCACCCTGGAAGACCTCTGTGAAGACCAAATGCTAAAACCTTGCCTCAATTGCCCAAATCGAATTCCTCAGTGACCACTTTATCCCATTTTTTAACTGTCTCGGTAACTGTGAAAGTGCCAAAACTGCCTCCTAGGGCATCTGCGCTGTCCATCTTAGCCCACCAGGCTCTCCAGAAGGGGGGGTAAATGGTAAAAACAAGTGGCTGGACCACCCCCTCCTCATACAGCACCCTAGGTGAACTGGCCTCTCATGGCCCCTGCTGCTCAGGCTGGGAAATCGGCCCCAAATCTGGTCAACAAGTGTAAAAATGCATCAATCACTGTGAGAAGTGCCTGGAACTGAAAGATAAGTGTCTCATTGGATCCAGAAGACCCAAATCCACTAGGAATGTGTACTCATACACCATGGGTTGCCATAATGGGCCAGCTGTAGGGTCCACCATATATGGACAATGCATAAACTGCTAATCTGAAGTAGTAATAAAACCTGCTGAACTGCATCCATCATCATCTGAACCACCTGTCCATCATATGATATCATCACCAAGTATGTGGGACCATCAATCATCATCAATAAGCATATATATATGGCCCACATCATCACGGATCCCAATAATATACAAGCAAGGATAAATCACATCAGTAGACTAAGACATGCTTCTCTAATCATTCTCACAGCCAAGCTCAAAGTATAACATCCATTCATTGGCATTAATCAAGTTAGCATATTCCTTTGTTATATAAAATTACTCGCACAATAGTTCAAATGACAAACTCACCCATTGGACATGGTCAAACTGCTAGTGAAGGATGAAGGCTAGGAACAAGGTTGGGCCAAGGGGTTGACTTGTCTAACTTAACTCAAAAATACTTTGGACTGGGAGAAGGGGGAAGCTACAAACTCTGTGCTGGACAAAATAACACGGGGGATGGCTGTGCCTCACAAATGGATAAGTTGTTCAGAGAGTGCTTATTCAACTTAGGCATCATGTCTACATCAAGTTGATCCAGGTTTATTAGGATCATTCAATTGCATTTCATGGCCTTTTTGGCCTACATAACCCTTCGGATCTCAAGTGTGCTGATAAGCACAACTAGTTGCAGCTTGCATCCAGGGCATGTTTTCAAATATATATAAGGTCAGCAATTGTTTAGATATAACTTTTAAGAACCATTGCTTTTTGGACCTTTCTTATACTCTTCGAGGAGTATTTTTAGCTGTTCATCGCTCTTGCCCTTTTTAGTTTCCATGGGCGAATTTATAAGTTTCCATAGGTAGAACATGAGCTTTCAGTTTTAGCCAACAACATCTCAAGTGACTAGGGGGAGTTCAAGCCAATGCCAAACATCGAGACAACCGACCAGAATGATTTAGGCCTACAATCCAACTCACCAAAGGCAAGTTTTGTCACCAACTTAGAGCCGAGACACTGAATATATAGGGATGCGGTCCAAACACAGAGGTAGAAAAATGGGGAAGTCCTCAGTATCAGAAAGTCAAATGAGACAGGTCAAGGTATAAAGTCAAACAGGAAAGTCATGTATGGATGGAGTCAAGTGAATATGGAGCCTACACTACCAGACAACTGGTGTCAGGGAAGACCATATCTATGTAAGGTGGAAAATCAATGGGTTTTGTTAAATGACCTAAATGTGCAAGCAATTGTCCATTTTATGATTTATAGTTCATTTTAAACAGTTTGCCACATCAGCAATAATATACCAAGCAGATGCTGTGAACATGACTAAATCAACAAGATAATAATCCACAGTCAGTGATAACATATCCATAGATCATACAACATCATCATAGTAATAATCATCATATACCATCTGAAACACTGCTGCAATACATCTCTAAGCACTGAACTGAAACTGTATGGGATAAAGGGTCACATCGGTCATCAAATCTGAACTCTCAAGGCTCAGCCTTGACATAAGTCTGAATAATACATTGCTCTAATCATGAGTGATCCAAAATATACAATCATCAAAGCCGTGTTCTGAATAATGGAAGCTCTGGAATGTGCAGATATCTGCTGAACAAGGATAGTAACCTTGCTACTATAGTGTGATAACAGGATATACTCTGATCTTTCAATTAATCTCTATACGAAGGTTGCTGGGTTTTCTCCCTATTGGGTTTCTCAGGATAAAATTCTTGTGTCTCTTGTTTTTGTTCTTGGTTATTCTTTTAGTGATCATGTTGTATTATCTTCAATTAAATTATACTGCTAGAATTGTACAAAATCTAACAGACTCGGTCAAAGAATTATAATTAGGTTAATGTGTATTTGGTGAATGACGGGTTTACCATTGGTGGTTTATGGGCCCACGGTATTGGGTATCCCATGGTATTTAATGTGATGAAGCTTATTTAAAGCCTTGAAGAACTCCATTTTAGAGTTCCTTAAGCGGCTTGCTATTTGGTTGGCTTTGTAGGATTGGCCATGTTAATAATAGATATCTATTAGGAGTTGGTTTTCTCGGTAAAGGTTTTCTAGGGTAACTCTTGTATTTGGAGCAGTGAGGGATGCAGGTGTAGGTAGATGCTTCAATCTTCATTTGCTTGGCCATATAATGGTAAGATAGGTACTTGGTTTATGTAATTGTATTTGGAGTAGGATTGGTGTGGGCAATGAAACAAATTGATGTTTCATAGCATCAAATGCTTGTGCATTTATGGAGTTGGATTTAATCACATATGTAAATGGGCATACGATTGTAAGGCTTATTTGGGCACGTGTACGCTTGTTTGTTGGTTCACTAGTGTAAGGTCTAGATGAAGCCCTAAGTGCTAGAATTAAGGGGGGCATGTTGTAATTTTGGATACTCGGTTATAAACTTTGAGGGTGTTAGGGATAATTTAAAGGGGGGAATGTTGGGATAATTTTGACTTGGTAGAATAACAATTAGATTAACTTTTATTTAGTGATTAGTGGGGTTTACTGTTGGTGGTTTATGGGCCCATGGTATTGGTTTATGTTGCGTGGAAGCACCCCCCCCTCCACCTCTGCTCCCGAAGCTCGCTTCCGAAGGAAGTGTCCAGGAAGCGCCGGGGAAGCACACTTTCTAAACGCTCCCATACGGGAGCGTTTTCAGGAAGGTCACTTGCAAATAAAACGCTTTTTTTTTTTTCAATTTTTCTTAAAAAAACCCAAAAAGTTAAGTGATGGCCGGGGGAACTAACCCTAGGCCCATACTATTGCTATATAAAGAACAAAAAGCCTACTCTAATAGCAAAAAAACTAACCTTAGTAATCATCAGTAGCATTAAATGGTAATATTAAATTCTTAAAGTAAAAGTTGACATTCCCCTTATCTTTCGTTTTCTATCCTTTTACTTAAATTTTTAGCATTACCATTAATTGTTTCAGGATGTTTGAGAGTGGTTCCAACCTCATCGGACTTCAAATGCAAAAAGTAGAATTTTTGATCCCATTCAAAATTCAATAGGCTTAACAGTTTTTAGGATTTCAGGATTGCAATGTTTCCACTGGATTCTATCATGTATGAGGGTATGGGATTGGCATTTAATCAAACACATCATCCCCTCTATGTACCTTGATGTTGGTGGTGTTGAATGTTCATATTGATGTTGGTGGCCTCAAAATTAGTTTTTGAAGAATCCCTAGTTTATAGCCTATTTATTGATGTACTTTGGTTCAGATATGGATTGCATTCGGTGCTATTTTGGTTGTATGCACTCTTCTTTGCTATATACATGAGAAAATTTGCATATTTGTGTATAATGATTTGAATTCTGATGGATGCACATGGCTTTGTTGACATATGCATCAAAATATATATTATATAAAAATCGCTTCTGAAATGCTTCCGAAACGCTTCCAAACTGGAAGCTTTTGAAAATTTCGCTTTTTGCTCCCGCTCCCAAGTAACTTTGTTATTGGGTAACCCATGATTTTGCCCCATGGTATTTGATGTGATAAATCCTACTTAAATTTTTAGTGTTCTTCATTGTAATGTGTTTGAAGTGGCTTGATATTTGGACACCTTGGTCGGATTGGCCAATTTAGTAATACATATCTATTAGGTGTTGGTTTTCCCAATAAAGGGTTTCCAGGGTAAATCTCTTGCCTATTGAGATTTATGTTTTTTTTTTTCTTATTTGCATTATTTCTCTCATCACGTTCATAAGTAATTTTAATATGGTGTTAGAGACATGTTTGGGTGGATAAATCTCTCTCACAAGAGAAGCCCTAGATTGTTATTTTTGATGAAAATGCATTGTTGGAAGCAATGGGAGAAGAAGCACACAAAGGATAGCATATGACATAGTATTCAGTAAAGGAGTGCTTGATTTGGAGCAGAGAATGATGCCAATAGATGCTTCAAGCTTCATTTGCTTGGGCATACAGTGGTAAGATGAGTACTTGGTTGAAAAGTATTTTCTTATGTAATCATATTTGGAGTAAGAGGGGCACTGAAAATGAAATAGGTTGATGTTTCATAGTGTACATGCTCGGGCATACAATTGTAAGCATTTTCATGGAGTTGGATTTGATCACATATGTAAATGGGCATACGCCTGTAAGACCTATTTAGGGATGCGTACCCCTATTTGTTGGTTCACCAGTGTAAGGTCTAGACGTACCCCTAGGTGATAAATTTAAGGGGGGCATGTTGTATTCCTGTATGCCTAGTTAATAAACATTGAGGGGGTGTGTGCTTAGCCAAGTCAAGCTGAAAGGGGGGAATGCTAAGTTAATCTTGACTCAGTTAAAGAGTTATAATTTGGTTAATGTGTATTTGGTGAATAGTGGGTTTACCATTCGTGGTTTATGGGTCCATGGTATTGGGTAACCCATAATATTTGATGTGATGAAGCCTATTTAAAGCCTCGAAGAAAGTGCTATAAGCGGCTTGCTATTTGGCAGGTTTGGCTTGATTGGCTAAGGTAATAATATAGATCTATTGGGTGTTGGTTTTCTCAGTGAAGGGTTTCTAGGATAAATGTCTTGTATTTGGTGTAAAGAGGGATGCAGGTAAATAAGTAGGTATATGCTTCAAACTTTATTTACTCAGCCATACAATGGAATGCAGGTAAAGAAGTAGGTATATGCTTCAAGCTTTATTTACTTGGCCATACAATGGTAAGATAAGTACTTGGGAGTAGGATTGGTGCAGGCAATGAAACAGGTTGATGTTTTATAACATCACATGCTTGGGCATAAAATTGTAAGCATTTTTATGGAGTTGGATTTAATCACATATATAAATGGGCATCTGTAAAACATATTTAAGCATGTGTGCGCTTGTTTGTTGGTTCACCGGTGTAAGGTCTAGATGTAGCCCTAAGTGCTAGAGTTAAGGGGAACATGTCATAATTTTGGATACCCGGTTATAAACTTTAAGGGGGTAGGGGTTTACTTCAAGTCAAGTTTAAATCAAGGAATGTTCAATTAATCTTGACTCAGTAAAATAGTAATTAGATTAATGTGTATTTAGTCATTAGTGGTCATTGGTGGTTTATGGGCCGTATTGGGTAACACATGGTATTCACCCATGGTATTTGATGTGATAAATCTTGTTTAAATGCTAAGTGTTCTCCATTGCAGTGTGCCTTAAGCAGCTTGCTATTTGGCCGGTTTGGCCAAGGTAATAATATATTCTATCGGGTGTTGGTTTTCCTAGCAAAGGGTTTCTAGGGTAAATCTCTTGTCTATTGATATTTGTGTTTTTGCTTCTTATTTGCATTATTTCTCCCACAATGATCATAAATAATTATAATATGATATTAGAGCTATGTTTGGGCAGATAAATGTCTCTCACGAGAGAAACCTTAGATCATTGGCTTTGATGAAGATGCATTGATGTGAAGCAATGGAAAAAAAAGCACATGGAGGATAGTGGATGAAGTAGTACTCGATTAGGGAGTGCTTGATTGGGCTCATTGTATTTGCAGCAGAGAGGGATGTAGGTAAAGAAGTAGGTAGATGCTTCAAGCTTCATTTGCTTGGGCATATAGTGGTAAGATAAGTACTTGGTTGAAAAGTACTTTTTTTATGTAATTGTATTTGGAGCAGGGGGATGCAGGTAAAGAAACAGGTTGATGTTTCATAGCGTCACATGCTTGGGCATACAATTGTAAGCATTTTCATGTAGTTGGATTTAATCACATATGTAAATGGGCATACGGCTGTAAGACCTATTTAGGCATGCGTACTCTTGTCGCCGATGTAAGATCTAGATGTACCCCTAGATGATAGAATTAAGGGGGGCATGTTGTATTCTTGGATTCCTGGTTAATAAACATTGAGGGGGTAGGTGTTTACCCCAAGTCAAGTTTAAAGGTGGGAATGTTAAGTTAATCTTGACTCGGTCAAAGAGTTATAATTTGGTTAACCTGTATTTGGTGAATAATGGATTTACCCTTGGTTGTTTATGGGCATATGGTATTTTCCCATGGTATTTGATATGATGAAGTCTTTTTAAAGGCTTGAAGAACTCCATTGTAAACTGCCTTCAACGACTTGCTATTTGGTAGGCTTGGCTAGATTGGGCAAGGTAATAATAGATATTTATTGGGTGTTGGTTTTCCTGATAAAGGGTTAATAGGGTAAATCTTGTCTATTGAGATTTATGTGTTTGCTTTTTATTTCCATGATTTCTCTCTCAATGCTAAGAAGTAATTTTGGCAGGATGAGTAGTTACTCCACATCGATGGTAAACAAGGTGTAGATGTTTTTTGCCACATTCATCATTGATTGTAGTACCATCTGTTACCAGTTGAATTGCACATCAGCTGGACTTCAGTGAGCCGCCAGTATTGCACAATTATTTGTGCTTATCAGAGTTCAGATGTTCTAGCTTTGGCCTATTTTGGCCATCTTTTTCATTTCTGTTTTAAATGACCATGCCCCACGGGGTTTGTAATAAAGTGTGCTAGCATGGTGGTCTTTGAGTGACATGCCCCACGGGGTTTGTAATAAAGTGTACTAGCATGGTGGTCTTTGAGTGACTCGGTTCCCTAGGACTTGACAACCAACAAGGTATTCCAAGGAGTTTTTTCCCTTGTCAATTATGCTTTGCCTATAGCCGAGTATAATCGATGAGTTTTTCTCCTACACCTCCAAAGCTGGAATGCCCAAATTTGGCGGTTAGGCCATAGGGGGTTATTAGAGTCCATGTGTAAATTATAAACTTGCTAGACACTATTTTTGAGTTCTATGGTCATTTCCTAGGTCCATAGGGGGTCTAAGTCATTTTCATAAAAAACAAATTTTAGTGGACGTGCACAAAAATATTTTTTTATTTTTTCAATTAATTAAACCATTTTTCCTATGGTTTAATTGAAAAAATTCAAATTGTAATAATTAAGTGGTTTGTGGGTGGAATTTGATAAATGGAGGCTCATTTTCTAAGCCAGAGCACCCATTTAACCCATAAACCCACTTTTCCTAAGTTTTGAGTAAGTATTTAATAATTTATCAAGAAAATTGATATTTACTCAAAAACTCCAAAAAATGACAAAACAAATATGAAAAAGACATATTTATTCAAATAAAGACAAGCTCCTAAAACAGTGGAGGTTGTCTGGAGTTCAATCAGAGTTGATCTAAAGTGACTGGACAGTAAATTGATAGTTAATTGAGCTCCAAGGGGGATGATTCTAGTCACAACAACCAAGCTACAGTTGGCTCTCCTTTAGGATTTGTGCCTTCTCTCTTGCATGGGCGTCTTGCTTAGGTGGATGGTGAGGATCTATTGGTGGAGATCCCAAGGAGAAGGCGCCTACCTCTTGGGGAGGTGGTGCAATCTCCTTTGTTTGGCTTCTAGTCAAGGCTCAATCACAACAAACAACTCCAGTTGAACTCCCTCTTCAAGGAAGGCGCCTTTCCTAGGGTTTTAGCTTCTTCATTGCATGTATTTTGCTATTTAAGCAAAGCTTTGCCTCCTCTTTCACTAGTTGGTGCATAGAGGCAAAAGCTCTACTCTTTGTAATATTTTTGAGAACTATCTGAGAATAAAGAGACTTTGGAGGTCGGAATTTTGTCTTGCTCTTGGATGTGTGGATGCATGATTGATGTGTTGAATGAAGGAGAACTGTAGTACACTGCTTATTCACTTCTTGCCCGGATCCTGGTTTACTGTAAGGACAACGATTTGTTTTGTAATCTTAATTAGCTAAGTTTGTTTACTTTCCTATTTATGTTGTTCATATGCTAAGAGATCAAACTTTAAAATATTTCATTTGTTTATGAGTATTTTGGTATTGTTTTCTTATTTATATGCCATCAAGATCTAAGGTTTTGTGTATGAGTTGATGTAAGTTGCAGGTATCTTTTTGGTTGAAGGAGAAGAGGACTTGCTTGTTCCTCTTATCTTTTCTAACTTTTTATTTCAGATCAAGTCCCTTGGCAATCCAGAAGGTCACCTCCAAGCCTCGAAGTCTCATACTGAAAGAGTTCTTTCCTCGTCCCCTTCTCTTCTTTCTAAGCTATTTTGGTTACGGTTACCTTTGGTTTAAAGCTTTTACATTCATTCTCAAATTAATTATCTTAAGAAGTTTGTAGTGCTTTAAATCATTTAGGATCTAGATCGAGTATTTAAAGCTCATTTTTAATTTCTAGATCTACAAATTTTTAGACTTTTCTAGTGCAAGTTATCAATCTTTTAAATATCTTTAAAAAATTTGTACTTTCTAAGTCTTAGCTTTTTAGATTTCATTTCATATTTGGCAAGTAAGTGCCTTTCATTATTTGGGCTTAGCTTTTTCAAAGCAAGCAAAAGATCCTAAGGAAAGTAGCTTTCTAGCTCACTTTCCTTAGTTATTTTTGACTCCATTTGCCTAGTTGTTAAAGTAGAAATTTTTCACATTTTGCACATAAACCAAACATACCCTTAAAGTGTGTTTCGGTAGATTTCAAGCACTTTATTGTTCACTGTTTTTTTTGCAATTAAATATTAGTCCTAAAATTTAAAATCAATTAAAAGATAGTTTTCAAGTCCAAAAAATTGCCCAAAAACATTATTTTTACATACTAGTTGCATTAACATTTCAATTTGACATTTTCTAGTATTAGAACACTCCTCAAGTGTTTTGATTGTCGTTTTGATTAACTTTTGTTTGCTGGTCCGATATTTTTTATTTAGCAGGTTGAACCCAAAAAACCAAGAAGTTTACCATATTGATGATGTTGGTCGTGGAGCCAGATCTTCCAGTCTCATAGATGATGATTCAGCCGTGTTCGTACCCCAGGTTTAGTTATGATCCCGGCTCGATGCTCAGGGGGTCCAAGGGCGTAGCCTCCGAGAAATTTTTTTGGGGCTGTTTTCGCTAACAGTTTTCGGGCCCATGGTTT
Source organism: Larix kaempferi (assembly GCA_027924585.1). NCBI lineage: Eukaryota > Viridiplantae > Streptophyta > Pinopsida > Pinales > Pinaceae > Larix > Larix kaempferi. The sequence goes on from BSBM01001023.1 coordinate 19,114,626, forward strand.
TGGGTATCCCGTGGTATTTTCCCATTCTATTTCCCTTATAAAAGAAAGTCATTGTAATACGGCTAGGGATGATGTATTAGGTTTTATGCATTGTAAAGATCTCTGAGATCGAAAGAGAGAGACTGTGAGACAATGAAGAGGAAGTGCAGCGGTTGTGCTGTAGGTTGTATCCCTTCACTTTGCTGGACGGAAATAATAATAAGGATTGGCAAATTCAGTGTAGACGTAGCCCAAGTTGGGGTGAACCACAATATATCTGTGTCTCTCTTGTAATGTGTGTGTGGTTATATTTGCATTTCTGTTTATTGTTATTGCTTTGCGATCCTATTTTTCTAACAATTGGTATCAGAGCCAAAGGTCTATTTGGCAGATAAACCAGCAGGAAGCTAGGGTTTCTGGTTCGAGTGGGAGCAATGGCAGAAGAAGGAAAGTTTAAGGTCGAGAAGTTTAACGGCCAAAACTTCCAGTTATGGAAGATGCAAATGGAGGACTATCTGTACCAGAAGGATCTATTCCTACCGTTGGGAGGAAGAGCAAAGCAGCCGGCGGCTATGAAGGACGAAGAATGAGATTATGAAAATAACAAAATCATCAAGTGTAGGGATGTGATATTCAATGAAAAGGTCATGTATAAAGATCAGTTGCAGGGAAAGAAATAGGAAAAGGAAACCACAGAGTACACAGTATTTGATGAAATTCAAGCAAATGAAGTTCCAAAGGTGCCAGAAAATCAAGAACAACAGCAAGTACCTGAGACTCCTGCAACTACAAGAAGATCTACCAAGTTAAGTAGACTCCCTGAATGATACTCTCCTTCAATGTATTATTTGTTGATGACTGATGATGGTGAACCAGAATGTTATGAAGAAGCAATGCAGGTGGAAACTAGAAAGAAGTGGGAGCAAGGCATGAATGAGGAGATGGACTCATTGGTAGGAAACCAGACTTGGGATCTGGTTCAATTTCCTGCTGGTAAAAGAGCATTGCAGAACAAATGGATTTACAGGTTGAAGGAAGAAGGAGGTAAGAAGCGGTACAAGGCCAGACTTGTTGTAAAGGGGTTTGCATAGAAGAAAGGTATTGATTTTGATGAAATATTTTCTCCTGTTGTTAAGATGACTTCAATTAGGACTATCTTAAGTCTAGTGGCGGTAGAAAATTTGCATCTTGAATAGTTAGATGTAAAAACAACCTTTCTCCATGGGGATTTAGAGGAAGATATATATATGCAGCAGCCACAAGGGTATGAGGTCAAAGGTAAGGAGAACTTGGTATGCAGGTTGAAAAAGGGTTTGTATGGCTTGAAGCAAGCTCCAAGGCAGTGGTATTTAAAATTTGATAGGTTTATAATAGAACAAGGTTATAGTAGATGTCATTCTGACCACTGTGTTTATTTCAAGAAGCTAGACAATGAAAGATATATTATCTTGTTATTGTATGTGGATGGCATGCTTGTTGCAGGGTCTAACATGCAGGATATAAATGTACTCAAAAGGAAGCTAGCTAATTCATTTGCGATGAAGGATTTGGGTGCTGCAAAACAAATCCTTGGTATGAGAATAACAAGAGACAGGAAAAATCGCAAATTGACATTGTCTCAGGGTGAGTACATACAAAAGGTGTTGGAGAGGTTCAGAATGCAGAATGCAAAACCAGTTAGTACACCTTTGGCCAACCATTTCAGTCTAAGTAAGGAAATGTGTCCCAAGACACAGGAAGAGACAGATTACATGTCCAAGATTCCCTATCAATCAGTAGTTGGCAGCTTGATGTAGGCCATGGTGTGCACAAGACCAGATATTGCACATGCAGTGGGAGTTGTGAGCAGATATATGAACAATCCATGTAAAGAGCATTGGAGGGTAGTACAGTGGATTCACAGGTATTTGAGAGGTACCACCACTCAGGCATTATGTTTTGAAGGTCCAGACACTGTTCTACAGGGATATGTTGATACAGATATGGCAGGTGATAAGGATAGCAGGAGGAGCACCACAGGGTATGTGTTTACTGTAGGTGGAACAACAATAAGTTGGATTTCGAAACTGCAGAAGATTGTTGCACTTTCAACAACGGAAGCAGAGTATGTTGCTATTACAGAGGCTAGTAAAGAGATGATTTGGTTGCAGAGGTTTATGGAGGAAGTGGGTAAGAAACAGAAGGATAGCAGGTTGTATAGTGACAGCCAGAGTGCCATTCATCTTGCAAAGAACTCAGCATTCCATTCCAGTACTAAACATATACAGCTCAAGTACCATTTCATACGCTTTGTTCTGGAAGATGAACTGCTGAAGCTGGAAAAGATACATACTAGCCAGAATCCTGCAGACATATTCACAAAGGTAGTGACTAGAGAGAAACTGAGTTCTTGCTCGGTTTCAGTTGGCCTTCTAGCATGAAGGTGAAGATGAGAAAGTTGCCAAGTCCAAGGTCCAGCAAGTACAGCAGTGGTGGAGTTGTTGTGATCAGTCTCCAAGTGGGAGATTGTTGGTTGTGGAGCTAGATCTTTCAGTCTCATAGATGATGATTCAGTCGTGTTCGTACCTTAGGTTTGGTTATGATCCCGGTCCGACGCTCAGGGGGTCCGGGGCTCCCCGAAAAAGGGGGTTTGGGGGCAACGCCCCCGAGAAAATGGGGGTTCGGTGGTGCAACCCCCGACAAAAATTTTTGGGGCTGTTTTCGGGCCCATGGTTTTGGGTATCCCGTGGTATTTTCCCATTGTATTTCCCTTATAAAAGAAAGTCATTGTAATACGACTAGGGATGATGTATTAGGTTTTATGCATTGTAAAGATCTCTGAGATCGAAAGAGAGAGACTGTGAGACAGTGAAGAGGAAGTGCAGCGGCTGTGCTGTAGTTTGTATCCCTTCACTTTGCTGGACGGTAATAATAATGACTGGCAAATTCAGTGTGGACGTAGCCCAAGTTGGGGTGAACCACGATATATCTGTGTCTCTCTTGTAATGTGTGTGTGATTATATTTGCATTTCTGTTTATTGTTATTGCTCTGCGATCCTATTTTTCTAACAATTGAAGCTCCCTGAACCTTCTCAGGAACCAACAATTCAAGCGTTGATTTATTTTTCCATTAAAATCGTAAACTGACTTGTTCCCTAAGCATAAAGGGCAAGCAATAGTTCATTTCTAATTTCATTTTGTAAACACAAGAATAAAAAGAGCAAGCAAGCAATTCCAGTGCTTGATCCCAATCCCCCTAGGGGGGATTCACACTTTTTCACTTTTTTCATTTTTTTGCATTTTTTTACTTTTCATTGTTTTAGATTAATTTATTTTTGTTATTTGTAATTAGAAAACATACATCAAGCACACAAAGTGTCCTAGGGGAACTTACAATCATTGTTCTATCTTTCACCTTAGTGCTACAAAATAAACTACAATTGTTCTAAAATTCACAAACTAAAATTAACCCCCCTTGCTCTACCGAAGTACTTCACCTTTGGTGTGAAGAAAAGATACTCTTGGGGTTTAGTGTAGATTAATCATCCATTTCAAATCATAATAAAACGAACCAACACCCCAAACCCAAAGTATGCTCTTAACCTCTGCAGCTGAGTCTGAACAGTAGGGTTAACCAGAAACGGGTGTAAGGTACTTAGTTTTAATAGGAAAATCCATTATAACTAAATTCTAAGGATTCGGGAGGTTGCATGGGAGGAAACTATAGAGTTAGCAGGCTACTTTAAGAAGGTTTATCTTCGCCTGGTTGGACACTTGGTGAAGCTGCTAAAGCACTCAGTTCGAAGGGTTAGGTCTCTTTTGGGCCAAACCGAGAATCAACCCACACCTCTAATACCCATTTAATAATCCTAAAATAAACTAACAAGACTCTTGCAATACTTTCACAACCCTACACAACAACAATCGCATGCATTTTACATTTCGACACTGGTCTAATTATTTTCAATCTTGCAATATGGTGTGAATGTATCTCTTTCTTTCAATATCATGTGTAGTGATTGGTAAAATATTTGCAAATATGTATTGTTGATTTATTTTTCCATTTCATCATTAATCAAACTCCTAGATTAGACTTTTATTTCTGTTATAGATTAAAAGCCTTAGTTTTATTTTCATAGGGACCACCCCCCTTGGCTTCGCTAGGAGTAAGCCTGGAGGGAGGAGTTGAGTAATCAAGTGATAGCACTTGACTCTCACTTGCCCCCAAGGACACACCAAGCGGCTTGAAGGTTTCCTGCCGCGTCCCCCCCAGGTGTGTATTAGGTAGGCAGAAACACCATCAATTCTTCTCCTCCATAGGGAAATGTCTCAGAGGGTGAGCCGAGGTTATGCCTCATCAAAATTCCACTTATCCCTATTATATTTTGTTGTGACGTGTTGAGGCGGGGGTCTTGCCCTAGATTCCTAGACAAAAATGTTTTCCAATCCCCTCGATCTTCTCCATGGAGGCAATTGTAGCGATGTTTGGGAATGATGGCATAATTTGCTAACAAATCCACAATTTGGTTTACAGTTTTTGTTACATCTTTGACCTCATATTCTTCAAAATGTTCCCTTGCTTGGCTAATCCATTTGACTTTTCTCATCATCTTTAATGAAGGATGAAAAGATTTATTATTAAAATGATCGATGGCAATCTTTGAATCCCCTTCGTAGGTAACCTTCTTAAAACCCATTTTTTAGGCTCTTATAATGCCGATAACTTGGGCTTTGACTTCAACTTAGTTATTTGATCTTTTATCCAAATATTTGAAAGCCACCACCATGATGATTGTAAAGAAACCTCTTTCCCTTGCTAGACTAGGATTGCCTTTAAAATTTGGACACCCCATCAAAGTTGAACTCAACCCATCTCTTGGTTGAGGACTCCAAATTTGATAGCAAGTTTCCTTACCTAACGTTTGTCCATTAACAAAGAAACCTACATGAAAGAAGGGTGGAACATTGGGACTTTGCAAGAGGTCACCCACCCAATGCTACTGTAGCCAAGGTGTGCATTAACACTAGTATGATTGCACCTTGTTGTGCATCTACTTAGCTTCATAGACATTTTGTTGTGCTTTTCCTTTTTCGTTTTTTTTACGTTGTCTTTTGCTTCATATTTAGATTTACAAATAAACATGACATATTCCAACAAGATTGATCCCTTGTTAGATAGAGCAAGCATACAAATGTGTAAAAGTCTAGCTTTTGGCACAACTTGGTCATTAGTATAAACAAAATCCCATGCATTTGTTAAGTAGTATATTTGACATCCAACTCTGTTTAGCACTGGCATATATCCATCTTAATCGTAGATCTATTAGGTGCCGAGAAGTAAAAATGTATATTGAGGGTAAAAAAGTAAAATATTATTTGACAGTACAAATATATCGATGTTTGCACTTTGAGATTTTGCATCCCTCTTGGCACTTTGTAGCTTTGGGATTTAGATGGATCTACACTAGTATACTTCTATGTTTCCTTGTTTAGTAGATTGATATGTACACCAAATGTTATCTTCATAGATTGTTTAATGTTGGTATGATCGCATCCCTTTTTGGCATTTACTTATAGCGCAAAAATGGTTCATTCTCAATAGTACAAAATGTTAGACTTTCAAGTTACTTTGAAAGGGTTTACACTATGTTTGGGGTGCTTCATGAAATTTGGGGTACATGGTGTATGTTCAACCCTTGGATGGTTTGAGATAGATTGTAGCATGAGAGATGGTTTGTGATGGATATGCACAGTTGTGATAGCTTACTTAGTGGATGCTAGACCTTAGATGATCATTGTCTTAGTGTTCTTTCCTAGGGTGTTGGAGATCTTTGGCCTGGATGGTGGACACCTTGCATGATGGCCACATGGAGGATTCACTTGGTGGTAGAATGCCTTACAGGATATGAGGTGTGTTATGCATTGTGGAGGAAGGCTACAAGCCCTAGATGGCATGTGGCAGCTTGGTTTCCTGTATAGAGGTTTGTAGATGGCTTGGGGATGCCTGGGGCTTCGACAGTGTTTTTGTAGGGGGTAGCTACCCCAATAGAGTCCTTGGCTTTGTAGGATGGATAGAGTCTATGGAGGCTCTTGATAGAGTGGTGTGGACTTGCCTTGCAAAGCTACATCACGTTGGATCACTATTGTGCACAACATCATCATTGGAGCTTAACACTTGTACTCTAGGAGTGGAGTGCTTCACTTGTGAGTGGCTTACTTATGTTTATTAGGCTTGCTTTGTAAGGCTTAGGCCGACCTGTGTTATATTGTTGGCCTCCCTTACCTCTCATGAGGAAACCTTAGTGGAGCATATAACTCCAAGGACTGACTCGGCTTTAGAATTCCGAGTCACAGAACAAGACTCAATCACTACAAAAACTCTAATTTCTAAATTTAACACAAACCTTCAACAATAGCACATTTTTGAAGTGCGTCACACCTAGGTAGAATCCAATAGATAAACCAATGGCTTCAAGGTAATTGCCCCAGGAGTTTTGTGGAAACTTCTCAGCTTTTGGTGCTTACTGTAGGGTTTTGACACAATATATTATGTCTGATCATCTTCAGACGATGAAGATCATCACAGACGACACATTAGAAGATCAACAAGCTTTTGATCCCAGGTGGTCGCACTAAGCGTAGAGGAAGAGCATACACCACTGACTTCGTATTACACTTGAGATATCTGTTTTTCGTATGTCGGGTCGCAATAAGCGGGCACCGAGGATACACAGACCTTGACTCAAATACTTGCAGAACTCTCAACTCCCAAACTCCGAATGGAGACAATGAGGAGGGAGGCTTTATTTATAACATCTTAGCCGGTTAAGCCAGTGAGAGATGACTGACAGCTAAAGGTCATAAAGAGATTCAGGGCACTAGTGGGGACATCTACTAATGTTATCTTGTCCCTTAAATGGTCCCGAGGACATATGGGGATCTGAATAATCTAAGTATGGTCAACAAGACTTACAGAAGTACAATTATTTAGAAGACAAGAATATTTACATAGTGGAGCATACAACGACCCACAACGCTTCCGACTAATCGTCACGACCCACTTGACAGATACATGGGTCTTCACCACAGGTACAACCAACGAATATTTCATTATTGCTGTCAGAGGAGTCCAACCTGAATTCGGTATCGGAGAAAAGATAGAAAGAAAAGCAATGTTCTACATTAGATCCTGTCATGGTCGGATTTGGTCGACAACAATATTCTCCTGCAAAGGTGGATTCTACTTTGTAATTGAGTGGGATCTTCTTTTGGATATGGCTGACAAGGCGTCCTTCACAGTCTCTTTTGATGAATTTATGATTTATGTAGATTGGAGGTTCTAAAGGAGAATATCTCTCGCCAAGATGTCTTAGCTTAAACTTAAACCGCATATGGTTTTAATTTGCCACGATCATATCTGCTTGCAGGTGGATAATGAAATTCGCCTGCCTTTTCACCCAGTCTTTTCTAGGACAAAAATTATCCAGAAAAACTTCTATCCAACTAGACCATTGTTGTTCTACTAGGGCATCAGGGTCTCCACATATTATTATTTCGCCTTGCTCTTTGCAAAACTGGAGTATGAGCTGATAGCTACTCCAAGTAAGATGGCCATGGCCAATATCTACATAGAACAATTCTTTGCCACTTGTATCTGCAACATCTATCCAGACTTTGCTGAGTTGTCTGAGTTGGATGTAGGCATTCTACATTCCTAAAAAGATGCAAAGGAGACCACAAGAAATTCCACAAGAAAGTTTTTCTATACCAATAATCCAAGAGCCAAAGACCCCTTACAATGAGAAGCTCTCTCCTTTAAATAGGAAGGAGAGGCATCAAAATCCTAACCACTTTTTGAATGAGTGGCTAAGATTAAAAGATACAAATGTCTAATCAATGGTTGAGATGAGCTCAACAATAAAATACATGGATCACTAATAAAATATTATATGAGTGGACAAAATCGCCCTAGAAGAGGGGAATCCCACCAAATCATGATGAAAAAATACAATAGGGGGCTTATGGTGGGTCCAAGGGGTAATTTTATCCCTCCTTGGTCAATCCCCATAGCACAATAATCATAAAATAATCATCAATATACCAAATCGTGCCTCCATGGTTAAATCGTAGGCCTCAAAAAGACCTCAGAAATCATCAGAAAGTGCCATAAGTGATGGATGCAGGCCCCGATGAAGCTGAAACTGCTGGAGGAGGTGTGGAAGACCCCGATCTATCATCACTGATCATCCCATGCCATAACATTGCCTCAGTAGCCCAAATCGATTTCCTCAATAGCCATTTCTACCAATCCTGAAATGCCTCGGGAAGCGTGAAACTGCCCCAAATTGCCTCCTGGAGTGCCTGCACTGTCAAGGTGAGGGCACCAGTGTGTCCGGGAGGGGGGTAATATGGTAAAAACAAGTGGTTGGACCACCCCCTCCAAGCACAGTGCCCTAGGTCAACCGGATAAAAATCACATCTGCTCTGACAGGGCCTCCGACAGACCAAAACTGCACTGGGATAGCCTACTGAGGCTCCATCATCACTGTAAGTGCCCGGAACTGAAAACAAACTGTCTCATCGGACTCAGAAGGTCCAAATCCATCCAAAATGTGTACTCATACACCCTATGAGTCTCTGCACGATCAAAATATATATCCAATATACTGGAACAGGGTAAATAATAATAATCTGTAAATGATCAAATACTGCTGTAAACCAAAAATCATCATCATAACCTTGTAGCTACTGCATAGAATCATCATGTATGTATACATAGACCATATATCATCTGTCCATATCATCATAAGGTCCAACCATCTCATGTCCTATGTTTGACCTTGGTCAGACTAGGCCTAACCAAGTCAACATGACCAAATATAACTCAGATCATCATCAGAAGCTGCTGCAAAGTGTCAAAGGTTAATGCACGCTCTACAACTTATTCAAATAACAATTATAACACAAAGTAATCATTACTGGCGATCTAAATCCAAATATATAGTGTCATTAATTATTATTATTACTCAGACCAGACTTTCAAGATCATACTCACTTCATAGCTATGATCAATTTGCTAGTGAAGGGTGAAGGCTAAAATAACTGGCTAGGCTAAGGGATGACTTGACTGACTTAACTTAGTGACACTTTGGCAAGGGAAAGGGAATACACCATAGTATATACTGAATGAGCAACAACACAGGGAATGGCGGTGTCTCACAAATGGATGAGTTGTTCAAAGAGGGTTTATTCACCTTCAACAAATGCGCACAATCCATAATACAAATGAGGCCAGCAATTGTTTTGATATAGCATTTAAGTTCCATTGCTTTTTGGGCCTGAAGTTTCCATAGCCTTGGTCTATGTGTGTTTATAAACACATTGCATAGATTTACATTTATTTTAGGCTTTTTGCTGCAGGTGTGTTTTTAAGGCACTTGTTTACCTGAGCACCTCTAGGTGTGTCATGGACAGCTTGTTTACCTAGGTATTTACATTTCCAAAAGATATAACATTTTATTTTCATGGCCACTTTCATTTGGCATGCCTTTCATTCATGTGTGTTTAGAAACACATTGCATGAATGGGCTTTTCATACAAGATATAACATTTCATTTTCCAGATTTTGTATTCATGGCAGCACTAAAAGTTTCAGGTTTAGCCAACACAACTTTAGTGACTAGGGGGAATTCCAAGGAACTCCAACTCACCATAGGTAAGTTTTGTCACCAACTCAGAGCCGAGACACAATAAACAGGGAAGCTCATCCAATTTTTTCTTTTAACTGAAACAGTTAAAATATATTAAAAAATAGAAAAAATGTTTGAGTCGTGGCTAAGGCCAAATCCGACTTAATACATTGTTCGAGAGATCTGATTGAATTTGTTCTGAGATCTGAAGACTACTCAGTTCAACATTCATCATATGAATTACTTCTTCCATTTGGATGTAATGTGATGGAAACTTAATTAAAATCTATGGGATTACAACTCTGCATCAAATTCTTTTGTAAGTTGAATTCGATTGTGCAAATTCTTTGCAAATATCTTTTCAAACTTGGGATTATCCAGCTTGCTGGTTGTCAATTCAACTTCTGAGAAGTGATCAGCAGTCTTGACATTCTGTCCCACTACTATGCTGTAGACTGAAAATTGCTCTTGTGTCCAAAGCTGATTGTGCTCTGCGTTCATCTTTGCATAGCTTCATTGTCTGTTGGAATCGAATGTTACTGAGTACCAATATCGGTGTCGATTGATCGACAAACGTTTCATTCTTTGCACATGTGAGCTATAAGATGAGAATGTCTCAAGTCTTTACTTGACGGCCATGTAGCTGATTCGCTATTCTCCTTCTGTTTGCCAATTTTTTGCTAAATGCCAGTCGTTCTAGGTGCCAGCGATCTTGTAGGGCCTGTAGATTGTTGAAATGTTACCTAGGAAGTGTTGTTCACCTTGTGTTACCTTGGGTTGGACAAGGACACTTTAAAAAGGTGACCCCTAGTCATTAATTAATAAAGTGAGTAAGTACTTTATAATTTTGAAGTCACTTTATTAAAAGGTAAAGTCATTGTTTATCGTAAGTTCACATTTAATGAAAAGTCAAGTGAGTGATTAATTAAAAGGGGTGCTCACTTTATTAAATGACATGAAGTGCACTAAATGTCATCTATTATTTATTTATTGAGCATTTAATGAGAACCCTTCATCTAATCTAATCTGGACCATTGGATGAGAAGGGGGAAGTTACCACGAACAAAAACGACTTGGGCAAGGAAACCTAATTCATTATTCACTTTTCAAGAGAGAGTTTTGGAGAGGAGGAGAAGAGAGTAAGAGAAGTCGATTTTGAGGAGACAAACCCTAGCACACAAATCGAGGAGGTGATGTTGGGCACAAATTCCAAGAATCCATACAACAAGAAGTACAATAATTAAAGCAGGCTGTACAGGCACAGATTTCGAGGAAGTCTAACTTGCATTTATTGCAGTCCGTACAGGTTAATTATGGCATAGAAATCGAGGTAACCGTACAACATTTATGGCTGGCCGTACAACATCGAAATCAAGGAAGATTTCTGACAGGTTTTGGCACGTTTTTCAAGGCATCCATACAACATTAATTTCTGACCGTACAACACAGAAATCGAGGAAGAATTCTGGGTGTGAATTTCGAGGCATACAACAACATTAATTACTCACACGTGTGAGCCGTACTGCTGTCAGAAAGGGTTCAGATTTATAGTTGTGTCTTGGGCACGCTTTTCGAGATGTAAAGCTGAGATAAGTATTGTTGTTCTATCTTTGTAATTGTTGAAGAAATAAAATCTCTCTCTCAGTCAGTTTTTCCCTTCGGGGTTTTATCTTGGACCTATTTGGTCAAAAATATCTGTGTCTAAATTTTATGTGTTGGCTGATTTAAATTTCTGATTATGAGTTTATTGGCTGAAAGTTGAAAATTTCTGAGTTGTTTATGTTGGAAAAAGAATCTCATGTGTGTCAGTTTAGTCATTTTTAAGTTAAAAATGTGCATACTGGGTTTTGGGCATTAAACCATATGCAGAGAAGCTATCAAGCTTGAAACCGGGTTGGGGTTTGAAAACTTTCATAGATTGTGATATAATCTCAGGGGATGTAGTGGTGATTCGTTTCCCCGCTTGAAAGTTCAATTTTCCTAGGGTGCAAAGCTGGTTGCTGCTTTAGCTTCCACGTCTGCTTCATGATTCAGACTTCTTACAATATGAAATGCTTTGAATTGCTAAAAAGAGTTCGCAATTTGCTAAATTCAACGTATTATTCTATCTATTGCGAGGTTGTTGTAATTTGTGCGCGAATTAAAAGCCTTGATGATAACGAAAGAGTCTCCGAATACCTGTAAATTTTCAATTTGATTTTTGGCGATTTTGCAACCTTTTAGAAGGGCTAATGCCTCTGCTAAATTGTTTGAACAAATTCCCAATCCCCATTTGTATCTAATTCTCAATGCTCCTCCATTGAATAATAAGACTCCCCCTGCTCCTGCCAGAGCGAGATTTCTTTCGGACGCACCGTCGAAGTGTAGGCTGTCCATTGGCTGGTTGTTTCTCCAAGTTTGAAAATCGGAATTGGAAAGTCTGATTTGCTAGAGTGGGAGTTTCCGACATTTTGAGCCTATTCCTTTCTTGGGATTTGAATGAAGAGTGTCGATCCACTTTTATTCAGTTGTGGTGAGGTTTGTGAGAGTTCTGAGACTGGATTGGTTTAAGCATTCAATTATCAGGCCTTTTGCTTGTCCTGCGACTTGTAAGGGAGTGGAGCGGGAGTCTTGAAAAAATGCTTTGTTTCTGGCGATCCAAATTTTCCGGCATCTGATTTTAGGAATGGTAATCCAAATTTGAAGCCATAAATTCTTTTTCGATAGAGGGGAATGATATGTGGATTTCCAATCTTTGAGTAGGCATGTGGTGGTACCGAACGTTGGCATTGTTATGTCGAGTTCATGAAGCATGTAATCCCAATTTTTTTTTGAGAACGAGCAATTCAGAAATAAGTGATCTAGTGTTTCAGATTTCTTATGACATAAAGAGCACTGTTATCACATATATAGTAGCCAGGCTATCATAAATTATTTTTTTGATTCCAGTACACTATTCAGCCAGTTCCCTTGCATTGCGATGCTGAGATGAGCATCTACTATGGATCATTATCAGATTTTGGACAACAATTTTATTTCCCATGCCATGACTGAGTTTCAGGACACTCGGAGAGGTGACCGATGTAGCTATTTAGCCATTTATAAAGAGCAGTCAGTAGTGCCCAGAGTTGCAGCAGCAGTTTCAGAGGACAGATGATGGTTCAGATGATGATCTTTCAGGTATATGACTCAGCAGGTATATTATGGTGTTGTGGTTATATTGCTTTTATCTCCATTCACGTAGCATGTCTTAGCATTTAGTATCATGATCTGGCGATCAGTGTTGTGGTTATATTGCTTTTATCTCCATTCTCGTAGCATGTCTTAGCATTTAGTATCATGATCTGGCGATCATATAGATATGTGTACCTGGTTGTACTTATATATATCTTACTTGTCCCTACTTAGACTTAGAAGTTCTTGGGCTATACTCATTGGTTTTACCCTCCCTAGGGAGAATAGAGGTGGTCATTCCCACCATACTTTGGCTTGCTAGTGTTGGTTTCATTATTCACTGTCTTCATCCATCCATGACTTACCCAGTTTATTCATTACCTTGACTTACTACTTGACTAGTGGCATGGAGGACCTTTCCCCACTGTAGCCTCTATATTGGATAAGCTTCCTTGTTTATTGTGTCTCGGCTCTGAGTTGGTGACAAAACTTACCTATGGTGAGTTGGATTTCCTTGTGAATTCCCCCTAGTCACTAAAGATGTTGTTGGCTAAACCCGAAACTTTTAGTGCTGCCATTAATGCAAAGTATGGAAATGAAATGTTGTATCTTGTATGAAAAGCCCATTCATGCAATGTGTTTCTTAACACGCATGAATGAAAGGCAAGCCAAATGAAAATGGCTATGAAATATCAAATGTTATATCTTTTGTGAAATGTAAATACCTAGGTAAACAAGCTGTCTGTGACACACCTAGAAGTGCTCAGGTAAACAAGTGCCTTAAAAACACACATGCAGCAAGAAGCCTAAATAAATGTAAATCTATGCAATGTGTTTGTAAACACACATAGATCAAAGGCTATGGAAACTCTAGGCCCGAAAAGCAATGGAACTTAAACTCTATATCAAAAAGATTGCTGGCCTCATTTGTATTATGGATTGTGCGCATCTGTGAAAGGTGAATAAACACTCTTTGAACAACTTATCCATTTGTGAGACAACGCCATTCCCTGTGTTGTTGCTTGTCCACTATATGCTATGGTGTGTATTCCCTTTCCATTTCCAAAGTGTCATAGTGTTAAGTCAGTAAGTCATCCTTTGACCTAACCATTTATTTTTTAGCCTTCACCCTTCACTAGCAAATTGATCACAACTATGAAGTGAGTATGACCTTGAAAGTCTTGTCTGAGTAATAAATAATAATTATGACTTATTATATTTGGCTTTAGATCGCCAGTAATGATTACTTCTTGTTATAATTGCTAATTGAATGGATTGTAAAGCATGTTTTAACCTTGGACACCTTGCAGCAGCTTGATGACAGTTTGAGTTATATTTTGGTCATGTTGACTTGGTCAAACCCAGTTTGACCAAAAGTCAACCACAGGACATGAGGTGGCAGACCTCAGATGTTACAGATAGATGATATATGGTCTGGTACAGGTCACCATGGTGGGCTTATGTAGTGGTTTCAGGCTCATGATGATGATTTGTGCTTTTTAGCACTTTTACAGATTATTATTATTTGGTCTGTCGGATATGATGAGTATTTATTTTGGACCATGCAGAGGACTATGTGGTGTATGAGTACCCACTTTAGATGGATTTGGACATTCTGAGTCCAATGAGACAGTTTGTTTTCAGTTTCGGGCAGTTACAGTGATGTTTGAGCCTCAGTGGGATATCCTCATGCAGTTTTGGCCTGTCAGAGCAGTGATGAGATTTATTTGGTTCACCTAGGACGTTGTGCATGGAGGGGGTGGTCCAGCCACTTGTTATTACCATATTACCCCCCCTGCCAGACTCATTGGTGAGCTCACCTTGACAGCGCAGGCACTCCAAGAGGCAGTTTGGGCAGTTTCACACTTCTCGAGGTAGTCCAGAAATGGTAAAAATGGCTACAAAGGAATTCGATTTGGGCTACTGAGGTAAGGTTATGGCATGGGATGATCAGTGATGATGAGTGGGATGTCTTCCATACCTTCTCCAGCAGTTTCAGCTTCAGCGGGACCCACATCCATCACTTATGGCACTTTTTGATGATTTCTGGAGCCCCCTAAGGCTCACGACTTTCCCAGAGAGGCACGATTTGGTGTCTTGATCTTTTATTCTTTGATATTGTGCCATGGGGATTGACCAAGGGTGTTAGAAATTACCCCTTGAACCCACCATGAGCTATTTCTTATGTTTTATCATTATGATTTGGTGGGACCCCCTCTCCTAGGGTGAGTTTGTCCACTTATTGTTATATTTTATTATTGATCCATGTATTGTATTGTTGAGTTCATCTCAACCATTGATTAGATCTTTTGATCTTTTAATCTTAGCCACTCATTAAAAAAGTGGTTAGGATTGTGGCTTCTCTCCATTCTATTTAAAGGAGAGAGCTTCTCATTGTAAAGGGGACTCTTGGCTTTGGATTATTGGAATAGAGAATTATTATTGCATCTATTTGTTGTGTTGTGGTGAATGCTTTTGGAGTTTGTTCGTTGATTCTTCCTTTGCACTGGGTTCTTGGAGATTTTGTCTTGCTATATTTTTATACCACGTTTTTGCATCTACAGGTGGAGGCCAACTTCTTTTGAGGAGGACGTATTGGTAGGGGAGGACCCTCCTTACTTCTTCCTTGGGTTTGTTCGTTGGTAACAGGGAGTATTACTGTCCCAGGACCTTCTGTTTCATGTTATCATTGCATTTTGCTTGTATTTCCTACATACTTGATCTGACTGATTGAATCGATTTTCTTTGGTTTGAGAGGTAGAGGAGGTCGCACTTATGGGCTAGGGCATCATTTCGGCAAGCAAATTCAACAGTTTCTCATTTAATCTCTGCAGGAGTCTTCCTCAACAACAAAGCATCTCATTCCATCACTCAGGTATGATCTCAAGGTAATTTCTCTTTCCATGATCTATCCATTTGTCTAAATGCTTCAAACCCTCATAATTTCAAAACCCTCATTTTACATTTTCTCAGATCTAGCAAGATCCACTTGGCTTTTGGGTATAAAATTTAAAACCCACCTCTATAGTATCCACGGTGATTCGGATCTATAGTTTGGTGTGGATTGGCCCTCATTTGACCCATTTCCCAAGGCAAAGAAGCTTCTTCAAGGGAGGTTGCACTTCCTGGGAGAGGTGAGTTTGCTAGGATCTAGCACCTGGGTAGGTGAGATCCCACTTGATCCTTCATCTACACATTCAATAACCTACCTCTAGTGTGTCACTTCAGTGATTTTCACCTTATGGGCCCCATTCCTCATTTTGAGGGTTGAGCCCCACTTGGGTCACTTTGTGGCACATTTCAATCTCAGATCTATTGAGATCTAGCCATTGGATGACTCTAATCTTTTAGATCCACCTACCTCAACACCTCAACATTCCAGATCTACAATTTGGTGGACATCCGACTCCATTTGGCCCATTTCCCAAGGCATTGATCTTTCTCCAAGCCCATTTGACTTTCCTGGATTGTTGGGTTGGCTTGTGGTATGATCCTTGTTCTGGCTACTTGAACCCCTTGACATTGTCATATCAATCAATCAAGTTCACTTTTGGTACTAGTTAGCCCCAATTCAGATCTTAACTACCCTACATTGGACATGGTTCCCAAGGCAGTGGAATTTCTCACAATTGACTAGTATCCTGATTCTGGATCATATTCTAAACCTCGTAAGTCACTTGCATAAACATGTTGGACCAAATCTACATTGTCTAAACCCCTTGATCCAACCTATTACTTACCTTGTGACTTCATTCATAGATCTAGAGTTTACCATACACCTTACGTACTTCATCATCATTTGATTTGATCTGGTGTCTTGGTCTGATCTCTCCTGTCGGGAGTAGATCTGGGTCTCCCCATTTGTTGTCTTGGGCTAGATAACATAAAGTGAAGATTGCCTCGATTGGTGTGACAACCATCCATTGGGAGTCGAGGCTATCTTGGTTGCACCTCTTTGGTTTCCCATCTCTTTTGCCATCCATCTTGGATTCATCTCTAGGGGCACCTACAAGTTTGGTGATAACAAGCACCAATGTGGCCTGGTAAATCCTCTTTTGATGAGGTTGTCTCTAGTGAGTACTTTTCGATGAGCGAGATTTCACATGAAGAAATTTACCTTGGGAAGTCCAAATGATTCTGGACCATTTCCCATGTGCTTTTTCTTGAAGCTTTGTGTTTTTGAAGAGTGCTGAACCCCAAAGCAACTCTGTACGTTCCTCTTGGGCCCCAACCGCGTTCATCTTTATCCTGGAGGTGAGTTGGATGGTTCTAAATTGGTTGGGATTGATAATTTTTTCCAACTATGCCATGTGTCGGAGGATTCCTAGATGCTGAGATCACTTAGTGTTCTGATTCCTTGATGAGCGAGCCAATGGTTTATGTCATAGAGATCTTTATTATTCTGAAGTTGTTCATTTCCCATTATATTATCTGAAAAATGTTTATATCTTTCCCATTTCCAGGAACCCAATAAGGATCTTGAGAGAGGAATTCCCAAGCTACTCTACATAGGGACCAGATTGAGGTGCCCTTGGATGCCGGCTTGCTATCAAGGCATCTGAGATTAGTACCTGTTAAGTATTTCTTCTTTAATACTTGGCTGACCTTGTGATGTTTGTTATGCAGGATTTGCCAAAGGATTTTGCCTCCCATTGCTATATTTGCTTGGAGGGGATCTCGAATCTGAAGTCCACCTGAATGTTTTGGCTGTTTGATGATGTTCCAATTGACCAAATGTATTTTGTGCTCGTTTTTTTTCCCTCTCGTCCAAAGGAACTCTCTCAGGAGTTTGCTTATGTGCTCTGTCACTCCTTTGGGTGCTAGTAGAAGAGAGGATTGATAGATTGAAAGCGCCGTGAGAATTGATTTTATTAGGATCAATTTTCCAGCTTTGTTGAGCCATTGTCCTCCCCATCTCCTTATTTTTGATTTGATTTTGCAGATTATATCTTTCCAATTCCCTGACTTTGATTGTCCTTGGTTTATTGGGAGGCCCAAATATTTAAAATTGTCCCATTGCTTGTGGACTTTGATTCCAAGGATTCGAGCAATATTGATTGTGGCGGTTTTGTTTAAATTCCACCCATAAACAACACTCTTATGGAGGTTAATCTTACCTCCCGAGGCTTTGCAATAGTTAGCCATGTTTTGCTTGAAATTTCGAGCTATTATGGAGGAGCCTCCTCCCAACAAGAGGGAGTCGTCGGCAAGGAGGGTGTGATTAAGGGGCATGAAATTAGAGGCTAAGTTGAGGCCTGTTAGGAATCCAGTTCTATGGTCGGAGTTAAGCTTTCGGCTGAGAGAGTCAACCGGGATAATGTATAAGGAGGACAAGGGGCATCTTTGTCGAATTCCACGGGTAGCTTGAAATAAATTGGTGGGGCGGCCGTTTACTAAAGGGGCAATCCAGGGACTTTTTATGCAAGTTGAGATCCATTTTATGAAGGAATCTCCAAAGCCAAAGTTTTTCATAATTTTAAAAAGGAAGGAGTGCTTGATGCGATCGTAAACGTTGGCCATATCGAGTTTGATCAACATACCTTTTTCCTTGTTAATTTTGCTGGAATGGATGGCCTCTTGAACTAGGATGACGTTGTCTAGAATTTGTCTTCCTTGTAGGAAGCCTCCTTGATTGTCTGAGATTATTTTGGCAAGAAGAGGCTTCATTCTATTTGCCAGCATTTTGGATATGATCTTGTAGGTTGCATTGCATAATGCAATTGGTCGGAATTTGTCGAAGGTGCTAGGGTTGGTCTCTTTTGGGATGAGAGCGAGGAAGGTGGAGTTAGTGCAACCACTGATTTTTTCTTTTGCGTGGAAGTCTCTGACCATTCTCATATAATCCTTCCTGATGTATTGCCAGCATGCTTTGTAAAAGTGAATAGAGTAGCCGTTAGGCCCTGGGGCTTTGTCAGGGTAGAAAGACCATATCACGTTGATGACTTCCTTCTTTGTAAATGGCTTGAGTAGGCTGGTGTTCTTCATTCGTGATGTTCTTCGGTATGTGATCAAGGAGGATTTGCTCTCCTTCCTCTCCATCGCTGTTATCTTCCATAAAGAGTTTTGAAAAGTGATTATATGCTCCGTTCTTGATGTCTTCGTATCCTTTGACAGTCAATCCGTTGTCCATCTTGATTTTTGAGATGTAATTAATGGAATGTCTTGCTTTGGTCTGCTTGTGAAAATATGTCGTGTTCCTATCACCTGCCTTGAGCCAAGTGCTACGAGATTTTAATCTGCAGAATTCTTCTTCTCTTCGGAATGCATGATAGGATTTGGCTTGGGGATTGCCTTTTTCCTGTAACGATGTGTTGTTAATTGGATTTTCATCCATCGAATTTTGAATTGCTTCTAATTCTTCGACAACCTTCTTTCTGAAATTTGGGGATGAGTAATTGATTTTGGCCCATTTTTTTAATGCTTTTTTGGTGATGATGAGTTTCTGCTCCCATACGTATCTTGGAGAGTTGGCTTTAAGAGTTCTCCATATATTGTCTAAAATGTCCCAGAAGCTGTTGTATTCTAGCCATTGAGGGCTAAATCTGAAAGGAATTGAACCGAAATGTTAGATTATGGTAACTTCGGGATGTCCTCCATGGTTCAGATGCCTTACATGGAGGTACATTAGCTGCATAGGCATCAGGATAGAGTAGAGAGTGAGATGCACTCTACTCAGTAGCATGACCCAGTGGGGGTTGCATGCGGAGCTTCAGGGGAGATTGACCTTTGCATGCATGAATAATGCATGACCTGTCAGCATTTAGTGACTGAATGCAAAAGTGACTTTTTGCATGCACCGGGAATTAGGGTTTTGGAAAACCTAATTCATCGGTGAGATTATTTATAGAGGCAGGGGGTCCCCAGATGAGGTTACTCAGTTGCATTATCGGAGAGAGATACTGCCAGAGTGAGGAGGACGAATCTAGCAGTGTGGGGCGACTTTCTGAGATAGAGAGGAGTTGCTACAGGAGCTAGGAAGGTCACATCTGAGCTAGATCAATGACCTTCAGTTCTAGAGAGGTTAGATACTCGTTCCTGTGAGCTAAGAGAGCTCAACAGTGAGATTACCGTGGAGATTGGAGGAGGCCGGGTTCTCTTGGTGGAGGACGTTTTTCCTGAGGGCAGAGGAGCTCATTGTGAGCTGGATTGACCGATTAGGAGTCTGTGACTTCCAGGATAGCCTTGCCTCGAGATTTGAGGAAGGTTAGGGACGATCGGAGCTCAGATCTGTTGAGATCCGGAGCAGTACGAGCATTTGACACCTAGAGAGGAGGGCGCACTTGTGCTTGCAGAGAGGGTCGATTTCATCAGTGGGCAGTCTTCAGAGCGAGCAGATCAGAGCAGAGAGATCTAGAGAGGGCAGATCTATCAGAGGCACCGTCAAGACACTCAGATCTAGATTGGCAGTTAGGGCATACTTCGTCAGTGCCTGCATCAACTGGATGCATGCAAATTAGAGTTTGTCCTGTCCAGAGAGGGATTGAGTTACCGACTGAGGTAATGCTGTATTGTACTGTCTTTTATACTTCTATATGCTCTGGGCTCGAGAGAGAAGGTAGCCCCATAGTTAGCTGGTTTTTCTCGAAAGGGTTCTAGGGTATATTTGTTGTCTATGTGGCTGATTGCATTTATGTGTTAGTTGGTAGATGCAGATCTAGTGGTTGAGTCTATGTTTTTATGAGTATGTACTGACATTGAGATTCATACTACTTGAGGTCTTAGATTGATCCACAGGTAGTAGTGATCTCTGGATCTATATATATTTACATGGTATCAGAGCCTTGTTGAGGGTCAAGATGAACAGTCACACATAGATCTGTAGTGTTGGTGACTAGATCTGAGATAGATCTAGTAGATCTGTGGAGATAGAGACCAAATCTACCAGATCTGAACATTCCCGTTCAGATCTGAGGTTGTAGAGGTCAGATCTATCAGTTCAGTTGGTGTGTGGTCAGATCAGAGACCGGATCTGCTAGATTTGAGGAGCAAGGCTCAGATCTGAGGTTGTAGAGGTCAGATCTAATAGATCTGTGGTATTGGAGACTATATCTGAGATAGATCTAGTAGATCAGTGAAGATAGAGACGAGATCTACCAGATCTGAAGAGCACAGCTCAGATCTGAGATTGTAGAGGTCAGATCTATCAAATCTGTGAGTTTGGAGGTGAGATCTGAGATAGATCTTTCAGATATGATAGGAGCAGAGTCCAGATCTGTGGCAGATATATCAGATCTGAAGCATAGTGTTCAGGTCTGTGAGAACAGAGTCCAGATCTGAAGAGCAGAGTTCAGATCTGTGAGTGCAGACATCAGATCTATTAGGATAGATACCAGATCTATCAGATCTGTGAGTTAAGTGGTTAGATCTACCAGATTTGTGATCAGGAGAGATTCTTGTTTACTGTGGGTTACAGTATTTCAGTTTTGCAAAGTTATGGCCACTAGCTTGAGAGTAGAGTACAGGTTGATGGGCAAGCCTGTATGTGGGTCTAGGGAGACCTTGGATACAGTTTCAGTATTAGTGACAGAGAGAGAGCATGATGCTTCTCTCAAGATGACATTGATAGAGGAGCGCAGATGTGCATATAAGAGTGCAACAGATGTAGCTAGAAAGTCCTACAGTTCAGAGGGAGTAGCTGCAGCAGCATATGATGTGTTTGATCCTGTCGGATGCTTCTCCAACAGTACCTTCCTCACTGAGAGGAAGTGTCAGTACAGAGATGTGCATGAGATATGTATGTACATGAGGTCTTGCATGATGCATGTGCATGAGATATGCATGCTGTATATGCATGAGATATGCATGCACATGAAAACTGAGAGATGGTTGATTCAGGATGAGCAGGTGGCAGTAGCAGAGGAGGTTGATGAGTTTACTTCTCGGTTTGAGAAGGAGTTCTCATTAGCCTCAGTTTAGTTAGGACATGATAGTAGCCTACCAGAGGCTCAGGGTGATCAGAGATGGAGATTGGACAACACTCTCAACAGTCATATGACAGGAGTACGATATGCATTCCTGATACTTGAGCATACATCAGTGTAGTTGACTCGGGATGTTCAGGGGGTTGACCAGTTGGTTGCTGGAGTGGGCAGAGTGAGATTTTTGCTTGATCGTGGGCAGCTCCTGGAGGTTTCAGGAGTGTCCTTTGTTCCAGGATTGAGAGGGAGTGTCCTTTCAGTGGCAGCCTTGGCAGCAACAGGCTACCCTGTAGTGTTTCACAGGGATCGGTTCTTCACCTATCCTAGAGGAGTAGACCCAGTGTTATTTGGTCACAGGATCGATGGTGAGTACTTGGTTAATGGACTGCCTACTTCGGGCACATCTGGATGGCTGAGTGCATCCTCTTCAGATGCAGAAGAGGATGATGAGCAGGATGCTCACAACAGAGATGAGGCCAGGATGAGTGAGCTAGTTCAGCAAATGGGTGGACGAGATGTTCACACCATGATGAGGATCAAGGCAGTGAGTCTGGAGTTCCGATGGATGAGCGAGATGCTCTTGACAATGATGGAGATGTGGAGATTGAGCCCTTGGGTTCATATTAGATGGATGAGCATGCTGCTCAAGCAGGCACCAGTCAGAGAGTGAGCTGGTATGACATGGTTGAGATGGACTTAGCTCAGGAGAGAGCTCAGTCAGTTCAGTCAGTGCAGGTACAGAGGGAGTTGACTTACAGAGCTGAGTCAACTCAGGGTCACAGGCAGATGATCTATAGAGCAGTAGATCCACTTGACAGCAGTCTTCAGAGTTGGTTACAATAGCAGAGACTTATAGGGAGTCAGAGTCAGAGTGCAGTAGCAGAGTCAACAGTGGTTGACAGGAGGTCTTCTTCTGAAGCCACACATATGGATATTGATCAGAGTTCTTCAGGTCAGAGAGCAGTGGCAGGCAGATCAATTAGATCAGTGTCAGCAGCAGCAGACTTGTTGGATCCAGGCATCAGTGTCGAGACTTCGCTCGTTAAGAGGGAGTGTTAGATTATGGTAACTTCGGGATGTCCTCCATGGTTCAGATTCTTTACATGGAGGTACATTAGCTGCATAGGCATCAGGATGGAGTAGAGAGTGAGATGCACTCTACTCAGTAGCATGAGCCCAGTGGGGGCTGCATGCGGAGCTTCAGGGGAGAGTGACCTTTGCATGCATGAGTAGTGCATGACCTGTCACCATTCAGTGACTGCATGCGAAAGTGACTTTTTGCATGCATGCATGCAAAAGTGACTTTTTGCATGCACCGAGAATTAGGGCTTTGGCAAACCTAATTCATCGGTGAGATTATTTATAGAGGCAGGGGGTCCCCAGATGAGGTTACTCAGTTGCATTATCGGAGAGAGATACTGCCAGAGTGACAAGGACGAATCTGACAGTGTGGGGCGACTTTCTGAGATAGAGAGGAGTTGCTGCAGGAGCTAGGAAGGTCAGATCTGATCTAGATCAGTGACCTTCAGTTCCAGAGAGGCTAGATACCCGTTCTTGTGAGCTGAGAGAGCTCAACAGTCAGAGTACTGTGGAGATTGGAGGAGGCCGAGTTCTCTTGGTGGAGGATGTTTTTCCTGAGGGCAGAGGAGCTCATTGTGAGCTGGATTGACCGATTAGGAGTCTGTGACTTCCAGGATAGCCTTGCCTCGAGATTTGAGGAAGGTTAGGGACGATTGGAACTCAGATCTGTTAAGATCCGGAGCAGTACGAGCATTTGACACCCAGAGAGGAGGGCGCACTTGTGCATGCAAAGAGGGCTGATTTCATCAGTGGGCAGTCTTCAGAGCGAGCAGATCAGAGCAGAGAGATCTAGAGAGGGAAGATCTATCAGAGGCATCGTCAGAGCACTCAGATCCAGATTGGCAGTTAGGGCATACTTCGTCAGTGCATGCATCAGCTGGATGCATGCAAATTAGAGTTTGTCCTGTCTAGAGAGGGATTGAGTTACTGGCTGAGGTAATTCTGTATTTTACTGTCTTTTATACTTCTATATGCTTTGGGCTCGAGAGAGAAGACAGCGCCATAGTTAGCTGGTTTTTTCCGAAAGGGTTCCAGGGTATATCCGTTGTCTATGTGGTTGATTGCATTTATGTGTTAGTTGGTAGATGCAGATCTAGTGGTTGAGTCTATGATTTTATGAGTATGTACTGACATTGAGATTCATACTACTTGGGGTCTCAGACTGATCCAGAGGGAGTAGTGATCTCTGGATCTATATATATTTACACGAAATCTTCGTTTTCTTGGATTTGGAGTAGGATCGATTTATGATCCGAAGCTAAGTTTGCCATAATTTTTGAAATAATAGTCTATTTTTCGGTCAATAGACTACTCTGAACGATAAATCTGTTGAGCCTGGCCATGATATTTCCTTTACCTAGTCGCTTGTTGGACTAGGTAAATTTTCCTTTCTTAGGCTTAATATCCAGTAGATCCCATGTCTGGATGAGGGTTTCAATTTGACGTCTGGATATGTCCTTTCCGATAAGGCCTCCCTTTTTTTCAGCATTGGAGAGAGTTGTGTTCATATCGCCGGCTAGAATGAGATTTTGTGGAGTGTATGCTTCCAGAAAATCTTCTAAAAGCTTCCAACAATCTTTTTTTCATAGTATAAGTTAGGAACATACAGGTTAAAGAGATCAATTTGAGTCTTGCTTTGGATATGAGTAAGATCTGTGAAAATCCAATGTTGAGTGGTGAAGGAGTTGCGTAGCTGGAATTTGTCTGAATACTAGAGAGTTGCTAGGCCACCGGAGGCCCCTCTAGCGCTGACAGCCGTACCTGCGTTCTTCATCCACTTTTCCTTTCCAATGGTCAGGGTGGCCTGTTCATTGAGCTTGGTCTCTTGGAGCATGAGGATATCTGCCATATCTATTTTTTGGAGATCTTTAACTGCTTCTATTTTATTGGGGTTGCCCAGTCCTCTACAATTCCAAGAGACCAGCTTCATTATCTGCCATTATGAGTAGAGAAGGGATCTCCCCCTACTAAGTCTCCTATTTTCTTCCCTGCTAATCTAGTTCTGGTGTTCCTGCTGAACGCCATATCTAATGTTGCTTGAGATCCTTGAGTTTTTTCATGTTCAACTTCTTCTTCCCTTAGGTCTTTGCTCATTTGTCGCCCTAATTTTTTGAATGATCTATCTATCAGTTCTTTCGAAGAGGTAGGGGAAACCATTGGTTTTGTTTTTGTGATTTCTGCATAGGTGGGGGATTGCGTACCTTTATTTGAATTAGCTGTTTTGGGACTTGGGGTGGTTTGAGGCTGGATTTCTTCCGGATCTTCATTGATTTGAATGATCTATCTATCAGATCTTTCGAAGAGATAGGGGAAGCCATTGGTTTTGTTTTTGTGATTTCTGCATAGGTGGGGGATTGCGTACCTTTATTCGAATTAGCTGTTTTGGGACTTGGGGTGGTTTGAGGCTGGATTTCTTCCGGATCTTCATTGATTTGAATGGCTTCCCGAGGCTCTTGTTGCTCCAAGATTTCTCCTTCTTTTGGGACTTTAGGGATTTCCTGGATTTCTGGAGTTTCTAAAGCCTTGAATCTATTCTCATTGGTAGTGGTCGCTGATTTTTGGTGTTATGATCTGCTTTTCTTGAATTTTGTCCTTTTGATGAGGTTTTTGATCCCGATTTGGTGGTGGGATTTTTTTGGATGGCTTTCCATTATTATTTTTCCCCCCTGCTTTCGGATCTGTGGGTTTCTTTTTGCAGGATCGAGCAAAATGCCCATATTCGTGGCAATATCTGCATTTAAAGGGGATTTGTTCATAATCTAATTCCTGAATGTGGGACCAATCTTGCACAGTGAGTTTTATGGCTTCTGGAAGTTCTTGTTCCATATCTTCTTCAACGCAGATTCTTGCACAAGAGTATTGATCTTTTCGATTTGCTTTATCTATGTACTTTCCAAGGGAGTTTTCGATAGCTTCTAGTGATTCTGGATTCCAGAAGTGTAGGGGTAGATACGATAGTCTCACCCAGACCGGGACTGCGGATTTGATATCTTGGGATGGGTTGAAGTCTGGATTCCATTTATTCATGTAAAGCCCTTGCGACCCCATGAAGTATGGCCCGTTCCTGAAGATTAGTTTGCGGTCTTGTTTGCTTTCGAAAACGAATGCGAAAAAGCCCTTTCCTAGGAAGTAAGATTTTACTTCTTTTGAAATCAGAGGTTTCCAATTTTTCTGGACCCAAATCTCAGTGGTTTTCGGGGATTACCACAGACCTGTGAATTGGCTAATCAATCCTCGTTCAGACAGGTTGAGAGCTGTCTTGCATTGTTGCTCTACTGGTAATGCGATAGTGGGGATCTCAGAGATCTTTTTCACGAACTTTTGCTTGGCGACGGATAGGGTTTTTTTTCCTTGTGCTGCAACCAGTTTCAAGAAATCGGTGAGATCAGAGGGAGTGGGAGGGGTTGGATCTTCACCCGAGGCCATAGTGGCATGGGCTGGAAAATCGAGCCCTAGCTGCTGGTGGGGATCTCCGGGGAGAGCAGTGACGCATTCACCAGGTGGGATCGACATCTTAGGTGATGGCCGCTGTCCCTTCTTCGATCGCGATCGCTTAGGTGTCGGTATAAGAGATCCTGCAATAGTTCGCTGGACGCCTGCCGAAGTCTGCAAAAATCGTAGTACAATCACATCTATAAAGGATGTTATCAATACCTATGTTAGCCTATTAATTATATTTTCATGTTCGGCTTCTTCTCAAGATCAAGCAACAACATCTCACAATAAAGAGGAATAGCAAATCAAAACAGAGCATTGATCATCTTTTGAAGTTGCGTGAAAGTGCCAATCCTGATTAGGACTAAAGATAGACGAGATCATCTTCACTCCATTTGAAATCGGAATATGTTGTACAAAATACCCACATAAACAGAGGTTGCTCCTCCTCAAATAACTCAAATTTTACTCTCATGCGATCTCGGCTTCTCCAGAAAAACTCGCAATCCATGCAAACGAAAGCAAAGTTGCCCTTCTCGCATGGAGCATATGGCTTATTGGGAAATAAACCATCGTGGCCCAGACGTGAATCCCAATACAATATAGCCGAGAGCTTGTGAGCACAATACAATGTGTTGTAATAGTATCACGTGATGTTCACTTGATTTGAACTTGGATTAAAAGCAACTTGTTTGTTGAGATTTGTAAGAGTTAGAGAGGATTGAATTGAACCAACCAACAAACCCTAAATATTGCAGTGCAACATAAAACCCATAACAAGTGCACTCTAGAGAGAAATCACCAAAGAATAATAGAGTTGAACCATAAGTGCTCTAGAGGAAGAGTGTGCAACGATAGATATGGTCCTATACTAAAGAGTAAATCACTTGTATAAAGAGAGTAGTATCTCAAGATGATATTACAAATGAGAGGTGGGTGAGTTGTGTATTTATACACAACTCAGGTTGTAGGGTGTTTTCTCGAAGAAGGTTTATGGACCTACTATGATGACTAGGTCATCCTTAACCAACTAGGAATATAATAAATGAGTGTTGACTAGGTCAGATTTAAGCCAAACCTAGAAATACCATAATAGACAATAATGATTACAAAGTGAATGTTGAGATTATACGAGGTAGTAAATATATGGTGGTCTCTTTAACAAATCCTAATCTAACAAGAAGAAATTGCAGAAATGCAACAACACTTAACATAGATCACAAGAAGATGCTCACAAGTAGAGAGAAGTAGTGTAAGTGTCCTTAGGCAAAAGAATGAATGAATTCACTCGATTGAGATGATTACAGATGTGGTGTTTGGTGTACCAATCACTCAGGTTTTAGGATGTTAGCTCTCAAAGGGAGACTAGGTGCGTTCTAGAATAAAATACAATAAAGTTTAATAATGGGTGTAACAACCCACAACTACCTAGTGTTTGGCCCATTAAGGCCCCAACTACCCACATAGTGGGCTATCATGTGGCCACAAGTTAAGATTACATAGTGGATTACATAGTGGGCTATCATGTGGCCCTTAATTTGAACAGGGAGCCAAGTGAGATTATATTGCCGTACATCATGTTCTTTCAATGGCATCTTGCATACATTGGTATGTGTCCGTAGATGAGTGGAAGGTGGGCTCCGAAATGTTAAATTTTGGGTTAGGTTAGGGTTTGATGCAGAAATGTCAAAGTTTCTATTTTTTAATGCAAAAATAAAATAGTAAATACTAAACTAGTACTAGAAACAAAATAGTACAATTATAACAATACAGGATAAAATTAAAACATAATTTTCATCTCTTTCAACTTTAACATTCCCAAGGAGGTCTCTGTGTAAAAGTTGAAAACTTCAGTAACGTGTAATCAACAGTACTAATTTAAACAAAGTTCTAACAGTAGTAACATATCTAACTCATAATAAAAAGGAGCAAGTCTGAATACTTACTTCCTTTGTACTCATAAAAAATAACTTTCTGAACAGACTGTGCCTCTCAAAGGCAAGTCAATCACTAGGAACAATCTGACGCTTACCTGAGGGTTAGTACATACCTGAGAGAGAGAGATGGAATAGGCTGTAATACAATCAAATAGATAAGGACATAAAGACAACAGTGGTGGTCATTAACAGTCAAATCACAGTGGCAGCCCCAAGCAAGGTCCAACACAATAGATCTGACCACAGGCTAGGCTTAGCACATAGATCTAACCACAACAAAAGTCTCAGCACAAAATACCAGACCGCAAACAAGGCTCAACACATAGATCTGACCTCAACAAGGTCTTAGCACATAGATCTGACCTAGGGCATGATAGATCTGACCCCTAGCAAATTGGAACACAGTTGATCTGATCACAAACCAGAAGACAATAGGCAACGACCTCCTCTCAGGATAGCAGTCAGCTCACAAGTAACCTACAGGAGTTGCGGCCTCCTCAAATGAGCAGATTGATCACTAAAATAGGTCACAGGGGATGTGGCCTCCACAGATGGCCCTCACATAGACCATAGATCAATCAAACAACCACTAGTATGCTGCGGCCTTCACAAACTGTCCTTAACAGGACTAACGACACTCATATTAGGTCACGACCAACTCTTTTAGCCCACAAATAAAATACAGTTCAGACTCCCAAGGCAGGCGGCCTACCAAACCAGGTCATGGAGCAGCAAACAGTCTTTAGGGTATGCGGCCTCCCTTCAAGCAGTCAACAAGCAATTAGATCAATGCAAGGTGGTCACAGATCAGTCATAAACATGAGCAGAAAACCCTAGCGGCAACATAGAACAAATCAGATCTGAGATAATGATAATGATAATCTCCAGCAGGTGGACGGCCTAGACAAACAGGTGAGCAAGTAGCAGCAACAGTCCTTAAACCCTTGACGTCAACCTTAGAAGCAGAACCAAAAATCAGAGCTGAGATGTTATGATAAGATAATCTCAAATGAGGAAATTAGACTTCAATTTATAGAATCTTAATGACTTCTAGAAGGTTCATATTTTAATTCTTTATCAAGTTAGGGTTCCATAAATAAGGGTCACCACTTATAATATAAAGTTGAGGTGTCTTTAAGTAGTGGTACTAGGGTCAAGACATAAGAGGGTTTAGGAACCACAATAAGAGGGCGCTAGCATAAGGACCAACAAGTGGTCAATTCAAGATCACACCAACACAAACCATAAAACAAGGAATTGTACATGACCCTTTTAACCAAAGGACCAAAGGTGTACTAATAAGGTGGGTAAACAACCCTTTTACCCATAAGATCAATAACAACAAGGTGGTAAGAGTCAAGGCAACTCAAGGTGGGTAGACAACCCTTCTAACCACAAGTCAAGGTGGTAAACAAGACAAGGTGCTAAACTTTCTAACCACAAGATCAAGAACAACAAGGTGGGAAGACCAGGGGTGAACAACCAAAATGGGGTTACAATCATTCATCTCTCTCTCAAATGTACAAGTGTTCCATACACTAACTGAAAGTTCATCATCACTGTATAAGGAAGGTCCACACTGGATGATGTGATCCTGTGGTCCTCCTGACTGCTCCTTAGGTCAAGTGCTAGTGACTCCATCAAGGGGTGGCCAGTCCCTTGAGAAGACAACCTAGCTCAACCATCTCGAAGACCTAGGACAGGAGGGCATCACACATCATCATCTTGGTTAACTGACCAAGATCCTCCATTCATAAAGAAGAGAGTAAAATAAACTAACTTACGTTTTTATAGTCTTGTTTATATAGTATTTAATTCTATGATGTACATCATACATATCGAATTTATATTATTTGTAAAATTTTATGAAGCTTCAGATTTAAACTTTCAAGACAGAAATATTCTCTAGTCCTGACTCGCACTTTTACACACTTGGTTGAAATGTTGTGTTTTGCTAGTTTGGGTTGCTGTAAAGCCCTTATTCCCATGTATTCAGGCAACATACAAGGTAGCAGCATATCCGTGGCTAGCATAAAACCATACGAGACAAAAAAAACACAGGAAAAAATGTGGCTGCTGTCACCAAAATTAGATATGAGAAACAGGCCCCTCAGAAAATGCTAAGAGGTGTTAGGGAGCATGTCTCTTTTTACGGTCACTGCATTTTGGAAAGACCTTCATGCAGAAGGGTGCCATCTTGTAACCATCAAATGCATAAACGGTGAACAACCTCACAATCATCAAGCAGTGAATAGCTGCACAGCGACCAAGCAGTGAACAACTGCAACTCGACCTTTGTACACATAGCAGCAGTTAGGCCGCTGTGACCCTTCATGCATAGACATCACCATGCCTGCTGAAAATCCTTGAAACACCCCCTTCCAGAATGATGCCGCTGTAGATAATAAGAAGCCAATCTCTTGCTACCCAGATACTAGTTGCCATGCCATACTCATTTTGCAAAAATAGTCCTAAGCCATGCCCTACAGGTGCCTCGCCTCCTCTCTCAGCTTGCCAACAGCCACCTCCCTGCTCTGTGTAACTGTCTGAAAGCATTCCTCTACTTGCAGGCAGGCCTGCAGGGAATGCAGGGGTGAGAGTAAGGTAGATGCCCCTCCTCTCTCCTGTTGCTCCATCTACCCCCATATAATGTTTTTGTCTTTGTTTTATAATAATTTATGTTTTTTGCACTATGCTGTGATATTTTGACTTTTAACCAGTGTACTGATATATTGCAGTACACTGGATTGTATTGATCACCTTTGGTTGCCTTCGGACATTAATATATTTACTTTCTTTTGTTTCTTGGTATAGCACACAGTCTGTTGTTGGCATCACAAAATAGTTTTTTCTTGTTTCCTCCTTCCCTGCAATCAATCCTACACTGATCCAGTTGTATAAAATAAAAGACTAACATCCTCACTTTTTGCTATTTAAGAGTTCGTTCATGCTAGCTTGAAGTCTGAAAAAGTTGGTTTTGGTATAGTAGCAATTTTAGGGACAGTAAAATATGTTTAAATCATTGTAGTACTCTACTTGCCATGAGGATAGTTGAGAAATGAGAATCAGTCTGTTCAATATTTTGATACCAACTGTGATTTTAGTTTTTTCTTTCTATTTTTTCCTTTCATTATTTCAAATTAATTATTCTATAGAGCTTTTTTATATGCTGCATGAATTTTCAAACGAAGTAGGCTATCATATTAATGTCTGACTAATTTATTGAATTGTATTCTATTAATTTGGATGATTCAGTGGATTCCTTCTCTTCATTTATCTGGTTTTGCATTGAAGATAGGGCTAAAAGAAATGATGATTGAGTTATCTACATTTCATTTTGTTAGCTATTTTGATTTAACTGACTTCTTCATAAATATGTGCAAGGTTGTAGTTAACCAGTTTTCTCGAGTTGGTGCAAATGATCGGTGCTCCTTTTTTGGAAATGTATCCCTAGGAAAGGATATATCTCTTACGGATCTTCGCAAACTGTACCATGTGGTATTATTGCCATTATTAGCTGTCCAGATTTGATATGAAAATATATTTGTTTTGTCTCTTACTCACAAACCCATTATTGCCCTTAAGCTCATTCTTTTGATCTCAAACAAGAGCTCTCTATAAAATATTATTGTGATTTTGATAGGTAGTACTTGCTTATGGGGCAGAAAGTGATAGAGAACTTGGTATTCCAGGAGAGGTATGTCCTTGTGTAGTAAATCATTTCATACTTCATTTTGGTGTTTGGTTGCATGGCATCAGTTACTTCATTTCCCTTATTTCTATTGTTTTATGGTTGAGGGTTCTCTAATCCATCAATGCCTTTTGACTGACTCAGAATTTAGCTGGAATTCATTCTGCAAGAGAGTTTGTTTGGTGGTACAATGGTCATCCTGATTGCACCAGTTTTCCGGTGGATTTGCAGAGCACTGATACAGCAGTTGTCCTTGGTCAGGTGCCAATTTTCAGTCCATTACGGGATAGTTACTTAGGTTTAATTTGAACAGGTCCTGAAACAATGCTATTTCAAATATAAAGTAGAAAATAATGACTTTCTCTGAACTTCTTGTTGAGTTTTTAATGCCAACAACAAATTCTGTATATTAGGGAACTGTTATCACCAAACTTGCAGGTGCCCCTAGAGATGAATCCAAGATGGATGGCAGAAGGGAAGGGGCAACCAAAGAGGTGCAACCAAGATGGCCTCGACTCCCAATGGATGGTTGTCACGCCAATCGAGGCAATCTTCACTTTATGTTATCTAGGCCAAGACAACAAAGGGGGAGACCCAGATCTACTCCTGACAGGAGAGAGCGAACCATAACACCAGATCAAGTCAAGTCTAGTTGAAGTACGTAAGGTGTATGGTGAATCCTGGATCTATGGATGAAGTCACAAGATGAGCAATGAGTTGGATCAAGGGGTTTAGAAAGTATATCTTTGATTCTTTGGTCCATTATGTATGTGAGAGTGACTTATGATATTAAATATGTGATTCAGGATTAAGGTACTAGTCAATTGTGAGAGAATCCACTGCCTTGGGAATCGTGTCCAATGCAGGGTAGTTAAGGATTGAATTGGAGCTATCTAGTACCAGAGATGAGCTTGATTGAGTGATATGACAATGTCAAGGGGTTCAAGCAATCAAAACAAGGATCAAACCACAAGTTAACCCAACAATCCAGGAAAGTCGAATGGGCTTGGAGAAAGATCAGTGCCTTGGGAAGTGGGCCAAATGGAGTCGAATGTCCACCAAATTACAGATCTGGAATGTTGAGATGTTGAGGTAGGTGGATCTAAAAGATTAGGGTCATCCAATGGCTGGATCTCAGTAGATTTGAGATTAAAGTATGCCACAAAGTGACCCAAGTGGGGCACAACCCTCAAAATGAGGAACGGGGCCCACAAGGTCAAAATCACTGAAGTGACACACTAGGGGTAGGTTATTGAATGTGTAGATTACAGATCAAGTGGAATCTCACCTACACAGGTGCTAGATCCCTGCAGACTCACCTCTCCCAGGAAGTGCGACCTCCCTTGGAGAGGCTTCTTTGCCTTGGGAAGTGGGTCAAATGAAGGCCAATCCTCACCAAACTGTAGATACGAATTGCCGTGGATGCTATAGAGGTGGGTTTTAAATTTTATACCTAAAAGCCAAGTGGATCAAGCTAGATCTGAAAAATTGTAAAATGAGGGTTTTGAAATAGTAAGGGTTTGAAGCATTTAGACAAATGGATAGATCATGGAAAGAGAAATTACCTTGAGATCATACCTGAGTGATGAGATGAGATGCCTTGTTGTTGAGGAAGACTCCCGTAGAGATCAAATGAGAAATTGTTGAATTTGCTTGCCAAAATGATGCCCTAGCCCACAAGTGCGACCTCCTCTACCTGTCAAACCAAGGAAAGCGACTCAATCAGTGAGATCAAGTATGGAAGAAATACAAGTAAAATGCAATGATAACATGAAATAGAAGGTCCTGAGACAGTAATACTCCCTGTTACCAACGAAGAGATCCAAAGAAGAAGTAGGGAGGGTCCTCCCCTACCAATACGTCCTCCTCAAACCAAATCGGCCTCCACCTGTAGATGCAAAAACGTGGTACAAAAATATAGCAAGACAAAATCTCCAAGAACCCAGTGCAAAGGAAGAATCAACGAACGAACTCCAAAAGCATTCACCACAACACAACAGATAGATGCAATAATAATTCTCTATTCCAATAATCCAGAGCCAAGAGTCCCCTTTACATTGAGAGGCTCTATCCTTTAAATAGGATGGAGAGAGGCCACAATCCTAACCACTTTTTGAATGAGTGGCTAAGATTAAAAGATCAAAAGATCTAATCAATGGTTGAGATGAGCTCAACAATACAATACATGGATCAATAATAAAATATAACAATAAGTGGACAAAATCGTCCTAGGAGAGGGGATCCCACCAAATCATGATGATAAAACATAAAATATAGCGCATGGTGGGTCCAAGGGGTAATTTCTAACACCCTTGGTCAATCCCCATGGCACAATATCAATAAAATAATCATCAAAGTACCAAATCGTGCCTCTATGGACAAATCGTGAGCCTTGGGAGGCTCCAAAAATCATCAAAAAGTGCCATAAGTGATGGGTGTGGGTCTCAATGAAGCTGAAACTGCTGGAGAAGGTGTGGAAGACATCCCACTCATCATCAGTGATCATCCCATGCCAAAAATTTGCCTCAGTAGCCCAAATCAAATTCCTTTGTAGCCATTTTTACCATTTTTGGACTGCCACGGGAAACGTAAACTGCCCAAACTCCCTCCTGGAGTGCCTGCGCTGTCAAGGTGAGCTCGCCAATGAGTTTGGGAGGGGGGTAATATGGTGATAACAAGTGGCTGGACCACCCCCTCCATGCATAGCACCCTAGGTGAACCAAGTAAATCTCATCACTGCTCTGACAGGGCCTCCGACAGACCAAAACTGCACTAGGATAGCCAATTGAGGCTCAATCATCACTGTAACTGCCCGGAACTGAAAACGGACTGTCTCATTGGACTCAGAAGGTCCAAAATAAATACTCTGCATGGTCCAAAATAAATACTCATCATCTCCGACAGACCAAATAATAATAATCTGTAAAAGTGTTGAAAAGCACAAATCATCATCATAAGCCTGAAACCACTACATAAGCCCACCATGGTGACCCGTACCAGACCATATATCATCTATCTGTAACATCTGAGGTCTGCCACCTCATGTCTTGTGGTTGACTTTTGGTCAAATTGAGGTTTGACCAAGTCAACATGACCAAAATATGACTCGAACTGTCATCAAGCTGTTGCAAGGTGTCCAAGGTTAAGCCATGCTTTACAATCCATTCAATTAGCAATTATAACAAGAAGTAATCATTACTGGCGATCTAAATCCAAATATAATAAGTCATAATTATTATTTATTGCTCAGACAAGACTTTCAAGGTCATACTCACTTCATTGTTGTGATCAATTTGCTAATGAAGGGTGAAGGCTAAGAAACAATTTGTTAGATCAAAGGTTGACTTACTGACTTAACACTGTGACACTTTGGAAATGGAAAAGGGAATACACACCATAGCATATAGTGGACAAGCAACAACACAGGGAATGGCAGTGTCTCACAAATGGATAAGTTGTTGAAAGAGTGTTTATTCACCTTACACAGATGCGCACAATCCATAATACAAATGAGGCCAACAATCTTTTTGATATAGCATTTAAGTTCCCTTGCTTTTTGGGCCTAGAGTTTCCATAGCCTTTGATCTATGTGTGTTTACAAACACATTGCATAGATTTACATTTATTTAGGCTTCTTGCTGCAGGTGTGTTTTTAAGGCACTTGTTCACCTGAGCACTTCTAGGTGTGTCACAGACAGCTTGTTGACCTAGGTATTTACATTTCACAAAAGATATAACATTTGATATTTCATAGCCATTTTCATTTGGCTTGCCTTTCATTCATTCGTGTTGAGAAACACATTGCATGAATGGGCTTTTCATACAAGATACAACATTTCATTTCCATACTTTGCATTAATGGCAGCACTAACAGCTTTAGGTTTAGCCAACAACATCTTTAGTGACTAGGGGGAATTCACAAGGAAATCCAACTCACCAAAGGTAAGTTTTGTCACCAACTTAGAGCCGAGACACAATAAACAGGGAAGCTTATCCAATATAGAGGCTACAGTGGGGGAAGGTCCTCCATGCCACTAGTCAAGTAGTAAGTCAAGGTAATGAATCAACTAGGTAAGTCATGGATGGATGAAGACAATGAATAATGAAACCGACACTAGCAAGCCAAAGTATGGCGGGAATGATCACCTCTATTCTCCCTAAGGAGGGTCAAACCAATGAGTATAGGCCAAGAAGTTCTAAGTCTGAGTAGGGACAAATATGATATATATATAATACAACCAGGTCCACATATCTATATGATCGCCAGATCATGATACTAAATGCTAAGACATGCTACGAGAATGGAGGTAAAAGCAATATGACCACAACACCATAATATACCTGCTGAGTCATATACCTGAAAGATCATCATCTGAACCAACATCTGTCCTCTGAAACTGCTGCTATAACTCTGGGCACTACTGACTGCTCTGTATAAATGGCTAAATAGCTACATCGGTCATCTCTTCGAGTGTC
The DNA here is from genome assembly GCA_027924585.1 of Larix kaempferi. Lineage (NCBI taxonomy): Eukaryota > Viridiplantae > Streptophyta > Pinopsida > Pinales > Pinaceae > Larix > Larix kaempferi. The sequence continues at coordinate 19,150,963 of BSBM01001023.1, forward strand.
CTGAAACTCAGTCATGGCATAGGGAATAAAACTGCTGTCCAAAATCTGATAATGATCCATAATGGATGCTCATCTCAGCATCTCAATGCAAGGGAATCGGCTGAATAGTGTACTGGAATTAGAAAAATAGTGTATGGTAGCCCGGCTACTATATATGTGATAACAGGAACCAAATGGCCAGTCAAAGACATCATGTAAGGACCTCAATTAACATCAAGGGGTATATTTTTGAATAATAGTAATATACATTTTCTTAAATTTAAATTCATAGTAAAAGTAATTTGCATTAGTAAAATAAAGTTTAAGCAGAACAGGGAAATAATTACAAGAAGACTAATTTTCACTTAAATGAGAGTAATAACCAAGCATTTATTAACCATAGGACAAATAGGAAGACGTACCTGAACCCATGAGTTTAGATTTACAGTTGTACCGTAGAAGCAAGTAGGCTGACCAACACTAGCAACAACTTAGGAAACCACATGTGGGGGACCACTCTCCTCCCAACCAACCTCTCAATCACAGACTGAGAGCTGTTGAGCCCTCACTCAGCAATACCAAGCCAGGCGAGACCATCATCATCAGGATCCTATCCTCATCCTCCAAACCTCCATTTCCCTCCATCTTCTCCAAGAGCCTAGAACCCATGAGGAGGAGGAACTAGGGAAAAAGCCCCCTTCCCCTTCTCAATTCCCTCCATTTAAGCTTTTCCAAGTTCTTGTCAATTAGACACATGTCCACATGCAAAAAATCCCTATGCAAAATTCCACTAATTAGATAAATTGCTTATAATGTACTTATTTTATTATTTTTCCTTAATAACCCCCTCTTTAATCTAATTACTGATTAAATTATTTTAATTTGTCAAGTTATATACTTACATTCTCATGAATCCCCATGTCCTTATTGAACTTATGGTTATACTAAGAGGGGGGGTGAATCAGTATAAGACACTTTTTTTTTTTTCAAACATTCATCAATCATCCATTTACTTTGAAACAGTAAATACACATAAACTCAAATCACAAAACACAGAATTTAACGTGGAAACCCTTTTGGAAGAAAACCACTAAAGTTTATCTTTATAAATTAAGCACCAACCTACTGTTACAAAGTTTGTAGGCACCAACCTACTGGAGACATCGATCCCCTGAAATGAGCACCGGATCAACAATATGTAGGCACCAACCTACTAGAGACACCAATCTCCTAAATTGAGCACCAACTTAGTAAGATGTAGGCACTGTGAAAATCCTCACAGTGGATCCAAAGAGATGATGTAAACCTCACAATGAAAGAATTTAGGAAAATAGAAGAGAATAGAGCAGCAGAACATAGATCCAATGGAAATCAGATAGGAGCAGAATATTCACACATGTTTCATTAATCAGAATAGTAAAACAGTAATGATACAATGCATAGGATTCGAATACCAAGGGTGTAATTCAAATTAGCTTGCATGGAGAGATCAAAAGATCACTGGAGTGTGATCAAAGCACAACTAGAAGTCTTCATCATCATCAGTGGAGTCATGAATGCACAAGTAACTGTCAACCATCAGTTAAATTGAGTCTAACTGAGTGTGGTAGGTGTAACTAACACTAACTGAATGAAGGAGGCTCAGTGGAGGGTGCATGAGGAGCTAACTGGAGTCAGAATGGGCAGTCTAGTCTCACTGGAGGTCCATCGGAGTGATACAGTCAGTTGAGAGTCAGTCTAGCCTTAAATAAAGGAAAGAACTGAAGATAACTCAACTTAACTGAAGTACAACTGAATGGTAGGTGAGAGAGGGCACATGAGATGCATGTAACTGCATGCAGGGCGCACTAAGCACTAGGAGGTCTAAAATTGATCAGTGAGAAGCTCCCGGGGCTAGCTAACTGAGGGCTAGGTGCTAGGACTGATGACTGGGATGCATGCATGCAAGACTGAAAATGCAAATGATGGAAATGCTGGTAGGACTAGGATCGAGTATAGGAATATCCTAACACCCCCCCTTAATCCATCTTGGGCCCTGGTAACTAGGACCAAAGGTCACCCATACAATCAATTAAATGATAATAAAAAAAGAACTGTCCGTAAACCGAGGAAATGGGGATAACCTCATGGGAAAAATACCCCCCCTCAAAAGAGCAGTAAATAACTCAAAGAACCATCATACTAAGCAGAAAAGGAAGAAGCTTTCATCAGTGAAAAATTTTGCAAAAAACTTGGCAAGTTGATCCTCTGTAGGATGCCAATGCAGGTGCTAGATCTGGATCTTTTCTTCTGATGTGCCTCCCACTGTGTAGAGAATATATTGGAAGAAGCAAGTCTTTCAGGAAACCTTTTGGCCACTGGAATGAATGGATCATGATGAGTCTTCCCAAGGGATGGAAGAGTGAACCCCACCATCATGCTACATCTCTCATGGAGAGGTAGATGGCATAATGCTAGGTTGGCATGATGCTGAAATCTGGTAGTTCTGTGAGCAGATGAATCCTCAATTGTGTTCTCAGTAGTTGCAAGGACTGTGTGAGCCCATGTTGGCCTTGGCTTTGGATTGAGAACATGTGTTGGTTCTGGATCTGAATCTGAATGTTCTTGAATTTTGATCTCAACATCAAGATCTTCATCTTCATCTTCATTAGAAGAAGAGTCACTCGGATCTTCATCAGATTCCGAAGGAGTAGGAAGAGAGAAGGGCAGAAAATGAGAGAACTCATATGCCTTGGAGGCATGATTTGCAAACCCTTTCGCTATAGTCTTCCCAATAGAGATCTCTGTAATCTCAACTGTGTCAGGACCAAAAGTCACCTTCTTTGGTGGTCCAGTGTGAGTCATATGATATACATACAACAAATTTGCTGTCAAGGAGGGAACGAATAGAACATTCCTGAACTTGCCATGCTCCATATGCACTGTACCCAACCCTTTGGCAGAGATGTGAGAGTTGTCTCCCATGTGAATAGTAGGCCCATCTTTGAGATCTAAAGAAGAAAATGATTCTTCAGAGGCAACCATGTGGTTGGAGGCTCTAGAATCTATGAGGAGGGCCTTTGATTTTGAAAAACCAACCATCAATGCATGTCAATCCTCATGACCATCAGATCCACTTTTAGAATCAGACATCTTTGCATATTTTGGAATAGAAATTTTGTTCTGTTTAAGAAGCTTGGTTAGTTGATCTATTTTCTTGTGCATGCAAGATCTCTCTGGGTGGTATCCTCTCTTGCCGTAGGGACACTCAGATCTTTTCTGTTTGTCCTTCAGCTGGAGGCTCCTTTTGATGGACTTGAAATTTCATTCAACTTGGATTTAGATGACTTCTTGTCCTTGCCTTTTTGCCTCCTTTTCACATTCGTCCCACTTGCTTCTCCAGCTAGAAGAGCTAGATCTTTGGAGGCCTTGATGGCACCCATTTGAATCAATTTGTCCTCTTCTTGAATGAGAGCTTCAGTGAAGACTTCTAAGGTTGGCATCTTCCATCCAAGGATTGACATTCGCCCAGAATGGAAGGTAGATACAAAGACAAAAAATTGAGATCCAAGTTTTCTCAAAATGGAGAGCACCAATTGATCATCAGTTTTAGTGATGCCACAATGCTTGCATTGCAAAACCAAGTTCTTAAATTTTGAGAAGAATTCTTGAATGGTCTCAAAATTGCTAGGTTGTAGGGCAACCAATTCATTTTCGAGAGCATGGCCTCTTAGCCCATCTTGTTTGCCAAAAAGACTCTCTAGTTTTACCCATAGCTCATTTGGAGTCTTCAATCCTTCGACATGAAACAATAGATCTCTAGAAATATGAAGGCATATGTACCCAAAGGCTTCATCCATTTTATTTAGATGCTTGATTTTCTCCACAGCTGAATGTGGTTCGGCTTCTCTTCCTATTGTCACCTTGTATAGTTGTCTAGTATACAAGAATATTTTCATATCACCCTTCCAATCAAAGTAATTGAAGGGAGTGAGAATTCTAGGAGAGAGGAGACCATTCAAATTGCTCATCTTGACGGCTGGAGCAAATGCAAAAGTGAAAACTGCTGCTACTGCTGCTGCAACTGCTGGAACTTCGAATTACCTACAGAAAACTCTCAAGAAAGGAGGTAGAATATACTCTCAAATGGCTTTGATACCATGTGAAAATCCTCACAGTGGATCCAAAGAGATGATGTAAACCTCACAATGAAAGAATTTAGGAAAATAGAAGAGAATAGAGCAGCAGAACATAGATCCAATGGAAATCAGATAGGAGCAGAATATTCACACATGTTTCATTAATCAGAATAGTAAAACGGTAATGATACAATGCACAGGATTCGAATACCAAGGGTGTAATTCGAATTAGCCTGCATGGAGAGATCAAAAGATCACTGGAGTGTCATCAAAGCACAACTAGAAGTCTTCATCATCATCAGTGGAGTCATCAATGCACAAGTAATTGTCAACCATCAGTTAAACTGAGTCTGAGTGTGGTAGGTGTAACTGAGTGTAACTGGCACTAACTGAATGAAGGAGGCTCAATGGAGGGCGCATGAGGAGCTAACTGGAGTCAGAATGGGTAGTCTAGTCTCACTGGAGGTCCATCGGAGTGATACAGTCAGTTGAGAGTCAGTCTAGCCTTAAATCAAGGAAAGAACTGAAGATAACTCAACTTAACTGAAGTACAAGTGAATGGTAGGTGAGAGAGGGTGCATGAGATGCATGTAACTGCATGCAGGGCACACTAAGCACTAGGAGGGCTAAAACTGATCAGTGAGAAGCTCCTGGGGCTAGCTAACTGAGGGCTAGGTGCTGGGACTAATGACTGGGATGCATGCAATTGCATGCATGCAAGATTGAAAATGCAAATGATGAAAATGCTGGTAGGACTAGGATGGAGTATAGAAATATCCTAACAGGCACCAACCTACTTGTTGCTATAGATACAATAATGCCGTCATAATTACTTTATAATCAACTTCAATCTGCTACTTAATCAGCCTTAGATTAGCTCCATAATCTGCCTTTGATCTGCTTCATAATCTTCGTCTGATCTGCTTCACAATCTGTCTCGGATCTGCTTCATAATATACCTCTGATCTGTTTTATAATCTTCCTTTGATATGCTTCACAATCTTCCTCTGATCTGCTTCACAATCTACCTTTGATCTGCTTCACAATCTACCTCTGATCTGTTTCATAATTTGCCTTTGATTTGCACCATAATTAGCCCTAATTATGTCATATTATCACCTTCAAGTCATATGCAAAATTTGGCATAATCACCTTCTACCTTAGCCTCATCCAAATAACTTGCAAGAAAACATCCCTTCCTCTTCACAAGGTGTGCCTCCTCCTCCTTAGATAACTTTAGAAAACCTTCAAAAGCATCTTCAGGAATCATTCAAGAACATCTTCAAGAACCTAGAACATCCTCAAGAAAACCCAAGAAATCATCTTCAAGAAACCCTAGAAAACCCTCAAGGGACACTTCATCATCTTCTCCTTGGAATTGCGCACCTTTTCGAGAGCTCAATGAGTGAATGAACAAATGAGGAGTCCTATTTATACTATTCTTAAATAACTTTATGGGCCAACCTAACATTGTTCAATATCCGGGCAGATTGGACCTGAAATCCTGACTGGGCTGAATTTACAAATCCTTTCATATCTCCTCATTCCTATGGATTTAGAGGGAGTTCCATATATCGTTGGAAAGGTCTCAGAATAATCTTTCCAACCATGTAACTTATGTTCCCATTTGAGCTAGGTATTCATAGTTGTTAGAGATATGTGTATCTCGAGATGCCCTTCATGTGGTGATGCCTAGCATGAAGGTACATTATCGTTATAGGCATCAAGATAGGGTAGAGGGTGAGATACACTCTACCAATGTTATCGGAACCGGACTGGTCATCGAACCGACAAAGCCTAAAATGTGAACCGGACTGGAAACCGGATCGGAGCTGGGAAAAAACCCGGCCGACTAAAAAATACATAAAATATTCATATTTTGTAAAAACATATATATTCATGTGCATACATATGAATCCAAACCATTAATCCACAAATATGCAAAGTTTCTCATATATATAGCAAGTATGGGTGCAAATAACCAAAACAACAGCTAGTGCAATACATCTCTGAGGTTCTGAACCAAAGTACATCAACAAAGAGGCTCGAATTGGAAACCATAGTACAAATGAATAACAATAACATGATCATAGAAGCATAGAAAACTTTTTTTTTGTGTTTAAAAAAAAAAAATAGTTTCGTGGGTCCATTGTAAGGACCGACCGGTTTTGACCGGTTCCGGCCAGTTCAGTACCCGGTTCAGACAAAAATCCAGTTCAACTGGTTTTGGTCCCTAACCGGACCTGTTACCTCTGTAAACCGGTCGGACCGGTCGTTTTTTCCGGTTTCGATCCGGTTGCGATAACACTGCACTCTACCAGGTGTCATGGATTTAGTGGTGGAGACATGCGGAGATTTTAGTGACTTTTTCCTTACGCGAGATTTTTTAATGCATAGTGTAATTTTACATGCAAAGCAAGATTTTTTGCATGCACTCATATTGGGGTTTTCGAAACCCTAATCAGGCTGTGAGTTGATAAAAGGAGGCAAGGGGCCAAAGGAAAAGGATACTGAGTATTTTCTTCAGAGATTGAAGAGAGAGAGAGTGAGAGAGAGTGAGGGCGAATCAATGCATGCAGAGGGTGCATTCTTGAGAGGAGGGGCGCATCTTCTAAGGAGAGAGTGGGTGGATCTAAGAAAGATCATTGCACACTTGATTTGAGGCACTGAGGAGCATTGTTACTGGGCAGTGAGTTCATCTGCACAATGAGGGTTCAGAGATTGAGCTAGGGCGCATTCCTAAGGAGAGGGGCGCACTTCCATAGGGAGAGAGGGGCACAAATCTGAGCAGAGATCTAGCCCTATTCATCTGGATGGGAGGTTGGATCAGTTGGAGGCAAAGTCAGCTTCCGAGACAAATCTGATCCATTTGTTCCGAGATTAGAGTTTGATCAAGGAGAGGAGGGGCACATTTCCAGATCTAAGAGTAGGGCATCACTGAGATAGTGATCCTGAGGTAGAAGGGCAAGAGGATTTGATTGGTTAGCAGTTCAGAGACAGATACAGTCAGAGTAGAGGGATGCATTCAGTTGAGGGGCACATTCATTTAGAGTGAGGGCGTAGTCAACTAGAGTCACTCAGCCTTCCATAAGATCAAACTTAGAGCCTGTGTGGATCAGAGATAAGTCATTGTTGGAATACTCTATTGTACCGATTGTAATTGCTTCAGATTATAAAAGCTGCTTCTATCTCTCACTGGTTTTCTTGCAAGAATTTTTCCAAGATCTTTGACCTAAAACATTGTGTCCTATTGTTTATGTGTAATTGCTACACATGTTGAGTTGTAGATAGATTTCATGGGCTTCAGGTTATAGGTAAGTGTATTGCTGATACCTTCTTCGGGGAGTGAGAAGTAGGGTTTTGTTGTATGCATGTGGCTTATTGAGACTTCTGGCTGAGTTGGGATCTGGGATTTCTAGAGTGAGTAGTGACCTCTGGCAAATCTACAATAGTAAAAATGCCTTCCAAGATAGGGTATCCAAACTAAGCATAAAAAATCCAAAAGCAATATTTCCAACAATCTCCATCTTGCAATCTTTATCTTGGACATCTGTAGTCTCCCCTTGCCTTTGGCATCACTGACAACAATGTTTTCAACAGTCCTTCTTAATATTTTATAGGCATATGAACTTAAATAATCTAATAATATTGTGTAGGAATAGGACCCACTCGTGTGGCCATCACGAGTGTGTCCCACGCCTACACTATAACCAAGGTATGCCCCCCTAAAACTAATGCAAATATGTGATGGACGGGTGTTACACATCAATAAACTCTTGGATTTTTTTGGTTTCAGAGATTTGGCTACCTATTGGTTATTGGTTATTCCTAATGGGAGCTTCTTATAAAGGCTGCTTGATGACAAGTTGGACCTGGCCATTACGATCAATCGGCCAGTGTTGGTATATTTTATACTAGATTTACCAATGGATATTATAGGAGGTTACCAAATTTGACAGTGGTGGAGGAATGGGATTCTTATTAAGGTTTGGGATGTGATTGTTCACATGGCTTTTCTGAGGAATACATGTTTGCATTGCTTTGACTTGAGTTGTTAATGGCTGCAACATCTGAGTGGTGTTGGTCATTTGCCCATCCGGAGTCCCATTTTTCGATTGAGATTGGCAATTGCTTCCTTGAACACTTCAATTCGGCTCTATAATTCATCTTCTATCCCTTTCTTTGTCTGGAATAGAGTCTTAAAAAATTACTGTGCGCAAAGCTCTGTAATTACACGTGAAATGATGCTCTAGTACCAATTTGATCCAAACCACAACATTTATGGAATGTGCAACCACAACACAAATCATCAAGAGTTCAGTTCACCATACACATTCTTAATATTATGGTGCATGTTGTAAACTTTGTGAATCAATCCACAAAGACAACAGCACAATTGTTTGGGAAACAAATCAACTCTTAATTTTATTTGCAGAGAACATGTACAATATATGAAGAACATGAATTGACCAAATAATAACCACCCATATACATTAGCCTAGCTAAGGTAAGACAAGGTGTTTCATCTCCCCATTCTGTTCATGTTCCATATAGTATACTATTACATAGAAATGGACGAAGAGCAAGAGAGAGATCCATTTGAAGACGATTGGAATTCTGCTGAAGATTTGCTCAGTTGTCCACTGTGCCAGCGCACTCTGCATTGTTCTGTTGTAGTGTCTGCCATGATGCCAGGGTGGAAGACTTCGTGACAAGGTTTAGCATGACCAAACTTTATCATGTGTGACTGGGTCACAAAGTTGGATTGTTCTACCTGACTGTTATGCATCCTGTGAAACATGGCTGTTTTCCACTCTGAAACTGCACCCATGACTGTTCAATGCAATGCATGACTTGCTCTATTTACTTCTGTGCAAATCACTTTCATGGAGCAATGACCAATTCTGTGTGGGCTTAGACAGATCATGGTCGATCTCCTGCTTGGTGTGAGTCCAAACTGTCTTAGGACTTGGTCAACCTCTGAACTCCTATGGGATCAATGCTTTCTTAATCTAATAAGGATGCGTGTTATTAAAATATTGATGCTTGACATTTGGCAGTCAGAAAACCCAATCTTACATGAATTAGGAAGAGTGAAAGGAAAATGCCATTTTGGTTCTCTTAGCATTCTGTAAGTTGGTTTTTGTAGCCTCTTGATTGGCTGCCTTTGGCAGAGGTGGATGCTAATGAAGTAAATCTCATATAAGCTCTATAATCTATAAAGTCAAGAACTTAGTGCTGGCGACTTATCAAATTGATTTTTTATTATCAATGACTTCAAATTTGATTCAAAGTTCTCATTGACAAGAGTGAGGTTCTCTGCAAAGTATGATTTGCAGTATGTTTCAATTTTTTAAATAAGTTATTGTTGAAGATGTTGAAAATTAAAGGAAATTAAAGGGGTAATTGGCACCAATTTGAGTAACCTCCAAGAATATGTACCACCATTACCCAGCTAAGCATGTTCATTCCTTATATAACGTGAGAGACCCTAATGACTGCTGAACACCCAGGGATAGATTCATTTACAAAATGGGATCTGCACTCCTTCAATGTGGGCATGGATTATTAACACAGTAGATGGCCAATCATAAGGGAGTGAGCCTTTGCCACAATGCTAAGAAGAGTTCATCTGCAAGTAGGAACCCTTGCCTTTGCCACAATGCTGAGAAGAGTTCATCTGCAAGTAGGAACCTTTGCCTTTGCCACAATGCTGAGAAGAGTTCATCTGCAAGTAGGAACCTTTGCCTTTGCCAATCATGTCACTGATGTTGACTTATGTAAGTGCATTACTTAGGTTCTTGCATACCTGGAAGAATGCTAAATATTGTCTTTGGAAGCCTCCACCATAATTATTTTGTATTATTGGCTGCTACTCTGCAATTCAAGTGAAGCCTGAAATATGAGAGTTATTTTTACCTTTTGGTCTGTGTACAATGCAGCATTTGTGCTTGCCTTGAGTGTGTATATACTCCAGTTTCTGAGTGTAACCATCATTGACAATCAGTAAACGTACTCCAGTCCTGACTCCTATGTTACTGAAGAGAGGAGGAAGCAAAGTGCTGCCATTGTACTTCTCAGGCCTGTTGAATTATATGACCTATTATTTTGTAAATTATAAGGTCCTGCACTGCCAAAGGAATGAATTCATTAGCTGCTGAAGCAGACATAAATCTTGGAGTTCACAAACTGGCAAGCACAACTTGTCTAAGAGGGGGAGATTATATTACACTTCTTATGTACAAATGGATGTATCTTTGTCTTCAATGCTTGCATGAAATCTATCATTTGACCAATTAATACCTTGTTTTCCATAAGTTGGTACAGCTAAAGTTTATTTTGCAGAGTTTCTAGAAATAATATTGAAGGCCATGCCGATTTCTTAAATTGTATGAGCAGGATAAAAATATCAAGAATTTTGTCATTCTGTCAAAGTGCACATGTGGTGTACTGTTCTGTCAAAGCATTTGAGACATGCTTGCAAGGTAGTGTATTAATACTTACTGTCATTTGCCATATTTCAATACTGATTCCCAGGAGGTCACCCATCCTAGTACAAATGTAGGGTAAGCATGCACTTAATTGTGGATTTTCATCTTGAAGTATTTTGAACCACCTCTCCAAAATGGCCATAGCTGTGACCTAGTTCATAATTTTGCTTGCGAACTAGTATGATAATACTCACTGTCAGATGTCATATGTCAATATTAATTCTCAGGAGGCCACATATCCTAGCACTAATGTGGGGTGAGCAATGACCATCCAATTAATTGTGCATATTTATCTTGAGGTATCTTGAACCAACTCTCCGAAATTTCCATGGCTGTTATCGAGTTCATAATTTTGCTTTAATGTTATGTACAAGAAGGGTTATTGCAATTTTGACTCTTGAGAACAAAATTGTGCTAGAGTTGTTCTCCATATATATTATGACTTAGAGCATTTACGAATAAAACTAAGTCATCTTATCTCCTGACATCTAGATTTCTTGTATCACCACGGTTCCATAGTGTGTCGATCTATTATGCTAAGTTGTCATATTCCAGACATAATAAATACTATTATGGAGGTTACCCATTCTAGTACTACTCTATGGATAGAATTGAGTCATCTTATCTCTTGACATCTAGATGTCTCGTATCATCACAGCTCTATAGGGGGTCAACTCAATCTATGATGCCAAGTTGTCATATTCCAAACATCATACATACTATTGACAAGGTCACCCATTCTAGTACTACTCTAGGTTGAGCACTTCACTACGAAGTTTCAGCTTGGAAAATCTTGAAGTAAATCCCCAAAATACTTATAGATTAAGCAATAGAGAAAATAATAGACATTACACATGACCATAGAGAAGTATGGGAGCAAGAAAGTTCAGGACCATGTACAGATGATATATTCTATTCTAAGTCAATGCAGCCTTTATTTAAATCTCTGAACATGTTTTTCTGGAATGTGCTTAATATTTCTATCATATAACATTATATTGGAAAGAACAATGTGAAAATAAGGCAACAAAAGGCTACAAAATCTCTAGTTAATTAGTGACTAGTCACAGCGGGGAACAAACTTCAAGGAAAGAAAAATTGATTGAATGTTGTGTTATCACTTGGAAATGCCTTCACTTAAAGGACCCAAAAGTGTCCGAATAACTTAAGGGAAGGTGCCAATGTCACCTCACATGATCCCTCCCACTTCGACTTAGTACTTTTCTAACTTCAGGGCTATCCCTAGTTGATTCAAGGCTTCAATTATGAGGTCATGGGGGGTAGGTAATGCCTCAAATCTGCACAGCTTGCTGCTCTTCACTAGAAAACTTAGATATCAGCAACTTATTCTTCAAATCAGCAAGCTCAAACTTTGAATTTATGATTGTAGATGCTAAAACAAGTCATAAGTCATAATTCATTATAGTTTCCCTCTGTTTCTGCAATAAAAGTTACGGAACAGCGAACTAAATTGACATAAAATGCAAGGAAAACATTAAAATTAATGCTTTACTATTGATACTAAGTACTACCTGTTATCACATCCATAGTAGCCGGGCTACCATGATTGCATAGCAGTTCAGCGTATATTTTTGAGGTTTGCCTTTACACAGTTTCAGTGAGATCAGCTATGATGAGCAGTATCATTTATGATCATTCACACATCAGAGCAGCCCCAGATCAGACATGCAGTAGACCTTATGCCACGACTGAGCCTCTTGACCTCAGATTTGATGACCGAGATGACCTTTTATTCCATACAGATTAGTGCAGTGCCCAGAGTATCAGCAGTAGTGTTTCAGTGGTTACAAGTGATCTAGATAGCAGATATAGGTATATGGCCCAGCAGGTATATGATGTGCATTGGTTTTGGTATCTTTCTCTTTTGGTCATTTTGATAGCTTGACTTAGTATATAGCGGTCATGATCTGGCAGTGTATCTATATAAAATGAAAATGATTGTTATTGATTATCTAAATGGTTGTATTACTTACATATAAAAGCTCTTGTTTTATACTCATTGTTTTTTTTACCCTCTTTGGAGTGTGAACATGATCATTCCCACCTTTTATGGCTTGCTAGCTTAGGCATCACCTTCACTCTCCCCATCCATCCGTTATCTTTCCCACTTTGGTTTTTACCCTGACTTACACCTCAGCCTGTGATATGGAGGACTTCCCCACTTTTGCCTCTGTGTTGGATAGCATCCCTGTTAGTTTGTGTCTCCGCTCTGAGTTGGCAACAAAACTTACCCTTTGGTTAGTTGGACTTGTAGAGAGTCCCCCTAGTTGCCTGAGTTGTGTTGGCTAAAACCTGAAGCAAACTATACTACCATCATTTGTGGAAACTGAAATGAATAAACACCCTGGATGAAAGCTTGAGTAGTTGTGTTGCTAAACACATGCAAGATCCCCAAAAGGGTTGTAAACTTGAATAAATTGGAAACTTAAAACACCCTGGATGAAAGCTTTAGTAATTGTGCTTCTAAGGACAGGTGAAATCCCCAAAAGGGTTGTCAAATGAAACTAAAGAAACACCCTGGATGAAAGCTTGAGTAGTTGTGCTTCTAAGCACAGGTGAAATCCCCAAAAGGGTTTTCAAATGAAATATTGTGGAAACTAAAATCACCCTGGATGAAAGCTTTAGTAGTTGTGCTTCTAAGCATAGGTGAAATCCCCAAAAGGGTTATATAGGCCTAATGGAAGCAGTGGTTAAATATCCAAAGACTGTTGGCCAAGGAAATGAATTGAAATGATGTGATTTGTAGACATTTTCCAAGGTTGAATAAACACTCCTCTAAACAACTTATTCCATTTGTGAGACATTGCCATCCCCTGTGTATAGTTTTATCCGACACATGCTTAAGTGTGTATTCCCTTTCCCCAATCCAAAGTATCACAATGTTGAGTCAGTTGAGTCATCCCCTTGTCCTAACCTTGTATTTTTCACCTTCACCCTTTGTTAGCTGATTGATCATGTCTACAAAGTGAGTATATCCTTGAGGTTCTTTTGTAAAGTAAAGAATTATTTGAACTTATGCTTTGTAATATTATTTAAAAGAGCATGTCTTAACCATTTGCACTTGTAGCAATAGGCTTTTTCATCCTGGGTCATATTTTGATCAGTCTTGACCTGGTCAAACGCTGTTTGACCTGGTCAACCTTGGGATCCATGATGAATTGGACCAGTAGTGATGTATGATGATGATATGTGGTCTTTTGATACACCTTTGTTGGCTCCATACAATGGACACAAGTTTCAGATGATGGTTGATGCACTTTTTTATCGATTATTATTATTTCTAGGCCATTATATTATTACTGTCTGGGTATGGATGAGGCTACAGATGATCTTACAAGTTACAGGTTGCCACATGGTGTATGGGTACTCATCCTTAGTGGATTTGGACCTTCTGAGTCCATTGAAACACTCAATATTCAGTTTCAGGCACTCTCAGAGAGGATATGAGCAGTTTTTCACCCGTTGACCAGTTTGGCCATGCTGAGTTGGCCTGTCCAGTAGTTGCTTTGATGAGAGTCGTTTCCTAGGGCGCGCGCTACAGAGGAGAGGGGTTGTCCAGCCACTTGTTATTACCATATTACCCCCTCTCTAGACATGATGGTGCAGTCAGATTTTGTGCCTAGGCATCTGATAGTGGGTTTCAGGCATTTTGATGGTTTTCAGGTGGAATAAAAAGGTCATTTAGGAAATCGATTTGGGATATTGAGGCAAGGTTTTGGCATGAGGTCTGTTCAGAGGTCACCTATGATGTATCCCACTCCTTCCATATCAACTTGCAACATTCAGTGGGGTCCACACAGTGTCTGGGTTGTCATTTGATGCACTCTTCTCTCAGTTGAGGGGGCCAAGATTTGATCATTTGTTCACTTGGACATGTTATTGAGTCATATGTTATATTATTGTGCCATGGGGTGATGCTAGTGAAGGATAATAAAACCTCCTAGCCCCACCATGTGCTCCTAGTCACTTGTCCTTGTCACCTTATGTGGCACACTTGTCCTTAAGTCACTTTTATGTGGTGCGCACCCCCCTAGGTCATCTTTTAGTGAGTGCGCACCCCCCTCATGTGAGTGATCCATGTTATATTGTACCGGCTCATCTTAGCCTTTGATTGTATTATTTTTTATCTTTTGATTTCAACCACTCATTCATAAAGTGGTTAGGGTTTTGGTTTCTCTCCTGTTTAAGGAAGAGGCTCCTCTATTGTAAAGGCATCTAGAGATTTTTGGCTCTTGGCTATTGGAATAGAAGAAACATCTTTTGAGTACATGCTTGGATCTTGAAATTGGTGTTTGGATATGATGATTGTAAATGCTTCTCCATTGCACTGAAGGATTTTTGTAGCTATCTTGTATTTTTCTACACTATATCGATTTTCAGGGCAAGAAGACGATTTGGAAGGAGTGCACATTGGTGGGGAGGCATACCCTGCTATCTTCTCTCGGATCTTGGGTTAAACAAGGAGTGGTTTTGTCTTTGTACCGATCATTTTCTATATTTGGCTTCTTACTTGCATCTACCCTCATTTTTGTTGTGCTAATTGAGCTTTGTCTCCTTGGTTTTGCAGGAAGAGAGGGGCGCACTTGTGGACTTGAGCAAGAGAAACTACATATTCTTTCATTTGATCTGTGTGAAAGTATTCCTCTTCATAATCGACATCTAAAAAAAATCAAAGTGACTAGCAAGCTTAATTATTAGTAAAGGAGGACCAAATGCACTTTAAAAGTGCTTTGGTATCACTACGAAAAACATAGAAAAACTATAGATGCAGCTAGTATGCAATAAAGACTTTTTGGATGACTTCTAAGATGTTGAAATCAAATTTTAATTCAATTTAATTTTCAAAACTGATATTTATGCAAAAAATTCCAACGAACATAAAGTTTCTAGCATTCCCCAAAACACACTTTAAGAGTATGTTTGGTTTAGGTGCAAAAAATTGTAAAAGATTTCTAACTTAACTATTACAAAAATGGAGTCAAATAACTAAGGAAAGTGAGCTAGAAAGCTATTTTCCTTAGGATCTCTTGCTTGCTTTTGGAAAAAGCTAAGCGAACCAAAGCACTTGATTGCCACATATAAAATGAAGTTGAAGAGTAAGACTAAACAATACAAACTTTTTAGATATGTAAAATTGAAAGAACTTGTATTGAAATGACTAAACTACTTAGATCTTTGAAGAATGAACTTGAAAAGCTTGATCTAGATTCTAGATATGATTTAAAGCTAACAATCTACTTATGATAAATACTTTGAAATGCAGATCTATGAATGCTTCAAACCATAAAAGTAACCAGGACCAAAATAGCTTTAAAAAATGAGGAGAAGGGGATAAGGAAGCTCTTTCAAGTGAGGCCACGAGGCTTGGAGATGAATTCCTGGATTGCCGAGGGACTAGATCTGAAAAAGAAAGCAGTTAGATAAAAAAAAGAGGGACAAGCAAGTCCTCTTCTCCTTCACCCAAAAGGGTACCTGCAGCTTACATCAGCTCATTACAAAACATTAGATCTGGAAGCAACATATATAAGAAATCAAATGCCAAAATACTCATAAACAAATGAAATATTTTAAAAAGCTAGATCTCTTAATGTATGAAACAACAAGATTAAGAAAGTAAACAAACTTGACTAATCTAGCTTACAAAACAAATAATTGTCCTTGTTACCAACTGAGTTGCACTACAGTTGGACTTCAGTGAGCCGCCAGTATTGCACATTTACTTGTGCCTTTTTTCAGAGTTCAAAAGTTCCAAGTTTGGCCTTTTCAGGGCCCATTTGTCAGTTTTTTGTAGTACATGACTGTGCCCCACGGGGTTTGTAATAAGCGTACTAGCATGGTGGTCTTTGAGTGACTCGGTTCCCTAGGACTTGACAACCAAAGAAGGTATTCCAAGGAGTTTTTTTCCTTGTCGATTATGCCTTGCCTTTAGCCAAGTATAATCGATGAGGTTTTCTCCTGCTCCTCCAAAGCTGGAATGCCCAAAGTGGGGGTTAGGCCTTAGGGGATTATTAGAGCCCATTTTGTAACATGTATAAACATGCTAGGCGCTAGAATTTCCTCGTTTTGTCAGTACTAGGTTCACCTGAAGTTTCAGTCGATTCCGAGAAAAAATATTTTTCGCATTTTTTAAGCCATTTTTTAATGGTTTAATTAAAAAATTTCAAAAAGTGATAAAAGTGGTATCCGGAGTCGGAATTTGGCGCAGGGATGCTCGTTTTCAAGCTCAGAGCATCCTCTTTACCCAGTACCCAGTTTTCCTGTGTTTCGGGTGACCAAAATGCCCCGTGGAGCAGTTTTGCCTATCAGAGCTTCAGATTGGCACTTTAATGCTAAAAAATGCATCAAAATGCACTATGGTCAAAAGTCAAAGTTCTAAAAAAATTGAATAATGCACATGCCAATTAAGGTGGCATGACATCACATAAGGTGAAGCGACTTTACTAAAGTACCAAGGCTTTTAATTTTTGGCAAATTTAAGATTATGACATTAAATTATCATAACCGTACGGATTCCTCACGTGGGGCCTTCTCCACTTGGCCGTGAGCGATTTGTTGGAGGAGAGATGTGGTATATGGTTGGTTTTTAAATCGTGAATCAAAACCTTTGTTATAAATTAAAAGGTTGAATATTATTTCATGCCATGAAAATGAAGTTCACGTTGGCCATCTTCTTCTCTTCACGCCGTATTCATGATTTGATGGTTGGTGAGCCAAGGAGTGGGGGCGGCTACTTTGGTGAGGTGGCATAGTCCACGTGTTTTACCTCCCATTTAAAACAATCAACTCAACATACCAACGTTTATTCCAACGTAGTATGGGCATTAGCATGTATTCGCTACCTTCACTTTCACGTGGGGCCAACTTCTCACATGGCCGGTTTCATTTCTGTTTTGAGGATGAGTTCGATGAGGTGGCAATAACCCACGTAGCTTCCAATTAATACTTCCAATCCAACCTCACACGAAAAGCTCGAGAGTTTGGAAACAGCACTTGGCATCCTCATCCTCTCACGTGTGAGCAGCTTTCACTAAGAGGGCAGCTTCTACTTTGAACTATTTTTTCCAAGTACGATGGTGCATTGCCATTGGTTGAGAGCTTGCCTTGCTCTACAATCAAGGTCCTTAGGGTTTTGCGACCTAGATGCATGCCATTTGTTATATATTGAGGAGCTTGGTTCCATTGTGAGGATCAGAAAGTGTGGAACCTCTGCTTATATTTGTATTGTAATATTTTTTTGAGTTTAATAAAGAAGGCTTTGGAGGCTAGTCTGGTGATTGTCTTTGGTTGGATCTTCATGCTTGTACATCTGAGGTATACTGTATTATGTTTCATAGCTAGTATTGTTGGGATTATATGTCTTTAAAGGGAAGCTATCTTCTATAAGATCTGTAAGTAATACTTTATAGTTTGCTTATTCATGTTGATAATATTAGGAGGCTAAGAGTAATGTAATTTCTTGTTTGAATTTATTGCATCGCTGCTTTCTTTTAATTATCTACACATATGCTCTTATCCCCTTGCTAGTTGTTTGCAGCTGTTTACAGGTAGCCTAAGCTGGAGAAGTCCACGAACATGTTAGATCGTGCCTTCATTCAGTAAATACAAACCAAGTCTCGATCCTATCGGTGCATCTGGGAGCTTGACTCCATTGTCCTTTCTTCAAAACGCTCAACCCCCATGGGTTCACTTTTCTAGATCCATTTTTTTTATTCTATCTCGGTTACTGTCCTATTTAAATCTAAATCTTGCTTCAAAGTTCATTTGAATAATAGATCTAAGCAAGTAGCAATCTAAAGAGTCTAATAGCTTCATTTTTATTTAGTTCTAGGTTGCTAGCTAAGTTAGAAATTTTTGCAATTTTTTGTAGCAACGTCAAAGACACTTTTTAAGTGTTTCTTGGCATTTTTAAGACTAATTCCGTTCGCTGTTTTTTTTTGTCTTTTAGCAGGTCCGAGCTTTTTAAAGCTCAAAGTCTGAGATTCGGAGGTGTCCGTAGCCATCCGGGGAGCTAGTTTTACCTCCCTTGCATCATTCTAACATTGTAAACTGACTTGTTCCCTAATGAGAAAGGGAAAGCAGTATTTCTCTTAAGTTTCCAAGTTGTAATCAAAAAAATAAAAAGAGCACTGCAGACAATTCCAGCGCCTGAACCCAATCCCCTAGGGGGGATTCGCACCCTTTTTTATTTTTTTTTATTTTTTTCCGTTTTAGATTAGTTTTCATTCAAGCAGTAGTAATTAAATAACACACTCGAGCACACAACGTCCTCCAAGGACCCGTTTTTCATTTTATATGCTTTTGTGTTTATTTCAAATTATTATTCAGTGCTTAAAATTTAATCCTAAAATTAACCCCCCTTGCTTTATGCTTGGGGTTTAGTGTAGATTAATCATCCACTCATACCTATTTAATAAAACGAACAACGCCCCAAACTCAGAGTATGCTATTGACCACTGCAGCTTTAGTCGGAACAGTTGGCTCAATCAGAAACGGGTGTAAGGTATTTAGTGTTAATAGGACAATCCATTAAAATCCAATTCTAAGAACTCGGGAGGTTGCATGGACTGAATCCATAGAGTCAGCAGGTTCTTAAGCGGGTTCATCCTCACCTGGTTGGACGCTTGGTAAGGTTGCTAGAGCACTCAATTCGAAGTTTAGGTTTTTTTTTGGGCCAAACCAAGAATCAACCCACTCCTTAACTATTCATTTAATAACTATAAAATTTACCAACCGAGCCACTGCAATACTTTCACTGAGACTACACAAGCAACCCCACACAACAATACTTACAAGCATTTTTACATTCTCGGCACTGGTCTTTAATTTTCTGTGTTTAAGTCAATCATAAATGTCGTGAATGCTTATTTATCTTATGTTGGGTTAGCTATTTGATTTAATTCACAAGCAGTGCTTTTGTTGTTATATTTTATCATCTCGCCATCTTTAACTCCTAGAATAGACTTTTATCTTTTGTTGTAGATTAAAAGCCTTAGATTATTTTTCATAGGGACCACCCCCCTTGGCTTCGCTAGGAGTAATCCTAGACGGAGGAGTCGAGTAATCAGGTGATAGCACTTGACTCTCACTTGCCCCCAAGGACACACCGAGCGGCTTGAAGGTTTCCTGCCGCGTCCCCCCAGGTGTGCATTAGGCGGCAACATTTTGGCGCCGTTGTCGGGGATAAACCTTTCTATTCCCGGGTCACGACCTTTGTTTCTTTTTGTTTTTTTTACTTTGTTTGATGTATCCTGTGAATATTTAAATTTTACTCGGTCCATCTGGCGACTCCACTTTTAAACAATTCAACAAGAAGAAATTCGGAAGGATTATTCAATTTTATTCCTGAACCTGAAAAGGTATATAGAAGAAGATTGAATAAACAAAACTCTCGGAGAATACTCGAAAATCTTAGACTTGAGTCAATCTTAGATATTCACCATCTGTTTGAAGAGTCTAATCCACCAGAAGACATGGGAGATTTTTTTAGCCCTCTACACTTTACTGCAATCGTAGGGTACCCTCATGTCGTAACTGAGAAGGCAATTGAAAAGTTGCCTTCATTTCAGGGTAACAAGGCCATAAGTGCTAAGGCACATTTAAAGTCCTTTTCACAATGTTATAATAAATGGTGTCTTAATGCTAAACATGAAGATGTGCAGATGAAGCTGTTTGCGCTATCCTTAGAAGAAGATGCCTTTGATTGGTTCTCAGACCTAGATGCTGGCAGTTTCAAAACATTCAAAGAATTTGAGAAGGGTTTCCTAGCCAAGTGGGGAGACAAGAAAGAAGATAGGTACCTGTTAGCATCCCTAAACAACATGAAGAAGAATGAGAATGAGACTATGGAAGAGTTCAACAAAAGACTCAACAATCTCATCTCAAGCTTGCATGCCGAGATTAAGCCTCCTGATGGCTCAATCCTCATACATTATATTGAATCTTTCAATGGAGAGATGAGATATCAACTTAGGGATAAAGAACCTGTTGATCTTAAGAAAGCCCAAGTTATAGCTGAAAAGATTGATAAGAACATGCAGTCATCCGGAAAGTCCAATCTTCCAGGTTTCACTGAGACTACACAAGCAACCCCACACAACAATACTTACAAGCATTTTTACATTCTCGGCATTGGTCTTTAATTTTCTATGTTTAAGTCAATCATAAATGTCGTGAATGCTTATTTATCTTATGTTGGGTTAGCTATTTGATTTAATTCACAAGCAGTGCTTTTGTTGTTATATTTTATCATCTCGTCATCTTTAACTCCTAGAATAGACTTTTATCTTTTGTTGTAGATTAAAAGCCTTAGATTATTTTTCATAGGGACCACCCCCCTTGGCTTCGCTAGGAGTAAGCCTAGACGGAGGAGTCGAGTAATCAGGTGACAGCACTTGACTCTCACTTGCCCCCAAGGACACACCGAGCGGCTTGAAGGTTTCCTGCCGCGTCCCCCCAGGTGTGCATTAGGCGGCAACAGTCCTTACAGTAAACCAAGATCCAAGCAGGAAGTAGATGAGCAGCTTACTACAAGCCTCTTTCGTTTAGAACGTCGATCATGCATCCACACATCAAAAGACACACAAGGATTTGACCTCCAAAGTCTCTTTATTCTCAGATAATTCTCAATAGATTACAAAAAGAGCAGAGCTTTGCCTCTATACACCAACCAGTGAAAGAGGAGGCCATAAATAACAAGTTACATGTAAAGAGCGCACACTGGCTTGATGAAGAGTTAACGTGAAGTGGCTTCCTTGATTGATGGTTGATTGGTAGCCAACTAAATGGGGATGCGCCACCTCCCAACTCCTCAAACTTTGAAAGTTTAGAGATATTCGCTCACCCTTTAATTTTGACTTCCAACCATATGCTTTATCCTCTTAAACAAGGCGCCTATCATATGACATAAGATGCCAACTCATTTTGGCATGTGTTAATTCCTTTTTTTAATTATTTTCGTTTTTGATAATGGTGCAATTTGTAGCATCATTAGCATTAAAATGTTATTTTGTAGGCCTGATAAGCAAAAATGCTCCATGGGATGATTTGATCGCCCAAAACACACACAAATTGGTACCAGAGTAAAGAGGATGCTCTGAGCGTAAAAACAAGCATCCCTGTGCCAAATTCCGCCTCCGGATCACACTTTTATCACCATTTGAATTTTTCCATTTAAACCATTAAAAATGACCTAATTTTGCGGAAAAAAATATTTTTCTCGGAACAGACTCAAACTCCTGGGGGACCTAGTACATGATCATACGACTTTATTTTAGTGTCTAGCATGTTTATATATGTTGAAAAATGGACTCTAATAAACCGCCCAAGGCCTAACCACCAAATTCAGCATTCCAACTTTGGAGGTGTACGAGAAAAACTCATCGATTATACTCGGCTAAAGGAAAAGCATAATTGACAAGGGAAAAAACTCATCGGAATACCTTCTTTGGTTGTTAAGTCCTAGGGAACCAAGTCACTCAAAGACCACCATGCTAGCACACTTTATTACAAACCCCGTGGGGCATGGTCATACATTACAAAAATGAAAAAGATGGCCCAAAAAAGGCCAAGAGTGGAACTTCTGAACTCTGATAAGCACAAATAATTGTGCAACACTGGCAGCTCACTGAAGTCCAACTGAAGTGCGATTCAGTTGGTAACAATAACCATGATTGATAATTGATAATTTTGAAGACCATTTCAGTGTGAACATGAAGTAGGTCATAACGAATTTTTTTTAAGCCACATCCACAGGTGCATATCAGCAGTGAATAAAGTGGTTTTCTCAAAGGCTATGATGACTAAATAACAGTGTAGGTGAAGTGAGTAAAAATGTAGCATAGATGGACAGATCAAACCTTGACAGGAGACCTTGATCATAAGACAGATCAGATGAAACCTTGAGAGCAGACCTTGATAGATCAGATGAAACCTTGAGAGCAGACCTTGACATAAGGATAGATCAGACCTTGACCAAGAATGGGGTTTATGGTTTTAGCCTTTAGGTGTTCAGGGTTTGGAAGTTTTTTCATTAACAAATCTATTTTCTAGGGAATCAATGGGTCACAAAAGCACTGGAATTTTTAGGATCTGTTTCAAAATGTCAGGGTCTATTTCATGGGTTGAGGATCTGTTTCCTTCTCGAAGGGATGGACGGATCCTAGGCAGATTTGTATCTAGATCCGGATCCAAGGATCCTACACACAATTGGGGGGGGGTGGATCCGGTAAGCATAGATTAATATGATCAAAATATGTACGTAGAGAGCATTTTATACAAGAAAAGGCAGGCCACTAAAGCTGCCTCCGCAAACTGACTGTCCTAGAACTTAATCACAAAATTGCCTGAGCTCAAAAACCCTAAATTGCCACAAGGGCTTACAATCGGTACAATCAAAGAGCTTTAAAAAGTATGTCCAGTGGGTACACAGGGAAATTAGCAGTAAGCAAAGAGAACTGTCAGGCTGCAGCATGAGTCGTGCCTGCATCAATGAGAGGTTCATTGTGTCCTTGGGGGCTAGGGTGTGGCCCCCAACCATTCTGAGCAGGCTCTGGGTCTGTGACAATGGGTTCCCACTCATTGTTCTGCTGAGCAGGCTTAGGTTGCTTTTCAGCTTCAGAGATGGCTAAGGCTAACTGAGGGTATTTTTCATCTTAGGGTGATAGAGGGGACCAACTATGGGGTTTCACATCATGTTCTTTTCTTTCATATACTGCCTGGCGTGTGCAATTTCATGGCCTCTTTCAGAATGTTGAGAGAGCCTAGAATGGGCAGGGGATTGAGCTCCCTGTTTATGGCACATGGTGCATTCCCCCAAACTCCAGTCGCTAGCGTAGGTGCAGATTCAGATTTTTTTTAATGAATTTGTAATTTGTTTTCTCATGTAGAAAATATTTCTGTGATCACATAGTAACACTTAATTAATCCAAGGATGTTAACATTCTCTCTCCTATTGGAAGTGTAAATAGATATAGATCCAGAGTTCACTACTCCCTCTGGATCGCCCTGAGATCTCAAGTGGTATGACTCTCTAAATCAATATATGCTCATAAAGAAATAAATTCAAACATCTAGATCTACATTTACAAACTGAACATAAATGCAATCAACCACATAGACAATAGATATACCCTGGAACCCTTTCGGGAAAAACCAGCTAACTATGGGGCTATCTTCTCTCTCGAGCCCAGAGCATATAGATGTATAAAAGACAATACAATACATAATTACCTCAGCCGGTAACTCAATCCCTCTGAACAAGACAAACTCTAATTTGCATGCATCCAGCTGATGTATGTGTTATCACACCATAGTAGCAGGGCTACTATTCTTGTACAGCAGATATCTGCACATTCCAGAGCTTCCATTATTCCAGAGCATGGCTATATATTTTGGATCACTCATGATCAGAGCAGTACATTATTCAGATTTGTATATGACCTTGTGTCAAGGCTGAGCCTTGAGAGTTCAGATTTGATGACTGATGTGACCACTTATCCCATTACAGTTTCAGTTCAGTGCCTAGAGATGTATTGCAGCAGTGTTTCAGATGATACATGATGATTATTATTCTGGTGATGTTGTATGATCTATGGATATGTTCTCACTGACTGTGGATTATTATCTTGTTGATTTAGTCATGATCATAGCATGTGCTTGGTATATTATTCCTGATGTGGCAAACTATTTAAAATGAACTGTAAATCATAAAATGGACAATTACTTGCACTTTTAGGTCATTTAACAAAACTTACTGGTTTTTCACCTTACATAGACATGGTCTTTCCCCGACACCAGTTGTCTGCTAGTGTAGGCTCCATATTCACTTGTCTCCATTCATACATGACCTTCCTGTTTGACTTTAAACCCTGACTTGTCTCATTTGACTTTCTGATACTGAGGACTTCCTCATTTTTCTACCTCTGTGTTTGGACCGCATCCCTGTTATTCAGTGTCTCGGCTCTGAGTTGGTGACAGAACTTGCCTTTGGTGAGTTGGATTGTAGGCCTAAATCATTCTGGTCGGTTGTCCCGATGTTTGGCATTGGCTCGAACTCCCCCTAGTCACTTGAGATGTTGTTGGCTAAAACTGAAAGCTCATGTTCTACCTGTGGAAACTTAATAAATTCGCCCATGGAAACAAAAAAAGGGCAAGAGCGATGAAAAGCTAAAAAATACTCCTCGAAGAGTATAAGAAAGGTCCAAAAAGCAATGGTTCTTAAAAGCTATTTCTAAACAATTGCTGACCTTGTATAAATATATGAAAAACATGCCCTGGATGCAAGCTGCAACTAGTTGTGCTTCTCAGCACATGTGAAATCCGAAGGGTTATGTAGGCCAAAAAGGCCATGGAATAAAATTGAATGATCCTAATGAACCTGGATCAACTTGATGTAGACATGATGCCTAAGTTGAATAAGCACTCTCTAAACAACTTATCCATTTGTGAGGCACAGCCATTCCCCGTGTTCTTTTGTCCAGCACAGAGTTTGTAGCTTCCCCCTTCTCCCAGTCCAAAGTATTTTTGAGTTAAGTTAGACAAGTCAAACCCTTGGCCCAACCTTGCTCCTAGCCTTCATCCTTCACTAGCAGTTTGACCATGTCCAATGGGTGAGTTTGTCATTTGAACTATTGTGCAAGTAATTTTATATAACAACGGAATATGTTAAATTGATCAATGCCACTGAATGGAATTTATACTTTGAGCTTAGCTGTGGGAATGATTAGAGAAGCACTGTCTTAGTCTACTGATGTGATTTATCCTTGATTGTATATTCTTGGGATCCGTGATGATGTGGACCATGTATGGATGATTATTGATGATGATTTATGGGCCCACATGTTTGATGATGATATCATATGATCGACATATGATGCAGATGATGTTTGATCCAGTTCAGCAGGTTTATTACTACTTCAGATCAGCAGATTGTACATTGTCCATATATGGTGGACCCTACAGCAGGCCCATTAGGGCAACCCAGGGTGTATGAGTACTCATTCCTAGTGGATTTGGGTCTTCTGGATCCATTGAGACACTTATCTTTCAGTTCCGGGCACTTCTGACAGTGATTGATGCAGTTTTACACTTGTTGACCAGATTGGGGGCTGATTTCCCAGCCTGAGCAGCAGGGCCCCCGAGAGGCCAGTTCACCTAGGGCACTGATGATGGAGGGGGTGGTCCAGCCACTTGTTATTACCATTTACCCCCCCTTCCGGAGAGCCTGGTGGGCTCAGATGGACAACGCTAGCACCCTAGGAGGCAGTTTTGGCACTTTCCCAGTTCCCAAGGCAGTTAAAAAAATGGGATAAAGTGGTCACTGAGGAAATCGATTTGGGCAATTGAGGCAAGGTTTTGGCATTTGGTCTTCACAGAGGTCTTCCAGGGTGGCATCACTACCTTCCAGTCAGTTTTCACCATGTGGGTATGCCCAAATTGATCACAGGAGGACATTTACTGCTCGACTGTCATGGATTCTGAGGACAGTTTTGATCATTTACATTATATTGGACATATTTTATTATTTTATTGTGCCTTGGGGATGAGCTAGTAAGGATTGATGCCTCCTAGCCCCACCATGAGCTTATTTTGTCATGTCCTAGTCACCATGAGGTGGATTTTGGTACTTATATTGCTCTAGTGGATGACGTCACCCTCTTATTGTGCCATTTAGTGGGGGAGCTATTGTTATATTGAGTGATCCATGTGATATATTGTTATGGATCATCTTAGCCATTGATTGTATGATGAGATCTTTTAATCTCAACCACTCATTTGATGTAGTATTGTAGAGTGGTATAGGGTTTTGGTCTTTATTATCCTATATAAGGAGGAGACCCCCCATTGTAAAGCTCACCTTTGGAGCTCTGGAATATTGGAATAGAAGATTTTTTGTGGAGCACATCTCTCTTGCATTGTGGATTCTCTTGCATATTGAATATACAGTATCTCTTCTATGTATCATTGTGGATTTTGGTGCTTTTACTAATCTTTTGACAGGAAAGTCGAATTGGTGAGAGGAGGGCGACTTCATGAGGGTTATTGTTGGAGGGATCCACATATTCTCTCTTGGGTTGATCTTGTGACAGGGAGTATCATTATTGTATCTTCGTGACATAGTTGATGCTTTCTATTACATCTTTCTACCATTTTCATAATCATCTTGCTTGACTTGTTTCTTTGATCTTGTCTTGTAGGAGGAGGACGATTTGGCTATCTTGGAGAAGGACGTTTTGGTTGGAGCTCTTGGATCTCACTCTTGAATATACACATAGGAGAATGCTATCAATTTGCAAGGTGGCCATAAGCAATTGAGGTAAGATCTACAAGGTATGTGCCTCTTTCATCCATTCTATCTTCATTGGTCATAAAACCCTAATTAATTAAAAAACCCAATTTTGGTATTTCTTAGATCTACTTAGATCTAGCCTTGCTCTTGAGAAAATATTGAAAACCCACCTCTATAGCATCCACCCCTAGTTGGATCTATAGTTTGGTGGTGATTGGCTTAAAATTAACCCATTTTCCAAGGCAAAAAGCCTCTTTGGCCTAAATCGCACTCCCTTGTAAGAGGCTTGTTTGGTTAGATCTAGCACATGGGTAGGTGAGATTCCACTTGATTTGAAATCTAGACGCTTGATAACCTATACCCACATCCTTACTTTGGTGAAAACTACCTTGTGGACATCTCTCCATGTTTTAAGGGGTTAAAACCCCCTTTGATTTTCTTGGCACCTTAAAACTTAGATCTACTAAGATCTAGCCCTTGGATTGATTTGATCTTTTGGACATACATAGATCGGGGTACTAGCATCCCGGATCTACAATTTGGTGGCCATTGGACTTGATTTGGTCCACCAAACCCACTTTTTGGCCTTCCTTGAGCAAATCGCACCCCCTTGAAAATTTGAGTTTGTCCACTTCTAGGAGGTGGGTGTTTGAGATTTTCGTGGATTTGGAATCCCCATGCCTTGAAACCTAGGTCCATACTGTCTTTTTGTCACGATCCACTTTGGGGGTTGCATTCCTTGTTTCAAGGGATTGTGGTCCACTTAGGGTAATCACCTAAAAAACCTAGATCTAGTAAGATCCAACCATTAGATCTCATTCAACCCACTTGACTTGGCTTCTAGGTGTCCCGATCTACACTTTGACATACTTTTTGACCCCATTAGCCCATTTAACAAGGCACTAGTCCATCATTAAGCAAGTCGCACTCCTTGGGATTTGTGTCACACCCTAGATCTAGTACATGGGTACTTCTATAATCAACTTAGACTCATAGATCTAGCCTATATCCAACCTATAGTACCAACTTCACACCTAACTTCACCTTGTGGGCCTACCTAGAACCATTTCACATTTCCCAAGAAATCTAGACCCACTTGTGTAAACACATGGTACTATACCTAGTCATCATACCCCACCATGTGGCCTAAACCATACATAGGTTGAAACATTAACAATCTCTTACACTACCCTCAACCATACCTTAACCCTTAGGTCCACTTAGCCTTGCATTGGTTTCCGTAACTCATTACTTACCTACCCTTAGAAACCTTTGTTGGATCCAATCAACTGTGATTGGGGTATAGGGTCTCCCCCTTGGTCTAGTTACACCTTGACCTAAAGCGAAGAGTGCCTCGGTTGACGTGACTCCCACCTTGCATTGGGAACCGTGGCATCTCTTGGGTCACCTCTTTAGTTGCCTGCCTCCTCTACCGTCCCGGATGGGATACCATCAGGGGCGACTACAAGTTGTGTGATAACAGTATGCACTGAAGAAGTATGCCCTAACTGTCAAATTGGATCTGAGTGCTCTGACGGTGCCTCTGATAGATCTGCTCTCTCTAGATCTCTCTGCTCTGATTTGCTCGCTCTGAAGACTGCCCACTGATTAAATCGGCCTCCTTTGCATGAACAAGTACTGCTCCGGATCTCAACAGATCTGAGCTCCGATCGTCCCTAACCTTCCTCAAATCCTGAGGCAAGGCTATCCTGGAAGTCATAGACTCCTAATTAGTCAATCCATCTCACAATGAGCTTCTCACCCCTCAAGAAAAACGTCCTCCTCCAAGAGAACTCGACCTCCTCCAATCTAATCAATAATCACACTGTAGAGCTCTCTTAGCTCACAGTAATGGGTGTCTGGTCTCACTGGAATTGAAGGTCACTGATCTAGCTCAGATCTGACCTTCCTATCTCCTGCAGCAACTCCTCTCTATCTCAGAAAGTCGCCCCAAATGGACAGTCACGTCCTCCTCACTCTGGCAGTATCTCTCTCTGATGATACAATTGAGTAACCTCATCTGGGGACCCCCTGCCTCTATAAATAATCTCACCGATGAATTAGGTTTGCCAAAACCCTAATTCCCGGTGCATGCAAAAAGTCACTTTTGCATGCATGCATGCAAAAGGTCAATCTCCCCTGAAGCTTCGCATGCAAAGGTCAATCTCCCCTGACAGGTCATGCACTACTCATGCATGCAAAGGTCAATCTCCCCTGAAGCTCCGCATGCAGCCCTCATTGGGCTCATGCCACTGAGTAGAGTGCATCTCACTCTCTACTCCATCCTGATGCCTATGCAGCTAATGTACCTCCATGTAAGGCATCTGAACCATGGAGGACATCCCGAAGTTACCATAATCTAACAGGAAGATCACTGCTGCATAGTGCCTATCTTGGATGAGGCCTCACCCACTATGTGTGTTATTTTTGCTTTCTTACATGGCTCACAAATTTGTTTTCCAGTTTCTTAACTTTTTACATGCTTGATGTTTTATTTATTAGACTTGTGTAACCTGAAATGACCCTTATTTGTTGAAACTATTAAATGGAGAGTACTTCTGTCCATTCTATTTGCTTTGTTTTTGAGCAATGTAGGACCGACATCTATAGGTAGTATGCTGTTTCTTGCCTGAGAGTTTTCATCTCTCCTGGATGCATTCAAAATATTAATCATTTATGTAGTTTGTTGATCATACCTAATAATTCTGATGCTCAATAGTGGATGTCCAATTCTTATAGGCAACAAGTGCATCGCTTGTATGATATTTAGAGTGCTTTACAACTGAGTATTGATTTGAGGGATTTTATGGGTAAAGGAGTATATTTATCTTTGCCACTAGTGGCATGTAATTTTCAATGGTCTGGTTATATAACTGAGATAATAGACAGAAAATGAAGACGATGCTAGAGAATTTTAAGGACCCCATGTTTAATACTCTGTCATTTTACAGGGAAATGTAGCTCTTGATGTTGCTCGAATGCTTCTTCGTCCATTAAATGAGCTGGCTACCACTGATATTGCAGAACATGCTTTATCTGCTCTCCAGAAGAGTTGCATCAGGTTAATGGATATTCTTTTGATTCTATCTTTATGATTATGATATAACTGCATGTATTATAGTCTTAATTTCAAATTATCTTTATGCTTAGGATATAACTACATATATTATAGTTCTAAGATCCAATTTCAAGTATTTCAATTTCTGAAGATCTTTTGGATATACAGGAAAGTGTATTTAATGGGAAGGCGTGGACCTGTCCAAGCAGCTTGCACAGCAAAGGAATTGCGGGAAATTCTTGGTATGACTTATGCACCTTTACTGTTCTAGCATTCACAATAATACCACAGTTCAAGGTCTTATAGAGCTTATTTTACATCCTTGATTATATTTTAGCTTTTTTAATTGCTTATGTTTAAATTTGATCAAATACATACCTTTCAGGGCCTTAAGTTGCACTTTCTTGTTGCTGAACTTGTGTTAACTCCATTACATGTCACATTGAAAGTTTCTGTAGACATTAGGGTGACTTCATGGTTGCATGGTTTGCCAAATTTTTTGTTTCTTTCATGAATATTTGTCTACCCTTAGGCCACAGGCCATGTCACCAGACTAGAAGAAAGTATGCTGGCCCGAAGTTAGTGGATTGCTGAATGACATGGACACTAAAAAAACTATTTACATTAAGTCCAAGACTTGAGATTTTTGTTTTGTAAATTTTCCTGCAATCATCGGTCTTTATGTGGGGGTGTTTTTCATCATTTTCATTTTAAGATTTCACGCTACTGAATTGCCTTTAGGTTGATAGTCTGTGAACATCTATAATAGTGGTTCTTCTCCCAATTGAGATATACAAATTTGTTACAAGTTTAAAACTTTTGGCTTCCCTTGGCCTCCTCGACTGTGAAACCCAGTGCTGCCGGGCCTCCTGCAGATCTCCCTTAAAGGGTTAGGAGTAATCCCTTGGAACCCCCGACTCTAAAGGAGAAAGAACAGGCTGGAATTTCCTGGATAAAAGCATCTTTGTGTCAATGCAGTCGGGCCCTGAAAGTGTTGAATTTTGTACCTAGGAAACTTCTCCCCTAATGATTTTTGCTCAAGTCACTAAAAGGGGACAAGTTACATGACCCTTGCATTAATTGCTTCAGAAAAATAACTAATGTCACTTTAGAGTTATAAAGTGACTTTTCAATTAAATTAAGTGGGAATTGACAAGAAATTAATTAATGGAGAGAAAAGTGATTTTTCTCATCCATTGATGTGAAACCTCAAGATTAAATGTGGGCCCTTGATTTAGTGTCCATTCAGGTACCCTAGGAAGAGGAAGTGAAAGGACAAGGGAAACTGATAAAAAGGGAGTTCATTCCTCATTTTTTACCCCCAAGAGATTTGGAGCAAAAATTGACTTGTTTGAGAGGAGTAAGAGGTCGAGTTTGAGAGAGAGAGAGCAGGCTGAGATAGCTGGCTCAAATCCCAAGGCAAGGCAAATTGAGCAGCAGGTTCAGTGGGATATTGGCATGCATATCAATGGATTCTACAGAATATTTAGGGCATGATTTTCAAGGTTAATTGGCTCAGTTTTCGAGGAGAAGGAAGTGCTGAACTTTCCCAGTAGCTGGCACGAAAATCATACTAGACATGGAAATTCTAAATAATGTTCAAATTCTAAATATAGCAACTCCAACTTTAGTGTAGGAAATGGCTTTTATTGCATCGGAGGTATTCTCTCCAAAAATGTTAATGTCAGGGATTTGTAATGTTTGTGTTTCAGGGCCACTTATTGGACAAACTGTTTCTTTTGCTGTTGAATACATGAAATGCATATCATGTGGTTGATTCCTGCTGATTTTATGTCTCGTACATGATTTGTATCTTATGGATAACGATCAACTCATTATTGACAAATTGTATTGCCAGTAAATTTACTATTCATTTCTCTGTATGATATATAAATGGTAATTTGGCTACAGGTATACAAGGAGTGAATGTGCACATGAAGGAAGCAGATTTAGTCACCTCATCATTGGATGAGGTTCTATCTTCTTTTCTCAGTCCTATGATTTGAAAAGTCAAACCTACAGTGTTTCTTTTTTTCCTTTTTCATCTGTTCAAAATAATATCTCCATTGATTGAGCTGGTAAACATCCAATAGGCAATGTTGTAATTTATTTGTCAATTTTTTGTTAACAAATGGTTGGATTCTAATGTTGGCATGTTTATTATGAATACTGTTTGTGCATTCATGGTATTTACTTGTTTGGATCTTGAATTGAGAATATTAATTTTTGTTGCTACAAAGTGCTCTTATTGTGGTTGATAACAGGAAGAAATGAAAAAGAGTAGAAGTAAAAAACGTGTATATGAGCTGTTTTGCAAGGCTGCCAAATTGAAGCCTTCCCAAGAATTCTCAGCCCCTGATCGTGACCTTTACTTTGTTTTCTTTAGAAAGCCAGAAAGATTTTTACCCTCCATTGACCAGAGAAAGGTGGGTGGAGTGCGCTTAGAGAAGACTATTTTGAAAGGTTAGTTATACACTGTGACTAAAATTCTATCAGTCAACTGTTTTTCAGTGCCTGTATATTGTACTTCCCTATTTTTCTTTATTATATAGGGTTTTCAATTCTAGAGCAGTGTCTTTAGTTCTACCACACTTCCATGTTTCTTGCACTCTCGAGCCTTTAACCTTATTTAACTTGTTTTCTTGCAAAATATTTTTTTCAACTCAATAAACACTTGATAAGATTTACTACAATTAAAAGTCAAAAGCCTAGCCAAGTGAGGCTGGCTTGGAAAGTTGTCCAATCATTTTATTTCAGTTTTATGGTGGTGTAATTTAATATCAGTTTGATTGCATTTACAGAAGATGATACTACCAGCTACCAGTATGCTGTGGGAGCTGGAGAGTTCGAACAGATTGAATCCGGGTGGGTTCCTTTCATAATAAGATCGAATTGGTATTAGGGAACTAATTCTTTCCTCAGAAATAATTGGATCTGTTTTTCCTATTTCTTCATATCTGAGATAACCAGTTTGCAAGGAGATATAATTTGCCTTTTGCTTTTCTAGGAATAATATAGTAAACATTTTTGCTCTGCTTTGTTTTTGTACTTTCTTGGTTGCAGTATGGAGATGTTTTTTAATTACTGGAACATAGATGTGAGATTTACAAGCCTTGTGTTACAGCATGAACTAGCATGTATAGTTAAAG
This sequence comes from Larix kaempferi, assembly GCA_027924585.1. Taxonomy (NCBI): domain Eukaryota; kingdom Viridiplantae; phylum Streptophyta; class Pinopsida; order Pinales; family Pinaceae; genus Larix; species Larix kaempferi. The sequence goes on from BSBM01001023.1 coordinate 19,184,064, forward strand.
CCTGAAAGAACACGACTATCCCAACTACAACCTATAGGTGTTACCCATTGTCACCTCAATAACACCTCTCTACATTTCCGGTTGGATCTTTCCAACCTGAGGGGGGCTTCCCTAGATAGGATTGCTAGGCTATGACTGTGAGTGCACAAGATGATTTGAAGAGTTAGCCTCAGCAAAACTTGAGGTCTTTCTTTGTAGTATAAGTGATGGGAGGACCATGGGGACTAGTGCCAATCCCCAAGGCAAAAAGGGATTCTCAAGATAATCCCCCCAAGGGCTTTGTTTATATATGTTTGGCTGAGGCCTCTACAAAACAAGACAAGTTCCTACCCCAAAACTATTCAAGCTTCATGCAAAATTCCATTAGGGAAGGGTGGCTCTTTGACACACACCTCCAACCTCTAACCCTAGCTTGTACTCTAGCCTATGCCAACTCGATTTGCAGCCCCTCTAAGATAGTCAAACTGCAAGACAAGCCACAAGGCTAAACCACAAAATAAACAAGATTATTCCACTTCAGCGAATTTACTCTTTTTAAGTGAACTAGGTCAGACTCTCAGAGATCTTACAATGATAAAATATACATGTTACTTCAATATTTAGCCATCAAGAAACCCAAGAGAAGAAATCCTTCACACTTCAATAAAGCTACATGAAAAGATATGTCAATTAGGCTCCAAAAGAGAGAGAGTTCTCAAAATCCAACCATGAGTTCAAATGATGAAGTGGCTCTCTTTATATAGGAGAGTAGCCTAACTTCCTTTAAAATAAAATATTCATAAATTCCCTAGATCTAGCCTAGGGTGGGGTAAAATAATACAAAAACCCGACTAAAGCTAATAAACTCCTAACAAAGCAATAAAATAAAGTGGACAATGCCACGCTTAAGTCACATGAGATATAAAAGTTCTCAATATGAGGGGGTGAGATGTGAACTAAATTAGTTCACACGCCAACTATCCAAAGAATAGGTCAAATAAGTGAAATTCATAATGGAGTAAATATAAAGAGTAAAAATGTGTAAATGATGATTTACAAATATACAAGGCGCATATATATAATCATTAAAAGGGCACATAGTGACTCTTCATAAGAGTTGCGACTTAATTTATTATTATTTTCATTTATTATTTATTATTTATATTATTATATATATATATATATTTATTTATTATTATATATTTTATATTCGTAACATTGCCTTCCTCTTCAAAAATGCTTTGTTCTCAAAGCATAATTTTTTGAAAGACCTTATCTCATGATATCTAAGCTCGTAAATGTGATGCTCGATGAAACCCATGAACCATACAATCAAATACATGACAAAAATAAAGAACAGTCCATGAACCAAGGAAATGGCGAAAACCTCATGGGAAACGCCCCCCCTCAAAATAGACTGAAACACACCAAAATATTAATTGCTCCAAACTCAAATAGGTGTGATGCATGATCATATGTCTGGAGGTATCTTCCTCTTGGGAAGAAGTGGATCATGCTCCAAAAACATGTGCTTGTATTCTCCTTCAGTGGGTGCAAGCGAATATGGAGGCTTTTTGAACTTGCTCTTCAGATTGAATACGGTGAGAACAAATCCAAAAATATGAAGATCATCCTGGAACCTGTAATTCAAACCAGCTGAGGTAGGATCAACTCCAAGAATGTGTAGATAGTTCTTTGATATCTCCTTTGAACCAACATAGGTGAGATCATAACCAAATGAACTATGACATGATGGTGGTGGCTTGGACTTCAAATTAGCTCCAAGAATTGATAAATGATTTCTTGTGATCTCCTTTGAACCAACAGGGGTGAGATCAAAACCAAAATCACCAAAATATGCTTGAGACTTGAACCCAAGCGAATGGTAATGTCCTCCATCTTCAATGAAACTCTGAGAACATGTGCCAATGATCGAATAGAAGTACATAGGAAGCATGTGATCAAGGAGGGCGAATGCATCACCTCCAAACTCTGATTTAACCTCCAAAACATTCAATAGATCATCATTTCGCACACCAGCAGACTCATGTGAAAGAGAGGATTTAAGAACCTCTTCAGATTCTAGAGTATGAACTGGCTTATCTTGCTCAGAATTCGAAATAGAAGACATTGAGAACATAAGTGTTGAATCTGCAGCTTCTTCTTCATCTTGAACAACTTCATCATGAGATATGATTGAGGCCGAGACATAATTAGAGAGAACACTTAAGGAGGTATCACTGGGCTTGTTCTCCAAATAATATGCACCAATCTCTTCATTCTGCTTTCCAAATGCTTTGTCTAGTTGGGCCCATAGATCACTTGGATATTCAATAGTTTCAATGAGGTAGCGCATACTAGGAGACAAAGCAATACAGATTGCTCCAAAGAATCTATCACAGTCAATGAGCCAATCATTCTCCTCTTCATAGGAAGTAAAATCTCTCATAGCACCAATACACATATCATAAAGACTCCGTCTCTTCAGATATGCTATCATCTTTGGTTTCCACTCATCATAGTTGAATGGAATGGCTTTCAGATTCATGGAAGCTGTTGTAGAATACCTGCAAAAACAATGGAAAATATCTATCGCTGCTACTGCAGAAAACTACTGAAAAAACTGTTGCAACTACAGAAAACTACTGCAACTGCAGAAAATTGCTGCAACTGTCGCTGCACTCAAAAACTTCGAATGACCTGCAAAAAAACTCACATTTTTCCAGATCCTTCACACCTTGCTAGACCTCATTGGATTTCTCCAATGAATTCAATGCAATGGCACCAATATTTGCTGTGGAAATCCAGAGGCTTTTGGTGCACTACCGAAAGCAGTTGCTCAACCTATTTGCTCATGGGCTTTAATACCATGTGAAATTCTATGTCACAGCAGATCTAAGAGCTGAGGATACCTCACAAAGAAAGAAAGAGCAGAAAAGTTGAATAAGAGTGAAACTTGCAGTAAAAAGGAGCAGAAGAATAATTATGCAGCAGAACTCAGATAGGAGCATAATAATGTCACACTGTCCAATAATCAGTATAATCAACAATGATATTACAATTTAGAGAATTCGAACCTCAGTTGGTCTAGCATAGGGATTATCACCATTGGAGTGCTCCGGAAGACTCAAACTCAACTGAACTGAACCTAAACTCGGCTAACTGAAGTCACAATCAGTTAACTAACTAAGGAGGGCGCAATAGTGAGTTTGTCATGCATGTCAATCACAAATGGGCGCATGAGGCTACAATTAGTGGCATCCAGAGCTCTAACCCCCCACAAGAGTCAGCTAACTCAGGTGGACTGCACTGGAACACTGAGTGGGTCCCTATAAAATAGGGAACTGATTCGAGTGGTCCTAAAATGATGCATGCAGGGCTCAGAAGGTGGTAGATGGATCATGGATGACATCTGCACACCACTAGGGGACAAATGACATCATCAACTACTAGAAAAAATAAATAATGCTAGGTAGGATGAGGATGGAGTATTAAAATATCCTAACAGTTTCACCTTGTGAGGTGAGTCCTTTTCTGTCAAGTTGTTGAGGTCATCCTTGAAAAGTGTCATGTTCTTGGAAGCACCACTATCAACAAGCCAATCATTGCTTCCAAGAGAAACTGTACCTGTGAGTGCTGAGATCAGTGATGAATATGATTGTCATTGATGACAAGCAATTAATGACAAAGGCTGGAAAACACACATAACATGATGACTTGGCAAGGTGAAGACATGGCACAAGATAAATGATGACATGAAGAACACACATGGTATGGCAAGAACATTTAAGTGATGACATGACTTGACAAAGCAAGCAAGCATGACATGATGAAGAGCAAGCAAGACATTGGATGGTTTAAAGACAAGATGGACAAGGACAAATGGAGGACATGACAAAGCATGGAAGACAAGCAAGCTTGAAGATATGACAAGGTGACATGGCAGGCATGACAAATGTTGAGAGCATTGGCAAAACAAGGATGTTGACATGGTAGATGACATGGAGGTTTGATGACAAGGAATAGCCATGCGAGCATCTGAAGATGTCCCTACAGGCATTTCCTTATGCCATTGCGGGCATAACTTATTGACCATGCAGGCATTTTGATAAGGAGTTGTGGGCATCTTATAAATGATGCCTGCGGGCATAATTAAGGAAGCTGCGGGCATGCTTCAAGGACAGTGCAGACATTTATAAGACCCTATGCCGGCATAGTGAAATGACCCTTGCAATGACCCTTGCGTGCATTTTTAAATGATCCTTGCGGGCATTCTCAATGGCCCTTGTGGGCATGAATGAAGAGCTCATTGCGAGCATAATTAAAGTCATTTGAAGCAAAGTTTTTGTGCTGACAAAACCTATAATGACGTGGCAACAAAAAATCAAATATATATATATATATATATATACTTGTTAAGGATAACATGGAAATGAAAAATCATTTTAATTGAATTGAACTTGACAAGTCGGCCACCTAAACTTATGGAAAGAACAAATATAAATAAAGAACAAATCATTTTGTTCTAGCTGAGAATGAAGTGGTAGATCTTCGGAGGTGTGAAGGGGTGTTATGATTTCGGGGGTCAGGAAGATGAGCACCGTTTCGGAGGTAGCAGGAGCAGTGGTGCAGCAATAAAACCATTTTTCTTTTTATCTTTAATTCTGGGTTAAACTGAGGCAGCTGAATGATGAAGAACAAAATGATGACATGCTGAAGACATGACTGTATGGTTGGATAGAATGATGAAAGGACAGCTGAAAAGATGGTTAGATGACTGATTGATGTGGCAGCAATGATGGCAGTCTTGATGTTGATAAAATGATGATGTGGTTATGGTTGTGTTTATGGGCAGAATGATTGTGTTGATTATTTGATGACAGTGATGAAATGTAATGTGATAAGAATATATAATACAAGATGAGTCTTGTAATTATTTTTTCTTAGTTGGATCTAAGAAAAAGACCAAGCTGAGTCTTGGAATAGAGGTTGGTTCTTCAGTTGTTGCTGATTAACCCCCCGGTTGTAGCCGATTGAAGAAATACAAAAGATTACAAAACTATATCTTGTGTCTCTTCTAATGTGTTGATGATAATGTGTTTTACTTGATGAATGACATGTGCTTAGTTGATTACTGAAATATAGTTCATTGATGAATATGATATTGAAGTGAATTTGTAAACAATGATATAGGATTAGAAGAAGAAGTTGAAATTATAAATAAGTCCAAGCTCACTAATTCACCCCCCCTCTCAGTGAGCCATTGTGTTTAACAATCAGAACGTATTCTTCAACACTTGAAGAATCTTCCCTTGCTTTCTTCTTTACTGGTTCATCATCCTCTACAGCATGAGCATGATGTCTTTTCTTGCTTCCTTTCTGACGCAAGGCGCCTCGACAAGGTTCTTGCTTAACACTAACACACGACACAACCACACGTTCACATGAACTAGATGTAAACAGGATGCCAGAAGTTGCTTCTATTACTTCGAATTGAATCGGTTACAATGCGAAAATGCAAGGATGTAAACAACTAAATTATGTCGGCCTCGACCTTTTACAATACATAAGTAAATGGTGTGCTCTCCCTGTGTGTCGACCTTCACCCTCTCACGGCCATTGCTAAATGCGTGCGCTCATTGAGCTATGGATCTGATCTTCTTTGCGTTCGGTTGATGTGTCACTGTTCTCTCCAATTTACCATCAACTACCCGAACTCTGCTCTTCTCTCCAAAATGGAACTCCTACTCTCGATCCTTTGCTGATCGAACTCTACTGAACTCTGTGCCCGCGCACAAGTCTTCTACTTTGCTGTTGCTGCGTATCTCGAGGTCTACTCCAACACCCGAGACGCTCTTCCTTTGTCCACCGAATCCCTCAGATCCTATAGATCTGCAATTGTCAACGCCCCTGCCGTGCTGCACAATCTCTTCCTGTGTTGACATCTGTCGCGATCCTAACCACCTGCAATAACTGCTCATAACTTCCTTAGCAACCTTGAATGGCTACCAAGTACTCGCCTTGACCTCTGACTTCTCTAACACTGCTACAGCAGTCGGTCTACGTCTCGACCATACTGCCTTCCGTCAGCTTTCAGCTTACCTGCCGGCTTCACTCCGCGTTTTAGGCTTCGCCAGTCTGCCCCTTCCTCCTCGCTTGGCTCATGCCCAAACCTGTCGCTGTTGTGGTTCGACATATGTCAACCGACAACGCCTTCCGCTTCAATCCTGTCGTCTGTTGACGACCAACATGTCGACTCTCGACTTCTCTTCTTTTTGTCGATCGCATATCGACTGCTCCTGCTTGACTCATTGACTTCGACAGCCAATCTTCCTTCGCACCAGTGGTCGTCGGCACCCCCCTGGTCAACTACTCATGTTGATCAACTTCGATTGATCTGCCTAGGCCCCGATGCTCCTGCATCAGACTACCCCAGGTGAAAAAGAACTCGACTGCTCCATCAGTCTCCTGAACTTTTCTTCAGAAATCCATGTCAACTCCTGCAACACATCATCTTTCCATCGTACTAAGTATTCTTTCCTTCGCGAACTGTGCGTACTCCCGACTTCGTGTTCTTCTATCACTTCTGCGATTTCCTCCTTATGTTGGTCTGGAATCTGCACTGTCCAGTCGATGCTTGACACTTTCGCGATTCCGCTGCTTGAACCCTGTTCGAACTTGTACAGATCTGAGACATTGAATGTTGGTGAAATGCTCAAGTCCTTCGGCAGCTCCAACACATAAGCGTTGTTCGAAATCTTCTCCAGAATCTTACATGGTCCACTCTTCTTCAGCTTCAACTTGTTATATGTTCCTATCAGAAATCTCTCCTTTCGCAAATGTGCATAGATTAAGTCACCTTCGCTAAACGACTGTAGCCTCTTCTTTCTGTCGGCCCTTAACTTGTATGCCGCATTATTCTTTTCTATGCGCTTCCGCACATCTTCATGTACTTCTTTCATATGCTCTGCGAATGATTCAACATTCGCGCTTTTCTTGATTTTTGTTGGTAACTCGACCAAATCTACCACTCCATGTGGGCTTCGTCCTTGAACAATCTGGAATGGGCTCAGACCTGTCGACCGATTCACAGAATTGTTGTATGCGAACTCTGCTTGCGCCAACACGTTCTCCCACTGCTTGGGTCTGTCGGCCGTCAAACGCCTCGGAAGGTTTCCCAAACTTCTTTTCACCACCTCGGTCTGTCCATCTGTCTGCGGATGATATGTCGAGCTGAACTGTAACCTCGTGTCCAGTTTCTTCGATAGGGTTCTCCAGAAATGCCCCATAAACTTGGAATCTCTATCCGATGTGATACTCTTCGGCAACCCACGCAATCTGACTATCTCCTTGAAGAATAGAACAACAATGCTTGTGGCGTCACTTGTCTTCCAACACGGAATAAAGTGTGCCATCTTCAAAAATCAGTCGACTACAACAAAGACTGAGTCGCTTCCCTGTTGCATCTTCGGCAATCCTAACACAAACTCCATGCTTAGTTTCTCCCATGGGGTATTCGGTACCGGCAACGACGTATACAACCCCGTATTTTGACTTCTTCCTTTTTCCAACTGGCAAACTCAACACTGTTGTACCCACTTACCGACATTTGTCGTCATTCCTAGCCAATAATAATTCTCCTCGACCAATGCCCTGGTCTTGTTGATGCCAAAATGACCTGCTAATTCTCCGCTATGCAGTTCTCGGATTAGGTTCTCCCTTACGGATCCTCTGGGAATACACAACTGTTGCCCCCTGAACAGGTATCCCTCTTGGATAAAATAATCCAAGTACGGAGTTTTGTTGACACTTCATGGTTTACGACAAGCCTCGCATGCTTTCGCAAAATCCTCGTTGGTCTCATACTCTATCTTCACCGACTCTATTCCTGTTGCCTGAACTGTCGTCGTGTTCAGCAATGCAACTCTTCGACTTAACGCGTCAGAAATATTATTCGACTTGCTTGACTTATGTCGCAACATGAAGGTGTATCCTTGCAGGAACTCGACCCATTTCATGTGCCGCTGATTCAACTTCGACTGAGTACTCAAATACCTCAGTGCTTGGTGATCTGTGTACAACACAAATTCCTTGGGCAACAAATAATGCCTCCAGTTCTTCAATGCTTGGACAATAGCATAGAACTCCTGGTCATAGAACGAATATATTTGCTTCGCTTCATCCAACTTTTCACTGAAGAATGCAATTGGTCGGCCCTCCTGGCTCAACACTGCTCCAAATGCCATCCCACTCGCGTCGCAATCGACTTGGAAAACTTTGTCGAAATCTGGGAGCACTAGCACTAGGATCTCAATGACCTTTTCCTTCAACTTGTCGAAAGCTCTCTGGGCAGCTTCTGTCCACTTAAACTCCCCTTTCTTCATGCACTCTGTCAAAGGTGCACAAATTCGACTGAATCCCCAAATGAACTTCCTATAGAAACTGGCAAGTCCATGGAAACTTCGCACTCCAGTCGCACTTGTCGGTTCCGGCCAATCCAATATTCCCTTCACCTTTTCTAGGTCCATCACCAACCCTTTACCTGAGATTACAAATCCCAAGTACACCAGTTCTTCCTTCATGAAGAAGCATTTTTGCAGGTTTACCATCAACTTCTCTTCCTGCAGCTTTTGCAATACCTGTCGAATGTGCTCCAAGTGTCTGGCTTGGTTCGATTGAAAATCAGAATGTCGTCCAGGTAGACTACGACAAACTTTCCCAAGAATGGTTTCAGTACCTCGTTCATCAGCCGCATGAACGTACTGGGTGCATTAGTCTATCCGAATGGCATGACTAACCACTCATACAGCCCTTCCTTCGTCTTGAATGCTGTCTTCCATTCATCTCCTTCTCTAACTTGAATCTGGTGATAACCGCTCTTCAGGTCGATCTTCGTGAAGTATCTCGCTCCACTCAAACAATCCATCAAGTCGTCTATTCTCGACAATGGAAACCGATACTTGATCGTGATCTTGTTGTTAGCTCTGGAGTCTTACACATCCTCCATTCTCCTCCCTTCTTAGGCGCTAGTACTGCTGGTACAACGCAAGGGCTCAGACTCTCTCTGATCAATCCCCTGTCCAACAACTCTTGGACCTGTTGATTGAGTTCTTGACCCTCTACCGAAGTCATTCTATGCAGTGCCTTGTTTTGCAAACTCTATCCTGGAATCAAGTCTATTTGATGGGATATGCTTCTTGTCGGTGGCAATCCTATCGGCGGTTCGTTGACTACTATGCTCCTGAACTCGTCGAGCATCTTTTCGACTTCGACCGGAATCCTCTCCATTGTCGACCTCTCGACACATGGTCCTTTTATCACATATATAGTAGCCGGGCTACCATACATTATTTTTCTGATGCCAGTACATTATTCAGCCAGTTCCCTTACATTTGAGATGCTGAGATGAGCAACTATATTGGATCACTATCAGATTTTGGACAACAATATATATTCCCCATGCCATGACTGAGTCTCAGGACACTCAGAGAGATGACCGATGTAGCCATTATACCATTGGTACAGAGCAGTTTCAAAGGACAGATGATGGTACAGGTTGATGAGCATTCAGGTATATGACTCAGTAGGTATATCATTGTGTTATGGTTATATTGCTTTTATACTTATTCTCATAGCATGTCTTAGCATCTAGTGTCCTGATCTGGCGATCATATAGATATATGGACCTGGTTGAAGCTTATTATATATATTATATTGTCCCTACTCAGACTTAGAAGTTCACTATTCATACTCATTGGTTTTACCCTCCTTAGGGAGAATAGAGGTGATCATTCCACCATACCTTGGCTTGCTAGTGTTGGCTCCATTATTCATTGTCTTCATCCATCCATTGCCTACCTTTTAGTTTATCACCTTGACTTACTACTTGACTAGTGGCATGGAGGACTTTCCCCCACTGTAGCCTCTGTATTGGATGAGCTTCCCTGTTTATTGTGTCTCGGCTCTGAGTTGGTGACAAAACTTACCTATGGTGAGTTGGAGTTCCTTGGAATTCCCCTAGTCACTAAAGTTGTGTTGGCTAAACCTGAAACTTTTAGTGCTGCCATGAATACAAAATCTGGAAAATGAAATGCTATATCTTGTATGAAAAGCCCATTCATGCAATGTGTTTCTAAACACACATGAATGAAAGGCATGCCAAATGAAAATGACCATGAAAATAAAATGTTATATCTTTTGGAAATGTAAATACCTAGGGAAACAAGCTGTCCATGACACACCTAGAAGTGCTCAGGTAAACAAGTGCCTTAAAAAACACACCTGCAGCAGAAAGCCTAAAATAAATGTAAATCTATGCAATGTGTTTATAAACACACATAGATCAAGGCTATGGAAACTTCAGGCCGAAAAAGCAATGGAACTTAAACGCTATATCAAAATTATTGCTGGCCTCATTCGTATTATGGATTGTGCGCATCTGTTTAAGGTGAATAAACCCTCTTTGAACAACTCATCCATTCCCTGTGATTTGCTTATTCAGTATATACTATGGTGAGTATTCCCTTTCCCTTTGCCAAAGTGTCACAAAGTTAAGTCAGTCAAGTCATCCCTTAGCCTAGCCAGTTATTTTAGCCTTCACCCTTCACTAGCAAATTGATCACAGCTATGAAGTGAGTATGATCTTGAAAGTCTAGTCTGAGTAATAATAATAATTAATGACATTATATATTTGGATTTAGATCGTCAGTAATGATTACTTTGTGTTATAATTGTTATTTGAATAAGTTGTAGAGCATGCATTAACCTTTAACACTTTGCAGCAGCTTCCGATGTTGGTCTGAGTTATATTTGGTCATGTTGACTTGGTTAGACCTAGTTTGACCAAGGTCAACCATAGGACATGAGATGGTTGGACCTTGTGATGATATGGATAGATGATATATGGTCTATGTACATGTATATGATGATTCTATGCAGCAGCTACAGGGTTATGATGATGATTCTTAGTTTACAGCAGTATTTGATCATTTACAGATTATTATTATTTGCCCTGTTCCGGTATATTGGATATATATATTGATCATGCAGAAACTCATATGGTGTATGAGTACACATCTTGGATGGATTTGGACCTTCTGAGTTCAATGAGACAGTTTGTTTTCAGTTCCGGGCACTTATAGTGATGATTGAGCCTCAGTAGGCTATCCCAGTGCAGTTTTGGTCTGGCGGAGGCCCTCTTAGAGCAGATGTGATTTTTATCTGGTTGACCTAGGGCGTTGTGCTTGGAGGGGGTGGTCCAGCCACTTGTTTTTACCATATTACCCCCCTCCCGGACACACTAGTGCCTTCACCTTGACAGCGTAGGCACTCCAGGAGGCAGTTTGGGGCAGTTTCACGCTTCCCGAGGCATTTCAGGATTGGTAGAAATGGCTATTGAGGAAATTGATTTGGGCTACTGAGGCAATGTCTTGGCATGGGATGACCAGTGATGATGGATTGATGTCTTCCACACCTCCAGCAGTTTCAGCTTCATCGGGGCCCACATCCATCACTTATGGCACTTTTTGATGATTTCTGAGGTCTTTTGAGGCCTATGATTTGACCATGGAGGCACGATTTGGTATATTGATGACTATTTTATTATTATTGTGCTATGGGGATTGACCAATGGTGGCTAAAATTACCCCTTGGACCCACCATAAGCCTCTTATTATATTTTGTCATCATGATTTGGTGGGATTCCCCTCTTTTAGGGTGATTTTGTCCACTCATATTATATTTTATTAGTGACCCATGTATTTTATTGTTGAGCTCATCTCAACCATTGATTAGACATTTGTATCTTTTAATCTTAGCCACTCATTCAAAAAGTGGTTAGGATTTTGATGCCTCTCCTTCCTATTTAAAGGAGAGAGCTTCTCATTGTAAGGGGTCTTTGGCTCTTGGATTATTGGTATAGAAAAACTTTCTTGTGGAAATTCTTGTGGTCTCCTTTGCATCTGGTGTTCTTAGATGGTGATTGGAAAGTCTATTGCAACCTAGCATTTGGAATTTGTGGTGAGATCTATCTATTTTGGAAACCATTGTCTTGTCTACAGGAGGGCGACTTCAACAAGGGCGATTTTGCAAGGCTTCTTCAAATCGACTTTCTTGGCATTTGGTTGTATCAGGGGGTTATCATTAGTATCATTGTGATCTATGTTATCTTTCTGTTACTTCTCTTGTGGCATTAGTCTTATCTCTTGATTACATCAAATCTGATATTGTTGAAGTTTGTTGTGCAAGAGAGAGGGTGCATTGGCTTCTTGGACTAAATCGATTGCATAGAAAACTACCTCAAAGCTTCTCAAATTGATCGGGTTTGCATAGATCATCATCATCAAGGCATCTACAAGGTTACCCAGGTAAGATCCATAGGTTTGTTTCTCTTACCTTGATCCAATCCATTGACATAGCTCATAAATTGATAAAACCATTATTTCTTCAAACCCTCATTTTTACATTTTTTCATATCTACTAAGATCTAGTGGCTTCTTGGGTAAGATATTGAAAACCCACCTCTATAGTATCCACGGCATCCCGGATCTATAGTTTAATGAGGATTGGCCTCCATTTGACCCTCTTCCCAAGGCATTTAGCCTCTCCAAGCAAGGGCGCACTTCCTAGTTTGGTGGGTTGACCTAGATCTAGTATGTGGGTTGTTGAGATCCTGCTTGATTCATGATCTACATATCCAATAACCTACCCCCAGATTGTCACTTTTCTGATTTCTACCTTGTGGGCCCTATTCCACATTTTAAGGGATTTAATCCCCATTTTGGACCACTTGGTATCTTCAAACTCAGATCTAGTAAGATCTAGCCATTGGATTGCCTTGAAATTGTAGATCCACTCTTCCTCTTGATCAACCTACTTGGATCTAAAGTTTGGATGCCATCGGACTTGTCTTGACCCACTTATCCCTCATTTTAGCCTCCTTGGGTAAAGTCGCACCACCTTGGAGAAGGGAGTTGTCCCACTTCTAGGACGTGGGTACTTGAGATTTCAGTGGATTTGAAACGGGAATAATTCAAAACCTAGGTCTAGTGTGTCACTTCATCAAATCTTGCCTTGGGGATAACATTCCTTGTTTTAAGGCATTGTGGTCCACTTAGGTCAAACCTAGATCTAGACCTATTCATTCATCAAGACTTTAATTGCCCGCTTGTCTCATGCAATAGGAGTCCTTAACCACAAGTTAACCTTACTTTGACTCCATTAACCCAATTCCCAAGGCACTGGTTTCTCTCCAAGTCAATTCGACTTTCCTAGATTGTTGGATTAACTTGTGGTTTGACCTTTGTGTGGTGAAGTAAACCCTTTGATGTCATCATGTATCATGATCAAGCTTGTCACTTGTACTAGTTAGCCCCAATTCAACCCTTAAACTACCCTGCATTGGACACGGTTCCCAAGGCAGTGGATTTTCTCACATTGAACTAGTACTTTAATCCTGGATCCTATTTCACAAATCATAAGTCACTCTCACATCAATAATGAACCAAAGCTATACTCATTAAACCCCTCACTTGTCTTGTGACTTCATCCTAAGGTCTAGGATAAACCATACACCTTACTTCACTTAGAATTAACTTGATTTGGTGTCTTGGTTTTGATCTCTCCTATCGGGAGTAGATCGAGTCTCCCCCTTTGTTGTCTGGGCTAGATAACATAAAGTGAAGGTTGCCTCGATTGGCGTGACTACCATCTATTGTAGGTCGAGGTGATCGTGGTTGCACCTTTTGAGTTTCCCTTCCCTATTGCCATCCATGAGTGGATACATCCATAGGGGTAACTACAGCTCAGGTGACAACAGGTCCCTTCGGAATGATGGCGAAACATCACGACTGTTTTTCTTCCTTTGCGAGGAACTCCTTCGCTGAACACATCAACACTCGCTTCTCCCAATAGTTGCTCTCACCTTGCTTACAGTTGGCATGCTCCTCCTGTTTCGGCTTCAGAGTTCTCCGCGTGCCATTTTGCCACACTGTGACTGTGTTGGCTCGACCATCGTAGATCATCTTCCGATCATATTGCCATGGCCTCCCTAACAACAGATGACTTGCGTCCATTGGGATTACGTCGCACAGTACACTATCTTCAAGCTTCCCGACCTTGAAGTTAATCGGGCACTGTTTGGTTACCTTGACATGATGTCCTTTCTGCAACCAAGATATCTTGTATGGATTTGGATGTTCCCGACATCTCAACCCCGCTTTGTCGATGACCTCTGTTGACTCAAGATTCTCTGTACTGCCACCATCAACTATGGTCTTGCAATACTAGTCACCAATCTGCACTCTGGTTCGAAAGATAGCCTTTCGCTGCAGTGGCTCTTTCTCGTTGCGTCGGCCGTCCTGAACCAACATCTTCCTAGCCGTCATGGCCCAACTCTTTCTTTTCCCACCTTCACTGCTATCGGATGTCGACTCCGCCTTCTCATCGACTTGCTCATCTTTTTGACGTCTGGGTTTTGAATCCTCTGCAACATGTAGGTTTTCTGGGCACTCATATGCCTTGTGTTCGACTCCTCGACACTTATAACAGACTATAGCTGGTCTGTCAGCTACTTTTCTGTCAGATGGACCACCTCGACCATACGCACCTCGATCATGAGTCTCACGACCATCTCGTCGGTTTTCTTGCGTTTTCTCCCTTGTCGATGTCCCTTACACACGATGGTTTTCTTCGACAGATTCTCTCTTGGTTCCGCTACTTTGGCCTTTCGCGGAAACAATCTTCACACCTCGACCAGTCATCCTCCATCTGGTCACTGCAGATTTCCTCGACAGTCTCTTTTTTTCCTTCAGAGCTAATTGGTAGGCTTCACTGACTGCTCTGAACCTTGACAAGCTCAACTCGTCTTGTATCGCATATTTCAAGCTGTTCACATACCTAGCGTCAGCTTCTTCTCCTTCGGCGGTTTGCCTCGAACTAATTGACAGTCTGTAGAACCCTTCCGTGTACTCCTGCACGGTCATCTCTTTTCGTCGAAAGTTTTGCAAGCTCCATTGAATAAGGAAATCATATAGTCTCCCGGCAAGAACTTCCCTTTCAGCTTAGCGACCATCCTGTCCCAAGACTTGATTTTCTCCTTGCCTTTCTTGACTCTGTCAGCCTGCACATTGTCCCACCACAATGAGGCGTGACCCCTCAACCTTAGACATGAAGTCTTAACCCATCTAGGATCCTCGATGTGCTCCATTTCAAAGTATTTCTCCATCTCTCTGAATCAGTCGATCAAGTCTTCTGGATCCAGACTTCCCGAGTAGGTATGCATATATATCTTTGTCCGACCTCCCATCTCCGTCAGAAGCTTGATGAGTTTATCTTCTGGTTCCTCGACTACCTCTTCTCGTGCTTCCACCTCTTCGACCTCCTCATCGTTGTGGTCTAATGCATCAGGAATGCATCCACGCCTCCGAATTTCTTTGATCACTGTGACATCGCTTGTCAGACTTCGCATTGTTCGCATGCACTCGTCGAACATTTCACGATCAACTGTGACTGCTGAGCCACACGCTCTTCGTCCTGTACCTTAGACATAAACGCCTCTTTGAGCCATTTTCAACCTCAGCTGAAACTCCCACTCGTCCAATCGCAACCGAACTTTACAAGTTGTGCACAACTCTACCCAACCGCAGCTGGAGCTATTCAACGCACTTGCAGGCTCTTCCAGTACCACTTTACGCAAGTCAGGTTGGTATCACTGCCTTCGCTTCTCACATGACTCTTCCCGCTTTGATACCAGTTGACGTAAGGCGCCTTGACAAGGTTCTTGCTTAACACTAACACACGACACAACCAAACGTTCGCATGAACTAGATGTAAACAGGATGCCAGAAGTGGCTTCTATTTCTTCGAATTGAATTGGTTACAATGCGAAAATGCAAGGAATGTAAACAACTAAATTATGTCGACCTCAGCCTTTTACAATACAAAAGTAAATGGTGTGCTCTTCCTGTGTGTCGACCTTCACCCTCACACGGCCATTGCTGAATGCGTGCGCTCGATGAGCTATGGATTTGATCTTCTTTGCGTTTGGTTGATGTGTCACTGTTCTCTCCAATCTAGCATCAACTACTCGAACTCTGCTCTGCTTTGCAAAATGGAACTCTTGCTCTCGATCCTTTGCTGATCGAACTCTACTGAACTATGTGCTTGCACAAAAGTCTTCTACTCTGCTGCTGCTACATATCCCGAGGCCTACTCCAACACCCGAGACACTCTTCCTCTGTCCTCCGAATCCCTCATATTTTGCAAATATGCAATTGTCAGTGCCTCTGCCGTGCTGCACAATCTGTGCCTGTGTTGACATCTGTCGTGATCCCAACCATAATTGCTCATAACTTCCTTAGCAACCCCGAACGGCTACCAAGTACTTGCCTTGACCTCTGACTTCTCTGACACTGCTATAGTAGTCGGTCTACGTCTCGACCATACTGCCTTCTGTCAGCTTTCAGCTTACCTGTCTGCTTCAGTTCGCGTTTCAGGCTTCGCCAGTCCGCCCCTTCCTCCTTGCTTGGCTCATGCCCAAACCTGTCGGGGTTGTGGTTCGACATATGTCAACCTACGACGCCTTCGGCTTCAATCCTGTCTTCTGTCGATGTCCAACATGTCGACTCTCGACTTCTCTTCTTTTTGTCGATCTCATATCGACTGCTCCTGCTCGTCTCATTGACTTCGGCAGTCAATCTTCCTTCGCACCAGTGGTAGTCGGCACTCCCCCTGGTAGACTGCTCATGTCGATCAACGTCGACTGATATGCCTAGGCCTCGATGCTTCTACATCACTTTCTTGTTTCGTTTCTTCTTGGCACAATTTCTTGCAATGTGTCCCATCTCATCACAATTGTGGCATTTGAAGTTTGAGTAGTCTCTGGGAGGTCTTTGTTTCTTGTTGAATCTTCTAGACTTGTGATGGTGATCTTCTTTCTTTCTCCTCTTAGTATGAGCTTCCAGGGCTTGATTTTCTTCTTCACCTAACTTCTCTTCTCTGGCTTCAATCCTTGCTTCTCCCTGAGAGCAAGTTTCCCAAAGTGCACTGAATTTGATAAGTTTCTTTCTGGAACATATTCCTTGAATAAAGGATTCCCATGACCTTGGGAGACCATTCAAGGTGGTCATTACAAGTTCTGCATTCTCAACATGGTCTCCAATAGCTTCTAGTTGATCTCTGATATGGGAGACCCTAGTGAAGTAAGATTGAATGCTTTCATAGCTTTGCATCTTCATGCCCTTGAGTTTTGTTCTCAAGGCCATCTTTCTATTGACGTTCTTTCCTTCAAACAATCTCTTTAATGCATCAAACATCTCTTTCAGAGTTTGCAAAGATGAGATGTGGGGGATCAAGTGATCCATGATGGAATCAATGATGATCCTCTTGGCCTTTATCAGGTTCTTCTTATGCATGGCTTTATTTTCATCTCCCTCTGGCTTCACAACTTCTTCTTTGATATAATTATCCAACTAATTCTCTTCTAGAATGAGCATCACTCTGTACTTCTAGGCACGAAAGTTGCCTACTCCTTCAAGCTTATCCTCAAGCTTGGTATGGGTTTTAAATCTTGATAAAATGAGAACCTCAAATGGAAATAGAGATAGTTAGGACTTACCAAATGAGATGCTCCAACCAATTGCTTGCTTCACTGTCTTCTGAGATCTGACTTCAGGATGACCTAGGGTTTGTTAGAGAAACTCTAATTTTTCAACTTCGGGATCTTGAGAAACTGAGTGAAGGAAAAGATGTGCCTCCCTAAGGTGAGTTGAGCAAAGGTCCTTTTTCTCCAAAATTGTGGACATAACTTCCAAAAACTTGATACCCTAGTTTTCCAAGTTGTAGTGGTGGACCCAAAAATGAAAGTTCTCCGACCTGAATTCTACTTCCATAGAAAAATGCGCCCTCCTAGGGCGAGTTTCCTTGATCTTCTTTTTCATCCAAACTATGGAGAAAATCCTCCAGAAAGAGAATCCCTAGTCTTCACTTTCGGCAATTGCAGTTGCATAATGTTTTCTTTTAGGTTAGCTCTGATACCATGTTAGAATTTCAAATGCCAATAACATAAAGGATCACTGAAAGATAAACAAGCACAACATAGACAATAGAACACAACAATTTATCCCGGGAAAATCCTTGTGGGACAGAAAACTCAAAAAAACTTCTTCAATATAGATTCGTCAGAAAGTACAATGTCAATCCTCGTGCAATAACCCAAAACAAGAAGTCTTCAATAGCAGCTACTCTCCTTGACTCTCTCTCTCTACTCATGTGAACTTTATGAGTGAGTGAGGTAAACAAATGAGGAGTGCGAGCCTCCTATTTATACTAATTAGTGACTTGACCTTTTTCCCTAACAAGGCTGACTTGACCTCTCAAACAGGGCCGACTTGTCAATTACATAATAAAATATTCTTTTCTGGATTCGTCTAGGCCAGCATAACTATTAGGGTTTACATTGACTCTTTCAATGACTTTTACATTCACTTTTACAACATCAATAATTCCTGAAGGAAGTACAATACAAATAAACCCGATAAGAATATCTTCCGAAGTTACATTCTTCAAAAGTGGATTTAGCCCCACTAGCCCATACATGTAGAAAGTAGAATTTGGGGTATTTTTCATCTTTCAACTAAATAGTTTTTTAAAAGCATTTCAAGATTGAAGATTTTTGCAAATGAAACCTAGTAGGCCATACCTCCTACTATCCATGGACCAGATAGATGTGCAAACCCTAGTGATTTTATTTTGATATGATGATATTTGGATTCTAGAGGCGATTTAAAGCCTCAATATCTCATGGTTTTTCCAATTTCAAATTCATGAAGGGTATTCTAACTTTGCTATGCCTCATAGGCTTGTCTGAATAATAATAATTATAATCTAATTGTAAAGACATGACCTAGACAAACACCAAATTGATGTATGAGACCTTTTTGTTGTTGGTGGTTGAGCCACCCTCCATTCCAATATTCCAGGGAAGATTCCAATGTTCCATAGAAGATAGGGGGACCTTATTGTGGTTGGTGGTTGAGCCACCCTCCATTCCAATATTCCAGGGAAGATTCCAATGTTCCATAGACGATAGGGGGATCCCTTAAGATTTTCCTTTAATATATATATATATATATATATATACCTTCTCGGGTGTTAAGATTCAATATGCTAATATAGATAACATCAGTGTTCAATTCAATTTCACAACAATAACATATATAGAATCACTGAAATAATAAGAAGCACAACATAAACACAAGAGACACAAATTTATACTGGGAAACCCTCTATGGGAAGAAAACCCAACAAAACTTCCTCAATATAGATGATCAAAAGTACAAAGACAAAACCCCAAACAAGTGCTCCTTCTCCTTGCAAATATCTCTCTCTCTCTCTCTCTCCATTGCGAATTACACAAGTGAATGTGTGTGTGAATGAATGAATAAATGAGAGAGCCTAGCTCTCTATTTGTACATTCACTTCTACTTTAATTTTACAACTTGACATGTCGGCCTCAACTAACTTTACCACTCAACTAATGTTGACTAGGCCGACTCCTCTAGGGGACTTAAAAACCCCATTACATTTGACTCTAGGGGATCTATTGCCCCGGCTTACATGGGAGGATTTACCTCATGACTCTATGATGACCAAACATCCCGACGAAGGAATAAAACATCTCCGAATAAATTACAATAATAAAATACAATAGAATATTCTTCGAAGTTACAATATTTCAACACTCCCCCTTAACGAGAAGGGTATTCTACTGACAATGGAAACATCAACTGTAGGAGCAAGGAGAGAGAGCATCAACAACATCAAGGTGATATATCTATAAATCATTGGAAGTTTTCTTCAACAACAGCAACAACTGGAATAGTTACTGGAACATCTTCAATATCTTCAACATCTTCAGTACTACAACATCATCTTCTACAGCACCGAGTCTTCATCTTTGATCGTCATCTTCTACACCACTCGATCGCTCGATTGTCTACAACAACACTTGATCTCTCGATCAACAACATCATCTTGATCTTTTGATCAACAACATCACCTTGATCTTTCGATCAACAACAACATGACCTGCAACACACATGATCCAATTACGGGATGATCAATCCCTCTCACTTTAGGACATAAGTCCAACCACAGTGTCAGTCCTTTTTCATACTAATTGTGACCTAGATAAAATCTAGGGTTTTCCACCACAGTGCCAGTCCTTTTTCATACTGGATGTGACCTAGATCAAATCTAGGGTTTTCCACCACAGTGCCAGTCCTTGTTCATATTGGATGCGACCTAGATCAAATCTAGGGCTTACCGCCACAGTGCCAGTCCTTTTTCATACTGGATGTGAGCTAGATCAAATCTAGGGCTTACCACCACAGTGCTAGTCCTTTTTCATACTGTATGTGACCTAGATCAAATCCAGGGTTTACCACCGCAGTGCCAGTCCTTTTTCATACTAGATGTGACCTAGATCAAATATAGGGTTTACCACCACAGTGCCAGTCCTTTTTCATATTGGATGTGACATAGATCAAATCTAGGATTTTTCACCACAACAACATCATCATCACATTCTTGGAGACGAGTCTACGGATCCCTTTAGGTCATGTGTCCAGGGATGATACAATCCCACTGCAACATCATCATCATCACATTCTCGGAGACAAGAGTCTACAGATCCCTTTAGGCCATGTGTTTAGGGACGATACAATCCCACTGCAACATCATCATTAGCACTGCTCCCCCTTTTAGAGGAAGGTCCTTTCGAACCACACCAAGCTTGTCACAGAAGTACTCAAACTTCACTCGAGACAGAGGCTTAGTCAACAGAAGTACTGAAGCTTTATAGCTCCCTTCTGCACCATGTCTCGTATATAAAAATACCGGATTTCTATGTGCTTTGACTTGTCATGGAACACTGGGTTCTCCGTCATCTTTATACAACTCTGGTTGTCACATAGAATCACTGTGGTATCCAACTCCAGGTCAAATAGACCTGACATCAACTTCCGAAGCCTATGGCTTCACAACTAGCAGAACAAGCTACTATATACTCTGCTTTAGCTGTGCTGAGAGCCACATTGGACTGCTTCCTGCTAAACCATGAGATCATGGCAGATCCCAGACAATAACATCCACCTGAGGTGCTCTTCCTGTCTAAAACACTTCTAGCCCAATCTGCATCTGTATAACCATACAATCTGTAGTCATGATCTCCAACATAGTATAGACCAAAGTCTATCGTACCTTTCAGGTACCTCATCACATGCTTTGCAGCTACCAGGTGAAACACGTCTAGGCTCAACTAGATACTGACTCAGGATGTTCACAGCAAAGCATATATATTGGCCTGGTATTCATCAAATACATCAATGAACCAATCATCTGTCTGTAAACTGTAGAAACCACTGTCCATCATCCCAGATCTCTACTTCACATTTTCCTTGGCTAAGGAAAAATCTTATCTGATCTCAGCCACATATCTAATCACAAGGATCATGCCAAGATTATTTAACTCTGAGATCTACTCCCTCTGAAGTGGAGTCTTCTACATCTGAGTATTGTCCTCCCTCTGTGACTGAACATCATGCACACTCTGCATTGAGTGATCTGCATATCTATCTATGCCATTTCTCGTCAGATGGGTTTACTGATATGAGCCTTAAGATTACTTGAACTCTATGGTCAGTTCCTTCTTGCATCCATTTGAGAGAAGCATGTCATCTGTATATAGCAACCATCTTCAACCTTGTAGCAAAGGTTGAAATCCGCATCACCCATGGTGATCATCAAGCTCATCAAATGACTCTCGATCTCGGGTACCTGTTGAACCCGTACAAAGCCTTCTTCAATAATGTGATTTTCTTTCAAATCTTGGGTATTATCCATGGGTGTAATCTATCTGTGGAAGTGTGTCTATCCCAATGTTATCAGAACTGGACTGGAACTGGCAAAATCGGCCGGTTCGACCGGTTTATAGAGGTGACTGGTCCGGTTAGGGACCAAAACTGGCTGAGCCGGATTTTTTGCCGAACCAGGTACGGAACCGGTCTGGTCCGTACAGGATGCTTAAAACAATAACAGTCTAAGTGTTTGATGAAACTCATAATTAGGATTGGTGCACAGTAGGCTACAACAGACCAATGATTGAAGAACTTGTTAAAATCATTAGCCAAGGTATCCTCATATAGCACACTGTTAACTGGAATCCGAAATCAAGGTAGTAGTGTCCACCAGTTTTGGCAAAAAGGTTGAGTCCACATTGGTTAGGAATCGGGATATCACATACCTTCTCTTTATCTGACTTTATCTTCTCATCCTCCATCTTTTGCTACACTTTTCAAGATGGGATGCATAGTCCTCAACTATCAATATCTTTTTCACGAGGCACCGCAACAAAGTCTTGAAATTTTTTGCTACACTTCTCTTCATCCGGATTTGAATCTCATGTGCAAGAGGCTCATGTGATAAAAGAGAAATGCGGTGATCTAAGCAATCGTCCAAAACTTCATCTCGCTGTTGTTCATTCGTGGATACATAACTTTTCTCTTCATAAGAGATATCATGTGCCTCAAGAAAGGATTTAAATGCCTCGACTTCATCATTGATTTTAGCCAAGAGAACACTCAAGGGGTTGCTCTAATATGCAAGTATTATGTTCTCTATCTCTACCAATATTTGATAATGAAGACCTTTCTTGGTTGGATTTACACCCATACTTGCTATATATGAGAAACTTTGCATATTTGTGTATTAATGGTTTGGATTCATATGTATGCACATGAATATATATGTTTTTTTACAAAATATGAATATTTTATGTATTGTTTAGTTGACTGGGTTTTTTCCCGGTTTTTTTCCGATTCCAGTCCGGTTCACATTTTGGGCTTCGCCGGTTCGATGACCGGTCCTGTTCAGATAACATTGGTCTATCCGTGAGCCTTGCTTTGTACTTCTATAGTATGTTTGATTTGTAAGTCTTCTTGTTGAACAATCATCACTTGTTCTTCGGAACAAGTGTTCATCATCCTTCTTTTGTAGATCATAGCACACGATCTTTCCTACAAATCAAATTCAATTACATGATTAGTAACACTTCATAATCATCAAATCATGTTGACATATCAATGATAACCTATTATGCATACTGATATGATTCACATAGTTATGCAACTATCTTGATCAATACTTTGGCACAACACTTTTCCATATCCTATATGCATACAATGGCTATCTAGATGCCTTCCATCTCTACCAGAACATACTATCAAGAGCGTGGACAACTCCAGTATGTTAGCAAAGAGGTTTCATTCTAGACAAGCAACAATGGAATGTTTGTCCAACTTACCCATCATATGCATATTAGTAGTATACTGTTCAATGCTATATGAATGCTTACACTATGCATGATATATTTCCTGATTCTAGGGATACAAATATGCATACAACTATTACGAGCAATATCATTAACTATTCAGAGATTCAAGAAGTAATTCAAATAACAACTCAAATACTTATCTTTTATTTTTGTGTGGTTGCCTCCCTCTTGATCTCTATTTTCCCTTTATGATAGTATCATGATTATATGTCTTTGAACTTCTATCCATCCTGTACCACTATGCATGCTTAAGTGTGCACTAGTTTCATCATTGTGTCATCCTCAAGATCTCATACATAATCACACATTCATTAGTATAATCTGAATAAGATTAAAAACATTATAACCCTAAATACTCTTAAACACGTACGGTCATAATCATTAATCAATCTAAGAAACACAATATGCATAAAGCCTTGATTAGCTAAACTCTATTTTCAGGAATAATCATTATCAACCATATGGAAGTATACTTATCTAATATCCTAACACAAAGTAGGATTCTGACTCGATATAGGAAAACATACCTGGATTAGCATGCTTGCTAGTTATGTCTAACATACCCAAACAATATCTTCTTTGTTCTCTTCAATGATTTAGAGACCTTGTGCTACTAACCTGCATATCTCATAAGTTAAGCATAGTAGAACCAAATCATACATACCTCGTAAGTAGAGCTTCTATGTGATCAAAGACTATGGATGAGTCTTTGTTGTCATGTCATCATGGTCATATATTCTTGATCTAGAACCTGATTTGTCTTTCTTCATGTACCTTTCATGTTAGCAGACAACATCATCCTCATACAACACCACAAGTGCATTAGTACAATCATACGTGTCATAACCCTTAATCAATGAATGTCTTCTATCATTTACATGCATTCATACTTTTACTAAGGTGATCAGACAAATATAAAATTAATCATGATTGTACTAACCTCAATAATATGAATACAAACATATCATGAACTTAATCATCAGATAAATAAAACAGATTTCAAAACATACCTGCATCTCCTCAAGTCATACCTGTCGAGATTGCTTGTAGTCTTCTCTATAAGGGTAAAACCCTAATCATCCAAGGTAGATCACTTGTAAACATCTTATATAGATTCATGGTGCTAGGATGATAGAATACCAATGCCATTTAAACCTCCTTCATTGCTGCCCTATGACTCTCCCAATTTTGCTAGGGTTTCTTCTTACTTGTAGAACCCGGAAAACCCTAATTTTCAATCTCCTTCCTCCCGCAACATTTGATGGAAGATTAATATATACGATGAAGGGATTCCAAATCCATTTTCAAAGTTTCCAATGTTGCATCAGGTGTCTCCAACATTGTATCACGTCCTTCCATACCTAAAAAACTGAAAACCCTAAGTGAGAGCTTCTTTCTCCTCTTCTTTGATTTCCTCCGTTGAGCTATTTCAGATGTGCCTTATTGTTTATGGTGTATCTTTGAAATTGTGGATCCTCAATGTCTGAAACTTCGGCCTGTGGTAGCCTGACCTGACATCTTTCCAACTCCACATATTTGAGCTTCATTGGATTCTCTATGAGAGAGATATGCTAAGTTTCCCAACATGACCTGTTTATGGTATGAAACAACATAGCGAACTTGTACGGCGTGCCATGTGTCACTATTTCAACTTCGGCCTCTGATACTCGGACCTGTGAAACTACAGTCTGTGCCCTAACTGTCACTTTGTATGGAATTCCATTTGGAGCTTCTTATCCCGAGATATGACCTTTTTCCCTAGGTCACCTGTTTATGGGATGAAACATCATAGCGAACTTGTACGGCGTGCCACGTGTCACTGTTTCAACTTCAACTTCGGCCTCTGATACTTGGACCTGTGAAACTACAGTCCGTGCCCTAACTGTAACTTTTTATGGAATTCCATTTGGAGCTTCCTAGCCTGAGATATGACCTCTTTCCCTAGGTCACCTGTTTAGGGCTGCATTTTGGAAGAGAAAGAAACCCTAACTTGTACGGATCACATCTCACAAAGTACAACGAATATGAGGCTAAAACTCAGACACAAGGTACATGAACATTTCAGCTTCAGCCTATCCAAGTTTCAGATTCTGAACCTTCGCCAAAAGTGATTTATAGCAAAATGCCAAGATGACGAATTTTTGCTATACAAAGCCCTACCTTTCAAATTGTCGCAAGTGAAACAAGTGTCGTAAATGCCATACGTTGCCTTCTTTCAGGCTAGCTCTGAAACCATGTTAAGTTTCAAATGCTAAGATAGATAACATTAGTGTTCAATTCAATTTCACAACAATATCATATACAAGATCACTGAATAATAACAAGCACAACATAAACACAAGAGACACAAATTTATCCTGGGAAACCCTCTAGGGGAAGAAAACCCAGCATAACTTCCTCAATATAGATGATCAAAAGTACAAAGACAAAACCCCAAACAAGTGCTCCTTCTCCTTGTAGATCTTTTCTCTCTCTCTCTCTCTCTCTCTCTCCCCATTGCGAATTACACAAGTGAGTGTGTGTGTGAATGCATGAATAAATGAGAGAGCCTAGCTCTCTATTCACTTCTACTTTAATTTTATAACTTGACATGTCGGCCTCAACTAACTTTACCACTCAACTAATGCTGATTGGGCTGACTCCTCTAGGGCACTTAAAAACCCCATTACATTTGACTCTAGGGGATCTATTGCCCCGACTTACATGGGAGGATTTACCTCATGAATCTATGATGACCAAACATCGCGACGGAGGAATAAAACATCTCCGAATAAATTACAATAATAAAATACAATAGAATATTCTTTGAAGTTACAATATTTCAACATTGGGGAAGCCCTCCAAGCACTTCCTCAGAAACGTGATTAGTTCCCGGGGTAAATGCCACTTGTGTACAACATGTACACCAAACTTTGTGGTACCCTGGTGCATTCAACCTTGTGACCTCCTTGGCCAATATAGCTTTGGCATGGCAAGTCAAGCCACTTGAGCTAAACCTTGGAGCTTAGATTGCGTGCACGCGCGTGCGCACATACACACACACAACACGTACACCAAACTTTGTGGTACCTAGGTGCATTCAACCTTGTGACCTCCTTGGCCAATATAGCTTTGGCATGGCAAGTCAAGCCACTTGAGCTAAACCTTGGAGCTTAGATTGCGTGCACGCGCGTGTGCACATACACACACACATATTTTTTTTTCCTGTCATGCATTTTCTTATGGTGTAGAATGTATTGTAAAGTTGAACATTGAATATGATGTGTAGAATGGTATTTCCCAAATTTGAAATTCATGAATGGTATTATGAATTTACTATTTCTCATGGTTTTTCCCAGCCGTCTTTCTATCTGTTTCAAAGCAACATAGGTGTTTAGGTTTAAGCATTTTTATGCCAAGAATTTTTATTTTGTGGTCTTGTTTTTTGCTCTCAGATTGGTTCTAAAAAGTATTGGATACAAGTCATTGTGTGTAGATGAACTCCCTTTTGACCATAACAGAGGTACACAAAGCTGCAGAAATAATTATGTTCATTCTCCAACTCATTATGATGTTATGATTGATGCCTTCTTTATTTCATATGTTCACTTCTTGTTGAAAATGCTTGCTTGAGACGATTTCAGTCTACTCACATTTTTTCCATAATGATAACATGTCTTTGAGAATTTTGGTGGCATCCTTATACATTGTTGAAAACATCTGATTGTTAAACATAAAACGTGCAATTAAGGACGTTTCTCACAAGTAGTTAAAAGATAATATTTTTTCCATTTCCTTAATAGCTGATACCTTTTTCTAAAAGTTGATTAAGTTTAATGCTCTCTTAAATAGCTGCAGTGGTAGTAATGCTTTCGTCATCTTGTAAAAGGTACAAGGATTTAAAAATTGAATTTGATAAGTGTATTTCACAATGTTTAAGTGGAAGGAAAATAAAAGATGTCATCTTCTCATTTTCTTATCTCAATTGAACAACTGTTTCTTTTTCTTGCCTCAATTGAACAACTGTTTCTTTTTCTTGCTGGTCATGGATGGCAGTCAATCCTTTAGCCAATAAAATATTCTTTATAAACTAAGTCACCTGACACAAAGACACGGGACACGAAAATATGAGTATCCGACACGAACACAATGACCCGTGGAATCAGGAAACGAAGAACACATTATATATGTATATATATATATATATTTTAAAATTATATATATTAAAAATATAGACATATAGATCCAATGTTTTTTGGAAATTGGAACATTTACAAAATTCAATAGAAATTCGAATCAATACACATTACACATTCTCAAATCACAATGAGACACATAGATGATAGATCAAGATGTTGAAACCATATTTTCATAAGTCATCAAAATCAAAATGTATTACATAGATGTTAGAATGCCACTAACAAATAGTAAATACAAAAAGGGGTAGATCAAGATGGAAGAATCTCATTTGTCAATAGTCCTCTCGAGTCCGCCATGCTTGAATCAACAAACTCATCACTGCTCTCTTCTTCATCCTCCTCCTTTGCCTCTCTTCCCATCTCAGGATCTGCATTTTGCTGGTGTGGAGGATGACCCCTCCAGAGGATCACCGTCATCAAATGTGATTGGCTCTAGCATTGGATCATTAAGATCCATGTTGGCTAATGCCAACTCAACACTGTTGTCCAAACCCATATCATCAAGAAACGCATCCCACGTCTTTGCCTTTCCCTTCACCCACTCCTCCCTCTGCCTATAAATAAGATGAAGGTGAGTGTGCACATACACCATTGTCCTTACCCTGGACTCCTTAAGCTTGCTTTTCTTCAAACTGTATAAGTTCCCATATGTTCTCCAATTCCTCTCACAACTAGAGGATGAAGTAACTTGAGAGATGATCCTCAAGGCTAACTTCTATAGAATAGGGCATGTTGCCCCATGAGTTTCCCACCAAGCATAGGGTTTCTTAACCCCCTTGTCTCCGACCACATCATAGCCTTCGAATCTCCCAATGGCAGTGGAAAAATCTATAAATCCCTCCTCCAACTCATCAAGTGAGTCTCTGCCCTGATATAACCGTCTAAATGCTATCTTTCTCCCCTGTGACATCTCTCCATCCATGTGAGGAGGGACTCTATGTGAGGGCCCACCATTAAGCCATTCATGACTGTAGAACTTGGGATTCAATGAGTGGGTCAAGCAATACAAAGGTGTGCAATTCTTATCCCACTTGGAGATAAGATTATCATGTATGGTGGACCATAAGTTCTTTTCTGATGTCTCATACTTGGGACATTCAGTCTCCATAACAATGGTCTTCATGGAATCCCACTCCTCATAAACATGCTAGGATGGGCTGGTCCATGTCTGCAAACCGCAACAATGAAATGATTGTTTCCATGATCTTGATGGTAAGATCTACCCTCTCCCACTAACCATCATCTAACACTGTGTCCTTTACCTTTTTTGAAGCATTTTGATCCGTGTTTCTCCAAAAAGGCCAAAACTCTAAAATAACCATGGTCCCAAGAGAAGTTTTGACCTCCCTCAACCTGTTAAGCATGATGAATGAGGAAGCAAACCAAGTATCTGCAATCTTCAGCAATGAAAGATGTGTGTACTCTTTGTAGATTGTGAGGGCATTGGTGTGGTTTTGTACAAAATTAAGGATATGGCTTGAATCATCAATAAGGTTGCAAATCCATGTCACATCTAAAGCAATAGATTTGAGTGCTAAATTCAAAGAATGAACAATGTAAGGTGTCCAAAATACCTGTAAGAGCAATAAAAGCAAGTATAAATGAGTCTACAACTCAAATCTATAAAATGACCTTTCCCCTAGATGAATCTTGTGCAAAATTCAAAGAATGAACAATGCAAGGTGTCCAAAATACCTGTGGATATTTAGCTTCCACAATCATGCCATCAACCTTGCAAATAGGTGCATTATCTATGATGATTTGTACACAAGAATCAACGCCTACATTTTCAATTACTTTGCTGAACAACTCACCCATATATTGTGAATCCTTGTATTTCCTAAGAGCATCCATCGCTTTCAAGAACATCGGTCCATTTAGGGAAGACACCATGAAATTGATGAGTGGATGGCATGCTGCATCCATCCATCCATCAAAACAATACTGACACCAAATGAGGGCCATGTTGATTTAATTGGATCTAAGATTTTATCCATCTCCTTCCTTGCCTTAATCAACGATGTGGTTCTAAGCTTCTCTGAACCAGGAGGTACATAACCAGTTGGAGCTTGTTTAGCTGGTCCTTGACACATCTCAATAAACAATGGTGACCGTGCAACATTGAATGAAATGAAGTTGAAATAGAAAAAGGATGCAATGGTAAGGCCACCTCATCTCGTGCCTCTTGTTGGAAAATCCTATACATTAGACCACTTGGAGTTGGCCTCTTTCTTGTTGGTTGATCAACCTCACTCCCATATCTGCTAGGAGGAGGCCTAGTGTTAGAGGGTTTCCTCAAGAATGGAAGAGGATCCTCATTTTATTGTTTCTTACTTGCTGCTGCCACCTTCTCAAGCCAACATGGTCCTCTCTTTCCACCTTCCTTCATTGGGTAACACTCACTGTTTTACATGTACCAAGCCCACAAGGAAGGCATAGCAAATGGCTCTTAACTTGGTAATAGGTGCTCTTGAAATCATTCTTGCAGAAATTGGAAGTCCAAATCATGTTTCCTCCCCCACCAAGCTTTGCCCCAGGCCCTGATTTCCTTGTCACCTGCTTCCACAAAGGGTATTTCTTCTTTTGGGCCTGTTGTCATGCTAATATAGGGTTATATGGAGCTTGAGCTCCACTAGCAATTGATGGAGCACTAGCAGGAGTAGATGAACTTAGGCTTGGAGGAGGAGGAGAAGGGGAGACACTAGCTAGGGTATTTCTCCCTTTCCTTTGCCCTTTACCAGCTTCCCTAGTTGATTGAGACATTCTTCTTGTTGCTTGATGGTAAACTTGCAATGCTTCCAATAAAATCCACCCTCAAATCACTTGTAAACCATTGGAAATCCTTCAAATACTCTTCACCTGCATAAACAACCACTCTCAAAGCTTGCTCTTCACTTGCAAATGAAAAAGAATGAGGGAAAAATTGCCTTTTATGAGTCCACGGGCCTCTTTTTCGTTGATTTCGTGTCCTATTTTTGGGACACAGATTGCACAGATCGAGACACTGTCAAAACTATGTCGAACATGTATTTTGACCGTGTTCGACACGTTTCCTCTTCGTATTCGTGTCCGACACCATGACACGAGACATCATGCGACGAGACACTTGGGCCCATTTGGACGTGTCTAGTATCTTAGTTTATAAATAAGAAAATTCTGAGACAAATCCTTGAGGCAGCCGAATTATAACTTACTATGTTTTGAGTCAAGCTAAGCAATCGATCCAACTAATCCTCCTATTGTATATCAGAGTTCTCTAAAAAGTTTATGCACTTAAACCTATTTTGCTTTGGCTAATTTATATTAAAATAATCTAAAATATTAGCTTTTGCAACATAGCCTTTTCCGAAATACGTGAGTTCTAGTGTAGTTGAGAAAGATTTTTATAAAATGGTTACAATGTGTAGATGATTATAGTTAGGATAGGTGCTTTTGCTTAGGCTAGGTGTCAAGCATGTGGAAGTTGTCCATTACATTTCTAGGTACTTGCTCAATTTATTGAGTAAGTGACTTTTATGTTTCTTTCCTAAGTTTAACTTAGGAAAAACACATTAATTAATTTAATGTTGGCTAGTGACTAAAAGTGAACTTTTAATTAAGTCACAACTATTGATCTTAAGTGATGCTTGGGATTTAATCTTAGCCATCCATCACTTTGGAGATTGAGGGTTAGGGTTTTGGTCATTGAAATGCTATCAAAGAAAGCCTAAGGGGAGGAGAAATACACAACAACACAATATCATTTGAGAGAGAGATTTTCTCAAGAGAGAAGAGTGAGAGACTTAGTGGTTGGAGGGAGAGAGAGAGAGAGAGAGAGAGATGATTTGCAACAGGAAGATCAGAAGGAGAGAGAGGGGTCAATTTAGCGGGTTGTACCAGTCAAATCGAGAGAGAGCTGATATGTACAACTATAGGGAGAGATCCGTATGACAGTTGTATCGGGTGACACAGAGGGGTCAATATGCTAGAGGTCAATTTCTCTAGGGGGCCGTGTTGCCTCCTAATACACGCCTGGGGGAAATGCGGCAGGAAACCTTCAAGCCGCTCGGTGTGTCTTGTTATCACACAACTTGTAGTTGTCCCTAAAGGTATCCCATCCAGGATGGTAGAGGTGTTGGACAACTAAAGAGGTGACCCAAGAGATGCCACGGTTCCCAATGCA
The DNA here is from genome assembly GCA_027924585.1 of Larix kaempferi. Classification (NCBI taxonomy): domain Eukaryota; kingdom Viridiplantae; phylum Streptophyta; class Pinopsida; order Pinales; family Pinaceae; genus Larix; species Larix kaempferi. The sequence continues at coordinate 19,215,772 of BSBM01001023.1, forward strand.
AGCTGGGTGTCACGATAACCGAGGCACTCTTCACTTTAGATCAAGACTAATCAAGATCAAGGGGGAGACCCTAGGCAATCAATGAAGACTAGCTAACCCAGAGACTCCTAGGGAAATGTGTAAAATGAAAGAAGGAAATCAATGGTGAGTTAGCTCTAGGAAGGTTAAGTGGACCCAAGGGTTAAGGTGTGGTTGAAGAGGCTTAAAGAGTGACAAATGGTTCAACCAATGAATGACAAGGGCCTATGAGATTCAAATAATAGATCTAAAGATGACTTAGTACCTATTATCGCATTTATAGTAGTCGGGGCTACCATATATTTATTCTAGATTCCAGTATATTTTTCAACCAGTCCTTTACACTGAGATGCTTGAGATGAGCATCTATTTTGGATCACTTCTATGATTATGAGCATCAGCATATTCCTTTGCCATGACTGAGTCTCAGGAAACTCAGATTTGATGACCGATGTAGCCATTTTGCCATACAGAGCAGTATGCCTTACCCAGAGTTGCAGCAGCAGGTTCCCAGTAGACAGATGATGGTTCAGATCAAGGCTGTTGGGAGTGGGGAGCGAAGCGGGGAGCGGGAGCGAAAAGCGAATTTTTCAAAAGCTTCCATTTCGGGAGCGTTTTTTATATAATATATATTATAAATTAAAAAAACATGTATTATGCCAAATTAGCTATAGAAAACATCAAAACATAGAATCTAGATATTCATATAACCATTTAGTACACATTGATATAACATTAATGATTAATCATCTCGTCTTCTAGATTCTAGGAGCTATAACTTATAACATTTTCATTAAATGAGCATCATCAAATCATCAATCATCAACAACATCAACCTTCAAATTTCAACATATAATATTTGCCATCAAACTAGGCCATAATGTTTACAAAATAGGCCAACCGCCAAAATAAACATGAAAATGAAATACAAGTAACAAACTACAAAGTTACAAAGTACAAAGTACAAGCTACTATGAATCTACTAAGCTTTCCGCTTGCCACGAGTAACTTCCAATTTCTTTTCTCGTGTTCTAGGTGGAATAGGTGCTGGTGGAAGTGATCGTGGAACATGAGTAGAAGATGAATGGCCCTCGCGGGCTGAAACTGGACGTTGTGAAGCTAAAGGCAAAACTCTTGCATCCGGAAAGCTGCTTCTGCTTGGGGGTGGCATCTCTGTATGGGTAGTCTGAATTGGATCATCATGATCACCCAATAGTTCAGCCTCCAAGCGCTTTAATGCTATGGCTCCATCCTCCACATTAGCCTCCTCTGGATTGTTGTCCCAAGTCAAAAATGTTCTATCATTCTTGGCCGCCTCACAATAATGGGACAACAACCTCAAGTTGTAGTGCACATAAACCAAGCTTTCTGCGCGATCTACATTCAGACTGTTTCTCTTTACACTGTGGATGAAGTTGTAGGTGCTCCAACACCTCTCTGCAGAAGAGCTATTAACAACCTATGATAGCACCCTCAGCGCCAATTTATGCAAATATGTGGCTCTAGAGCCATGCATGTTCCACCAATGGATAGGATCCAATCTGTCTCGATCTTTGGTTGCAAACAACGAACCAAAGCGTCCATGCTCACTTATGTATTTGCTCAATTCACTCCGTACTTGAGCACACTCTTCCTCATCAGGGACCAACTTTTCTAATGCAAGCATATACCCAGCAGCAACCTCTGGATCTGTGTGGGGTTTTTTCCTGACTCCACCCCCAGGTGCAGGTTGGGCCAACCATATTGGAGAATAGTATTTTGGGGTGAGGACATATGCAAGGGCATGGAGTGGAACATTTAGATTATCCCACCTTTTGACCACAAGTTTATGAATATGGTCATACAAGATTGCATTTCTTTGCTCAACAATGTCTTTGATTTGACCAAGCATGCTATCCATCTGCTCATATACCTCCCCAATCACCGGCTGATCTGTATCTGCAAAACGAATCATGTTATAAACTGGCTTGGTGAACTGCAGAACATACCTAACCTGTGACCAAAAATGACCTTCAAGAACGGTGTCCTCCACCTCCTGAAAGTCACTTCTATCTGATGCACTTGCAACTCTGTCTTTCAATTCCTGCTATGGATCACTTGATACCATACTAACCAATGCCTCTCTTACCTTCAAAAGCCTCCTGAAGGTGAGGTAGTAGCTAGCAAATCTAGTCTTTGCAATCTTCAATAACTCCAACTTAGAGTGATTGCAAAAAATGTGGTGGGCCATGCTATGATTGGTAATAAATTTGATCATTTTCTTACCTCTCTTGTACAAGGCACCAATCCATCGGTAATTATTGTCCTTCATCTTAACAGTATCACGCATCAAAAGGTTCAATGTGTGAACCAAACACTTTGACCAAAATATGTTGGGATACTTATCCATAATGATTGCTCTTGCTGCCTTACAATTAGCAGCATTATCAGTGATGACTTGAATGACATTGTATGGCCCAATCTCCTGAATGGTTTTAAGTAAAGGTTGTGCAATATTAATAGCGGTCTTGTAGCGATCTGAGTAGTCATGGGCTGGAAGGAAGACCGCACCGCTAGCAGAAACGCCAAGAATATTTATTAACGGCTTGCCTTTAACATTTGTCCACCCATCAGATATAATGGATACCCCATAGTTGGACCAATCATTTGTGAACTTTCCAAGAACACTATTGATTTTGGCTCTTTCCTTGTCAAGTCCCACGGTTCTAGCTTTGTCATACCCAGGGCTTCTGTATCCTTGAGGGCCACCATTGATGGCTTGTACCATTTCATGCCAATAGGGTGAGCGAAGAACATTGAATGGCACACCACATGCATAAAGAAACCTATAAACTTTTGAATCCACATCATCTCTACAACATTGGTCAAGGAAATCGGATAATGTTCTTCGTATAGGCGAGACTCCATGGGGAGATGAGGCTCCCGATAGAGCCGATGATGATCCAGCAGCAACTCCACTACCAAACATTCTCTGTGGGGATTCAGAATCAACCCTCGATCTCTTGGACTTGTTTTGAGCGGCCTCTTCTTCCATCTTGTATTTGCTTCTCTCTTTAGCTCCCACTTTGTCACAAGTTTTGACTCCATGAGACTTACCTACATCGCATGGCATAACCCCACACAAATGCTTTCTCACCTGGGTATATGAACCTGTGTATGTTTTCCCACAATGGGGGCATCCACACTTTGTGGTTCCACCCCCTCTCCCTCCCCCTTGCCTTGTCACATACTTCCACAAAGGTGTTGTGTCTTTTTGTTTTTGCCCCACATCACCCTCACCCTCACCCTCATCCTCATCATCATCACCCTCTTCCCCTTCCTCCTCTTCTCCTTGGTATGCATCACTCTCTACCTCTTCTCCCTCATCACTACCACCACCACATCTACTTCCCAACACCATCATAATGAGAAGAAGTGGAATGAAAAACCAAAACCACACACCCATCATGTTTCTTGATTCAAGATGAGAGTCACTTGTTCCCTGCAATAGAATGATGGAGAAGAAGATATTGGATTCTTGGAAAGAGTAGGATAAGAGAACATTGCAAGTTTTCCATTTTTTAACATAGTGAAAAAAAAATTGCAAAAAAAAACAAAGAATTTATAGAGCCTACCTTTTAGCTCTTCAGTGGTGGTTGAATGTCTCTATGGAAGCTTCAATCTCCCTTGCAAGCTCTCCCCTTCAATCTCCCACTCAATGCTCAAAGCTCTCAAAGCTCAAAGCTCTCAAACTCTTCCCAATCAAACAAATGAGTAATGGAACGAGTCCAAATGGACTCATTCACCTTTTAATGGCCCAAGTGACCTATCCCACCAAAAAAAACCCTAAAAAAAATTCCAAAAATAAAAAAAAAATTCAAAAATCCGCTCGGCCGCGGAATCGCTCTCGGAATCGATTTTTTTGGTTGGGTTCGATTTAGAATCGATTTGGGATCGACCCGGGATCGACCTGGGAGCGACGATTCCTAAACAAATTACAAGATGGCAGGGATCGTTTTTTTTTCCTTCAGTTCGCGAATTGCAAAATCGATCCCTGACGGAATCGATCCCGAATCGCGCTTCCAAAATCGATCCCTCATCGATTCCGTCCGGAGCGCGAATCGGATTTGATTCGGGGGGGGGGGGGGTCGATTCCCAACTGCTTTGGTTCAGATGGTTTGCACAGGTATATGATCCAGCAAGTATTATCTTGTGTATTGGTTTATATTGCTTTTCTGGTCATTCTAACAACATGTTTTAGCATTTAGTGTCATGATCTGGCGACCATATATATATTGGACTTGGTTTTTATTATGTATTTATCTAGTGTCTTGCTCAGATGATAGAGGTTCTTGTCTATACTCATTGGTTTCACCCTCCTAGGAGAATGGATGTGATCATTCCCACCATTCTTCGTCTTGCTAGTGTTGGCATCATTTTCACTATCTCCATCCATCCGTTACCTTCTAGTTATTGTTTTACCTTGACTTACTACTTGACTTGTGACATGGAGGACTTTCCCCCACTCAAGCCTCTTTGTTGGATGAGCTTCCCTGTTGTATTGTGTCTCGGCTCTGAGTTGCCTAAGTTGTGTTGGCTAGACCTGAAACAGATAGTACTACCATCATTACATGTATCTGGAAACTTTATTGTATATCTTAAATGAAAGCCCATTCTAGAATTTGTTTTTCAACACACTTGAATGAAAGGCATGTGAAATAAATGTAAATCCAAGAATGTGTTTTTCAACACACACGGATCAAAAAGCCTAATAAATGTAAATCCAAGAATGTGTTTTTCAACACACACGGATCAAGGCTATGGAAATGAATGAAAGGCCCAAAAAACAGTGGTTAAATGTATGCTATATCTAATGATCTGCTGGCCTTATACTGTAATGATTTATTCCTCATTAGCCTGCGGGTTGTGATATGAGATGGAGCTTGGGACAACTAATTCTAAGTCTCCCCTAGAGTCTTGAGTTACGGGTTGCCTAGCACCTGGTCATGGCGGCTCTAGTAAAGATCCTCACAGAGCTGTATCAGCTTGGATGTGAGTTGTAGACATCTGTCAAGGTTGAATAAGCACTTTCCGAACAACTTATCCATCTGTGAGACACTGCCATCCCTTGTGTTATTGCTTGTCTAGCATATGCTTTAGTGTGTGTCCCTTTTCCCACTTCCAAAGTGTCACAGTGTTGAGTCAGTATAGTCATCCCTTAGCCTAGCCTTGCATTTATCCACCCTCACCCATCACTAGCAAATTGATCACAACCATGAAGTGAGTATAGTCTTGAGGTTCTAGTCTGAGTTATTATTATTGAAAGTCTTGAATATCTTGTTTGAGATCACCAGTGAAATGAGTACTTTATGTTTATATTGCCGTTGGAATGATTAATGAAGCATGCTTTAACCAAATGCACTTGCAACACCTTGATGTTTACTGTTTGGATCATATTATGGGTAAGTTTGTCTTGGTCAAACCTAGTTTGACCAAATTCAACCACAGGACATGAGATGGGTTAGACCCTGGATGATAGCTATTGAGATATGTGATCTATTATTGGTCACCAGATGGTTCCATGCAGCAGTTATAGGTTAAGATAGTGATCTGCAGTACTTTTGAGGATTTTGATCATTTGCAGATTATTATTATTTTTATTTGTCCGAGGATGGTGATGATATTATATGATTAGGCAGTCATCCAGATGGTGCATGAGTATGCACCTTTAGTGCATTTGGGCTATCTGAGTCCATTAGGATAGTTTGTTTTTAGTTCCGGGAAGTTTCAGGTGGGATTTCTCTCAGTTTCAACGTTGAAAAAGTCGGACTCGACAAAAAGTTGGCAAGGGTCTCGAAAACAATTTCTCGGCAACATCGGCGAAAAAATCGGGAAAAGTCGGAAAAAGTCGGCAAACATTAAAAAATACAAAATACATTAATTTTTTTTCAGAATTTTAAACATATAAAGCAACAATAACATCAGATAAACACATTGGAACATAAATATGGAGAAAGCACTGATATATATCATCATCATGTAGTCATGTCAAACATAAAATGATACATCAAAGTCGATACTGAATCCTGAAAGTCTGAAAGTTTGAAACACCATAGTTGTCCAATCAAGGACTCAAAACTCAAAAGTAGATAACCAATACAAAATGTCATCACATATATAAATGTATCTCAGGAAAACTAGTAGCTATCTATCTAATATCAATGCCCTCTTCCCCTTTTACGGGAAAAGGTCATGGGCCGTTTGTCAGGCTTGCCCCTAGCACTAGAAGTAGCAGCAGAAGACCCTGCCCCTGCATCTAACATCGGACGATGAGTGACGGATGGAGGACTAGATGTATCAATCGGTGTAGGTGGTGGTGGCGATGCAAGCACATCACCCTCCGTGGTGGTTTTGACCTCCTCCTCCTCCTCCTCCTCCTTCTGCCCTTCCTCTCCCTCTAGCCATGTAGGTTCCTCCTCCATGATAAGAGTCTCAATCTCCACCCTCCAATCAGACAAAATATCAATATTGTCTAAGGCGATGGCATCAGCATTTGGTGTTTTATTTATCTGTGTCATCCATAAGCGGAGATTATAATGGACGTAGACCAAATCATTGAGACGCGTGAACTCCATCCTGTAAGAGGAAAATAATTTTTTTGTATGAGTCTAGAGGTTCAAGTTTAAAAAATTAATGAAATATAATTATAATATGTGAGGATGATAGATTCACAAATTATATTAAATGAAATTGATTTGTTGAAAATTTAAAGTCTAAGACTCTAACCTTCTGTGTCTCTTTGCGTGTACTTTTTCAAACACACTCCAATTCCGTTCACATCCTAAAGCGGTACATGTTTGGCTAAGAATCTTGATGGCAAATTTCCATAAATTTGATGTCCTTACACCATAGGTTCGCCACCAAGTAGCTACAACAAATAAGGAAATAAATAAATCATAATTCAAAATTTCAAATTTCAACTTGCAAATAAAAGTTAAAACACTTTAATAACTTACCTGGCATGAAATTGGTCCTGTCACGAATAGCATCAGCAAAGCTAAATACTCCAGTACCATCCTGATACACCTCTAACTCGCGATTGATTGCATTGCGAGTCTCATAATCAGGTACCATCCTCTGAATACAAGTGAAGAGCCCCTCCAACACCTCACCATCAAAATCAAATTTGCATTTGTAGGAAAATGCAGGGTTGAGGAAGAGTGCTGTTGCATGAATGGGTCTATGAAGCATCCTGGTCCATCGACTATCAATCAACTCCCATAACAACATGTGCCTCTCGTGCCCCGGGGTACCCTTGCCCACATAATAATTCCGGATGGTCTCTTTGGCCCTATCCATGGCCTCATACAAATAGCCCATTGCGGGCTTATCACCATCAACAAGTCTCAAAACCCTTACCAAAGGTTCACTCACCGAGCACACTTCCCCCACTCCTTCCCAGAAGGAGTCAGTGTACACCAACTTGGCAATGGTTCTCCCATCCTCTCTCCTGCTATAAGCACAATCACGCCAATCATCAGAAACAAACATTTGCTTCAACTCAAACTGACATTGAAGCAAGGACTGAAGAGTAATGAAGGTGGTGGCAAAGCGCGTGATTGCGAGACGCCTCAAGTCCCTGTCTTTGGTGTGCCTCCTCATGAGGCTGAGAACAAAAGTATGGTTGTAAATGAACTTGGGGATGCTCTTAGCTTGATCAATCACCACCTTGATAAAGGGAACTTTCCCCATATCCTCCAGCATCAAATCAATACAATGTGCAGCGCATGGAGTCCAAAACAAAGCGGGGTGCCTCTCCATAAGCATCCTGCCAGCAGCCACATAATTAGCTGCATTATCCGTAATAACTTGCACAACATTGTGCACCCCAATGTCCTGTAGGAACCCATCTAACAACTCACATAAGAGCGCTGCATCTTTTACATATGCCGATGCATTGACTGATTTCACAAACAAGGTACCTCTAGGACAATGTACCAAAAAGTTGATAAGGGATCTACCCTTACCATCTGACCAACCATCTGACATGATTGTGCATCCAGTGCTCTCCCAAGACTGCTTGAGCTCCTCCAACCTAGCACCGATGTCCTTCTTTTTTGCTTGAAGGATTGGACCCCGCAACTCATCAAAGGTGGCACTTTTATACCCCGAGCCAAATGCTGCAATGGCATCACACATCGGCTGCCAAAATGGATTGTTTTTTACGATGCTGAGAGGTATGTGACTCCAGTAAAAACACCTCCCCATCACCCTGTCCACTTCTACCTTGTCATTTTTCTTTATCAATGCCTTGATAGAAGGTTGTGATCCACCTCCTGTTCGTGGACCAAAATGGTGTGAGGCCCCCGCTGTGGCTGTGGAACCCCTCACACTACCCTCACTGAAAGTGGCAGATCCTGTTGCCCCCACACTTCTTGCTAGGCCAAAAGCTGCAATCTCAGCTCTGTTTGTGGCGATTTCATCCTTCTTTTTATTCTTTTCATGGATTGCGTCATGGGCAGATCTCATGATCTCTGGGGTCACTGCAGTACAAACGCCAACATCATGCCCAGGGAGTTTAGCTAGATGGTATTTCAACCTGTTAACCCCTCCTGACATGTGATGCCCACACAATTTGCAACTCAAATTTTGCCTGTTTCCATCATCCTCGGGCTCACCATACTGCCAAAACGGATCCAATGGCTTTGGCATCTTGGAAAATGGAATGGCAGCCTCAAAATGCAAACCTAGGGCACAAAAATACAAAAACAAGAAATTAAACCCCATTTGAAAAAATTGCAACAATTTGGCTTAAAAAATCAGACCTCTAAATTTATATTTTTGGCCATGAAAAATGATAACAAGAGGGTGGCTAAAGATCTAAGAAAGAAAACATGCTATTCCATTCTAAAACCCCCTTACATTTTGACTCTTTTTGATATTTGTGGACATGGAAATCATTGGAAAAATGGCCAAAAAGAAAAAAAAGAATAGAGGAAAGAATATAGGCAAGCAAACATGCAAAAAAATCATAAAACAAATACAAGAAAATGAATCACTACATACCTGTGAGACGAATTGGTTGATTGGCAAAGTTTTGACTCTTGAAATTGAACCCTTTATCCACAAAAATTCACAATGGTGAGCTTAGATGTTGTTTGGAGTCTTGGATGCCTCCAAAGTAGTTGATGGTGCCCTCTTGCCCTTCACACTCGTTCTCCAACAATCAAATAAAACAAATGACCAAAAAAAAATCACTTTTGACCCTTTAAACCGCAGCCGTGATGGACTGGGCGCTTTTTTCCTTCGACTCGCGAGTTTTTGGAAAAAGTCGGCGATTTTTTGAAAAAGTCGGGAGTCAGTGATTTTTTAAAAAATCGCGATTTTTGCTCGCCGATTTTTCGACAAGTGTTTCATCGCACGACTTTTTCAAAAAAGCACGATTTTTTGGCGATTTTTTCAAGCTTGCTCAGTTTATCACTTAAGTGCAGATTCGCCATTAAAAATGGCCTATCAGAGCAGGGTCGTGATTTGATCGGGTCACCTATGGAGCTACAAAGGGGATATGGAGTGTAGCCACTTGTTTTTACTGCATTGCTATATTCCCATACATTTTGGTGCAGTCAAATTTGGCCCCGGGTGACCAGGTAGTGAGTTACAGGCATTTTTATACTTTTTCAGGTGATTTACAAAGGCATAAAAAATGGTGAAATTGGCCACAAAGGAAATCGATTTGGGCTACTGAGGCAAGGGAATGGCATAGGAATGGTTTTGATGATGTGTATGATGTCTCCCACACCCTCCAGAGCTGTTGCAGCAGTCAGTGGGGCCCACACACCTTTCTCCGGCACAGTTTGTGGTTTCATGGAGCCTTTGAAGGCTCACGACTTTCCTTGTTGGGCATGATTTCACACTTAAATGATAGATTTGATGATTATTGTGCCATGGGGACACTAGGGAGGTTATATGTCACCCCCTAGACCCACCATGAGCTTCATGTTATGTTTTCCTAGTCACTTGGAGTGGGACGCCCCCCTAGGGCGATTTTGTCCATGACATTGTTATATTTTTTAGTTGATCCATGTACTTTATTGTTGAGCTCATCTCAACCGTAGATTATAACTTTTATATCTTTTAATGTTAGCCACCCATTTAAAAGATGGTTAGGGTTTTGGTCTCTCCTATTCCTATTTAAAGGAGAGACCCTCTCATTGTAAAGGGACCTTTGGCTCTTGGAATCTTGGAAATAAAAGAATTATTTGCAGATACTTTTGGATATTCTTTGATGTGATGTTCTTAGATGGTGATTGGAAAGTCTATTGTCTCCTGGCATTTGAGATTTTGTGGTGAATACATATATATTTTGGAAATAGTGTTTTGTCTACAGGAGGGTGACTTCACTTGGGCGTTTTTGTAGGGGCTCCTCAACTCGTTTCACTTGGATTCGTTTATAGCAGGGGGTTTTCATTAGCTTCATTGTGATCTATGATTTCATCTTGATATGTTTCTTGTTGCATTAGTCATTTTTTCTTGATGCTTCGAATCTAACTTAGGTAGTTCGTTGTGCGGGGAAGGAGTGCGCATTGGCTTCTCTGGGAAAATCGATTTGGCTTGGATACTCACTCAAAGCTTCTCAAATTGATCGGGAAAGCATATATCATCATCATCAAGGCATCTGCAAGATTATCCTGGTAAGATCTACTCTTATTTCAGTCATTATTGGGTTCCAGTCCATTGGGTATCTTCATTTATAGTTAAAACCCTCATTAAAATTAATCGAAAAATTCTTTGGCTCAAAAGACTTGGTTTAGTGGCAAACCATTTCTGGGTCTTTGGTCTTTTGCAAATCCCTAGGTGGGTTCTCCAAGGCGTCATACTTGGAAGACTCCATTGGCCCAAATCCCGAGGCACTAGTCTCCTTAAACCCTCATGCATTCCCTGAGATAGTCTGTTTGCCTGTCTTTTGATCCTCTTTGCTGAGCTTGTGTGCTTTGACATTGTCACATCCATTTGTCAAGCCGTGCTAGAAAGCCCTAGCTCTCAGATCCACTCTTTGGGACACTTTTCTTGTTTTAAGGGTCATGTTTCCCAAGGCAGTTGAATTTGATCATTTGAGCTAGCACCCGAATCCTGGAATCATACCTAACTTTTAAATCGCTGTGTGTAATCAATCTTTGTCTTGTCACATCTTCCCTAATCCTCCATAGTGGTTTCAATTCCTTAATTCTATGGTTCCATACCTGTCACCTTACGTACCCTATTCTAATAGCTTGATCTGGTGATTGGGATTGATCTCTCTTGTCGAGAGTAGATCATAGTCTCCCCCTTTGTTATCTTTGGCTTTGATAACATAAAGTGAAGGGTGCCTTGATTGGCGTGACAACCAATCCTTTTGGTAATCGAGGCTCTCAAGGTTCACCACTTTGGTTGCCTATCCCCTCTACCATCCTGTACAGGATTCATCATTTAGGGGCAACTACAAGTTTGGTGATAACAATACCATGAAATTAGCCAAGTGGGATCCACTCCTTAAAAAGTGGAAAATTGGTCCAAGTTGGGTCCACAAGGTCAAAGTTGGAAAAGAATGGTACTAGGGGTATGTTATGGCATGGATCTATGGATTGGCCAAGGATTAGCAATACCCAAGTGTGAGATCTAGCAAAAAGCCACCTACCCAAGGAGTGCGAATTGACTCAAGGATGACTAGTGCCTTGGATGGAGGGGCTAATGGAGTTGGATGTCCACCAAATTGTAGATCGGGATAGTCAAGGTGCAAAACAAGGTGGGTTTTCAAGATCAAGAGCATGCCATGACTAGATCTCACTAGATCTAATGCATCACTAAGTGACCCAAGTGGGGCACAACCCTCAAAATGAGGAATGGGGCCTGTTATCACATATATAGTAGCCGGGATACCATACATTATTTTTCTAATGCCAGTACACTATTCAGCCAGTTCCCTTACATTTGAGATCTTGAGATGAGCATCTATATTGCATCACTATCAGATTGTGGACAGCAGTGTATATTCCCCATGCCATGACTGTGTCTCAGGACACTCAGAGAGATGACCGATGTAGCCATTATACCATTGGTACAGAGCAGTCAGTAGTGCCCAGAGTTACAGCAGCAGTTTCAGAGGACAGATGATGGTACAGGTTGATGAGCATTCAGGTATATGACTCAGCAGGTATATCATTGTGTTATGGTTATATTGCTCTTATACTTATTCTCATAACATGTCTTAGCACCTAGTGTCATGATCTGGTGATCATATAGATATATGGACCTGGTTGAAGCTTATTATATATATTATATTGTCCCTACTCAGACTTAGAAGTTCACTATTCATACTCATTGGTTTTACCCTCCTTAGGGAGAATAGAGGTGATCATTCCACCATACCTTGGCTTGCTAGTGTTGGCTCCATTATTCATTGTCTTCATCCATCCATTGCCTACCTTTTAGTTTATCACCTTGACTTACTACTTGACTAGTGGCATGGAGGACTTTCCCCCACTGTAGCCTCTGTATTGGATGAGCTTCCCTGTTTATTGTGTCTCGGCTCTGAGTTGGTGACAAAACTTACCTGTGGTGAGTTGGAGTTCCTTGGAATTCCCCCTAGTCACTAAAGTTGTGTTGGCTAAATCTGAAACTTTTAGTGCTGCCATGAATACAAAATCTGGAAAATGAAATGCTATATCTTGTATGAAAAGCCCATTCATGCAATATGTTTCTAAACACACATGAATGAAAGGCATGCCAAATGAAAATGGCCATGAAAATAAAATGTTATATCTTTTGGAAATGTGAATACCTAGGTAAACAAGCTGTCCGTGACACACTTAGAGGTGCTCAGGTAAACAAGTGCCTTAAAAACACACCTGCAGCAGAAAGCCTAAATAAATGTAAATCTATGCAATGTGTTTATAAACACACATAGATCAAGGCTACGGAAACTTCAGGCCCAAAAAGCAATGGAACTTAAATGCTATATCAAAACAATTGCTGGCCTTATTTGTATTATGGATTGTGCGCATCTGTTAAAGGTGAATAAACCCTCTTTGAACAACTCATCCATTTGTGAGACACCGCCATTCCTTGTGTTGTTGCTCATTCAGTATATACTATGGTGTGTATTCCCTTTCCCTTTGCCAAAGTGTCACAAAGTTAAGTCAGTCAAGTCATCCCTTAGCCTAGCCAGTTATTTTAGCCTTCACCCTTCACTAGCAAATTGATCACAGCTATGAAGTGAGTATGATCTTGAAAGTCTAGTCTGAGTAATAATAATAATTAATGACATTATATATTTGGATTTAGATCGCCAGTAATGATCACTTTGTGTTATAATTGTTATTTGAATAAGTTGTAGAGAATGGATTAACCTTTGACACTTTGCAGCAGCTTCTGATGATGGTTTGAGTTATATTTGGTCATGTTGACTTGGTTAGACCTAGTTTGACCAAGGTCAACCATAGGACATGAGATGGTTGGACCTTGTGATGATATGGATAGATGATATATGGTCTATTTACATGTATATGATGATTCTATGCAGCAGCTACAGGGTTATGATGATGATTCATGGTTTACAATAGTATTTGATCATTTACAGATTATTATTATTTGCCCTATTCCGGTATATTGGATATATATATTGATCATGCAAAGACTCATATGGTGTATGAGTACACATCTTGGATGGATTTGGACCTTCTGAGTCCAATAAGACAGTTTGTTTTCAGTTCCGGGCACTTACAGTGATGATTGAGCCTCAGTAGGCTATCCTAGTGCAGTTTTGGTCTGTCGGAGGCCCTGTCAGAGCAGATGTGATTTTTATCCGGTTGACCTAGGGCGCTGTGCTTGGACGGGGTGGTCTAGCCACTTGTTTTTACCATATTACCCCCCTCCTGGACACACTGGTGCCCTCACCTTGACAGCACAGGCACTCTAGGAGGCAGTTTGGGGCAGTTTCACGCTTCCCGAGGCATTTCAGGATTGGTAGAAATGGCTATTGAGGAAATTGATTTGGGCTACTGAGGCAATGTTATGGCATGGGATGATCAGTGATGATAGATCGGGGTCTTCCACACCTCCTCCAGCCGTTTCAGCTTCATCGGGGCCCGCATCCATCACTTATGGCACTTTCTGATGATTTCTAAGGTCTTTTGAGGCCTACGATTTAACCATGGAGGCACGATTTGGTACATTGATGATTATTTTATGATTATTGTGCTATGGGGATTGACCAAGGAGGGATAAAATTACCCCTTGGACCCACCATAAGCCCCCTATTATATTTTGTCATCATGATTTGGTGGGATTCCCCTCTTCTAGGGCGATTTGGTCCACTCATATTATATTTTATTAGTGATCCATGTATTTTATGGTTGAGCTCATCTCAACCATTGATTAGACATTTGTATCTTTTAATCTTAGCCACTCATTCAAAAAGTGGTTAGGATTTTGATGCCTCTCCTTCCTATTTAAAGGAGAGAGCTTCTCATTGTAAAGGGACTGGTGGCTCTGGATTATTGGAATAGAAAATTATTATTGCATCTATCTCTAGTGTTGTGGTGAATGTTTTTGGTGTTCGTTCGTTGGTTCTTCCTTTGCACTGAGTTATTGGAGATCTTGTTTGCCATATCTTTTGTACCATGGTTTTTGCATCTATAGGTGAAGGCCGATTTGCTTTGAGGAGGAAGTATTGGTAGGGGAAGACTCTCCCTACTTCTTCTTTGGATCTCTTCGTTGGTAACAGGGAGTATTACTGTCCCAGGACCTTCTATTCTATGTTATCATTGCATTTTACTTGTATTTCCTCCATACTTGACCTCTCTGATTGAAATCGATTTTCCTTGGATTGACAGGTAGAGGAGGGCGCATTTGTGGGCTAGGGCATCAATTTGGCAAGCAAAATCAACAATTTCTCATTTGATCTCTGCGGGAATCTTCCTCAACATCAAGACATCTCATTCACATCACTCAGGTATGATCTCAAGGTAATTTCTTTCCATGATCTGTCTACTTGTCTAAAACATTTAAAACCCTAATTAATCAAAACCCCCATTTTTACATTTTTTCAGATCTACTAAGATCTAGTGGCTTTTTGGGTAAGATATTTAAAACCCACCTCTATAGTATCCACGACATCCCGGATCTATAGTTTGGTGAGGATTGGCCTCCATTTGACCCTCTTCCCAAGGCATTTAGCCTTCTCCAAGCAAGGGCGCACTTCCTAGTTTGGGTTGGTTGACCTAGATCTAGTATGTGGGTAGTTGAGATTCCACTTGATTCGTGATCTACACATCCAATAACCTACCCCCAGATTGTCACTTTTCTGATTTCTACCTTGTGGGCCCTATTCCACATTTCAAGGGATTTAACCCCCATTTTGGACCACTTGGTATCTTCAAACTCAGATCTAGTAAGATCTAGCCATCGGATTGCCTTGAAATTTTAGATCCACACTCCCCATTGATCAACCTACTTGGATCTAAAGTTTGGATGCTATCGGACGTGTCTTGACCCCACTTATCCCACTTTTAGGCCTCCTTGGGCAAAGTTGCACCACCTTGGAGAAGGGAGTTTGTCCACTTCTAGGACATGGGTACTTGAGATTTTCATGGATTTGGAACGAGAATAATTCAAAACCTAGGTCTAGTAGGTCACCTTGTCAAATCTTGCCTTGGGGATAGCATTCCTTGTTTTAAGGGATTGTGGTCCACTTAGGTCAAACCTAGATCTAGACCTATTCATCCATCAAGACTTTAATTGCCCACTTGTCTCATGCAATAGGAGTTCTTAACCACAAGCTAACTTTACTTTGACTCCATAATCCCAACTCCCAAGGCACTGGTCTCTCTTCAAGTCAATTCGACTTTCCTAGATTGTTGGATTAACTTGTGGTTTGACCCTTCTGTGGTAAACTAAACCCTTTGATGCCATCATACTGCATGATCAAGCGTGCCACTTGTACTAGTTAGCCCCAATTCAACCCCTAAACTACCCTGCATTGGACACGGTTCCCAAGGAAGTGGATTTTCTCACATTGAACTAGTACTTTAATCCTAGATCCTATTTCACAAATCATAAGCCACTCTCACATCAATAATGAACCAAAGCTATACTCATTGAACCCCTCACTTATCTTGTGACTTCATCCTAAGGTCTAGGATAAACCATACACCTTACTTCACTTAGAAATAACTTGATTTGGTGTCTTGGTTTTGATCTCTCCTGTCGGGAGTAGATCGGGTCTCTCCCTTTGTTGTCTGGGCTAGATAACATAAAGTGAAGGTTGCCTCGACTGGCGTGACAACCATCTATTGGAGGTCGAGGTGATTGTGGTTGCACCTTTTGAGTTGCCCTTCCCTATTGCCATCCATGAGTGGATGCATCCATAGGGGTAACTACAGTTTAGGTGATAACAAGGCCCATAAGTTAAAAATCACAAAGTGAAGCACTAGGGGTAGGTTTTCAAGGTTGATCTATTCAATGCAACAAAAATCTCACCTACCCATGTTTAGGAACTAGCCCAACTCACCTCCTCAAGCAATGCGACTTCCCTTGGAGAGGCTAATATGCCTTGGGAAATGTGTCAAATGAAGGCCAATCACCACCAAACTATAGATCCGAATTGCCGTGGAAGCTATAGAGGTGGGTTCTTAATGTTATCTCCAAAAGCATGCTAGATCCAAGTAGATCTAAAAAATTAGAAAAAGGGGGTTTTAAATTTTAAGGGTTTATGTGACCAATAGGATGTAGAACAAGCGAAATGGATACATACCTTGTAGATCTTACCTCAAAAGCTTGCGGCTACTTTGCACATGCATGATCCTTGCCCTTAATTACAATTTAAAGCTAGCTCAAAGTAAATCCAAGCAAAATCGTCCAAGCCCTAGGAGGAGAGATGCCCCATTCAACTTGTAAATCAAACTACAAAATGTTAGATTTTTTCCACAAATCAATGAGATCTAAGCATGTCATGTCAAAGAAGCAATCAATGGACAAAGCACAATTGAAAAACTCCCTCAAGATGAAGACGTCTTGCCCAAGGGGGATGTGGGCAACCCCTACAATCTTCCCTTCAAGCAAAATCGCACTCTAGCTTCAATTAATTCAGCCTCCCTTTGTTGATGTCGAATTCACCCGTTACATGCAAAAAATGTCTAAAAGCAAAGATGCATAATCATGTACAAGAGCAACCCAATCAAAGCCAATAAGAAGATCTCCAAAATAGTATTTTTATTCCAAGTTTTCCAGAGCCCAAAGGTGCTTTTACAATAGGGGGGTCTCCTCCTTTTATAGGATGAGGAAGACCGAAACCCTAAACCACTAAACCAATTTTGAAAACTAGTGGTTGAGATAAAAAGATATAACAATCTAATCAACGGCTAAGATGAGCCAATACAAGATAAGACATGGATCACTCAACTAAGTGATGATGTCATACCCTAAAAGACTCTAAGGAGGGTGACGTCATACATGGGGGTGGCTAATAACACATGTGCCACAACAAATAGACCAAGACAAGTCACTAGGAGCGCATGGTGGGGCTAGGAGGTATTAATCCCCTTCACTAGCAGGTCCCCATGGCACAATAATATAAAATATGAGTCTATGACATGTCAAAGTATACAAATGATCAAATCCTGTCTCCATCATCAGAGGGAGAAGTACAATAAAAGAGCTACTGTAGCCCATGTGGACCCCACTGATTGGTGCAAACTGATCTGGAAGAAGGGGGATACACCATGGATGACCTCAGAGTAGACCAAGTGCCAAACCCTTGCCTCAATTGCCCAAATCGAATTCCTCAATGACCTTTTTATTCCATTTTTTAATCCTCCTGAAAACACTGAACGTGCCCAAAACAACCTCTAGGGTGCATGTGCTGTCAAACTGTAAGGTGCCATCATGTCTGGAAGGGCGGTATAATGGTAAAAACAAGTGGCTGGACCACCCCCTTCCTCTGTAGCACCCTAGGAAATGAATTGCCTCCAATTCTCCTGCTGGACAGGCTGGATCAGCATGCCCAAACTGGTCAACATGTGGATAATTGCTACTATCATGCCCAGGAGTGCCCGAAACTGAAAGATAAGTGTCTTAATGGATCTAGAAGACCCAAATCCACTAGAGATGAGTACTCATACACCTCATGATAATCTGTGGGGTCATCAGTAGGGTCCACCATACTTGGACAATGTAAAATATGATGATCTGGAAATAATAATAAAACTGACCAACTGCATCAATCATCATCTGGAGCATATATCCAACATATGGAATCATCAATAGGTGTATGTGGGACCATAGATCAACATTAATAAGCACAAGTGGTCCATCTCATCACGGATCCCAAGAATGACCATGGTCAAACTCTGTTTGACTAGGTCAAAAATACAACCAAAGACTAGATTATAACAAAGGACCAAGACATGTTCCTTTAACCATATTAACAACTTAACTTAAAGTATAAACATCAATCAAGTGGCAGTTAATACATATATATAATTCAATGTTGTTTATAACTTGCACAAAAGCTTTAAAGACATACTCATCCAATGGACATGGCCTAACTACTAGCAAAGGGTGAAGGCTAAGGACAAGGCTAGGTAAAAAGGGATGACTTGACCAACTTAACTAAGTGACACTTTGGACGGGGAGAGGGGGAGCTACACTCTGTGCCGGACAAAATAAACAAAGGGAATGGCAGTTTCTGACAAATGGATAAGTTGTTTAGAGAGTGCTTATTCCACCTTAGCATCATGTCTACATTAAGTTGATCCAAGTTCATTAGGATCATTCGTTTAATTTCCATGGCCTTTTTGGACTATATCACCCCTCTGGGATTTTGCATGCGCTAAAAAGCACAACTAATCGCAGCTTGCATCCGGGGCATATTTACATTTATGAGGTCAACAATATTTAGATATAGCATTTATTTAACCATTGTTTTTAGACATTTTTGGACCCTACGAGGGGTACTTTAGCATTTCATTGCTTTAGCCTTTAATTCATCGTGTGTTCAGAAACACATTCTAGAATTTAGTTTCAATAGGATTTCATGAGAGATTTCCAATAATTTCCATAAGTAGTACATGTGCTTTTAGCTTTAGCCAACCACTCATGTGACTAGAGGGAATTCCGCACTAAGCCACACATTGGGGCAACCGACTAGAATGATCTAGGCATAAAATCCAACTCACCAAAGGCAAGTTCTGTCACCAACTTAGAGCTGAGACACAAAACAAACGTGGATGAAATCCAACACAGAGGTAGAAATGGGGAAGTCCTCCATATCAAATAGTCAGGAAGGCAAGTCAAGGTGAAAGCCAAAATAAGGAAGGTCATGGATGGATGGAGTCAAGTTAATGTGGTGCCTAAGCTAGCAAACATAACTGTTAGGAAAGACCATGTCCATGCTCACAGGAGGGTATTGAAACCAATAAGTATGGTCAATAAACCTTAAAGTGCAAGTAATACATCCAATTCATTTTACATTCAACCACGATAGTTCATTTCATTTATTAAATAATACTGCCACATCATGAGTTATATACTTAGTCAATGCTATGGAGATGACTAAAACAACAACATAATAGTCCAATGCTAACAATCATAAGTCTAATAGTCATGTCACTGCATATCATAAATAACCATCATCTAGAATCACTGAAACACTGCTGCAATAATATAACTGGAACTTTGGGCACTGATCTGAAACTGTATGAGACAAAAGGTCATATCGGTCATCAAATCTAAGCTCTCAAGGCTCAGCCTTGGCACAAGGTCTACTCAATATCTGATATATACTGCTCTGATCTGTAAGTGATTTCAAATAATGTTGCTCATCATAACTAATCTCTGTAAAAGCAAAGCTCTGAAAAGTGCAGATATCTGCTCAGCAAGAATAGTAGCCCAGCTACTATGGTGTGATAACATGTCCTTGGGGGCAAGTGAGAGTCAAGTGCTGTCACCTGATTACTCATCTCCTTCGCCTAGGCTACTCCTAGGAAAGCCAAGGGGGGTGGTCCCTACAAAGGAAACTATGAAAGTGAGTAAAAGCTATTCTAGGAGTTTATGAAATGGAAAATACTAAAACAAAGAAATAATTGCAATTGAATTTAAGTACAACACATAAGATTGAAACCATTCACGACATTTCATAGATTAACTTAACCATGATAACGCATAATGACCAGTGCCGAGATTGTACCAGTGATGCAGTTGTGTTGTGTCGTGAAAGTATTGCGAAATCTTGTTTTCAGTTTTAAAATTATTAGTGTGTATTAAAGGAGTGGGTTTATTGGGGGTTGGCCCAAAATAAACTTAACCTCTTGAACTGAGTGCTATAGCGGTTTAACCAAGTGTCCAACAAGGTGAGGCATAACCTGTTTACAATATCCTTCTGACTCTATGGTGTCAATCCACGCAACCTCTCGAGTTCTTGAAATTGAGTTTAATTGGATTTTCCTATTAAACTAGTGCTTATCTTCCTTTCTGGTTGACCAACTGATCAGACTAAGCTGTAGAGGCCAAGAGCATAGTCGGATTTTAAGCGTTGGTTTATTTTATTTAAACAAGATAGATTTTCTACTTGATTAGATCTACCTCCAAGAATCTATTTTTCAGCCGAATTCCAGTACTCGAGCAAGCTCTTTCCGTGGCATCGTAGTTCGGGAAAGAAAGGACCAAATTACTATAAAAGCAGGAAATTGTTAAAAAAATGAGAAAAAATAAGTCCCGAGAACTCTTGTGGCCCGCCGTTGAAATGAATCCAACAAGTTGAATTTTAATCATATGTTTATTTTATTAAAGGCAGAAAAATTGAAAATAAAGTAAAAAATAAATGTGAGGTCCTGAGAACACTTGTGATCCGTTGTTGAAACGGAACAACAAGGTAAATTTTAGTTTGTTCTTTTTATTATGAGCGAAAAATAAAGATTTAAAGGAACAAAGTAAAACACGGAATTTGGAATCCGTACGACCTCTCTCTCTCTTGCTCAAGTCGCCCTGTCAATCCTCCAAATGAAAGTTCCTTTGTCTTCTTCTCTGTAAAATTCTTCTGCAAACTTGTCTTTCTCAGTCTCCAGCTGAAAGCTATGAGTAAGAAACCTCTCTGTATGTCTGTGTCCTCTCCACCGAATCAATCCTCCTTTTAACTCAATGGCCAAGCAAAAACCCTAACTTCTCACTATGGATCAATGGATGAGATCAATGGCCAAGATTAGATTAGCTATCACTTAAATTATTTTCACTTGAACTTTATAAAAGTGACTCCATGAAGTCAATTAATAATTAGATCACTTAATGCACTTTTCTAAACTTTGGAAAATACATTAATACATTTGGCTTCATGTTTTATGTCTTCTAACATGCAAGGGCACATGCTATGTTAAAAGACCTTCCTTGTTGCCACTTTCTAACACTCCCTCTCGACGAGGAAGTGATTCGGTAGCAATCCCAACTTGTCTCTGAACTTCACAATCTTGAGTTTGCAAAGTGCCTTGGTGAATATGTCCGCCACGTACTCATATGTCTGAATATACTCCAACTGAATGGTTCCTCGCTGAACACAATCTCTGAGGAAGTGATACTGGATGTCTATGTGTTTGCTCCTGTCATGGAACACTGGATTCTCAGAAAGGTTAATGCCACTCTGATTGTCATAGTGAACTATAGTAGTCTCCAACTCACTCTTGAATAACCTTGAGAGTAACTTCCTCAGCCACATCCCCTCACATGCTGCCATATTGGCTGCCATGTACTTAGCCTCTACCGAGCTCAATGCAACTAACTTTTGCTTCCTGCTGAAGTAAGAGACAACTCCTGACCCAATGCTGAAACAACAACCTAAAGTGCTCTTCCGGTCTTCTACACATCCTGCCCAATCAACATCTGTGAAGCTTGCTAACTATATACTCCCACTGCGCTCATACACCAATCCATACTTGTTAAGATTCAATATGCTAAGATAGTTAACATCAGTACTCAATTCAATTTCACAACAATAGCATATACAGGATCACTGAAAGAATAACAAGCACAACTTAAACACAAGAGACATAGATTTATCCTGGGAAACCTTCATGGGGTAGAAAACCCAACAAAACTTCATCAATATAGATGATCAACAAGTACAAAGATGTAATCCCCAAACAAGAGCTCCTTCTCCTCCTTTGCAGATCTCTCTCTCTCCTATGCGAGTTCACAAGTGAGTGAGTGTGTGTTCAAATGAGGAACACACCTCCTCTATTTATACTTTACATTCACTTGGATTTTACACTTGACAGGTCGACCTCAATAGTTTATTCTCTTGTTGACTGGGCCGACCCCCCTAGGGGACTTAAACACCCCATTACAAATGACTCTTAGGGGATCTATTTCCCTGACTTACATGGGAGGATTTACCTCAATGACTTTACATAATAATATCCTGACGGAGGAATAAAACATCTACGGATGAATAATAATAAAGTACAAATAGAATATTCTTTGAAGTTACAATATTTCAACACTACCCCTTAACGAGAAGGATATTCTAACAACATCTGCATGAGCAAGGAGTCATCAACTACATCACAGTGATACATCTATAAATCATTGGAAGTTTTCTTCAATCATCATTAGTAACTCAAACAACTACTGGAACATCTTCAATATCTTTAATACTGGAACATCAATATCTTCAGTACTAAGTCTTCATCTTCTGCAGCATTCGATCACTCGATCAACTACATCAACAACATCATCTGGATTTGTTGATCAACAGCATCATTTGGATCTCTCAATCAACAACATCATCATCTGGATCTCTCGATCAACAGCATCATCTGGATCTCCTGATCAACAGCATCATCAGGATCTCTCGATCAACAACATCATCATCTGGATCTTTCGATCAACAACATCATCTGGATCTCTCGATCAACAACATCATCATCTGGATCTCCCGATCAACAACATCATCTGGATCTCTCGATCAACAACATCATCATCTGGATCTCCCGATCAACAACATCATCTGGATCTCTCGATCAACAACATCATCATCTGGATCTCCCAATCAGCACCATCATCATCTGGATCTCTCGATTAACAACATCATCATCTGGATCTCCCGATCAACAACATCACCATCTGGATCTCCCGATCAACAACATCATCATTTGGAAAACACATGATCCAATTACGGGATGATCAATCCCTCTCACTTTAGGACATAAGTCCAAGGATGATAAAATCCTAATCCACTTACGGGATGATCAATCCCGATCACTTTAGGACATAAAGCCAAGAATGATACAATCTTGATCCACTTACGGGATGATCAACCCTGATCACTTTCGGACTTAAAGCCAAGGATGATACAATCCTGATCCACTTACGGGATATCAATCCCTATCAATTTAAGACACCATATCATGTCTAGGGACGATGCAATCCACTCGTCAACTTAGACAAAGGCTAAGGACCACTTCTCGAAGACGTAGGTCTTCGGATCTGTTTAGGACAAAAGTCCAGGGATGATGCAATCCACTCGTCTACTTAGACAAAGTCTAAGAACCACTTCTTGAAGACACAAGTCTCCGAATCCGTTTAGGACAAAAGTCCAGGGATGATGCAATCCACTCGTCCATTTAGACAATGTCTAAGGACCACTTCTCGAAGACACAGGTTTCCGAATCCATTTAGGTCTAAAGTCCAGGGATGATACAATCCACTCGTCCACTTAGACAAAGTCTAAGGACCACTTCTCGAAGACATAGGTCTCCAGATCCATTTAGGACTAAAATCCAGGGATGATGCAATCCACTCGTCCACTTAGACCAAGTCTAAGGATCACTTATCGACCTCATCGTTGAGACAGGTATCCTCATCATCGACCTCATCGTCGGAACATGTATCCTCATCATCGATACAAGTATCCTCATCATCTAAATAAGTATCCTCATTATCGACCTCATCGTCGATCCAAATATCATCATCGACCATATCACTCCCCCTTTCGAAGAGGGTTCTTCTGAACTAGACCAAGCTTGTATCGGAAATACTCAAACTTTACTCGAGACAAAGGTTTGGTCAATACATCAGCACCTTGTTCATTAGTGCTCACATACTTGAGCTTTATAGCTCCTTTCTGCACCATATCTTGTATATAGAAATATCGAATCTCTATGTGCTTTGACTTATCATGGAACGCTGGATTCTCCGTCATCTTGATACAACTTTGGTTGTCACATAGGATCATAGTGGAGTCCATCTCTAAGTCAAATAGTCCTGATAACAACTTCCGAGGCCATATGACTTCAAAACTAGCAGAGCAAGCTGCTATATATTCCGCTTCAGCTGTGCTAAGAGCCACACTAGACTGCTTCCTGCTTAACCATGAGATCATAGCAGATCCCAGACAATAACATCTGCCCGATGTGCTCTTTCTGTCTGAGACACTTCCAATCCAATCTACATCTGTATAACCATACAATCTGAAGTCATGATCTCCAAGATAATATAGACCAAAGTCTATTGTACCTTTTAGGTACCTCATCACATGCTTTGCAGCTATTAGGTGAACATGTCTAAGCTCAACTAGATACTGACTCAGGATGTTCACAACAAAGCATATATCTGGCCTGGTATTCGTTAGATACATGAATGAACCAATCATCTGTCTGTAAACTGTAGAAACCACCGTCCATTATCACGAATCTCTAGTTCACATTTTCCTTGGCTAAGGAAAAATCTCATCTGATCTCAGCCACATATCTAATCACAAGAATCATGCCAAGATTCTTTAACTCTGAGATCTACTCCCTCTGAAGTGGAGTCTTCTACATCTAAGTATTGTCCTCCCTCTGTGACTGAACATCATGCACACTCTGCATTGAGTGATCTTCTGCATATCTATCCGTGCCATCTCCCGTCATATGGGTCTACTGATATGAGCCTTAAGATCACTCGAACTCTATGGTGAGTTTCTTCTTGCATCCATCTGAGAGAAGCATGTCATTTGTATATAGCAACCGTCTTCAACTTTGTAGCAAAGGATGAAATCCGCATCACCCCTGGTGATCATCAAGCTACCTGTTGAACCCATACAAAGCCTTCTTTAATCATGTGATTTTCTTTCAAATCTTGGGAATTTGCTCGATATGCACTTCTTCAATTACACCATTCACGAGAACAGTCTTGTCATCCATGGGTGTAATCTATCTTTGGAAGTGTGTCTAGCCACTGGAGCAAACATCTCATCATGATCCTCTCCCTCTTTCTAAGAGAATCCTCTAGCCATGAGCCTTGCTTTGTACTTCTATAGTATGTTTGATTTGTAAGTCTTCTTTTTGAACAGTCATCACTTGTCCTTTGGAACAAGTGTTCATCATCCTTATTTTGTAGATCATAGCACACGATCTTTTCTACAAATCAAATTCAATTACATGATTAGTAACACTTCATAACTATCAAATCATGTCAATGATAACCTTTTATGCATACTGATATGATTCACATAGTTATGCAACTATATTGACCAATACTTTGGCACAACACTTTTCCATATCTTGTATGCATACAGTGGCTATCTAGATCGTACACAGGTCTACCAGAACATACTATCAAGATCGTACACAGCTCCCAACATGTTAGCAAAGAGGTTTCATTCTAGACAAGCAACAATGGAATGTTTGTCCAACTTTTACCCATCATATGCATATTAGTAGTATACTGTTCAATGCTATATGAATGTTTACACTATGCATGATATATTCTAGGAATACAAATATGCATACAACTATTACGAGTAATATCATTAACTGTTTAGAGATTCAAGAAGTAATTCAAATAACAACTCAAATACTTATCTTTTATGTTTGTGTGGTTGCCTCCCTCTTGATCTCTATTTTTCCCTTTATGATAGCATCATGATTATATGTCTTTGAACTTCTATCCATCCAAGACCACTATGCATGCTTAAGTGTGCACTAGTTTCATCATTGTGTCATAATCATACTTCATTAGTATAATCTCAGTACTATCAAAACAATATGATCCTATAATCTTAACATGTATGGTCATGATCATTTCATACATAGGTAATTTATCACAAGCGTTAGTATTCAAGGTTTCAGGGAGTACTTCTTTTAGTCATGCATATTCTTATTTGAGCATAGGACTCTTCTAGTTTGTTATATCATTAATTAAACTAAGAAGCATAATATGCATAAAGCCATGATTTCTCAAACTTATAACTTCATGAATAATCATTATCAATCATACAAAAGTATACTTATATAAGATCCTAACACAAGGTAGGATTCTAACTCGATATAGGAAAACATACTTGGATTATCATGCTTGCTAGTTATGTCTAACATACCCAAACAATGTCTTCTTTGTTTGCTTCAATGATTTAGAGACCTTGTGCTAGTAACCTGCATATCTCATAAGTTAAGCATTGTAGAACCAACTTATACATACCTTGTAAGTAGAGCTTCTATGTGATCAATGATGATGGATGAGTCTTTGTCTTCATGTCATCATGGTCGTATGGATTTGTCTTTCTTGATGTACCTTTCGTGTTAGCAGACAACATCATCCTCATACAACACCACAAGTGCATTAGTACAATCATAAGTTTCATAACCCTAATCAATGAATGTTTTCTATTATTCACATGCATTCATACTTTTACTAAGGTTATCAGACAATCTAAAATTAATCATTATTGTACTAACCTCAATAATATGAAGACAAACATATCATGAACTTAATCATGAAACAAGTTTCAAAACATACCTGTATCTCCTCAAGTCATACTTGTCGAGATTGCTTGTAGTCTTCTCTATAAGGGTAAAACCCTAACCATCCAAGGTAGATCTCTTGTAAACATCTTATATAAGCTCATGGTTTTAGGATGATAAAATATTAGTGCCATTTAAACCTCTTTCATTGCTGCCCTATGAGTCTCCCAACTTTGCTAGGGTTTCTTCTTACTTGGAAACCCTAATTTTCAATCTCCTTCCTCCTACAACATTTTGATGGAGGATTAATATCTATGATGAATGGATTCCAAATCCATTTTCAAAGTTTTCAATGTTGCATCAGGTGTCTCCAACATTGTATTAGGTCCTTCCATACCTAAAAACTGAAAACCCTAAGTGAGAGCTTCTTCCTCCTCTTCCTTGATTTCCTCCGTTGAGCCATTTTAGATGTGCCATGATGTTTTTGGTGTATCTTTGAAATTTCGGATCCTCAGGGTCTGAAACTTCGGCCTGTGGTATCCTGACCTGTCATCTTTCCAACCCCACAGGTTTGAGCTTCATTGGATTCCTCATTAGAGAGATATGATAATTTTCCCAACATGACCTGTTTATGGGATGAAACAACATAGCGAACTTGTACGGAGTGCCACGTGTCACTGTTTCAACTTCGGCCTTTGATATTCGCACCTGTGAAATTACAGTCCGTTCCCTAACTGTCACTTTTTATGGAATTCCATTTGGAGCTTCCTAGTCCGAGATATGACCTTTTTACCTAGGTCACCTGTTTAGGGTTCCATTTTGGAAGAGGCAGAAACCCTAACTTGTACGGATCATATCTCAGAAAGTACATCGAATCTGAGGCTGAAACTCAGACACAAGGTACAGGAACATGGCATCTTCGACCTGTCCAAGTTTCAGATCTTGAACCTTCGCCAAAAGTGATTTATAGCTAAAGTCCCACAATGACTAGGTTTGGCTATACAAAGCCCTAACTTTCAAATTGTCGCAAGTGAAACAAGTGTCGTAAGTACCATACATTGCCTTCCTTCAGGCTAGCTCTGATACCATGTTAAGATTCAATATGCTAAGATAGATAACATCAGTATTCAATTCAATTTCACAACAATAGCATATACAGGATCACTGAAAGAATAACAAGCACAACATAACACAAGAGACACAGATTTATCCTGGGAAACCCTCA
The DNA here is from genome assembly GCA_027924585.1 of Larix kaempferi. Classification (NCBI taxonomy): domain Eukaryota; kingdom Viridiplantae; phylum Streptophyta; class Pinopsida; order Pinales; family Pinaceae; genus Larix; species Larix kaempferi. The sequence goes on from BSBM01001023.1 coordinate 19,243,738, forward strand.
TGGGGTAGAAAACCCAGCAAAACTTCCTCAATATAGATGATCAATAAGTAGAAAGATGTAATCCCCAAACAAGAGCTCCTTCTCCTCCTTTGTAGATCTCTCTCTCTCCTATGCGAGTTCACAAGTGTTGCAATAGTTTATTCTCTTGCTGACTGGGCCGACCTCTCTATGGGACTTAAACACCCCATTACAAATGACTCTTAGGGGATCAATTGCCCGACTTACATGGGAGGATTTACCTCAATGACTTTACATAATAATAACATCCCGACGGAGGAATAAAACATCTCCGGATGAATAATAATAAAGTACAAATAGAATATTCTTTGAAGTTACAATATTTCAACAATACTCCACTGTGCCTTTGATATAGCGAAGTATGTGCTTCGCAGCTATCCAATGCACTCTTCGAGGGTTCACCATGAACTGGCTCAAAGAGTTAACTGCAAAGGTATTGTCTGGTCGAGTGTTGACTAGATACGTAAGTGACCCGATAAGTTGATGATATAATGTAGGATCAAACTCCTTTGACCTTGATGCATCAATCTTTCTCCAGTTGGTAATTAAAGACATGGACATGGATCTACAGTCCTCCATCCTGAATCTCCTCAAGTTCTCCACTGCATACTTCCCCTGACCAATGAAGAAGCACCCATCTCTCTGCCAAACCTCCAGACCTAGGAAGTAATGCATCAACCCAAGGTCTTTCATCTCGAACTCTACTGCAAGATTGGACTTGCAGTCCCCGATCAACCTCTCATCTCCTGTAAGAAAGAGATCATCTACATACAACACCGGTATGAGAGGTACCTTGCCTGACAAGAAGTACAGGTTGTGGTTTGCCTCACTTCGCTGGAATCCCATATCCTGTAGATAGCTGTCGATCCTTGAGTACCATGCTCGAGGTGCCTGCTTGAGCCCATAAAGAGCTCTCTGCAACCTGCATACATGCGACTCCTTGCTCTCCACCTTAGACCCCTCTGGCTGCTCAATATACACCTCTTCCTCTATAACTCCGTTGAGGAAGGCAGTCTTCACGTCCATTTGATGAACGTGCCAACCCATCTCTGTTGCCAATGATAGGATAGTTTGAATAGAAGAGTATCTGGTGACAGGGGTGAACGCCTCCTCATAGTCAATGCCTTCCTTCCGTGAATACCCCTTAGCCACGAAGTGTGCCTTATACATTTCCACACTTACGTCTGCTGCATGCTTTACCTTGTAGATCCACCTGGATCCTACCACCTTTTTACCTTCACGCCTCGGCACAACCTCCCATACCTGGTTCTTCATGATTGAGTCATACTCCTCAACCATGGCTTCTTGCCACACATCATGTTGTGCAGCCTCCTCGAAACCGGAAGGCTCGGAGTTAATCAACTCTGTGATCAATGCCAAATAGCTAAGTCTATCTGGTGGTTTGCTCCGCCTCATGGAGCTCTGTTGAAGACTCACCTTCCTGGAATCCTAAACTGTGGACCTGTACCACCTAGGCCGTGGCCTAGTGTCTACCTATTGCGGTTGCTGGATATCCTCCTGCTGCTGCTGCTCATCCTCAACATCAATGATAGGAAGATCCCGTCCACCTGATTCCCTATGACTATCAGAACCTGTGCCCTGTGTCTGTACTTGTGCCTGTGGCTCCTCCAATTTGACTCACGAGTCCTCTGCTGGCTGCTCCTATGCTGGTAAGTCCATAGATTTTCTTAAGGCTCTGTCCTCATCAAACTGGACATCCCTACTCACAATGATCCTCTTGCGAGCCGAGACATAAACTTTGTATGGCTTAGAAGTCTCACTGTAACCAACTAGAATCCCCTTCTCACCTGAAGGTTCCAACTTCTTCCTAGTGTCAGCATGAATGTGACAATAGCAGACAGTCCCAAATATGCGTAAATGACTCACATCTGGTGCAGTGCTTGTGAATACCTCCTCAGGTGTCTTCCTCCCCAAAGCTGAGTGAGGACACATGTTCTAGACATATACTGCAGTTCGAAATGCCTCGGCCCATAGAAATAGTGGTAATCCTTGATCAAATAGCATGGCCTTGGTTGCACTCACTAGTGTCCTATTTTTCCTCTTCGCCACTCCATTCTACTGCGGGGTGTGAGGAACAATGTGTTCCTTCTTGATCCCCTCTGATGAATAGAACTCCTTGGAGGTATGCTCACCCCCATTGTCCGTCCTCAATATCCGAATCCTTCTCCTTGTCTGGTTCTCTACGAGAGTCTTGAACTCTCGGAACCACTCGAAGACCTCTGACTGGCCTTCATGAAATAGATCCAAGTTTTCCTGGAATAGTCATTAATGAATGTGAGGCAATAACTGTAACTACTGAAAGAATGAACACTCGTCGGTCCGCATACATCAGAATGCACCAAGTCCAAGGTCCCCTTAGACTTGTGCTCACTCTGTGGGAAAGGTCTCTTGATGTTCTTCCCCAACGCACAACCCTTGCAGTGGTTATGCTTCTCCTCCTGTACTGGAGGAACTTCAATAACTCCTTGTCTCAGATGCCTTAGTGCTCAATGATGTAAGTGTGCCATCCTCCTATGCCACAACTCACTCTAAGTGCTGCTGCTACTGACCAGAGCCTTTGCAGGCTTGATCTGTAATCTGTAAACCTTCCCACTTTGGACCCCAATCATCTGATCCAACCCCTGAGCTGACCCCTTAAGCCTGATATACACTTTCCTATCGCGGAAAGTCACTAGAAAACCCTTGTTTTCCAGTGTGGAAACAGATATGAGATTCTTTGTCATCCCCGGAACATATAATACATCAACAAAATTGATGGGATTTCCAGACTCCCTCTGAAACAAAACAGTACCAACTCCTTGCGCCTGATACCGGGCATCATCTCCTAACTCAATGTGGAGATTTACTCCACCCTCCTGCAAGCTCTTGAAGAACGATCTATGGCCTGTCATATGACAAGATGCACCGCTGTCAACGTTCCAGATGCTGTTGTTGATGGAGCTTTCCATGCAAGCTATCAAACAAAAGTCCTCATCAAAACTCTTGTTGAATTCATCCACCTTTGTTGAACTTGCCATCTGTGTGTTGTTCTTCTTCTTCATATCTGGGAATTGGGAGGCAAAGTGTCCATGCTTGTGGCAGATGAAACAATTGACCTTGACATGTCAATGTTCTTCTTACCACCCTTCTTCTTCTTTGCCTTACACTTGCCTTTGCTTGCTATGGCTAGAGCCTCTTCATCCATGATCCGTGGCGCACCGCTGGATGAACCTGAACCTTGACCCATACGAATCTCTTCCTGTACAAAGTCATCCCACAATCTCTACCAGTCAGGGAGCTTCTCCCTAGCCGCCACGCCTTTGAAAAAAACGTCCCATGGCTTAGAAAAGCCATTGAGAGCTATCCGAACTAGCTCCTCATCCTCGGTCTTAGAGCCCACTGCTCCAAGTTCATATCTGATATGTGTGAGTCTTGTGAGATAAGGCACCACTCCTTCACCCTTGACCATCTTGGTACTACGTAACCTCTCCTGCAACACCATCTTCCGGTTTTCGTTCTTGCTCTGGTAGAGGCTTTCCAAAGCCTTCCACATTTCCAATGCGGTCTTCTTCCCGGAAAGGTGAGGGACTATGTGGTCTTTCACCCCATCAAAGATGATCAACATAGCTCTAGAATCTACCTTCTTCCATCTTGCAAACTCTGTTAGATCTGTGGGAGCAACCTTTTGGTCGTTAATGTGCTCCTCTGCATCACTAACATCCAGGATCCTGGGGATCCTCTCTTTCCAAGTAGGAAAGTTCTAAGCCCCTTGGAGTCTATCCTCAACTCTCAACTGTACGGCCATAATGAAGTGTACTTGTAAACCCTAGAATAGATATGGCCTAGATCTATTCAACAACTTCTGCTTTCTCTCAGATCTGCTCAGAAGAGCTCTGATACCATGTAAATTTTCCTTAAAATCCAATCTTGAGTTGAAGTATGTCAGTTTATTTTAACTAAACCCCAAATATTACTTTTAACCACAAAGGGATTTCGTCACAATGCAGTGGAAAATAAATATTGAGAGAAATATAACATCAATCACATCAAATAGAGACACCAATATTTTTGGGTATAAACCCCTGGAAAAACCCAAGATGGGAAAACCGGTGCAACAGTCTGAGAAGATATTTTATTATGAAGATATAGAACAATACAATCCAGAAAATTGATTTTTACCCAACCTGGCAAAATCGAGCCACCGAACCTCATTGCGACAACCCCACAAACTGTACGTCCCTCCCGCGTCACTGTACGGCCCTCTGCATCACTGTATGGAATCCGTACGGTCTTTGTGTCAGTGTACGAACAGATCCGTACGACCCCACGTCACTCGTACGACCCTCTACGACTGCTGTACGGCCTCTACGAATCTGTACGACCCCTCTGCGAATCTGTACGGCCTCTCTCTCTCTTTTGCTCAAGTCGTCCTGTCAATCCTCCAGATGAAAGTTCTTCTGTCTTATTCTCTGTAAAATTCTTCTTCAGACTTGTCTTTCTCACTCTCCGGCTGAAAGCTATGAGTAAGAAACCTCTCTGTATGTCTATGTGTCCTCTCCACCAAATCAATCCTCCTTTTAACTCAATGGCCAAGCGAAAACCCTAACTTCTCACTATGGATCAATGGATGAGATCAATGGCCAAGATTAGATTAGCCATCACTTAAATTATTTTCACTTGAACTTTATATAAGTGACTCCATTAAGTCAATTAATAATTAGATCACTTAATGCACTTTTCCTAAGTCTAAACTTTGGAAAATACATCAATACATTTGGCTTCCTGTTTTATGTCTTCTAGTATGCAAGGACACATGCAATGATAGAATACCTTCCTTGTTACCACTTTCTAACAAACCCAAGGGGGTTGAGCACTGAAGACGAGCTATGGAGTCTGCTTCCTGATGCACCGGTGGGATTGATCTCTTTGTTTAGATCTACTGAATGTGAAGAAGACTCCTCCAGCTTAAGCAACTTGCAAGCTCAATACAACACTAGCAAAGGGGATTAAGCGCATTTGTGTGAATGACCAAAAGAAAACATGAGGCATAATATATTCAAGCAAGAAATCTTACTACCTCTAGCATCTTGATATCATTAACAATAACAAATAATTTGTAAAGCACTACTTACTATTCTTTATGAAAATACTTTCCCTTCATAGACAAATGAATCTCAACAATTACTAGCATGCAACAATGATACAAATTACCTCATATTAGCAAAGCATGGAACAATCCAACACCGTAGACAACACTAGAGTAGCTTACAAATCCTTCTTATTAAATCAATGAAAAATATTACAATACTCTGCCAGTAGAGTTTTCACCTTTCGATACCGTTACAATGGAGAAGAGATGCTCCTCAAATAAGAAATTACATGCATGAGGGGCGTATTCTCCAAGGGAGGGCGCATCATAGAAGAGAGAGTTCAACGTTTAGAAGTGAATGGCATTGATTTAGTGTGATTGGCACATGATTGGAAACAAACCCAAGAGGATTGCACCTCCTCTCCATGCGGTAGGCACATCCTACCTTGAAATGATCACTCTCAATCACAAGCCTCCATATGGAGGAGTCACAAATTTTGAGTGATGGGTGCATCCATAAAATGATTTTCAAATTTTGACTTCTAACTCAACTCCAAAGTGACACTTTAGTGAGGGAGTATATTTTCCCACCATAAGAGACGAAATGCCAAGCCATTTGGCACATGTTCCTTTACTTTTTTAATTATTATTTTTGTTTATATTGGTGCAATTTGTTGCACCATTAGCATTAAAATGCCATTCTATAGGCCCAATAAGAAAAAATGCTCCACGTGATAATTTAATCACTTGAAACATAGGAAGATTGAGCCCCAGGGTAAAGGGGACGCTCTGAGCGTGAAAACGAGCATCCAAGCGCCAAATTCCACTTCCGGATCACACTTTTATCACAATTTGAAAATTTCCAATTAAACCATTAAAAATGGCCTAATTTTGCGGAAAAATTAATTTTCTTGGAATTGAATCAAACTCCTAGGGGACTTAGTATGTATCCATATAGACACTTAGGCTTTAATAACCTCCCAAGATTTGACCACCAAGGTGAATACTCCAGCGTTGGAGTCTTGGACGTGTGAGTGAAAAACTCAAGAATTATACGTCGCTGAAGCGCAATGCATAATTCCTAAGGAAAAAACACTCTAGAGTACCCCCTTCACAAATAAACCTAAGATAAGCCAAGCCTGTTACAAAAAAGACCATGCTTGGACCAACATATTACAATTCCCCATGGGGGTATGAACACGCAAAAAGTTAAAAAAAGGGCCCAATTATGGCGTGATGGAGTTCAGTATCGCTGAAAAAGAACATGTAACATGTTCATCCTTGACACGCTCGCTTGAAAGTCCAACTGAGTGCCACTCAAGTGGTAATAGGCCGATTTGTTGAGACTCGAGAGAGCCGATTTATTCAAAGGGGCCTATTGTCAGGAATTGTAGAGGTCTCTGAATATGGCAGAGAACGATGACCACTACACCCGTGATACCTTAGGGCCTTGCCCCAATGTGTCACGTTGGGCAAGGACCTCTCTCTCTCTCTCTAGGCTTCTCGAATTTGCTAGGGCAGATCTAGACTAGCCATGGAAGGTGTCCCCTGTCCTGTTTTCCCAAGTACTCATTGAGAGATCTCATCGTTCGAAACGTAATGATAGAAACGATTTTGGATACAACTACAGTGTACTCTTGGATTTTAATAAAAAGTAATAAAATTGTACCCCGGGGGATCTTAATCTATTGGTGAAAATATATAAGAGCAATAAACATACAACTCCTAGAATGACTTTAACATGTAGGGTATGTATGGAGGATGATTGTAAAGGCTGCTTGGAAAATAAGGTAATCCACTTGGTATGTTTAATGATGGCTAGAATACGTTTTAGTGAAAGCTATCCCAAATATGTACTACTGAAATTCGACAAACCAGCACATAAACTATAACTAGCAAGCTGATGTGAAGTACTTCAAATGGATTGGGTGCTGGAGAATAAAGAACAATCCACCACTAGTGACCTCGAGCTTAATATATGTAACCAGAACAAGTTAAGGGAAAGACTGGGGTTGAGACATCTTAGGGAATGGCTCAAACACTTGATTATGCTTGCTGTAGTAAAAGATTATAGATCTGAAACATGTTAACAGGGAGGTAAAATAGGCAAATGAAGGGAAAATAATAATGCCCAAGTTGTTGAAAATGACCCTAAGACCAGTCTCTAGAAGAAGGTAGATTTGGAATCTATAAATATGCAAAACAATCACCAAGATAAAACCCCTAACAAGCATGCAAGCTACATCCAACTAAATAATACTCAAACTACCCACACACCATACAAAAAAGGAGAGGAAATAGCAAAAGTATGAATGACAAATGTTTTTTAGATATTTTTAGCAAAAGATTTGCGGTACTTACTTCTATTCCAGATGATCAACAAAGTGTTCTCTCCTCCCAAACTGATCATTAGTAGATGCCAAACTTTTCTTGCTTGGACGCACTTGACAACTCTCCAACTTTCTCTACCTGCCACACAAAATTGACTTGGTTAGTGATCTCACAAATACCAAATTAAATCTGAATGAAACAAGTAAAGAAAGCATGCAAATCCAAATGGGAAACGAGCAAGAAATAGAGGTTTAGAAAACAAATCGCCCCAAAACAAGATATATTCAACTAGTAACATACAACAGGGATAGACAAGAGACAATATTCATTTTCTCAATACGGAAACAAGAGAACAAAGAATCACAAAAATTCTAGTTATTATATTTCTGAAAATGGCCAAGAGTCCATACAATAAAGAGCTCACTCTCTTTTATAGATGGAGAGTGTGCAAAATCCCTATTTTAAAATGATAGATGGTTGAGATCAAGATATGAGAGGAAAAGATCAATGGCTGGGATCTTTTCTCTCATTTACAATTTACAAAGTAGCTGAAAATGAAATGTCTTTGGAGGGGGGCAAATTGCCTCCATGAGCCCATGCCACAAGTAATAAGTGTTGTTTATCACTAGGGGCCACTAGGGGCTCCTCTTGGTTGTCCCCTCCACCTTTTACACTATGTTGCACAAGTTTCTGGAATGTGGGTATGTTGGGTACGTGGGTATGAGTATCCGGTACGGCTAGAAGCTTCGCCCAAATTTGCAGGAAACGTCGGGTTGGGAGCGGCAATAATATATATTAATTTTTTTAAACATATTTAAAAAAATTAAAGAGTTAACAGAACATAATTGATTAATTTTGCAGCTTAAACTATTTTAGCCTCTTAAGCCTCTACTAGTGTCGTGAAATTCAATCCTTTTAAATTTGCTCACTTCTCTAGGTCTCCATTATACAAAGATTGGTCTGTGACCTGAAGTAAACCCTAACCACGCATGACTCTAGTGCCATGGTATGTTTTGTAAATTTGGCCTGCAACTTTATCCCATTGTACGAGTTTGTAAAGGAAAATTGCATATATATGTGTGTGTGCACGCGTGCATACGGAGCACAAATAGCTTCATAAATAATAAGATTCAATTTTTTTCTAATTCCTTGTTCCAACTCCATCTCTATTATTGCTCCTAAGAGTGCTTGGTATCTTGGTGCCTCTGCATTTTTTTTATGGTAACTACTACTTAATTCTGAAGCGAATGAACTTGATTGTTTCTAGGTCAACTAACAAACTTTCAAAGCTTTCAGTATTTTTTGAGTGTGAATGGATCTAAACATTTAAGAGGTGTGAGCCCTCTTAATTTATATAACCTTGAAAATTTTAAAATTGACATTATTGATAGATTCAATTGAGATTTTTGTTATTGGTGATTTCTTGGAACAATAAACAACAATCTTTGAATTGATTTTCAACACTTTTCTTATGATTTTGGTCTCCACATGGTCGGGAGATTGTAGAAGCTCCCAATAAAAAGGGAGCGGCTAAAGCAAGTTCCCAAAAAGCTCCCGAAAAGCTCCCAACAAAAAGGTGAAGTTTCGTACCAGCTCCGAAGCTCCCAAGAGCGGGGGAACGTTGGGTACGGGTTACCAAAATCCCGGGAGCGGTACCCGTGCAACTATGCTTTTACATCATCAAAAATGCAGAAGTATAACTCATTATGTAATAAACAAAATATATATAACATATAATTAAAAATAAATACTAATAATAAATCAATAATTAATATTCAATAAACTAATAGGTAATGAAGAGACACCCCTATGTGGGTATATATATGAGCTCTCATTCTCAATTGTAATCATATCATATCTCTTATTCATTTCACATTTATTATATACTTGCCTGTTTATGGATTATTTGTACTATTTACATTGGAAGTTTCCTTGAGTCACAAACTTTGTTCGTCTCACATTATTTGCTGAGTGTGCCCCCTAAGAGGATAGTGTGCCCCACCATGAAGTGCCATGTCAAATGTTGAGTCGATGATGTTGGAATGATGATGTGATAATCAAAATCTGTTGAGGAGCCCAAAATAAGACTACTCAAGTCATTACTTTTCTTTTCTGGAATCCCGTTACTGTACATCTTGAACCTTATGACTTTTTTAAATTAGACTTTAGCTAAGAAACCGGATTCGCTCAAAACCCCCTGGTGTCCCGTGGGGATCGAATCAGACACGATTCGATTTGAATTCGTGTCCGATTGGACTTTCAGTCGAATCCGAAATCGAGAAACGCTGCAAAATCGAATTGGACTCGAAATGAGATCGTGTCCTCGACTATTGGACACAAATCCCAAAAACAGGACACGTAAAGTGCGCAAAAGTTCAGAAATGTGCGGCCGGTTTTGTTTTAAAAGCAAAATTTGAGTTTGTTTTTGTCATTTGCAAGGAAGGAGTTGGCTGAGAGTGATTGTATGTGCAGGGGAAGGAGATTTGAAGGCTATCCAAGCGATTCCAAGTGCATTCCAGTGGATTTGTGGAGAGGATTGCAAACTCAACCATCACACAACAAAAGGAATGTCTCAATCAGCTAGTGTAGGAGGTAGGGGGCAAAGGAGAGGGAGAAATGCACCATCTAGTGCCTCCCCTCCTATTCCACCAAGCACAAGCGGTTCTCCTCCTCCGTCAAGTGCTCCATCGGCTGCTAGTGGAGCTCAAGCTCATGTTCCATTTAACCCTGTTTTAGCAAGACAACAAGCCCAAGAAAAAAAATACCCTTTGTGGAAGTATGTGACAAGGAAAGATGGGCCCGCGGCAAAGCTTGGTGGGGGAGGCAATGTGTCTTGGAGATGCAATTTTTGCAAGCATGAGTTCAAGAGCACATATTTCCAGGTTAAGGGCCATTTGTTGGCCCTTCCTTCTTGTGGGATTTCTTCATGCAAAGCGGTGAGTGTTAACCAAAGGAGGGATATGGAAAGAGAGGATCATGTTGGCTTAGGGAAGGTGGCAACAGCAAGGAAGAAAAAAGAGGATGATCCTCTTCCATTTTTTAGGAAGTCCTCTAGCACCAAGCCTCCATTTCCACCTAGCATTCATGGGAGTGGGGATACTTATCAAACAAGCAAGAGACAATCTACAAGTGGTCTAATGGATAGGATTTTCCAACAAGAGGCGCGAGAAGAGGTAGACCTTACCATTGCATTTTTCTTCTACCTCAACTTCATCTCATTCAATGTTGCATGGTCACCATTGTATTTTGAGACGGTTCGAACTATCTTGGAATGAGCTCCAAGTGGTTAGGTGCCTCCTGGTTCAGAGAAGCTTAGAACCACATTGTTGGTTAAAGCAAAGAAGGAGGTAGATAAAATCCTTGAGCCAATTAGAACATGGCCCTCATGCGGTGTGAGTATTGTTTTTGATGGATGGATGGATCCAACACACCATCCACTCATCAATTTCATGGTATCTTCCCAAAATGGACCGTTGTTCTTGAAAGCGGTGGATGCTCTTGGGAAATACAAGGATGCATAGTATATGGGTGATTTATTCATCAAAACCATTGAAGAAGTAGGTGTTGATTCGTGTGTACAAATCATCACGGACAATGCACCTGTTTGCAAGGCTGCTAGCATGATTGTGGAAGCTAAATATCCATAGGTATGTTCATTTTGGACACCTTTCATTTCTAATTTGCTCATTGTTTGAATTTGGTCATTGCAATGTTAGTGTTGTAGAGTCATTGATACATGCTTTTATTGCTCTTATAGGTTTTTTGGACACCTTGCGTTGTCCATTCCTTGAATTTAGCACTGAAATCCATTGCTTCGGATGTGACATGGATTGACAACCTTATTGAGGATGCACGCCATATCTGTAACTTTGTACAAAACCACACAAATGCCCTCACCATCTACAAACAGTACACACAACTTTCATTGCTGAAGATTGCAGATACTCGGTTTGCTTCCTCATTCATCATGCTCAAGAGGTTGAGGGAGGTCAAAACCGCTCTTGGGTCCATGGTGATTTCAGAGTTTTGGGCGTTTTGGAGAAGGACACGGTGTTAGATGATGGTTGGTGGGACACGGTAGATCTTAGCATTAAGATCATGGAGCCAATCATTTCTTTGTTGCGGTTTGCAGACACAGACCAACCCATCCTAGCAGAGGTTTATGAGGGGTGGGATTCCATGATTGAGTCCATGAGGTCCATTGTCATGGAGAATGAGTGTCCCAAGTATGGGACATTGGCAGAGAACTTATGGACCATTATTCAGTATATTCTTATCTTCAGGTGGGATAAGAATTGCACACCTTTGCATTGGTTGGCCCACTCCTTGAACCCCAAGTTCTACAATCAGGAGTGGCTCACTGGTGGATCGGGGGCCTCACACAGAGTCCCTCCTCACATGGATGCAGAGATTGCAAATGGGAGGAAGATAACACTTAGACGAATATTTCAGAATAGAGACATGCTTGAGGAGGCAGAGGAGGGCTTTGTAGATTTTTCCACTGGCACTGGGAGATTTGGAGGCTATGATGTGCTTAGAGATAGGGAGGGTAAGAAACCATATGCTTGGTGGGCAACTCATGGGGAAACATCCCCTATTCTACAGAAGTTAGCCTTGAGGGTCATCTCTCAAGTTACATCATCCTCTGTTGTGAGAGGAATTGGAGCACATATGGGAACTTGTACAGTGTGAAGAAGAGCAGGCTTGAGCAGTCCAGGGCTGAGTCGATGGTGTATGTGCACTCCAACCTTCGTCTTATTTACAGGAAGAGGGAGGAGTGGGTGAAGGGAAAGACAAAGATGTGGGATGTCTTTCCTGATGATATGGGTTTGGACAACAGTATTGAGTTGGCATTAGAAAACATGGATCTTAATGATCCAGTGCTAGAGCTGATCACTTTTGATGATAGTGATCGTATAGAGGGGTCATCCTCCATAGCAACAGATGCAGATCGTCAGATGGGCAGAGAGAAGGAGGAGGGGGGGGAGGATGCGGATCAGGGCAGTGGCAGTGATGAGTATGTTGATTCAGGCATGGAGGAGGACTATTGACATATGGGATTCTCCCATCTTGATCCACCCCTTTTTGTATTTACTATTAGTCTATTTGGCATTTGCCAGTGCCTAGTGGCATTCCGACATATATGTATACATTTTGATTTTGATGACTTAATGAGAAATATGGTTATGACATGCATCTATGTGTCTCATTGTGATTTGTGAATGACAAATGTGAAATGTGTTGTGATTCGTGAATTGTGATTTGTGAATGACAATGTGTAATCATAATCATTAATGTGTTTTTATTCTAATTTCTATTGAATATTTGTAAATGTTCTAGTTTCTAAAGAGTTTTGGATCTATATGTCTATATTTTTAAATTTTAATATATTTAAAAAAAAATATATGTATATAAAACGTCTCCTACGTGTCCTGATTCCGGGGGTCACCGTGTCCGTGTCGGACTCTCGTATTTTCGTGTCCTTCATGTCCCGTGTCCCTGTGTTAGGTGACTTAGGACTCTAGGATAAAATTAATTAATGTGACACTAATTGGATCTCTGAGTTCCCTTGCTCCAAATGCAGATCTGATGCCATATATAATTTCCTTGACCTCAAAAACCACAGGATGCACCATATTTATGCCCAAATTCAATCTGAAATGCCTCATTTAAAATAAACTCCAAATAATTAAATTAAACTTAGGCTGAAATTATAGACTTCGGAAAATAGTTCCAGTTTTAGTCAATTAATTCAAATATGCCACAAATGCTATTTGGAAGGGTTCGATGGGCCTCCAAACGCTGAGATATGATCAGATATGTATATGAGAGTGTCTGATATTGTTGCTTGATCCCTTTGACTAGGTCAAACTAGGGTTTGACCAAGTCAAAAAGTCAAACTTGGTCAAACTTTGACCAAGATGAAGAATGATGGGATAACTATGTGTCAAGCATGTAGAGGAGAATACACACTCAATTATATGCAACATTGACAAACAACTAATCACAATATCATATCCTATAACAAGTTATTACCATGTGACTTCTCATATGACATGTCATCAAAGCACATAAACATAACAACACATAGAGTACAAGTAAATGGGTTATATACATATTATCCTCTATTAAAAATCATTACACAGTGTTGTAAAGATCAACCCTCTTCAATGGGTGGAGTGGATGGTCAAGTTGTCAATAGGCTTAGTCAGGTGAGTTGTTTGATTAGTGGAAGGCTTGAGTTACTCTTGGAGATAGGGGAGACAGGAAACCTCTGTGACATTTGCTAGTTTGGAAGACACAAAGGAATAGTGTGCCTCACAAATGGATGACATGCTTAGAATGTACCCCTTTGACTTTAGCAAGGCCCCCCTTTATTTCATTTGACAATTTTAATTTCATTTCACATTTAACCTTCTTATTTGAATTTCTTTCTTTGGATATTTCTTTGAAGCACTTTATTCATTTGCAATCCTTTAGTTGGCTAATGAATGAGGTATTGGCCCTGGATTGCCTTTTGGGCACCCATTATGGCATGACCTTGGCTTCGCTGTCAGCCAACATCCATAGGTGCGATGAAGTTGCCCCAATAATGTCTTTTTAGAGCAAGTAGGATTAACCTCTTGATTCAAGGAGTACCTACCCTTCCAGTAACTAACCAATTTCAACGATGGGGAGCACTTGCTTCAAATCTAGGGAGTAGAATTTTGGTGATTTGACCACCTAGGCTCATAACTCAACATCGGTAGCTCTTCCGATAGGGAAAGTTAAGGCTTCGAATAGTTTTGTCACACACATAAGAGACGAGATATCAGGGAAGACATGGAGGCTAGCCTAACAAAGGTCACAGAGGGGGAGTGTCATTGAGTCACTTAGTCCTATCTGGATCAACATGGATTTGTATTAGGCAAGGTGAATGGGTGGAATATGGTAAGGACAATATATGGATCCAAAGGGTTGGGTAATGATCCAAGCAACACTATGGAGACCTGCCAGAGAACACAATGTATATAATGCACAAACTAACACATAATGTGATGCCATGCTAATGTCCTACTCATCATGCTTATCAAATAGTCACAAGTTATAAAATAAATCCTAATGCTAGTCAGTGTACCAATATCACATATAATAATCCATAAAATATCCTCAGGACACAATGTCTGGTAGATAATTGCAAATGTAGGATACATCATAGGCACATAATGAGAAGCACTGTAAGTCAAGATCCAATCCATTGTCCAATAGTGGAGAAATCCATTGTATAAAAGGTATCAAAATGTATGGCAACTTGGCAAGGGATCCCAAAATCGTTAGGTAAAGGACCTATGGCCCTACTTCGAGGCTCTGCCCATTCCACTAATCCAACTATGATCTCAAAAATGGATCCCCATCCATCCATAATTCATGATCTATCTTTGGTGCTCATTGTCATGAATTGCTCAAAATCTGGTCTGCTTTGGCAAAAATGAGAGGTAATCCCCCCTATAGGATCTGTGACAACATCTGGCTCCATGGGGGACAAGTACTCTAAGGGAGAGAGCGCTTGAGAACCTCAGTATCTCTGGTCCACAATGTCCCTCTATGAACAAGGTACCTACACCTACAAATTACCAACGCTATACCCTTCTCATAGATCGGTCGTTAGTGCTCGATATATACAAATATAAAGAAGTAAAATTGAAATAAGCTGAAATAAAGGATTGAAATTGAAATGCTCAAAATTTTCTAACTTTTAACTAAAAATGAAATGTTGACTATTGAAAAATGAAAAAACACACACACACACACAGACATGAAAGAAACACACATGCAGGAAAACAAGATTTAAACTAGGAAATCTAAGCTCAAAATTTCCCTGCACTAGTATGCCACAACAAAAGAGCCAACCCACATTTGATTTGGTATATATCGCCTCAAAAATCTGTCATGGATAAGAATTCTGAAGAGATATCCATTTGCAGAGGATAAATGATACATGTGTCCATCAAAGTGTTCCACCGTAAATGGGCCCACCCACAAATTCTCATGTGGCTTTCACATGAATCGATAAATAGGGTTCCACAAGACAACTCGGTCTTGATAGGTGAATCTCCAACGGTTTACCGTTGCTAGGATACAATAAATGTTGCGACACTCCACCAAGTTAACATCTGCATTACCCTGTGCCATAGGATGACTGGGCATGTCTCTTTTGTACCCCTCATTTATGGATCCATGATCAAACCTAATTAGTCCACCATCTAAGGGAATCACAACTCTAGCCGCCAAAACCTCTTTGATCTCTTCTCTCTTTTCCCAAGGCCATGTGGCCTCACCTTGCAACACCGCTTGCTCAAAAAATTGCATCGAGGAGACTTCCCGTTGCACTTCATTCATGGTCCAAAAACGTCTAGGCCTAATGTCTTGTTCTATAGGACAGGGTGACAGTGAGGTGAATCCCCGTCTCGTCTACTACAACCCTTACCAAAATGAGCAGACACTTCTCTCGACAACAACATCCTCCTCAAAGTCTCATGATTAGTTGTATGAATATGTGATGCCCTTTGACCTGCACTATGTTCAATAGTGCTCACGACTACATATGGTGGGGATTCATAAAGGTGAAGGATACATTCTAGAGGCAATGATGGATCTAACTCTTTTTCCTCACGTCCTTGAAAAATGGTTAAATTATTCAAAGCAAAATCCTCCCTGGGCATGTTAAAGAAATGTAACTGCGAAATATATTCTAGATGTATTTGTCTATTGTATTATTGTATTCCTCCTTTGGGAGATGTCATTGATGTAATTGATATTGTAAGAGTCATTAAAAGAGTCAATGTAAAACCCTAACTGATTAGGCCATCTTGGAAAGATCTAGAAAGAATATTTTATTGTAAAGAGTATAGGTCGACCCAGTTAGGTGAGTTAGAGTCGACCTAGTTAGTAAAAGGTTAACTCAAAAGTAGAATATAAAGAGGATGAGTTGCTCATTTGTATTCACTCAACTCACTCTCACAAGTTTGCATAGGAGAGAGATAGAAGTTCGCACAAGTGGAGGAGAAGTTGATTTTGTCTTGGTGTTTATCTTTGTACTTTGTGAATTCTATATTGAGGAAGATTTTGCCGAGGTTTTCTCCCTTGTGGTTTCCCCGAGAGAAATATTGTGTTCATTGTGTTTTTGCTGTGCTTGTATTTCTTTCAGTGATAGATTGTTTAATGATATATGCTAAACAAGTAAAAACTAACATGGTATCAAAGCAAGCTTGAAAGAAAACATTGTGCAGCCTTCTCAACTGCACAAACTAGGGCTTCTTGTTCCGGGAGCTCCCTCCACAGATCAATTGAAAAAGAGGGTGCATCTAACTCGCCTCACTAGGGCGCATCTTTCTGTCGAAGCAGATTTCAATTACGAGAATTTTCATTTTTGTGTCCCCCACTACAGCCCAGGAGAACTAGGGCATCATGTTTTTGGATCATCTGCTCACAGAATTGGGAGGAGGAATACTTTGCTCAACTCGCCTTGAGGAGGTGAATTTGCTCATCCAATCAGTTTTCCAAAATCCCGAAGTTGGAAAATTAAAGTTTCTCTGACAAACCCTAAATCAAGGTAGAAGAAGTTTTCAGAAGGACAACTTTTCTAGTAAGTCTCAAATCTATTCTTTTTCCATTTGAAGTACTCATTATATCAAGATCAATGTTGCACGACTCGGACTCGGCAAAGACTCGGCTGGCATATGACTCGTAGACTCGGGAAAAACTCGGGAAAGACTCGGCAAGACTCGGCAAGACTCGGCAAATAGGAAAAAACATAAAAATATTGTACATTTTGGACAAAAAAGAAATTAAAAGCAATTCCAATCCATATTAAAAACTATAAAACTACAATTTATACAATAATTCATAACATTGTCTCGTCACAAAAATAAAAAAAATTAAAATATATAACAAAAATAAATCTAAAATATATAACATAAATAAAAATTTAAAAATAAAAAATACATAACAAAAATAAATATAAAATATATAACATCAATAAAAATTTAAAAAAAAATATATATAACAAAAATAAATATAAAATATTAATAAATAAAAATTTAAAAATAAAAAATACATAACATAAATAAATATAAAATATATAACATATAAATAAAATTTTAAAAAAAATATATAAATATACCAAAAATTAAATAAATAAATAAAAATATATTCTATTATATATAAAGAAAACATATATATAAACATACATTAAAAAAAATTAAAAGTTGATGACTTACCTGGAACAGAAGCCCGAGCCCCGATCTGCACCTTCACGACCTCAGACCTGCCTGCACCTTCACGAAAAACACAACCTTGACCAACTCTCCACGCTTCACGGGCTCGATCTCCATTCTCGGTCAAAGCAATTCACGGCCAAAATCGAAAAAAAGAGCCGGGTCGGAACAGTCAACTCGCTCAAACATATTTAATAAATTTATATTATTGTTATAAGGAGAAAGTGTCAGCCGGAACAGTCAACTCGCTCAACTGGCAAAAAATTTTGGCGTCTGGCCCTTTCTCCCTCGCGCGAGTCTGCGACCGAGTTCGACGAGTCTGCTACGAGTTCGACACAAGTCTGCCGGATCTGTCGAGTGTGACAAGTTGGCGAGTACAGGGCCGAGTCTGGGCCGGTTACCCGTTGCGGGAGGTCACTCGGGGAGACTCGCGAGTACCTGCGAGTCACCGGCGAGTGGTGCTTCACTGATCAAGATGACAAGCAACACCAAGCTTGATAAGAAGCTTGAGGGAGCTGAGAACTTTAGGGCATGGAAGTATGGAGTCATGCTCATCCTTGAAGAACATGACCTAGAAGACTTTATAAAGGAAGGACTTATAGAACCAGAGGGAGATGAAGCCAAAGCAAGGCATAAGAAAAATATGGTTAAGGCAAAGAGGATCATTGATGATTCTATCAAAGATCACTTGATTCTAGTGTCTTCAAAGAAGACTCCAAAAGAAATGTTCGATGCCCTGACCAACATGTTTGAAGGAAAGAACATTAAATGACCTTGAGAAATCAACTCAAGGGAGTGAAAATCTTGAAGTCTGAGTCCATGCACTCATACTTCTCCAGAGTGCCCCAGATAAAAGAACAACTTGAAGCTATTGGAGACCAGGTAGAGGATGTTGAAGTTGTGATGACCACTTTGAATGGTCTCCCCAGAGATTGGGAACCATTTGTTCATGGCATTTGTGCTAGAAAGAAATTGATCTAGATCAAGCAGCTATGGGAAGAGTGTGTACAAGAAGAAGAGAGAATAGCGGTAAGAGAGGAGAAACTAAATGACAATGAAGATCAAGCTATAGCAAATCACGCCAAAGGTGGAAGGAAAAGGAAGAACGATGTACGTACCCATGAGGACTCTCCAAGAAGATCTCAAAGACCTCAAAAGAATAAGAAGTTCAAGAGAGACCTATCTTCATTTGAATGTTACTCTTGTCATAAGACAGGACACATTGCGAGATTATGTCCACTCAAATCTAGACATCATAAGAAGCAAAAGAAGAGATTTCATGCTCATGCAGCGGAAGATAGTGAGTATGATGAAGAAGTAAAAAGCAAAGAAGATGAAGCCTCCAGTGAAGAATATGTTCTAATATCAGCCCTCATTGGTTCAGTATCTCATGGAAGTGATACTTGGCTAGTAGATAGTGGAGCTTCAAAACATATGATAGGATACAGAGAATCCCTCTCACATCTCATATAGAAGGAATCTCCACACAAGGTAAAGCTTGGAGATGACTATCAATATCCCATCAAAGGAATGGGAGAAGCATCTTACAAATTGGACTCTGGAAAGTCCATGAACATGAAGGAAGTACTTTATGTTCCATGTTTGAAGAAGAACTTTCTATCTATTTCAGCATTAGATAAGAAAGGTTTTCGAATTGCATTTATAAATGGTGAAGTTTTTATGTGGCCAAAGGGAAAGACTATCAATGATGCAGTAGTCATTAGAGTAGAAGGAGGACTTTACAAGCTGAAGGGTCATGTAGACACAACATTGATGACCAGTACCATGAGCCCTTGTGAGCTATGGCATAGAAGACTAGCTCATGTACACTACAAAGCCTTACCAATAGTAAGTAAGGTGGTGACTGGACTACCAGAAACCCAGGTTGATCATGAAGGAGTATGCAAAGGATGTGCTCAAGGAAAGAGTACGAAGAATCCATTTCCAAGCAGTGACAGCAAAGCGAAAGGTATTCTGGATATTATTCACTCAGATATTTGTGGACCTATGTCCACCACTTCACTAAGTGAGTATGTTTACTATGTTTCTTTTATTGATGATTACTCCCGCAAAACATGGATTTATTTTCTGAAGAATAAGAATGAAGTCTTTGAAAAGTTTAAAGAGTTCAAGGCTCTTGTAGAAAACCTCTCTGAAAAGAAGATAAAGATTCTAAGGACAGATAATGGAGGGGAATACACTTTAGGCGACTTCAAAGATCTATGTAAACAAGCAGGGATTAAGAGGGAGCTTACTATTCCCTATAATCCACAACAGAATGGTGTAGCTGAAAGGAAGAACAAAACTATCATAGAAGCAGTGAAGGCCATGATCCATGATCAAGACTAACCCATGCATCTATGGGCAGAAGCAGCTAGGACCGCAGTATATGTACAGAACATAATCTCTCACAGTGCTCTTGGCAACAAGACCCCAGAATAGATGTTTACTGGTATGAAGCTTGAAGTTAGCCATCTAAAGATATTTGGATGTCCAGTATTTATTCACATTCCAAAAAAGAAGAGATCGAAGTTGGAACCTTTAGGCAAGAAGGGAATATTTGTGGGTTATTGTGAGCAATTAAAGGCTTACCGTATCTACATCCCAGGATTCCGCCAAATTGAACTCAGTTGGGATGTTACATTTGATGAAGACACAACTTTCAACAAATCCAAGAAGACTCATGAGGATGAAGAGGAGTGTTACCGGGCAAATTAGCAGGGCTAATTCCCAGCAAGCAAAACTAAGAATAGTGACCCAATGTCACCTTGGTCACCGTTCTAACTTCTTTGGAAGTTGAAACCTACAAGGAGAAGTATCTTTATGGAATCCTGTAGAACACTAAGACAACCACAAAATGTATTCTCTATCCAATCTTGTAGTTAGACCAATGCCTTAATGGAGTCAAATGTATTGCGCTTTAACCAATATTGCTTAGATTATTCAATGAAAGGTAAGAACGTGTACACATGCACTATGATAATCAATATTGGATCAAAAGACTATATTGCCAATAAACCTCAACCAATAACCAAATATGCATTAAATCATAATTGTCAATGTCGTTCACTAATTAGTTATAAGATAATTCATAACACTTAAGGAGATTATAACCAGTGAAATGTGAAAGATCATTTACTGACAGTTACCATGTAAATAAGTATCAACCAAATGGAGTTCCCAGATTTGTATCTAACACATTTATAGCAGCGAAAGTAGATAATTGAAGAGATGCAAGGATTATCATTCAAAGTGTGAGCAAGACTGTGTATATCAGCCCAATGTCATCCAACTCAATTTCGGCATTAGATATCATTCAATAGAGTTCTTGTGCAAAAGTTGATCATCAAATAGGTTTTATCAACTCTAAAACATTTCCCAACCATTATCAATCCAGCATTAGTTATTTAAGAGACCCAGAATAGTTCAATTTGAATGCTACTTCAGATCTGTATATGATCACAATTATTATAGCAGCAGAAGCAGGCTTGTGAGACATTCACCAATTTTTATCATCAATAATACCCGTTATAACCACTCAGCATGTAGGTAGGCCAGATATCACTTTGGGATTCGAAAGAACATCAATATCATCATTTGGATTTCAGTACAAAGGTATCATTCAGATCTAAGTTAGAAAATTTTAGAGTTCATGCATACACAGAAATATACTTCAAGTATTAGCCAAATAAACTCCAAATCAATTTCAGCATTCGATATCTAACCAAACTAAGTAGTAGATATATGTTAGCATCAAAGGGTTTCCAACAAATGTCAGTTCCACAGAGAATAACCAGCATTAATTATGAAATTTCCGAGATAAACTTGTGCTGCAAGATTAGCTTAAAAGTAGAAAATCAGATCTTATGATTGTACTAATTATGTCACTAACCTAACTCTGATTTTTCTTTGCTTGTCTTATGTGTACATGTGAATGAAAAAAAAGACACACAGGGTCTGCAATTTTTTATTGCAGACCTGTGTAAAGGCCTTGGAGTGAGCTAGAAGGGCCCGAGTTGGGATAGCCAAGAAAGGGTAGCGAAAGGGGAAAGGATGAAGGTAAGGTGGAGAGGAGTGGTGAAGGGATACACTAGGTGGAGCTCGGGTGGAACAGAGAGGATTAGGGTAGTAGGAAAGGAGGATGAAGGTAGCCGCGTGTAGGAAGAGGAGGGCAGCAGGGTTGGAAGGGCTGCTAGAAGGGCAGCGAAAGGGAAAGGAAGTTAGAGGATGGAAGTAGGGATGAAGGGAAGGAAGGAAAGGTGGCTGCGAATGTAATGGAGGAGGGTAAAGGGTGGAGAAATGGGAAGGAAGGAGGCCTCAGGTGGGATAGAAGGTGGAGGGGTGCAACAAAAGGGGACAGCGCTGAAGGAGAAAGGGGGGTCGGAGTTAAGGAAAAGGTTGAGGGAAGGAGCAGCAAAGGTTCTGGGGACTAGAGCGAAGGTTTTAGAAGAGAGGAAAGGCAAGTCGTTGGAGGGTTTAAGGTCTGAAATTAGGGCATTAAAAATAGAAAAAGGGTTTTAGGGTTTAGTTTAGGTTTTCAAACTATTTTTTTTAGGTTTTTCTTGACATAAAATAGCAACTAACTCAGAAATTTAAACAATTACTCTCGTAAACTCAGAAAAATCAAATTAGGCTAACTAAGGTTAAACAAAAATAATCACAAATGTACAAAACTCAGATTTTAGGTTAAAAAGAGTGGTTGAACAACCTAGGGTTTCAAAAGACAACTATTCACCAAACCTAGGGCATCAATGAGAGGGACAACCCTCCTTGAGATGGTACTTGGCAAGCTTAACAAACTAGGGCTAACCCCAACAATCTCTAGGATTCGTTGAGGGAACCTAGTTTTAGCAAGTTTTGAAGACCGAAAGATCAAGCTTGAATGCAGAGGTGATCAATGACAAAAATGACATGCTAATCAAGACAAAATGAAGCAATAATGGCTTTTATCCGATCCTAACAAGCATCACTTTCATACAAATGTACAAAACTCAGATTTTAGGTTAAAAAGAGTGGTTGAACAACCTAGGGTTTCAAAAGACAACTATTCACCAAACCTAGGGCATCAATTAGAGAGACAACCCTCCTTAAGATGGTACTTGGCAAGCTTAACAAACTAGGGCTAACCCCAACAATCTCTAGGATTCATTGAGGGAACCTAGTTTTAGCAAGACTTGAAGACCTAAAGCTCAAGATTGAATGCAAAGGTGATCAATGACAAAAATGACATGCTAATCAAGACAAAATGAAGCAATAATGACTTCCATTCAACCCTAACAAGCTTCACTTTCATACAAATTGACTAAGAGACATCAAACCAAAAGTATAGATACCTCCAAGTGCATGTGTTAAGCAAACAACTCTAGCGTCACCTTAGCAATGGCATGAACAATAGTAAAAATTCCAAGAAATGCTTCAAACTTGCAAAATATCCTCCATCAAGGAGTGAATCCCTTAAAAGAGCCCTAGTTAGGGCAATTAGCAGACATAATGAAATTATCCCAAGAGTTGATCCTGAAAAATAAAGCGAGGAGATTGAATTTATATGATCTCACTCACTTTTACATAAAATAAGGTTAATTTAATATTAAAAATGTTAACTTAAAATTAAAACAAAAATAATATAAAATAATGATAAAAGTGGGTAAATTGGGTGTTTTTTTCCAAATTTGACCCAAACATGAGCAAAATGGCTAAACAAGGCCAAATTTGACCAATCTGAAGGCCAGACTTCATAGGGGGGGTTGTCATGCCCCAACTAACCCCAACAGTGATGAAAAACCCTCAACGCTCCCCCCTTATCAAGTATTACAGTCTGCCTAGGAAGATGACGTCATCCCCTGTAGTAGGGCTTAGAGAGAGGGCGTTGGTGAACTGGAGGGTCAGGAGGGTGCTGGAGGTGCTCTGAAGGATGAGTATATGCTTCAGTGTTGAAGAACCTACCACTGGAGTGATAAAACAAGGTCGAGGTCATGTGACCCAGTGACCCACCCTTGGAAGTCTCGGACACCAATCTCAGGGTTTCAAACCCTTTTATGAGGAAGTCAGCGATGCCATTAAGCCATAGTACTTCCAGAGGAGAAACCAAAGGGTCTGGCCATAACTCTGTTGACCACCGAAACTGACTGGGTGGACAACATTGTACCATGCACATGTTGAATGTGCCTTGAGGACGAAGAAGACGTACTTAATGATTTATCAAGCGAGGCAACTCTTCTTCTTTTCTTTTTCCCATGAAATTTCCGCACCTTTGTGGGGTATTTTGTAAGGATATGTCAGCATGATGGTTTAGTTTTGTGTAACTTAGTCACATAGGACTTTATCATTAGGGAAGTCTTTCATCGAGTGTTTTTCACTTGGATAATTAAATTTCTCTTTAGAGGTTTTAATTATTTGAGTTTTTCACTCAAAAATGTCTCCAAAGTGGTGAAAGGTGTCTAGTGATTGAGTTCATGGGGTGATTGAGGCCTATGATTGTTTTATATTATCATGTTAGACATTATCCAGAGTCTTGCGGAATTTCATTAAGTTTTACATAGGGTTTTTTAATTTTTGGTCATTAAAAATTGTTACTCAGGACAATTTGTTGTAATGTAAAAGAGGGTTACTTGGTCCGTTTTGATGTTGTATAGGGGTATGGGTACTCAAGACAAATGGCATGAGACCCCCTACACCCTTGGGCCAAGTTTAAAGTCATTCAGACAAGTATTACTATGGTTATGGTCACTTTTGCCCAGGTCAGTCAAGGAAATCAGGAAATTGGGCATTTAATTAGAGAGCCAAATTTTGTAAAAGTGACTATGTACCTTGGGGTGGCCAAGTAAAGGTCCTAAACCTTATGTTATGTACCCAACATGAAAACTAAAGCTTAAGCCCTCCCCCCAAGCAAGTATTTTGAGTGTGGTGACGTGCCCACTCTAGGGGGTGCACCATCCTCTCTTTGATTGGTTGGGTGAGTAAAAGTCAATGGGAAGGGCCCCACTATGGTGGTTTCCTCCCCATTGACATAGCAATAAGGTTGGGAGCATTAAAATGGGGGTTTATCTCCCTATATTTGAGATCCCAAACCATGGTTTTGCCCTCCTTGAGCAAATTCGCCCCCCCTCTCTCCCTTGTGACACTTGTCTAGCATGCAAAGAGCCTCTCTCTTTCATTTTTCCTATTTAAGGAGGGAATTCCTCCCCATTTGGGTTACATTCACTCATGCTCTTGCCTCATTTCTATTTTTCTCATTCTCTTGCTTTCTTCTTGCCCATACTGGTCCATTTGTAATTTTCAGCCATTTGGCTTTGTAATACAAATTTTTTGGAGGAGATTTGGTGTTGTGGATGCTCTTGGTGGTGCTTTGCTTCAGATCTTCATGCTATTCAATCATTGGTAGGCCAAATAAGCAAATTGTTTTGCTTTGCTGAGATTTCTAGTAATTTTGCTAGTTAGTTTATGAGTTTCCTATTTAACTAGTTAAGATATTCATTTTCTTGTTGGTTGAAGTTTATGATCTCTTAGCTCTTTTATAGGTACTCACATTTCATTTTAGTTGTGTAGCAAGATCTTACAAGTTGTAGGTCACCAAGCTTTGATGGTGGAATTCTTTGGTCAGATACCCCACTCCTCCAAGCATTGGATGAGCAAAAGAGCACCATCATCTCCTTTCTTTCCCATTTCAATTTTCTGCATTATATTCTACATCTTTTACATATACAAATATAATTTGAATAATTGTTTACATGTTATTATCTCATCAAAATTTGCTCATAAATTTTCTGTAAATTTGTATATTTTTGTATGATAAACTAACATTGTCCCAAAGTGATTTTGGGCATTTTTCTGTGACTTTTTGGTTGTTGATTTTTAGCAGGTCTGCACACTTTCAAGAAGGATATGCTACCCAAGATCAACCATCTCCAAGCATAGAAGGCCTCCACAAGTCACTACTTCAAGCCTTTTACAAAAAATGGTCAAAAATTACTCTTTTATCTCTATTTTCCTAATAATAATAAGTGTTGGAATTTACATCATTGTAACAAGCCCAAGAGAGTCTCTTGGGATTGAGTTTATTTTTAAGCATTTAAGTCTTAGTTAGCTTACTCTTAGTTGCATGCAAAGGAAGAGGCTCTGCCCATCCTTGCATGGTTTTGTTAAGTAGTTTTGCTTACTAGTTGTTTTTACTTCAAGCATTTTCATTTTCCCCGCACCTCACTAGTGAAGTGGCTCCGCCACTCCGGTGATATCGGGCTTGGCTTGTTTCTTTATTTCTAGTAATTTTCTTTAAGTTGTTTATTTTGCCCGCACCTCATTAATGAAGTTGCTCCGCCACTCCAGTGATATCGTGCTTGGCTTTCATTTTACTTCTGTAATTTATTTTTGAGTAATTTCATTTCGTCCGCACCTCATATGTGAGTGGCTCTGCCACTCCTGTGATATCACGCTTGGCTTGCATTGTTTTAGTTTAATTTTGCTTAAAAATAAATAAAATTTAACTTAAGCCCCGTTTTTGCCCCGTATCCTTTCCCCTCAACGGTTAAACCGAATTGGGGTGACGAGAAAGGGAAAAGATTTGTGTTGGCTAGATAAATAGGCACCCAGTTACATATCTTCACTAGAACGAAGAAAAGAAGGCTTGGCCTGTGGAGCTAGTGGGGTAGAGACCGTGGGGGGTCTCGTGGCACTTTGTGTCCTATTATCACACAACTTGTAGTTGCCCCTAAAGGTATCCCATCCGGGATGGTAGAGGAGATGGACAACTAAAGAGGTGACCCAAGAGATGCCACAGTTCCCAATGCAAGCTGGGAGTCACGACAACTGAGGCACTTTTCACTTTTGTTCAAGATGAATCAAGATCAAGGGGGAAACACAAAGGTTCCTAAGGATGTGTAAATGACAAGTTACGGAAACCAATGCAAGGCTAGGTGGACCCAAGAGTTTAGGTAGTGGTTGAAGAGGCTTAAGGAGTGACAATTGTTTCAACCAATGAATGGGTTGGGCCACCTATGAAGACCAAAAAGACAGATCTAGTACCATGAAATACACAAGTGGGACCCACTTCCTTGGGATATGGAAATGGTTCAAAATGAGACCCACAAGGCGAAGTTAGGGGTGCAAATGGTACCAAGGGGTATGCAAGAGATAGATCTATGGATCTAAGATGAAAGTAGAGATACCCATTACCCACATATGGGATCTAGTACTTGACACAATTCCCAAGAAATGCGAATTGTCCTAGGTTGATTAGTGCCTTGAAATAGATGGGCCAATGGAGTCAAAAGGATATCAATTTGTAGATCGAGACACCTAGGATGCAAATCAAGTGGGCTACTTCAGATGTGATGGTTGGATCTTACTAGATCTAATATTTCACTAAGTGACCCAAGTGGACAACTTTCCCCAAAACAAGGAATGCTACCCCCAAGGTAGAACTTCACTAAGTGAGACACTAGATGTAGGTTTGAAGGTATGCGCTTTCCAAATTCGATGGGATCTCAACCACCCAATTTCTCAAAGTGGGACAACTCAATCACCCAAGAAGTGTGACTTTGCCCAAGGAGGGCTAAAAGCATGGAAAAGTGTGTCAAATCAAACCCAAAAGCCACCAAAGTTTAGATCCAAGTAGTTTAGGCAAGTATGAACGTGGATCTTGAAAATTATGGGCATCCAATGTCTAGATCTCCATAGATCTGAGATTGAACATGCATCACCAAATTGACCCAAGTGGGGCACAACCCTCAAAATGAGGAATGGGGCCCACAAGGCAAAAATCAATGAAGTGAGGCACTAGGGGTAGGTTATCAAGTATAGAGATTATGGATCAAGTGGGATCTCACCTACCCATCTCTTGGAAATAGCCCCACTAGCCTCCCTCAAGAAGTGCGACCTCCTTCAAGAAGGCTAATTTTCCTTGGAAAGTGTGTCAAATGAAGGCCAATCCTCACCAAACTATAGATCCGAATTGCCGTGGATGCTATAGAGGTGGGTTTTCAATATCTTACCCAAAGCCAAGCTAGATCCAAGTAGATCTAAGAAAAAGTGAAAAATGAGGGTTTTAATCAATTAGGGTTTTATGATCTAGAATTTATGGATAAGCTAAGGAAGAAGAAGACCATACCTTTGGAGCATACCTGGATGAAGAGATGAATGCTAGTTGAGATGAGGGTTACTTTTGCCAAAGATCAAATGAAGAATTTTTGAAGCCCCCTTGCCAAATCGATTTTCTCCAAGCCACATGTGTGTCCCTCTAACTTGTCAAAACCAAGGAGCAAAGCATCAATCAGTTTAACATGTTGAAGGTAGATACAAGCAAGAAAGAGATAAGCAAAGAATAGTTGGTACAAAAACAAAACCACTCCCTGATTAACCAAAACGTCCTCCTCCAAGCTTGAAGGGCAAGCCTCCCCACCAATTCGCACTTGTCAAAGAAGTCTTCTCCACCTGTAAATAAAAGATATGGCAAAATATGCAAGATAGCTACAATAAATCCTCCAGTGCAATGGACAAAAGCATTTACAATCAAAACAACCAACATCCACTCCAAGATCCAAGCATGTACTCCAAAAGATAGTAATTTTATTCCAAGAGCCAAGAGCCAAGTTCTCTTGATGATTTTACAATGAGGGGGTCTCCTTCTTATATAGGATAATAAAGACCAAAACCCTAGATCTCAAAACCACTTTTTGAAATGAGTGGTTGAGATTAAAAGATCTCAATACATAATCAATGGCTAAGATGAATCATAACAACATAACACATGGATCACTCAAAATAGTGATGATGTCATAGCTAAAAGATACTCATGGAAGGTGACATCATCCACTAGAGGGGGCAAAAGTACATGGGCCCACCTCATATGACTAGGACATGACACATGGAGCTCATGGTGGGGCTACGAGGCATTAATCCTTGCTAGCTCATCCCCATGGCACAATAAAATAATATAATATGTCCAAAATAAATACAAATAATCAAATCTGTCCTCAAAATCTGTGAGAGACATGCAGTAAATGGCCTCCTGTGGCCTCTGTGGACCCCCCCTGACTGATAAAAACTGGATGGAAGATAGGGGGTTGACCCTGGAAGACCTCTGTGAAAACCAAGTGCCAAAACCTTGCCTCAATTCCCCAAATCGAATTCCTTAGTGACCCTTTTATCCCATTTCTGGACTGCCTTGGTAATTGTGAAAGTGCTGAAACTGTCTCCTAGGGCACCTGCGCTATCAAACTGAGCCCACCAGGCTCTCCAGAAGGGGGGGTAAATGGTAATATCAAGTGGCTGGACCACCCCCTCCTCATACAGCGCCTTAAGTGAACTGGTCTCTCAGGGCCCCTGCTGCTCAGGCTAGGAAATCAGCCCCAAATTTGGTCAAGTGGAAAACTGCATCTATCACTGTCAGAAGTGCCAGGAACTGAATGATAAGCATCTCATTGGATCCAGAAGACCCAAATCTACTAAGAATGTGTACTCATACATCATGGGTTGCCTTGATGGGCTAGCTGTAGGGTCCACTATATATGGACAATGCATAATCTGATTGTCTGAAGTAATAATAAAACCTGCTGAACTGCATCAATCATCATCTGAATCATATGTCCATCATATAGTATCATCATCAAGAGTATGTGGGACCATCAATCATCATCCATAAGCACACATGGCCCACATCATCACGGATCCCAAGAAATGACCATAGTCAAACTGAGTTTGACTAGGTCAATATATAACCAAGGATAAATCATTTCAATAGACTAAGACATGTTCCTCTAATCATACTCACAGCTTAACTTAAAGCGTAATATCATTGAGTGGCATTAATCATATTCGTTCATTCCATTGTTATTTATATTTACTTGCACAATAGCTTAAATGACAAACTCACTCATTGGACATTGTTTAAATGCTAGCTAAGGATGAAGGCTAGGAACAAGGTTGGGCAAAGGGGGTGACTTGTCTAAACTCAACTAAAAGACACTTTGGACTGGGAGAAAGGGGAAGCTACAAACTCTTTGTTGGACAAAATAAACACGGGGAATGGCTGTGCCTCACAAATGGGTAAGTTGTTTAGAGAGTGCTTATTCAACTTAGGCATCATGTCTACATCAAGCTGATCCAAGTTCATTAGGATCATTCAATTTCATTTCATGGCCTTTTTGTCCTACATAACCCTTCGGATCTCAGGTGTGCTGAAAAGCACAACTAATTGCAACTTGCATCCAGGGCATGTTTATATACTTATATAAGGCCAGCAATTGTTTAGATATAGAATTTAAGTACCATTGCTTTTTGGACCTTTCTTATACTCTTCGAGGAGTATTTTTAGCAGTTCATCTCTCTTCCCTTTTTAGTTTCTATGGGCGAATTTATATAAGTTTCCATAAATAGTACATGGGCTTTCAGTTTTAGCCAACAACATCTCAAGTCACTAGGAGGAGTTCGAGCCAGTGCCAGACATCGGGACAACCGACCAGAATGATTTAGGCCTACGATCCAACTTACCGAAGACAAGTTTTGTCACCAACTCAGAGTCGAGATACTAAACATATAGGGATGCGGTCCAAACACAGAGATAGTAAAAAGAGAAATCCTCAATATCAGAAAGCCAAGTAAGACAAGTCAAGGGTTAAGGCCAAATAAGGAAAGTCATGGATGGATGGAGTCAAGTGATGGTGGAGCCTAAGCTAGCAGACAAATGGTGTCAAGGAAGACCATATCTATGTAAGGTAGTGAACCAGTGAGTTTTGTCAAACAACCTAAATGTGCAAGTAAAATGTTCATTTTATAATTCATCATTAAGATAGTTCATTTCAAGTTTTACAACCTTTGCCATATCATGAATGATATACCAAGCTGAAGCTATGAACATGACTAAAGCAACAAGATAATAATCCACTGTCAATGATCAAACATCCATAGGTCATATAACATCATCATAAGAATAATCATCATAAACCATCTGAAACACTGCTGCACTACATCTCTAGGCACTGAACTGAAACTGTATGGAATAAAGGGTCACATCGGTCATCAAATATGAACTCTCAAAGCTCAGCCTTGACACAAGGTCTAACATAAGTCTAAATAATACACTGCTCTGATCATGAGTGATCTCAAAATATAAAGTCATCATAGCCAAGCTTTGAATAATCCAAGCTCTGGAATGTGTAGATATCTGCTAAGCAAGAATAGTAGCCTTGCTACTATGGTGTGATAACATGTCCTTTAGTTGAGCACCGAGCAAGTCTTGAGTTTGACCCGTGGAGCTAGTTGGGAACCTTGTATTCTCAGGTTGAGCACCCGTCATTCTCTCTCTAATCGAAGGAGATAGTTTCTTTGGGGTAGACATCTAGATTAGTTTCATTTCTTTGCAACAAACACATTAATCCCCTAAGTAAAAGAGAGACATTAAAATTTGCTAAAATTTAAAGGACCACTTGCAAAACATTGTTACAATCTTTTCTATTTTGCAAGCATTCACTTAGCTATGTTGTTCACAACATTTGCTTCAAGTACTTTATTTTCAACTCAATATTGTTACATGTATCCTTGATTCCATAAGTTGTTAATAATCTACATTTCAATGCTTTATGTGATATATTGATCATCTTGTTGCAAGCATTTCATTTACTTGTTCATTTACTAGAAGTGATTATTCATTGTTGTATCTATTAAAGTGAATGAGTTAACACTTTGGGAAAGTACTTGTTTAAGTTGATTATTGTGACTCCATAGCCCGAATAGTGACGACACCGGTCTTGTTAAACGGTAATTTGTTTCTCTCTTGCATTTCATCATTTGGTTGATTGCTAAAGTGTTTGCTCGTCATTGAAGGATTTGCATAACTGCATGTTGCTTGTCATTTTTATCTTTGTAACTTACAACTCCAACAAAAAAACATAAAGAAACTTAGTAATTAGGGACTACCCCCCTTGGCCTTTAGGAGTTGTGGTCTAAACGGAGGAGTTTAGGACCGAGGTGACAGTGGGTTCTTAACTCATAGTTTCCCTTAGGAACACACACAACGGTTGGGAGACTTACCCGTGTCTAAGTGTGTTTTAGGTAGCAACAAACCCCACCTCAGAATAAGATTGGCTAAACACCCCTCCTGGTCACAAAAAAGACACCCTCTCCTTGGGGCACCTCTGCAAGTACGTTGGTGCTGGTACCATCATAACAAGGAGCATGAAGCTCCTAGAGTTACATAAACGAACAGTATACCAGGAAGAAATGTTGAAGAAGAACCTATTCCAGAGGATCATGACATGGTAGAACCTCAGAGATTTGAGAAGACACCTCATGAGGAGATTTCACGGAAGAGAAGACCAGCTTGGGTACGAGAAATAATACAAGATGTAGGAAGATATGGTGCTCCAGAAGGAAGCAAGAGACCAAGGCCATATTCCAGTTATGTAGCCTTGATGTAGAAGAACCCACATGATGGAGTGGAGCATACTATTAGGGTCTCCTGCAAGGAGACTAGGATCAAGAGAGATCCTACCATTAAACAAAGATAAGTATTTTTGTTGTTATTCACATATTTATGTTCCTAGTTTTAATATGTGTATTATGCACGTTAGAATGATTGCATTGATGAACAGAATATGCATGTGATGGGTAAGTGGCCTATAGTGTTGTACAACATTCCATTGCTACATATCTAGAATGAAACCTCTTTGTTGACATATTGGGAGTAGTGCACGCTCTTAATAATGTTCTGGTAGAGATGGAAGGCATCTAGAAAGTTACCGCATTAATATGGGATATGGGTGAATGTTGTGTTGAAGCATTGGCTAAGATAGTTGCATGACTGTGTGACTTTGTCATGTTTTGGAAACTATGAAATGTTTCTAACCATGTAGTTGAATTTGACTTGTAGGAAATATCGTGAATGATCACCTACAAACGAAGAATGATGAGATTTGTTTCGTAGAACAAGACTTATGAAATCAAGAAATACAAAGCAAGGGTTCTCTTAGAAAGAGGGAATCGACTATGACGAGATGTTGCTCTAGTGGCCAGACACAGTGGTGGATATTACACCAGATAGATGGTGTAATCAAAGGAGAAGAAGATATTGAGCAACCTCCAGGATTTGGGACTCTCTACAGAGAATCACATGTGTGCAGATTGAAGAAGACTTTGTACGGGCTTAGTAGAAAGCAGCCTTGTGTTGCACTTAGTACAACAGAAGCTGAATATGTAGCAGCATGTTCATCTTGTAGCGAAGCAGTGTGGCTTCGCCAAGATTTTGGTAGGATTGTTTGATGCAGAGATAGATGTGACAGACATACTCTGTGATAACCAGAGTTGCATCAAGATGACAAAGAATCTTGTGTTCCATGATAGATCGAAGCACATCGAGATCAAGTTCCACTATATCCGGGATATGGTGCAGAAGGGAGCTGTAAAGCTCAAGTCTGTTCCTACAGAGGAACAAGTTGCTGATGTGCTGACTAAGCCTCTATCTCTCATAAAGTTTGAATACTTTTGAGACAAGCTTGGTGTGGTCTAGAGGGATCTCTCTTGAAAGAGAGAATGATAGTTCCAGTTCTTAGGGAACTGATGCCTGTTAAAGGATGACAGATGCCTGTTAAAGGATGACGGATGCCTGTCGAGAGATGACGGATGCCTGTCAAAGGATGACGGATGCTTGTCGAGGGATGACAGATGCCTGTCAAAGGGTGATGGATGCCTGTTGAGAGATGATGGATTCCTGTTGAGGGATGACGAATGTCGGTCGAAGAATGACTGAAGATCAATACTTTCCAACTGATAGAGTTCTTGTCCTTAGGTGATGGATGTCGATCCAGGCGTGACTGAAGATCAGTACTTGCCGACTGATAGAGTTCCTGTCCTTAGGTGACAGATGTCAGTCCAGGGGTGATTGAAGATCAATACTTGCCGATTGATAGAGTTCATGTCCTTAGGTGACGGATGTTAGTCCATAGGTGACTGAATATCAACACTTGCTGATAGTGTTCTAGTATTTTTGTTTACTGATGATTGATGTTTTTGTTCCAGTATTGTGTTTACTAATGATGTTCCAGCAGATGCTACTGCTGATGATGTTCCAGCAAAAGATGTTGCTGATGATGTTCCAACAAAGGATGTTGCTGATGATGTTCCAGCAAAGGATGTTGCTGATGATGTTCCAACAGATGATGTTCCAGCAGATGATGTTCTAACAAAGGATGTTGCTCCAACAGATGATGTTCCAACAGAGGATGTTGTTGATGATGTTCTAGCAGAGGATGTTGTTGATGATGATCCAGTAGAGGATGTTGCTGATGATGATCCAGCAGAGGATGTTGTTGATGATGATCCAACAGAGGATGTTCCAGCAGAGGATGTTGTTGATGATGATCCAGCAGAGGATGTTGCTGATGTTGAACCAGCAAAAGATGTTGCCGACAATGATGTTCCAGCAGAGGATGCTGTTGATGATGATATTCCAGCAAACGATGATGATGATGCTGATGAGGATGTTCCAGCAGATGATACCCCAGACATATGATGATCCAAAACTTCCTACGACATATAGAGATTCACAAGTCAGTTGTGCACTTGTTGATGTTGCCCACAAAATACCTTCCTAGTTAAGAGGGAGTGTTAAAATACTTTAACTGTGGAAGATATTCTAGATGTATTTGTCTATTGTATTATTGTATTCCTCCTTCGGGAGATGTCATTGATGTAATTGATATTGTATGAGTCATTAAAAGAGTCAATGTAAAACCCTAATTGATTAGGTCAACCTAGAAAGATCTAGAAAGAATATTTTATTGTAAAGAGTAAAGGTCGGCCGAGTTAGGTGAGTTAGAGTTTCTAGTTAGTAAAAGGTCAAGTCAAAAGTAGAATATAAATAGAGGATGAGTTGCTCATTTGTATTCACTCAACTCACTCTCACAAGTTCGCATAGGAGAGAGAGAGAAGTTCGCACAAGTGGAGGAGAAGCTGATTTTGTCTTGGGGTTTATCTTTGTACTTTGTGAATTCTATATTGAGGAAGAATTTGTCGGGGTTTTCTCCCTTGTGGTTTCCCCAAGAGAAATATTGTGCTCATTGTGTTTTTGTTGTGCTTGTATTTCTTTCAGTGATATATTGTTTAATGATATATGCTAAACAAGTAAAAACTAACATGGCACATCATAAGTTAAAGCATCATTTTCCCATGCATCCAAGAATTTGTCCCTTCCGAGTCTAACTTGTTCACTTGCAAGGTCTAATCCACTTCAGCTCTCATTTTCTCTGCAGGTTGCAATAGTCATGATATCATCAATTAACTCACCAGAGGTCCTAAACATTCTTCCACTTCTACATGGGGGAAAATTCTTGGTAATAATGACATCATTGCTAATATCCCTCTCTTGTTCGAGCTCATCGTTAGTTTGAGGAGATGGAAACTCAACATTAGGTTCATCCTCTTCGGATTTTATGGCAATGTCTAAATGAAAATCCTCGTGAGGAGGAGCATGGGGAAGCATATACTCCACCAGACTTATACCAGATGTAACATTTGGGGGAAGGCATCCTAGAACCTGGTATCCTCCACTTTAGTTGTGTCACGATTATGATCAATCAAGAAAGCTCGGGATGAAAGAGTGGAGGTAAGTGGCATATTGCATAAGTTGGGATCATTATTCAGCTTATGATTGTATTCACCAACCTCAATGACCTGATTTTTCGTGATGAACAATTCTATCATTTCCTACTGCTTGGTGAGATAGAGTAATATCAACCTATTCCAGGTTACAGATTGTGGAGGATTTTGGGGTGCTTGACCTCTCTCTTGAGTTGACCTCGCAAGGAGAACTCAAAACACTGTTATATAAAAAAATATACAACATAACATAAATTAATAATTAATAATTAATAAGTAGAATTAATTAATTAATTAATAAAAAATTAAAAGATGTGCCCCTTCATTTGAAAAGGCACGATAAGGCTTATAAAAAGCCCTTCCAATGTAATTGTAATCAATCATCGAATATTTTATCAATTATTAAATATAATTGTTATCCTTTCATGGATTATTCTCTTTTATCTTATTTATGCTGGTTATTCCGGTAAGAAGCGGATTTTTACCATTTCATTGGTATTAGAGCCCCTTCTTAGGCATTTTACCGGCTTTTGGCCAAGTTTTTTTGGAGTTTCTCCAAAACTAGGTTTTTGACCCACCTCAGGTTTTTGACCACTGGCCTACACACTTCCCTTGCACCCCTGATTCCTCCCTACGCTCATTCATCCACACAGCTCTCCCCTTCACGATTCTCATTCGTCGGACGTACCTTCTCATCTGTTGCCCTCCTGGTTATGGTTATGTTGATTCGGATTGGGCAGGTAGTGCCACAGATAGGAAGAGCACTTCAGGATGCTGCTTCAGTATGGGATCCGGTATGATCTCTTGGTTTAGTAGGAAGCAGTCATGCGTGGCACTGAGTACAACCGAAGCAAAGTATGTTGTAGCTTGTTCAACTAGTTGTGAGGCAGTATGGCTTAGGAAGTTATTGTTAGATTTGTTTGATCTCCAGTTAGAGGCGACTTGTATCTTTTGTGACAACCAGAGTTGTGTGAAGTTGTCTGAGAACCCGATGTTCCATGACAAGTCGAAGCACATTGAGGTCAAGTACCACTATATCAGGGATATGGTGCAGAGAGGAGCAGTGAAGGTCCAGTATGTGGCGATAGATGAGCAAATAGCCGATGTGTTGACCAAGCCGTTAGCTAGAGTGAAGCTTGAGTACTTCAGAGAGAAGCTCGGTCTTATCCAGATTGAGGTTCCTCCTAAGAGGGAGTGATGAGACTGAAAGACATAGATGCACTAGAGTTTCTCTTGCATGGTGGTAGACGTAGGTGGTCCTTGGGACGTAATGCATCTGGGATGCTCCTGACTGTTCTCCCATGTTGGTAGATGCAAGGGTTGGTTCTCGTATGGTGATAGACGTAGGTGGTCCTTGGGACGTAATGCATCTGGGATGCTCCTGATTGTCCTCCCATTTTGGAGACACCGAGAGGTCCACTGGTCATAAGACACTTTGTGTGTGCCTAGGCAGGATCTTGCATGGTAGTAGGCGTAGGTGGTCCTTAGGACGTAATGCACCTGGGGTGCTCCTGATTGTCCTCCCATGTTGGTAGACGCGGGCTGACCGTTGAGAGACGTAATGCACTTGGGGTGCTCTTGGGATGTACCCATTGGGTGGGAGATGTAGGTGGTTTGTTGGACATGAGACGTGCATCTAGCCTGTGCTCTGAGTGATGATGAGATGATCTGGCTACGATGAGATGATAGTAGGAGACATAGGTGATTGCTGTAGCAATGTAATGACTGATCCTGGGTTGTACCTACCTGATGGCTTGCTCACAGAGCTGATGAAGACCTACATGAGGGCTAGGCCTACATCCAACATGAAAAAGGGTTGGCTCTGTAGAACTTCCTATGACAGATAGATTCGAGAGATGTCACTAATCAATGATCACCGAAATGAGGATTGCTGCAGCAGCAACGATGATGATCCAATGTTGATGATGATGTTCCAGCATTGAAGATGATCCAACGATGAAGACGTTGTCCAAAATTGTGTCCAGGTTGATGATGACTGTGATGAGGGGATACCTTCCTAGTTAAGAGGGAGTGTTGATGTAAATGTAACTTTAGAAGATACTCACTTGTATTTTATATCGATATTATTATTGTATTTTATTTGTACTTCCGACGGAGATGTTTTTCCTCCATTCGGGAATGTCATTATTATGTTTGGTCATGCAAAGTCATTGAGGTAAAACCTCCATTGTAAGTCGGGGCAATAGATCCCCTAGAGTCAAATGTAAAAGGGTTTATTGAGTCTCCCTAGAGAAGTCGGCCTAGTTAGTTTTGGTGAGGCCGACCTAGTTAGGTACAAGGTCAAGTCAAAAGTAAAGTATAAATAGAGAGCCTGGCTCTCTCATTTGGACACACTACTCACTCACACAAGTTCGCATAGCAAGAGAGAGAAGACAAGTTCGTTGGTGGAGAAAGAGAGAAGCTGCAGAAGGCATATTTTGGGTTTTCCATTTTTGGCTTGATATTGTATTAGTGACAAATCTATCTTTGAGGATGTTGCGGGGTTTTCTCCTTTATGGTTTCCCCGAGGAAAACTATTGTGTCTATTGTGTTTTGCTGTGCTTGTTATTCTTTCAGTTAAAGATCCTAGATAATATTGAATTAAAGTGCAAACTCTAACAAAAAGGACTCTCATTTGTCATGTAGAATGCTTCCTACTTGTAGATATTTGAACCATTGCTAGGAAACTAGTTATCCTTGATGTAAACCACTCATCTCCGTAATGTTGAATTCATAATGCACAATTACCTTTTCTCAAAAGTTGTAATGGTGGTCAATCTTATTAAACAAATTTCAATCTTAGATATAAATCATTTGGTACAAGAAAAACAGGTCTCTTATGAGTAAGATGGTTACTAACTACTCATGTCATGACCTTACTACCAAAACGTTGCAAATTGTGGATCAATTACTCATATTACATTTTTGGGAGCATATGAAGTTGAGATTGCTTACTATGTTAATTTATTTTGAAATGATTGTGTTTAGTAGTTGCCGGGCTGGTTAATTGGGCTATCAATCTGTAGTCCATTGCTTGTCTTAATTTGACTTGTTTCTGCAAATGCAATCATTCACAAATCATGTACTTAATTTCTTATCAATTATCATGTACACAAAGAATATGCTTAGGATTATATTATATTTTTGCTCCATAAATATGTAATCATTTCAAGTTAGGTATCATAAAGACTGAATAAAAGTTTCTATTTTCTTTGAAATTGGAGGTGAGCATTCACATTTGGAGTTTTTATTTAGTGGTAATGATGTATGGTCTTTATCATGGTACATACATTCAAGTTCTTAATTCTAACCTTGTAAATTATCGCGTGTAGGCATTGTACCAAATTCCAAAGGTCGGGTTTTGATGACGAGTGAATTGGATGATACTACATACGAAAATGGATTATATGTTGTAGGATGGTTGAAGAGAGGTCCTACTGGTATCATAGGGACCAACCTATTTTGTGCAGAAGAAACGGTGCGTTGGCCTTATAATAGCAATTCTCTTGATTCTAAGTATGCCCACGTTGAAGTCAATATGAAAACATTTATAAAGGAGAGAATGAAGCCAAACTGAGCGTATGAAATGAACAAAATCCTAAAGCTAAAAAGTATCGTTGAAAACACATTGATGGTCCATATGGAAATGCAATCCCTCTCAAATGGCATCCTATCTAGGTAGTCTCAAGAGTATTCTCCCTTGTGTCTCCAGAAGCTAGATTGCACAGAAGCGGACCAATGTGAAGAAATTTGGCCAATTGCATGATATTTCCTTATAGTACAAATCTAGATCATCCCCTCTTGACTGTAAGTTCAATGCATGTAGTGTTAACTTGTTACAATAACAAAACTCAATTGTGCACAAGGGGATAGTAATAAGTTAATAACTAATAAGGACCTTCCCAACTCCAAGAGGACAAGATATGTAGGAAAAAAGATTAACTAGGACATTGTTTCCATTTCCTGGGGAGATATACTGGATAGACAGAAACAATCATGCATAATACATATAGTGGAGAACAATGATTGAACCTACCCAATGCTTCCCTGCATCTAATAAGAATGGTTTTTTCTGGAAAGCCATAGAGTAATTCTAGAATTCAACTTTTTCAAGATGCAGCTTGATACTTCAGAGTCTATCTGGAAGGACTGGAGATGGAATTATGGTAAATTGTTCTCTGTTATGGGAACAAAAAGTTGAATGAGAAGATTAGGCCGAGTCCCCCAGTTATGTATAGACTTGACAGGATGGCAGCTGCAAGGTACTAAAGATAGATGGCTCAAAAGATGTCATTCTATATGGACAAATAATTCTTCCTTTCAATCTTGTGTTAGAAATCAATATAATTTATATCATTTATATTTTTACGTGTATATATAACATTTTTTACTCCCAGATTCATCTGAAATCAATCCTTGCCAGATCATGGATCTGTTGTGGATGTGGATCAATGCCAAGTCCACCATATATACTATCTGGATGTATGTATCCAAGGAGGTGTGTGTGGGAGGGGGAATCGATTAAACCCAAGTATGCTATCCTCGGAGTCATTTAAATAATTGCGACAAGGAGCAAATCTGTCTCATTAATGGAGACCTGTAGCTGCAATGGTTTTCTGAGGGTTTTCAAGTGCTAGATTGGTAATTGTAGATGGCAGAAACTACATCAAAGGGCTGTATACAAATTCCTGTAGCTGTCAGAAAAGCATCTTCAAACCCTTCATTTAGTGAAGTCCTATTTTCCTGAGCATATGGTGGCTACAGGATGGAGCAAACAAGTCACTAAAGCATTGTTGCAAGGATTGTGTTCTGTGGAAACCATGCAAGCAGCCATTGTCCATTGGATGAACAGCCCGATCTGATGACTATGTACAAGCAGAGGGCAATTTATTGACCATTTCACCTGTAAACAACAAAACAAATATTCCAGTCACCTGTATTTCATTTGCAGCCTGTTGAATCAGTTTTGAAGTCGTCTGTTCCAGAAGAACTTGTTTTAGTAATGCAAATTATGGTCAATCTGACATTTGCTTCTGATGCATGCTGGGCTCTATCGTATCTTTCTGATGGTACTAATGACAAGATCTGTGCTATACTTGAGTTGGGTGTTTGTGAAAAGCTTGTACAACTTTTGCAACATCCTCTGCCACATGTTGTAATGCCTGCTTTGAGATCTGTTGGAAATATTGTTACTGGTGACAATATTCAGACTCAGTGTGGCCTCGACAATGATGCTCTGCCGCACAGTTATTTGATTCTTGTTGGAAATCACAGTAAAAACCTGAAATTTGAGGACCATGTGAGTGCTGGACATTGATTACACGAGCTACGCTCTGCATGTCTCTCACTATTTGGCTGTCATCTGTTCAAGATAACCATTCTGTTGAACTGAAGAAATCTGCCCCTGTTGTAGCAGTCATGGAAGGGACAGAGTGTTAGACACTAGTGTTGTCATTGATGTCGCATGGGATCAGATTTGAGGAACTGAGCCTTT
Organism: Larix kaempferi; assembly: GCA_027924585.1. Lineage (NCBI taxonomy): Eukaryota > Viridiplantae > Streptophyta > Pinopsida > Pinales > Pinaceae > Larix > Larix kaempferi. The sequence continues at coordinate 19,284,509 of BSBM01001023.1, forward strand.
GATGCCAGTCTGAAGAAGTATATATAAAATCTTAAGTTATGATGATGCCAGTTTGAAGGAGTATATCTAAATGTTTAGACATTGACAAGTTCCAGTTAGCAGCCCTCATGAGCAAGACTTAAAAGGCCAGTCAAGCAAAAGTTTTCTGAGAATCAACCCAACCCAGTTTTCAGGTAAAAAATTTAGAGTTTAATGCCCAACCCAGTCTGTTTTTTATCATGGCTGGAAAGTTCATATCATTTTCAGACTTAGAAAACACTGACTCAAACTCACAATTACAGGCAGAAAATCAACAATGAATGCACACCTATGTCACAGGGTTTACCGAATTTTAACCATGAGGTTCGAAATTCGGCAAACCTTAAAAAAAAAATTGAGTTCGTTGGAATTCGAGGGCTAGTTCGACTTCGAACTCGTCTGCTGCTCGTCGTGAGTCGTACTGGTGTGAACCCTGCTGCTTCCTGTCGCTAACCTCACCGCCGCGAACTCTGCCGTCAGTCTTGAACCCCGTTACCCCCGCCGCTGTCCGACGCCAGCTTTACCGCTGCAAACCATGCCGCTACCCGTCGCCAATCTTCGAACCTTGCTATCAGTTACTCACCCTGCCATCAATCTTACTCACCCTGCCGTCAATCTTACTCACCCGTGAACTCTGCTACCCAGTTGCGACTCGCCATGAGTCTTAAATCGCCAGTGCTCTCGATTTCCACGAACTAGGTATCGTTGGTTGATGAGAGGGTTTATTACTTGAGATTTTTATCACTGGGGTATTTTAGATATAGGGCAAGTTAATTGGGGGTTATTTTTAAATTTAATAATGCCATTGCTTTATGTTTATTTATCATAAACTCTGCTATTAGTAATTAGTATGTTTATATATCATGATTTTTACTCATATTTGTTTATTTATGTTGATTTTTAATATATTATATTATTATTCATTTTAAAGTTTATATATATTTATATTTTGAAAAATTTATATAGACAAACTCTATGTCGAATCTCATCCCGAACCTCATAAAAAAATTCGAATTCAAACCGAATTTCAAGGTCGTCGAACTCGAATTCGAACCCGAACTATGTGACATAGATGCACACCATAAAATTTACAGTACTCAGAAATTTTTGGCTAATTGCCCAGGAAAAACCCACAAGGGGAAAACCTGTCAGAGAGAGTGAGGATGATTTTATTTCTTCAGATAAACTCAGTATAGCAAATTTACAGTCAAGACAAAACTTATCTCCACCAAAAACTTCACCCAGAAGCTGCCTCAAAAATCGTACTGTCTGCTGCCTCGATTTCTGTGCAAAATCAGAACCTCGAAAAACGTGCCAGGAAGGACAGAGTACGGACTATACTGTCCTCGAAATTTGTGCCTGTACTTTCCTCGAAATTCATGCTGTGTACGTCCTCGAAATTTGTGCCCACTGCCTTGGGAAAAGCACCCAGAATTTCTGTCTGGAAACTCATGCCCTCTGCCTCAGGATTCATGCCCATATTTGTTCCTCGAAATCTGTGCCCATTAATTATGCTGTATGGCCTTGGGCTTTGTGCCCACTGAATCTTCTCTCTGCCTCGGGATCTGAGCTGTGCATTAAATGCTCAGAAAGGCTGTCTCGAAAATCGTGCCACCACTATCTCTCTTCTCTTCTTCTCCAAAAAAAATGGTGAAGGTGAAATGCCTTCCCTTGCCTTTTTGTTTGAAAACCTAGGGTGAGTGAAAGGACATCTAATCCAAGGGCCCAGATTGAATCAGATGTGTGGATGATAATTAATGCACATTTAATTCTCATAAAAAATTAACTTCACTCACCTCACTTAAATTTATCAAAAAGTCACTTTAATCTCTAAAGTGAAATTAAATGCTCATCTCAAGTCATTTAATGCAAGGGTCACTTTATTTCCCCTTTTGGTGACTAAGGCAAAATCACCTAGGGGAACAACTTCTTAGGTACAAAAATCAACATCAAGATCATCAAAGGCCAAAGTAGCTGGTGAAGACACTATACCTGTAGCAGAGGTATCAGAGTTTGCAGCTGAAGATGCTAAGTAGCAGGTGTCTTGAAGACGTACAGGAGTGAGACCTCGGCAGTGTTGATGAAGACAAGGTTGGCCTAGCAAAGACAGAGTTATTAGTCAGTTAGCAGCCTTAGTACATTCGGTGAAGAAGATTAAAATCCCCAGTACCAGAATTGACTGTTTAAGGGTTTGAATGACTATGTAACCTTGTGGAATCCCCTTCTAGACTTGACTGTGCTAGCAGCTCTCTGTATTACACAGAACGAGTATGTCTAGGTTTGAAGTGAAGCCTAATCTGCATTTAAATGACATATACAGTTGATTCTGATCCAAAGTGTTTGAAGTGGACCTAAAACAGAGCAGACCTAAAAATCTTAGAAGAGGCACTTTGTGAAACATATATCTCATATTGGATAAGTCTAAATCAATTTGAAGACGTGAAGCATGAAGTCCTTCTTGTTTGAAGCATTGAAGAAGTCTTGAAGAGTTCCGTAGAAGCATTAGTAAGGTATTGACTTCTACATGCATGTATATGGTAGAAGCCCCTATGAAAAGGTAGTGTTGAAAATTGAAGAACACTTAAGGAGACCAAGTGGGCTTAAAAGCCCCTATGATGTGTGTGCAAACCCTTATGAAGACCTAAAGACTACAAGCAGCCCTTGAAGTGAGTTTTGTAGGGACCTCAAAGTGGACATGAATAGTTAAAGGATCAAGTCATTTTGAAGAGTTTTTATTAAGTTTGAATCCATGCAAGCACAATGATAGGTCGGCCTCCCTAAATTTGTGGAAGAGATTTTTAAGTCTGAATCCACACAAGCACAATGATAAGTCGACCCCCGTTAACTTGTGGAAGAGATTTTTGTATATAAATAGATGAGAAGGAAGTATTATTTAGCATGCACTTTGACATGAATATTCTGAGGCAAGGCTGAGGCTGAGGGGTGCAACAAAGGATGCAATTTGGACTGTGGGACATCTGAACCAAGATGAAGTACTAATGCGTCTACACCAGCAGAAGAAGAGTTTGGGGCTAATCAGAGGTATGTGTATCAGTTTCGATTCAAGTTGTTGACAAGGGTTTTGTGAAAGATCAGTTTGAAAGCATTGTTGAGACAGTCATAGGACTGTTTATTATAAGGCAGCAGTCTGAGATCAGTGGCAGATCGAGAACAGCATAGAAGGTTTTTGTATTCATCATCTTAAGGGTGGCAGGGTGGAGCAAGGGAAGGACAAGTGTCCTTAACAGGTTGAAACCTGTTTCAGGATGATGTAGCATCCTATCAGTAGCAGCTGATAAACTCAAGAGGTTGTTGCCTCTATCCAGTTGTAGCTGGAGCATTTCATGGTGTTGAAGCACCTTCCATTGAATGTAATCTTATATACATAAGCAAAAAATTCTGTGGTTTTTCCCATTTGGGTTTCCTCATAAATATTGGTGTTCATGTGTTTGGATTCTTTTGTTTATGTTGCATTAAGTATTTGTGTTTAAAGAATAAGATAAAAGTTGGAGTGATTAAGTTGGAATTTAAAAAGAGAATATAATGAGAAGTCTGCAACACTGATTCATCCCCCCCTCTCTCAGTGTTGCTGGTGTGTTCTGCACAGAGTACATTAGTTTCAGTAATCGTTGCAATACATTTGGTAGCTCAGTTAGATGCTCTTTACTGGCAATGCTTGTTCCAAGTAAAAGCTGTGGCATTTTATGTGAAAGGAGTGGTCAACACCTTGCTTCAGGTATGTCATTTAATGTTGTCAGTGGCATTGCCCTTACCTATAGCAGTTTTCAGCCTATTGAAACAGCAGTCAGAGTGTACACTTGTTAGTGTTGCTGGTGTGTTCTACACAGTACATGAGTTTCAGCAATTGTTGCAATACTTTCGGTAGCTCAGTTAGAGGTTCTTTATTGGCAATGCTTGTTCCAAGTAAAAGTTGTGGCATTTTATGTGAAAGGAGTGGTCAACACCTTGCCTCAGGTATGTCTGCATTGCCATTACCTATAGCAGTTTTCAGCCTATTCAAAATTTGAAACAGCACTCAGAGTGTACTCTTGTTAGGGAGAGGGGTCATTCTGGATTTAATCATGCATACAATTGCTTGTATAAAGGGCGCAGCTATGAGAGCAAACGACCAGCCATCGTGAATATGAAAAAGTGCCTAATCGATGGTAATCTACGCACAATGAAAGATTGTTTGCATCTTGTCTGGACCAATGGTAATGGCATTGGTTATGATGATCCACCAGAGGTCTATATGGCATGGTGTAATAAGGAATAGCCAAAAGGATCTCATTTGGTTGATAAATTAAAAGAGGATGGTCAGAAATTCATCAAGGAGAAAACAGAGCTATATCCACCAGCAGTTCCTGAAGAAGAAAGCTCTTCTGGCATCACAAACTCTACATCAAATTTGACATCTTTTGCCGTACCTTCAATAAACTCCACACATAATGCAACTGATACAAGACAGGAAATGCTTTCTTAGTAACGGAAAGTCCAACAAGTTTGCAAAGCAACTGAAAGATAAACCTTAGAAGGGCACAACCAGTTCCTTTTATTTTATGCTAACACAAGCCCGGTTACCAGTTCAACAAAATCCCAGAAAATTGCGTGGTAGGCAGCACAGCTCTGATAATGATGATTTCAGAACTTTTGAAAAGAAGCCTGTGTCAACTGATGCATATGCCACTGCATAAACAAATTAATATGTGGACCAGAAAAGAAGAGTTAGACAGCTGTTTGATGAGCAGGAATGAACACGGATGTTTAATGTGCATTCATCAATGCCATAGAGCAGCTTTCGACAGTTTAGGGCTCAGAATTATAAGAATGTGATTTTTATGTTGACAACACTCGGAGCGCCCTAGTTACATTTGGCACAGTTGAGCACATGGGAAGCGATCCATTTTGGGAAATAGCGTGGCTGATGTCCAACGTCTAATGGTTTTGTGGACTCTTAAAGTATTCTACATCTGGATGAACCATGGCACATTTCTTTGGGAGCGGCCCACATGCCAATTCGTGCCCTCTATTGGGTACTACCATCCCTTTTGGGGGTTTCTTGCTCATGGTGTTCGAAGGATTTTATTTTATTTTATTTGGTGGATTCTTGAATAGTTACCTTTGGTTGGTTGTTGCATACTTTGTTACCCCTTTTCAGCAAGGGGTGATTTTGATCAGTTTTTGCTCGAGATGAGATCTGTGGCTTCACCATAGATCATTGGTCAGAGGTTGTTATCCTAGTCAGATGGTCCATGTGCTTTGATGTGCCCAGTCAAAGACAATGCCTGCTCTTCTAGTGATGTGATATTTTCTAATCTTCATTTACTCTAAGCATGTTTTTTGATATGATGGTATGTTAGCATGAGAGGTTACATATATGCTTCTATAATGGCTCATATACTTAAGTCTCGAATTGTTGTTTGTTTCTTAGTCTAACCTTAGTGTTATCTTTTTAACTTAATAAGTAGGTTAGTATGAAGGTTGATTTGTACCTAGTCCATTGGATGTATCTTGAGTGGTTGGGAGGAATGATTGTTACCCTCCCTGTTACGATGGTACTAGCACCAGTGTGCCTGCAGAGGTGCCCCAGGGAGAGGGTGTCTTTTTTCTGACCAGGAGGGGTGTTTAGCCAGCTTATTCTGAGGTGGGGTTATGGCCAGACCCTCTGGTTTCTCCTCTGGAAGTACTATGGCTTGATGGCATCGTTGACTGCCTCATAAAAGGGTTTAAAACCCTGAGGTTGGTGTCCGGGGCTTCCAAGGGTGGGTCACTGGGTCACATGACCCCGACCTTGTTTTATCACTCCAGCAGCAGGTTCTTCAGCACTGAGGCATATACTCATCCTTCAGAACACCTCCAACACCCTCCTGGCCCTCCATTTCACCAACACCCTCTCTCTGGACCCTCCTACAAAGGATGACGTCATCCTCCTGGGTAGACTGTATTGCTTGATAAGGGAGGGGCGTTGAGGGTTTTTCATCACTGTTGGGGTTAGTTGGGACATGATGACCCCCCCTACGCAGTCTGGCCTTCAGTTTGGTCAAATTTGGCCTTGTTCAGCCATTTTACTCATGTTTGGGTCAAATCTAGGAAAAAATACCCAATTTACCCACTTTTATCATTATTTTATATTATTTTTGTTTTAATTTTAAGTTGACATTTTAAAAATTAAATTGGCCTTATTTTATGTAAAAGTGAGTGTGAGATCATATAAATTCAATCTCCTCACTTCATTTTCATCATCAACCTTTGGGGATAAGATCATTATGTCTGCTATTTGCCCTAACTAGGGCTCTTTGAAGGGATGCACTCCTTGATGAAGGTTATTTTGCAAGTTTGAAGCATTTCTTGGAAGTTTTACTTTTGTTCATGCCATTGCTAAGGTGAGGCTAGAGTTGTTTGCTTAACACATGCACTTGGAGGTATCTATACTTTTGGTTTGATGTCTCTTAGTCAATTTGTATGAAAGTGATGCTTGTTAAGGTTGAATGGAAGCCATTATTGCTTCATTTTGCCTTGATTAGCATGTCATTTTTGTCATTAATCACCTTTGCATTCAAGTTTGAGCTTTAGGTCTTCAAGTCTTGCTAAGGCTAGGTCTCCTCAACGAATCCTAGAGATTCTTGAGGTTAGCCCTAGTTTCCAAGCTTGCCAAGTGCCATCTCAAGGAGGGTAAATTCCTCTCATTGATGACCTAGGGTTTGGTAGCTAGTAGTCTTTTGAAACCCTAGTTGTTCATCTACTTCATTAAACCTAATTTCTGAGTTTTATTTTGTAAATATTAAGTTAGTTTAGGTTGATTTCTTAAATTTCTGAATTAGTGGTTAATTTATATTCTAAAAACCAAAATTTTAATGTTAAAGCAAACCCTAAAAACCCTAATTTATGTGGGTTAAAACCCTAGCAGCAGTCCTTTACACCCCTGCGACCTACCCTAGGAGAACTCCCTCTCCTTTGCTATACCCTATTTTCTCCTCGGCCTCTCTTCTTTTTTGCTCGGACCTTCTTCCATGTTTAAGCCTACTTCCCTCCTTTTGCAACTCGGTGCTGTTGCAACCCTTCTCCCTTACCTCGGCCTCTCCCTTCTCCTCTCCCTTCCAACTACATCCTAACCCGTGGCCTTATCTCTCCTTCCCTCTCCACTCTTCTCCTCCTTCACGGATTCCTCTCCACCTTCCCTTCCTTCCACGTCCCTCTTTCTTTCTCCGTACCTCTACCCTATTCCTTCTCCCTTCTCCTTCTCCACTCCTCCTCCCTTCATATCTTCTTCCTCTCCTTCTAGCCCGTAGCCTTCCTTCCTTACTTTTTATGCTGCCCCCCCCTTCCACAGTCCGCCACCCTCATCTCCTTCCACTTCTCTCTTATCTCCACACTCCTTCGCTGCCCTACCAAGCCTTCTACCCTAGCATACACAGGCCTGCAATGTGAAATTGCAGACCTTGTGCTTCTGCTTCCTCTTTCCCGTTTCCCTAACACATAGAAAGCAGAAAAATACAAAGCAGGTCAATTTTCAGTGATTAGTAAAGTGAATGTTACTAAATGCTAGTGTCGCTCTCTTAGGCACATAAAGATCTGAATTTAATTGCTGAAAGAAGTATGATTTTATGGAAGTGTTATGAGTTTACTCTCTCTCAAATACAACTTTAATCTTTGTTGTACTATGTGCTTACAAATAGATCGGAATGTTATCCTTGAATGAATTAATTTAGCATTCATTTAATCTTGGCATTGTTAGTGATGAGAGTTGGTTATTGGTTATTGGTGATAGTTGATTATTGCTAATTAATAAGCAAATGACATAGCTTTTAACTTACTTCAACCTAGTTACTGAATGCATATTTACATGGTAAATCTTGTTACATGTCTAATCGATACACTTAATGCTTGATGTTGTTAATGCTTTTATGAATGATATCAAACACTGAAACTGATTCGGATGTATTGACATTGCCACAAGCTTGTAATGGTTATACTAATTGATGAGTGAAATCGATATCTCCTTGAATTGTCATATCTAGTTGATGAAAGTCTTGGTTGATTGGTTAATTATTGATGTTAAAAAAATGTTTTAGTCATCTATCAAATTGATCCTAATTATTTGTTGAGTGATACACATTGGTGAAAGGAATCAATTGAATACATGACATTTACAAATATAACTTAATATTTGGCTATTGGTTGAAGTAGGTTGGCAATATAGTCTTTTGATCCAATATTGGTTATTGTAATACATGCTTACATGTTCTTACATTTCATTGGTTGAAGTTGAACGCACTTGACTCCATTTAGGCACTGGTCTAACTATAAGATTGCATAGAATACAACTGGTTGGTTGTCCTAGTGTCTTACAGGGTTCCTTAAAGGATACTTCTCCTTGGAGGTTTCAACTTCCGAAGAAGTTAGAACGGTGACCGAGGTGACATTGGATCACTAATCTTACTTTTTCTTACTGGCAATTAGCCCTGCTAATTTGCCCGGTAACACTCCCCACCCAGGTTCAATTCTTGTAAGTGACATGACGCTCTTGTTGAGCCACCTTTGTATCGATATTATCTGGTAAAATAAAAATAAAAAAAGAAGGTTGATTTGCACCTTGGTGAACTAAGTCAATTGATATTCATCCATTTCATAGTTTTTTACGTAGTTATTTTTCACCTCGCTAGCCAATTCACCTAGCCCTTTCATTATTCCCCTTTGTGAGTGATTTGTCACTAGTAATGACATATTGTCTCTGTTGTTGCACAATCTAGCAACCCTCAGATTGCAAGCAAGAATCGATTGCTAAACCGACAAAACCTAAGGACAGTACCTCAAGTGTCACACAAGTAGGGTCCTCTCTCTTTAGGTCTTGCAAGTCCACCTAAGTACACTTGGACTAACCACGGGAGGTGCCCCCAGTCAAGCCTTTTTGGGCACTTGCCGAAAGAGACTAGCTTTCCCACAGTACTTGCTTAATTGATCTCTAGAAAATAGTGTGCCTTGGGAATTAGCAAAGGGCCCAAATGTGGCACACTGTGGGGAATGCTAAAGGGTTTCGAGCTATGATACCAGACACATCCATATGGGCCATTGTGTCCCATGTCATCGTGCTGGACACGGATACATCCTGACACGATGTCAGACGTGTTCTGTTTTAGGACAAGTCCAAAATATGTGTTTGATACACCACAGGACACTGTGTCCCTAAAACAAGACACTTCTAACCCAAAAAAATTGTAAAAAAACAATTTTACCCTCATTCATTCACTTTTAAGTGAGGCTTGAGCTTTGTTACCCACTAAATTGCACTTAGTGGATTCTAAGTGAATCGTCAAAGACTTGAACAATCCAATTGTTCATCATCAGTGTTCCATGATCCTTCAGGCCAAATTTTGTAAAATTTGCATGTCCAGACCCCGTTGGGGGAATTGTAATAAGTTGCTCTAAGCATGGTCTTTTTATAACAAGCTTGGCTTACCTTAGGCTTATCTGTCAAGGGGATACTCTAGAGTGTTTTTTCCTTAGGAATTATGTGTTGCACTTCAGTGACGTATAATTCTTGAGTTTTTCACTCACACCTCCAAAGTTGGAGTATTTACCTAGGTGGTCAAACCTTGGGAGGTTATTAAAGCCTAATTGTCTACGTATTTTTACATGCTAGCCATCAATAATGAGTCCTATGGACATGCACTAGGTACCCTAGGAAGTTGAGTCAGTTTCGACAAAAATAATTCTCATAAACTTAGGCTATTGTTTAATAGTTTAAATGGGAAATTTCATATTGTAATAAAAGTATGGTCTGGAGGCGGATTTTGGCATGGGGATGCTCGTTTTCACACTCAGAGCGTCCTCTTTACCTTAGGACCCACTTTTCCTATGTTTCGTTTGATTAAATAATCACTTAAAGCATTTTTGCTCAAAAAAGCGACAAAATGTCAAAAAAATGCTAAAATGATACAAAATGCACAAAAGGGACAAGTGAGAAAACCAAGGAAACATATTTAAAACATGTTGAATGAGGTGGCTTTTTATCATAAGTTTGGGGCAACTTAGTTAAGTGGATAAAGCACATGTGTTTAAAAGTCACATCTTATGGTGGCGAGTATATCTTATGAGAGGTGATGTGCCCACCATCTCATGAAAGCGATTGGGTCATGTGTCAAGTGGAAAGACATGTTGGCATTTGATTTAAGAAACCAAAGGCGAGTTCATTAAGATTCTTAGCGAGTTGTTGGATGGTAAATCTCTTGGATAACGAATTGATCTCTTTGAGGGATGCACCATCCCTCTCACATGGGCGACTTATGGTATGTGGCAGCCCATAAATGGATGGTGGTAAAACCAAGAAGGAGGTCTCCTACCTCATGAGAGGTGGTGCACCCTCCTTCGAATTAGATCTAAACCATATCAATCACGTGGATTTTCAATCCCTCATTCAATGGAACTTGCCCCTCTTGGTGGTTGCTCCCCTTCTCCTTCTCCATTTTCTATTTAAGCAAGAGCTTTAGCTCTCTTTTGCTCATGGTCAGAGAGGACCGAAGGACTGATGAATTATGTAATAGTTCTATTGTAATATTTTACGGAATAAAAAGGCTTTGAAGGCAAATCTCTTGTGTTGGGCATCAATGTGTGTGGATGAGCATTGCACGTTTTTATGAGGTAACCTGTATTGCTTTAGTTTCTTGCATCATGTGGTTGAATGTTGGCCTTTGAAGGGGATCTATCTCCCAGTAGGTAGGAGCATTTCTATTTTGATTATGCTCTTTGTTAGTTTACTATAGATCTCTTAGATGAGCATGTGCATTCTAGTTTGATTTCCATGCTTTCTAAGTTTTCGTTGTAGGCGGCACCAATATTTGCTTTAACCATTTGTATGCAACCGTTTATGAGTTGATGCAGGTACTTAGCTCGAATGGTTGGTTAATCTAGCTTGACTCCAATTTTCGAGCATTTCCGAAGTGCATAGTCCCCCCGCTTTCCACTTGCAGGCTCCACAACTCAAATTTTCCCAAGCTTCTAACTTTTCTTCCATCTCTCTCTTTCCTTCATTTTAAATTAAAACTCTTTTGGTTACGGTTACTAACATGCTCAAGTAAATTAGTTTGCTTTTTTAAAAGAAAATTTAAAGGCTGATTTATTTAAGTTTGTTGTTAGATCTAGGATTTTAAAGCCTTATTTTGAGTAGATCTAGCTTGATTAAGTACTTAGACTTATTGTTCATCCTTTTAGTACTTAATATTTTATGCTTCTAACGCTTTATTTGGCACATTTGGTGCATTTAAGGTGGTTGGTTTCTCACTTTTAGCGCCATAACAAGATGAGGAGTTGTCGGAAAATCGAAAATCTAAAGCCATCTGAGGCTTCTCGTAGCATATACTTCCATCTTGTACCATTTTGAAACTCGTAAGGCCTTTGGATCCAAATCTATAAGGACCAAAGGCATCCACCTTCATTTTGTAAAGTAATTAATAAAGGCAAGCAAGCTACTTAGTGCCTACCCCCATCTCCCCAGGGGGGATCTGCATCTTTTGTGGTTTGGTGAATTTTGTTATTTGCTTTTGTTTTAGATTAGTTTTCATTATGCAATCTTTAAAATTAACATTTACATGCACACAATATGCCCTAATAGGGTTGTATAGTTAATTTTATTTTTACTGCTACAATTTTGCTTTTACAATTTTGTACATCATTAACAAATAAAATCTGCACCCTTGCTTTCCCGAAGTACTGCACTAGTCATTGGTGTGTGGAAAAGAGACTCTTGGGTTTAGAATAGTTAATTAACCCACCCAAAACACTTAAAAATTTTTACAAAGGCTTGAAGTTCCGAATATGCTCCTGACCACTGCAGCTTAGTCTGATCAGTTGGTCAATCAGAAAGGGACTTGAGTGACTAGTTTAATAGGGAAATTGAACGAAAACTTAAGCTCTAGAACTCGGGAGGTCACATGAAACTAACTACAGAGTCAGTGGGCTACTTTAAGCAGGTTATGCCTGGCTACTTTAAGCAGGTTATGCCTCGCCTAGTTGAACCCTTGGTTTAGTTGTCACTACGCTTAGTTCAAAGGCCTAAGTTGGAATTGGGCCAAACCAAGAACTGACCCATTCCTTAATTCACACATCTAATAAAATCAGTTAAAACTGACCAACAAGACTTGCAACACTTCCATGACACAGCAGCACTCCAATAATCTCACGTGACTCCATTTGGCACTAGTCTAATCTGCAAACAATCGAACATTTTAAGTAAATCATGTGTTAGATGGATGTATCTCTATTCATGTTGTGTTTTAATTCAAATTGCAGCCTTTGTTTAATATTAATTCACTTGCAAACTCCTAGATTAATTTCTTTCCCTAACTTAGCCTAAAAACCTTAGTTTGTTTTTCATAGGGACCACCCCCCTTGGCTTCTCTAGGAGTTGGCCTAGACGAAGGAGTTGAGTGTTAAGCAACAATATCTTAACTCTTTGCTTTCCCCCAAGGACGCACCTAGTGGCTTAAATATTTCTACCACGCTAACCCCCTTTCCACCGAGGTGCGTATCCAACAACAATAAGCTCTAAGAGGGTTTTTTTTTGCATGTGAAGAGCATTATAAGGTTTTCCATCTTGATCTACCCCTTTTTGTATTTTCCAGTGGCATCCTAACATCTATGTAATACATTTTGATTTTGATGACTTCATGAGAAATATGATCCCGACATCTATGTAATAGAACATTTTGATTTTGACGACTTAATGAGATATTTTATGAGTCTATGAGAACCCACTGCATCAATGGAATTATAGCCCCCCCATGTTTGTCATCCTTCTCTGTCTGCAATTTGTGATCTATTTTTATTATTCTTCCATATACATTTACATATTACAATGTTTGGTTCTTAGTTGTGATGTATTTTTATTACTCTTCCATCTACATTTACATATTACATTGTTTGGCTCTTAGCCTCTCAAATCAAGTCAGGGAGCACACCAGTAAGTATTCTGTGGGGGCATATTCCACAAACAACATCATAAGGGGATTCATTTCACATAGGGAAGGTGAAGGTTACCCCTAATTTCTATTACTACCCATGACATTCAATCTAAGAGGCATCATCATTGTAAGTGGCATAATCTAAAATATAAAGGGTTTTTAGTAACTGGAAAATATAATAGTAGCATGTGGTCCCCATCCATGCAATCTAATCAAGTAGAAATAGTCCTATTTTGGTTGGATTTCTTATGCCTCTCGCGGGCATCCAATAGTGGAGGCGGGGGAAGCCAATAACTAGCCTTTTTCCCTTGTTCCAATAGTGAAGTGAGGCCTATCCCTTTCCACTAATGGGGGTTTTAGTTAGGTCTATCATTGACATATGCATTGTGATTTGTGAATTTGTAATGTGTATTGATGGTAATTTCTATTGAATTTTTGTAAATTTTCTACTTTTTACAAAAAATTGGATCTATATATATAGCGTGTCCTAATTCCGGGGGTCGCCATGTCCGTGTCAAATTCTCGTATTCCCATGTCTCGTGTCCTTGTGTCAGGTAACTTAGGTTTCAAGGTTTACAAGGTTTAAAGTATTCCCCTAAGCAAAATGAGAAAACATAGTAACTAAGTAAGATCTGAAAATGAAAGGCAAGCTACTCTAAAAAAGGATAGTGACATAGAAATGGCTAGGCTCAAAAGTTAAATAACTGCCTCAAGGGTTTAAATGGTGAGAATCTAAAGTTTGAGAAACGTTGGGTTGGATGTGCCTAGGATTTTAGGAATATATATCACTAAATGTCTTCGGTGTTGAGTTTGAATGGTTACCAACATAAGTTTAGTTTTGGATTTTAATTTTTATTAAGTTTCATGTTTAAATCTGCAAGTTTCAAGTGAAGCAAAGGTGTTGGTTCTGACTTTAGATGAGACTCAACACACATAATTGTTAAATTTTTAAAGTAGTAATATCACTTTTGTTATTTTGCAGCAGAAACAAAAATAGGATCACTGAAAGAATAACCATGCACAGAAACACAATAGACACAAATATTTATCTTGGGAAACCCTTTAAGGGAAGAAAACCCAGCAACCTTTTCGTATTCAGAGATATCAGTTCAAGATACAATATACATCCATATACAAGAGTAGTTACATAGACAAACTCTAGGGCACAAACCCTAGAGGCAAAGAAAAATCTCTCCAAAGATAGTGAAACCCCAAGAATTTCGTTATTCTCCTTGCTTCGTCCTTCTTCCTCTTTTGCGCACTTGTGGAGCAGACTTGAGCAAATTGGTTGAGTGAGAATGAGGAGGCAACACCTTTATTTATACTGTTTTGTGGTTGACCTTTTCCACTTTAGTTGGGGTCGACTTGACTTCTCTTAATTGGGCCGACTTGCACATTAGCATAATAAATATTATTTTATTGTTTCTTCTTTAGGGGCCGACTTCATGAGGAGACCTCACGAAGCTACAACACCAAAACTCCCTCTTAGCTAGGGAGGTGTCATCATGCTGGAACACATTTGGATATCATCTAAGCATCACGACTTGTCTCGAACATCTCATCACCATAAGGTCTTCCGACACAACTCAGTTCATCGAGAGGTGTCAACAACTCATCCCAGTCCATCAAGGAGTCAACATGTATGATGACTCAACTTAGTCCATCGAGGAGTATGTTCACACAGAACACATGATCAATTCATCTCACATCAGTCCACACAGAACATCGAGGAGTTCACACAGAACTCAGATCAGTCGACACAGAACATTGAGGAGTCCACACAGAACTCGAGGAGTCCACACAAAACTCAAATTAGTCCACACAGAACTCAAATCAGTCCACACAGAACATGAGGAGTCCACACATAACTTAGATCATTCCACATAGAACATCGAGGAGTTCACACATAACTCGAGGAGTCAACACAGAACTCAGGAGTCCACACAGAACTCAGGAGTCCACACAGAACTCGAGGATTCCACATAGAGCTCAGATCAGTCCTCACAGAACATCAAGGAGTTCACACGGAACTCTACGAGTCCACACAGAACTTAGGAGTCCACAAAGAACTTGAGGAGTCCACAAAGAACTTGAGGAGTCCACACAGAACTCAGATCAGTCCACACAGGACATCATATCAGTCCATACAAGACAATGAGAAGTACGGTCTCATAGAACAACCAGCTCCATTTCTCTCCTATTCATGGAGAGACATACCATTCTCCCAGTCCCAGGGAGAATGTCACATCGATGTTGCAACCATCAACACTCCCTCTCAATAAGGGAGGCATTCTCCACCACTCTGAGCCTGTCATGCAAGTACACAAACTTCACCTTGGGAAGAGGCTAGGAGCCTAGGAATATACAAGAGCTGAACTGCTCCCCTCTACACCATAGCATGAGCTCTAGCTCACCAAAGTACAAATCAACCTTGTACTAACACTTATTAAATTAAAAGAATAACACTAAGGTTAGACAAAGAGACAAGCAACAATTTAGGTATATGAGTCATCATAAAGCATACGTGTAACATCTTGTGCTAACATATCATCATATCAGAAAACATGTTAAGAGTAAATGAAGGTTAGAAAATATCACATCACTAAAGAATCAGGCACTGTCTCCGACTGGACACATCAAAGCATATGGACCATCTGACAAGGTTGAAGGACCTCTTACCAATGATCAATGGTGGGACCACAAATCTCACATCAAAATCTCTAATCAAAGTCACCCTTGTTGAAAAGGGGTTAACACTGCGACCTTTAGGAGACCTAGCCGAAGGAGCACCTCAATCTTAGACTGTCCATTGTACAATGAGATCGGAGGGCAGTTTCACTACCTCTTTAGAGGAGTGAAGAGGTTCCCTCTTCAACTTCTTCCGCTATCCAAACCAAAGAAGCCCAACCCATTTCATGAGGGAGGTTTTAGAGTAGAGATAAAGGATCTTTTGAAATTCTCCATGCAAATCCCTTCAAGAGCATCATTTCTTTCTTCCTAGTTGTCACATCCATTGGTAATAGAAAACAACATATTGACAACCAAATCACTTGAGACTTTGGGTTAGTCCAACCTAAGATTTCTTCTCAACATTTCCCCTCCCCCCTCACCCCTCTCTTGATAGGTCGACTGGCATCCACGAGACTTTTGAGGAGCTTATTTTCTATATCCCAGTACAAATCTCACTGGACAAATAAACTCTATGAACTCCCAAGGGCCCAGTTCACTCTACGGACAACATTGTTCTCCATGTGTGCCTTTGAAGCAGGTGTTCTGTTATCACCTAAGATGTAGTTACCCCTATGGATGGATCCAGTCATGGATGGCAATAGGGAAGGGCAACTCAAAAGGTGCAACCACGATCACCTCAACCTCCAAAATGTATGGTTGTCACGCCAGTCGAGGCAACCTTCGCTTTATGTTATCTAGCCCAGACAACAAAGGGGGAGACCCGATCTACTCCCGACAGGAGAGATCAAAACCAAGACACCAAATCAGGGTATTTCTAAGTGAAGTTAGGTGTATGGTTTCTCCTAGACCTAAAGGTGAAGTCACAAGGCAAGTGAGGGGTTCAATAGGTATAGCTTTGGTTCATGGTTGATGTAAGAGTGACTTATAATGTTTGTAGTGAGATCTAGGGCTAGTGTACTAGTTCAATGTTGGAAAGTCCACTGCCTTGGGAACCGTGTCCAATGCAGGGTAGTTAAGGGTTGTATTGGGGCTAACTAGTACAGATGACAAGTTTGACCATGATACATGATAGCTTCAAGGGTTTGGTTCACCATGCATAGGTCAATCCACAAGTCAATCCAACAATCTAGGAAAGTCGAATTAACTTGGAGAGAAACCAGTGCCTTGGGAATTGGGAAGTGGAGTCAAAGTAGGGTTGACTTGTGGTTTAGGACTCCTAGTACTTGGGACAAGTGGGCAATAGAGGTCTTGATGGATGAGTCTGGATCTAGGTTTGACCCAAGTGGACCACAATCCCTTAAAACAAGGAATGCAATCCCCAAGGCAAGATTTGACAAAGTGACAGTCTAGACCTAGGTTTTGAATTATTCCGGTTTCAGATCTCCAAAAATCTCAAGTACCCAGTTCCTGGAAGTGAGTCAACTCACTTCTCCAAGGTGGTGCGACTTTGCCCAAGGAGGCTAAAAAGTGGGGTTAGGTGGGTCAAAACAAGTCGGATGGCATCCAAACTTTAGATCCGGGCAGATCGGTCAAGTAGGAGTATGGATCTGTAATTTCGTGGTAATCCAACGGTTAGATCTTAGTAGATCTGAGTTTAAGGGTTCCAAGTGGCCCAAAATGGGGATTAAATCCCTTAAAATGTGGAATGGGGCCCACAAGGTGAATTTCAGAAAAGGGACAACCTGGGTGTATGTTATTGGATGTGTAGATGTCAAATCAAGTGGAATCTCAAACACCCACCACTTAGATCTAGGTCAACCGGCTCAATCAGTGAAGTGCGCCTTGCTTGGGAGAAGCCAAGTTGGTATGGTAGAGGGGTCAAACGGAAGCCAATCCTCACCAAACTATAGATCCGGGATGCCGTGGATGCTATAGAGGTGGGTTTTCAATATTTTGCCCAATAACCCACTAGATCTAAGTAGATCTGAGAAAATGTAAAAATGGGGTTTTGATTAATTAGGGTTTTAAGTATTTTTGACAATTGGATAGATCATGGAAATAGAACTTACCTTGAGATCATACCTGAGTGATGTGGATGAGATGCCTTGATGTTGAGGAAGATTCCCGCAGAGATCAAATGAGAGATTGTTGATTTGCTTGCCGATTTGATGCCCTAGCCCACAAGTGCGCCTTCCTCTACCTGTCAAACCAAGGAACAAAATTCAATCAGTAAGATCAAGTATGGAAGAAATACAAGAGAAATGCAAATAGTAACATGAAATAGAAGGTCCTGGGACAGTAATACTCCCTGTTACCAACGAAGAGCTCCAAAGAAGAAGTAGGGAGAGTCTTCCCCTACCAATACCTCCTCCTCCAAGCAAATCGGCCTCCACCTGTAGATGCAAAATCGTGGTACAAAGATATGGCAAACAAGATCTCCAATAACTCAGTGCAAAGGAAGAACCAACGAACGAACACCAAAAACATTCACCACAACACTGGAGATAGATGCAATAATAATTTTCTATTCCAATAATCCAGAGCCAAAAGTCCCTTTACAATGAGAGGCTCTCTCCTTTAAATAGGAAGGAGAGGCACCAAAACCCTAACCACTTTTTGAATGAGTGGCTAAGATTAGAAGATACAAATGTCTAATCAATGGTTGAGATGAGCTCAACAATATAATACATGGATCACTAATAAAATATAATGTAAGTGGACAAAATCGCCCTATAAGAGGGGAATCCCACCAAATCATGATGATAAAATATCATAAGAGGCTTATGGTGGGTCCAAGGGGTAATTTTATCCCTCCTTGGTCAATCCCCATAGCACAATAACCAAAAAATAATCATGAATGTACCAAATCGTGCCTCCATAGTGAAGTCGTGGTCCTCAAAAGACCTCAAAAAATCCACAGAAAATGCCATAAGTGATGGATGCGGGCCCCGATGAAGCTGAAACTGCTGGAGAAGGTGTGGAAGGTCCCGATCTATCATCACTGATCATCCCATGCCATAACTTTGCCTCAGTAGCCCAAATCGATTTCCTCAATAGCCATTTCTACCAATCCTGAAATGCCTCGGGAAGCGTGAAACAGCCCCAAACAGCCTCCTGGAGTGCTAGCGCTGTCAAGGTGAGGGCACCAATGTGTCCGAGAGGGGGGTAATATGGTAAAAACAAGTGGCTGGACCACCCCCTCCATCATCAGCGCCCTAGGTCAACCGGATAAAAGTCATCTCTGCTCCGACAAGGCCTCCAACAGACCAAAACTGCACTGGGACAGCCTACTGAGGCTCAATCATCACTGTAAGTGCCCGGAACTGAAAACAAACTGTCCCATTGGACTCGGAAGGTCCAAATCCATCCAATATGTGTACTCATACGCCATATGAGTCTCTGCATGATCAAAATAAATACCCAATATACCGGAACAAGGCCAATAATAATGATCTGTAAATGACCAAACACTGCTGTAACCCAAGAATCATCATCATAACCCTGTAGCTGCTGCATAGAACCATCATGTATATGTACATAGACCATATATCATCTATCCATATCATCATAAGGTCTAACATCTCATGTCCCATGGTCCTCCATGGTCAAACTAGGTCTAACCAAGACCAAATATAACTCAGACCATCATCCAAGGCTGCTGCAAAGTGTCAAGGTTAATACATGCTCTACAACTTATTCAAATAGCAATTATAACACATAATGATCATAACTGGCGATCTACATCCAAATATATAGTGTCGTTAATTATTATTATTACTCAGACTAGACTTTCAGGATCATACTCACTTCATAGTTGTGATCAATTTGCTAGTGAAGGGTGAAGGCTAAATTAAATGGCTAGGCTATGGGATGACTCAACTGTCTTGACTTTGTGACACTTTGGCAAGGGAAAGGGAATACACCATAGTATATACTGAATGAGCAATAACACAGGGAATGGCGGTGTCTCACAAATGGATGAGTTGTTTAAAGAGGGTTTATTCACCTTCACAGATGCGCACAATCCATAATACAAATAAGGCCAGCAATTGTTTAGATATAGCATTTAAGTTCCATTGCTTTTTGGGCCTGAAGTTTCCATAGCCTTGATCTATGTGTGTTTACAAACACATTGCATAGATTTATATTTTTCTTTTAGGCTTTCTGCTGCAGGTGTGTTTTTAAGGCACTTGTTTACCTGAGCACTTCTAGGTGTGTCATGGACAGCTTGTTTACCTAGGTATTTATTTTCCACAAGATATAACATTTTATTTTCATTGCCATGTTCATTTGGCATGCCTCTCATTCATGTGTGTTTAGAAACACATTGCATGAATGGGCTTTTCATACAAGATATAGCATTTCATTTTCCAGATTTTGTATTGATGGCAGCACTAAAAGTTTCAGGTTTAGCCAACACAACTTTAGTGACTAGGGGGAATTCACAAGGAACTCCAACTCACCATAGGTAAGTTTTGTCAACAACTCAGAGCCGAGACACAATAAACAGGGAAGCTCATCCAATACAGAGGCTACAGTGGGGAAAAGTCCTCCATGCCACTAGTCAAGTAGTAAGTCAGGGTGATAATCTAAAAGGTAGGCCATGGATGGATGAAGACAATGAAATGATGGAGCCAACACTAGCAAGCCAAAGTATGGTGTAATGATCACCTCTATTCTCCCTAAGGAGGGTATGTACCAATGAGTATGAATAGTGAACTTCTAAGTCTGAGTAGGGACAGTATAATATACATATAATAGATCAACCAGGTCCATATATCTATATGACCGCCAGATCATGACACTAAGTGCTAAGACATGCTACAAGAATAAGTATAAAAGCAATCTAACCATAACACCGTAATATACCTGCTGAGTCATATACCTGAATGCACATCAACCTGTACCATCATCTGCCCTCTGGAACTGCTGCTGTAACTCTGGGCACTACTGTCTGCTCTGTACCAATGGTATAATGGCTACATCGGTCATCTCTCTGAGTGTCCTGAAACTCAGTCATGGCATGGGGAATATAACTGCTGCCCACAATCTGATAGTGATCCAATATAGATGCTCATCTCGGCATCTCAAATGCAAGGGAACTGGCTGAATAGTGTACTGGAATGAGAAAAATAATGTATGGTAGCCCGGCTACTATATATGTGATAACATCTGGCTCCGGCTGGGACAAGTGCTCTGCTGAAATGAGCGCTTGAGAACCTCAGAATCTCTGGTCCTCGAACTCTGCTACCCGAATCCACGATCCAGCACCCTACCATTTTGTTTCCAGCTTTATTGTTGCAACCTATTTTCTGCATTCACAAACATCAAAAAATACCTCATGCCGCATGTGTGGGAAAAATATAAAATCAACTGAAATAAAATCTACTCTATGTCAGAAATATAAATGTATAAAGTATAAATGCAGAAAGTAAATTAAACTACTAACATAATTTGCAAAATTTGAAATTTATTGTGCAGGAAAAGAAAAAGTGACAGGTACTGAATTAAACTAGGAGCTTACAAAGGAGCTTAGAGATAAACAAGGTGCTAGACTCAATGGCTGAAAAGACTAACTACTGCCCAAATAGGCTTATTTGGTTTCCTACCTACTCTAATCTAACCAGTTAGCACAAATGCTAGGTAAAATCATAAATCCAGTGTAACCATTCATCCAACATATTAATGATTTTTCTTTGATTTCTGGTAATGAAACAAGTCATGATTAGATTAAAGATCAACAAATTTAAGGGAACAGTCTTCTTGATTTGTTTATGGATTGAAGAATGGTTTGAATGATGCAATATGAAATTATGCCAAGGAGAAGACTGACTAATGTAAACATCCTCCATCAAAGAACTGATAGGATCATAAAATTTATGCAGGTTAAACTCAGAGATGGATAGAGGAAGGACATAAGACATGTGATTCGATTCATTTTCACACAGATTAACTTGTTCATTTACTTCTCTTACATATTCAATTTGATTCTCCTTGGGACTGATGATCAAAAATTCAAGTGGGAATAAACTAAAGCTTAAAAGACGGAAAATCAAAGTCAGACCCACTTGATGCTCAAAAATGGAGAAGAGATAGAATTGATCTTTAAACACCTTTTCTAGCCACCAAGAATGATTGATAACTTGACAACATATATTATGGTTCCAAAGTGACTGAAAAGGGACATGAAGTGCTCTTTCTCCAAACATGTAATCATGCTTATACTTCCTATCAAAAATTTCCAAGGCAAAATATTGACTAGAGCACCAACCCAAAGGTGATTGAAAGAATTGGGAAAGGAGGGTGGATTGTAAATATGAAATTTCTCCCAAATGGATAGACAAGTTTGACCTTGGATTTTGATAATAGAAAACATTCTTTAGTCTAGGAATAATTTCAAACTTTTGATCAAATTTAATATTTACAACCTGAGAACAAGATTGACCATAACTATCTAACTCTAAGTTATCTTGATTAAAGATGAAAAAATGAAAATTTAAAGATTCATTGTAAGAAGTGGAACAAAGATTAGAACACCTAGTGTTATTTATTAGTTCTTCCTCATATTGATATTGATCTTTTATTAATTCATCATTAAAATTATAAGAGGATAAGTGATCATTTTCATTTAATTGATCAGGGGTGACATTAATAATTTCATTTAAAATGTCCTGATTATTTGCACAATGATCACCTAAAATCACCACTAAAGGATCTTGATCTATGTCCCTACTTTCTTCTTCTTCAATAAGCTGATAAGGAATTGAATGATCAATAAAACTATGATGATTGATGAGTTCTTCCGAAGGAGAAACTTCAATAGACTTGTTGACTAAAAGCTCATCCTCAGAAATTTCCTTTGGATCAGGACTAGGGCTACCTAAAAAGAAATTTGAAAACATACGATTTAGATTAGTGATTTGACTTTCAATTAATTCAAAAGTGGAAAACTTATCCTCCAAGGAAATTGGGCAAGAGGGGTCATCTCCGGATATTGACAGTTCACTGGAAGCTTGATTGTTAAATGATTCAACAATAGGATCGGAAAGGGGAAGGTTTTGATCTTGGATTTGATTCGAAAGGTACATATCATCGAATTCACTTCCCCATTCTTCTAAGAATTTATTTTCAAACATGTCATATCCAGAAATGCTATTGGGTTTCAAATTCGAAAGCCAGAGCCTAGCTCTTTCTTTGAAAGATGAAGCCAATAGTTTCATACACACATCCTCATGGGTTATGGATAACTCGTTAATAACTTCCCGAAATCTTTCAAGGTGCCTTCTAGCAGAGATTTCATAACTTCCATCGAAAGTAGGCAACCTTTCATAGGCTTGATGAGGAATATGATGAGGATACCCAACAATTTTGGAAAAGTCAAACACTTTCAATCGACCGAAAGTCCTAGGTCGCTCAGCAGCAGCCATGGATAATAATTTTTTATTTTTTATTTTTTATATTTTTATATTTATTTTTAGATTCAAGAACCTGAAAACAAAATGATGCACCCCATAGGTTGTAGATAACGATAAGATCTGTCTAAATTCTAGTGTTATAGGGATGTAAATGAGCTCGCTCCTCAGCGGAGTCACGATTGGGAGTCGCCAGGTAGATTTAAACTCTTCTACCAAGATATGTGTCGTTGTATATGCGGGAAGAATTAGTAGCTTTTCCAAGGTAATCCTATTACGTCTCCGGCGCCAAGTGTTATGGCAAAGAGAACGGGAATGCTTGAAGAAAAGTATGTCGAACTAGGGCAAGCTATTGCCTCCCCGGCAACGGCGCCAAAATGTTATCACCTAAGATGTAGTTACCCCTATGGATGGATCCAGTCATGGATGGCAATAGGGAAGGGCAACTCAAAAGGTGCAACCACGATCACCTCGACCTCCAAAATGTATGGTTGTCACGCCAGTCGAGGCAACCTTCGCTTTATGTTATCTAGCCCAGACAACAAAGGGGGAGACCCGATCTACTCCCGACAGGAGAGATCAAAACCAAGACACCAAATCAGGGTATTTCTAAGTGAAGTTAGGTGTATGGTTTCTCCTAGACCTAAAGGTGAAGTCACAAGGCAAGTGAGGGGTTCAATAGGTATAGCTTTGGTTCATGGTTGATGTAAGAGTGACTTATAATGTTTGTAGTGAGATCTAGGGCTAGTGTACTAGTTCAATGTTGGAAAGTCCACTGCCTTGGGAACCGTGTCCAATGCAGGGTAGTTAAGGGTTGTATTGGGGCTAACTAGTACAGATGACAAGTTTGACCATGATACATGATAGCTTCAAGGGTTTGGTTCACCATGCATAGGTCAATCCACAAGTCAATCCAACAATCTAGGAAAGTCGAATTAACTTGGAGAGAAACCAGTGCCTTGGGAATTGGGAAGTGGAGTCAAAGTAGGGTTGACTTGTGGTTTAGGACTCCTAGTACTTGGGACAAGTGGGCAATAGAGGTCTTGATGGATGAGTCTGGATCTAGGTTTGACCCAAGTGGACCACAATCCCTTAAAACAAGGAATGCAATCCCCAAGGCAAGATTTGACAAAGTGACAGTCTAGACCTAGGTTTTGAATTATTCCGGTTTCAGATCTCCAAAAATCTCAAGTACCCAGTTCCTGGAAGTGAGTCAACTCACTTCTCCAAGGTGGTGCGACTTTGCCCAAGGAGGCTAAAAAGTGGGGTTAGGTGGGTCAAAACAAGTCGGATGGCATCCAAACTTTAGATCCGAGCAGATCGGTCAAGTAGGAGTATGGATCTGTAATTTCGTGGTAATCCAACGGTTAGATCTTAGTAGATCTGAGTTTAAGGGTTCCAAGTGGCCCAAAATGGGGATTAAATCCCTTAAAATGTGGAATGGGGCCCACAAGGTGAATTTCAGAAAAGGGACAACCTGGGTGTATGTTATTGGATGTGTAGATGTCAAATCAAGTGGAATCTCAAACACCCACCACTTAGATCTAGGTCAACCGGCTCAATCAGTGAAGTGCGCCTTGCTTGGGAGAAGCCAAGTTGGTATGGTAGAGGGGTCAAACGGAAGCCAATCCTCACCAAACTATAGATCCGGGATGCCGTGGATGCTATAGAGGTGGGTTTTCAATATTTTGCCGAATAACCCACTAGATCTAAGTAGATCTGAGAAAATGTAAAAATGGGGTTTTGATTAATTAGGGTTTTAAGTATTTTTGACAATTGGATAGATCATGGAAATAGAACTTACCTTGAGATCATACCTGAGTGATGTGGATGAGATGCCTTGATGTTGAGGAAGATTCCCGCAGAGATCAAATGAGAGATTGTTGATTTGCTTGCCGATTTGATGCCCTAGCCCACAAGTGCGCCTTCCTCTACCTGTCAAACCAAGGAACAAAATTCAATCAGTAAGATCAAGTATGGAAGAAATACAAGAGAAATGCAAATAGTAACATGAAATAGAAGGTCCTGGGACAGTAATACTCCCTGTTACCAACGAAGAGCTCCAAAGAAGAAGTAGGGAGAGTCTTCCCCTACCAATACCTCCTCCTCCAAGCAAATCGGCCTCCACCTGTAGATGCAAAACGTGGTACAAAGATATGGCAAACAAGATCTCCAATAACTCAGTGCAAAGGAAGAACCAACGAACGAACACCAAAAACATTCACCACAACACTGGAGATAGATGCAATAATAATTTTCTATTCCAATAATCCAGAGCCAAAAGTCCCTTTACAATGAGAGGCTCTCTCCTTTAAATAGGAAGGAGAGGCACCAAAACCCTAACCACTTTTTGAATGAGTGGCTAAGATTAGAAGATACAAATGTCTAATCAATGGTTGAGATGAGCTCAACAATATAATACATGGATCACTAATAAAATATAATGTAAGTGGACAAAATCGCCCTATAAGAGGGGAATCCCACCAAATCATGATGATAAAATATCATAAGAGGCTTATGGTGGGTCCAAGGGGTAATTTTATCCCTCCTTGGTCAATCCCCATAGCACAATAACCAAAAAATAATCATGAATGTACCAAATCGTGCCTCCATAGTGAAGTCGTGGTCCTCAAAAGACCTCAAAAAATCCACAGAAAATGCCATAAGTGATGGATGCGGGCCCCGATGAAGCTGAAACTGCTGGAGAAGGTGTGGAAGGTCCCGATCTATCATCACTGATCATCCCATGCCATAACTTTGCCTCAGTAGCCCAAATCGATTTCCTCAATAGCCATTTCTACCAATCCTGAAATGCCTCGGGAAGCGTGAAACTGCCCCAAACAGCCTCCTGGAGTGCTAGCGCTGTCAAGGTGAGGGCACCAATGTGTCCGGGAGGGGGGTAATATGGTAAAAACAAGTGGCTGGACCACCCCCTCCATCATCAGCGCCCTAGGTCAACCGGATAAAAGTCATCTCTGCTCCGACAAGGCCTCCAACAGACCAAAACTGCACTGGGACAGCCTACTGAGGCTCAATCATCACTGTAAGTGCCCGGAACTGAAAACAAACTGTCCCATTGGACTCGGAAGGTCCAAATCCATCCAAGATGTGTACTCATACGCCATATGAGTCTCTGCATGATCAAAATAAATACCCAATATACCGGAACAAGGCCAATAATAATGATCTGTAAATGACCAAACACTGCTGTAACCCAAGAATCATCATCATAACCCTGTAGCTGCTGCATAGAACCATCATGTATATGTACATAGACCATATATCATCTATCCATATCATCATAAGGTCTAACATCTCATGTCCCATGGTCCTCCATGGTCAAACTAGGTCTAACCAAGACCAAATATAACTCAGACCATCATCCAAGGCTGCTGCAAAGTGTCAAGGTTAATACATGCTCTACAACTTATTCAAATAGCAATTATAACACATAATGATCATAACTGGCGATCTACATCCAAATAT
This sequence comes from Larix kaempferi, assembly GCA_027924585.1. Classification (NCBI taxonomy): domain Eukaryota; kingdom Viridiplantae; phylum Streptophyta; class Pinopsida; order Pinales; family Pinaceae; genus Larix; species Larix kaempferi. The sequence goes on from BSBM01001023.1 coordinate 19,311,012, forward strand.
ATAGTGTCGTTAATTATTATTATTACTCAGACTAGACTTTCAGGATCATACTCACTTCATAGTTGTGATCAATTTGCTAGTGAAGGGTGAAGGCTAAATTAAATGGCTAGGCTATGGGATGACTCAACTGTCTTGACTTTGTGACACTTTGGCAAGGGAAAGGGAATACACCATAGTATATACTGAATGAGCAATAACACAGGGAATGGCGGTGTCTCACAAATGGATGAGTTGTTTAAAGAGGGTTTATTCACCTTCACAGATGCGCACAATCCATAATACAAATAAGGCCAGCAATTGTTTAGATATAGCATTTAAGTTCCATTGCTTTTTGGGCCTGAAGTTTCCATAGCCTTGATCTATGTGTGTTTACAAACACATTGCATAGATTTACATTTTTCTTTTAGGCTTTCTGCTGCAGGTGTGTTTTTAAGGCACTTGTTTACCTGAGCACTTCTAGGTGTGTCATGGACAGCTTGTTTACCTAGGTATTTATTTTCCACAAGATATAACATTTTATTTTCATTGCCATGTTCATTTGGCATGCCTCTCATTCATGTGTGTTTAGAAACACATTGCATGAATGGGCTTTTCATACAAGATATAGCATTTCATTTTCCAGATTTTGTATTGATGGCAGCACTAAAAGTTTCAGGTTTAGCCAACACAACTTTAGTGACTAGGGGGAATTCACAAGGAACTCCAACTCACCATAGGTAAGTTTTGTCAACAACTCAGAGCCGAGACACAATAAACAGGGAAGCTCATCCAATACAGAGGCTACAGTGGGGAAAAGTCCTCCATGCCACTAGTCAAGTAGTAAGTCAGGGTGATAATCTAAAAGGTAGGCCATGGATGGATGAAGACAATGAAATGATGGAGCCAACACTAGCAAGCCAAAGTATGGTGTAATGATCACCTCTATTCTCCCTAAGGAGGGTATGTACCAATGAGTATGAATAGTGAACTTCTAAGTCTGAGTAGGGACAGTATAATATACATATAATAGATCAACCAGGTCCATATATCTATATGACCGCCAGATCATGACACTAAGTGCTAAGACATGCTACAAGAATAAGTATAAAAGCAATCTAACCATAACACCGTAATATACCTACTGAGTCATATACCTGAATGCACATCAACCTGTACCATCATCTGCCCTCTGGAACTGCTGCTGTAACTCTGGGCACTACTGTCTGCTCTGTACCAATGGTATAATGGCTACATCGGTCATCTCTCTGAGTGTCCTGAAACTCAGTCATGGCATGGGGAATATAACTGCTGCCCACAATCTGATAGTGATCCAATATAGATGCTCATCTCGGCATCTCAAATGCAAGGGAACTGGCTGAATAGTGTACTGGAATGAGAAAAATAATGTATGGTAGCCCGGCTACTATATATGTGATAACATCTGGCTCCGGCTGGGACAAGTGCTCTGCTGAAATGAGCGCTTGAGAACCTCAGAATCTCTGGTCCTCGAACTCTGCTACCCGAATCCACGATCCAGCACCCTACCATTTTGTTTCCAGCTTTATTGTTGCAACCTATTTTCTGCATTCACAAACATCAAAAAATACCTCATGCCGCATGTGTGGGAAAAATATAAAATCAAACTGAAATAAAATCTACTCTATGTCAGAAATATAAATGTATAAAGTATAAATGCAGAAAGTAAATTAAACTACTAACATAATTTGCAAAATTTGAAATTTATTGTGCAGGAAAAGAAAAAGTGACAGGTACTGAATTAAACTAGGAGCTTACAAAGGAGCTTAGAGATAAACAAGGTGCTAGACTCAATGGCTGAAAAGACTAACTACTGCCCAAATAGGCTTATTTGGTTTCCTACCAACTCTAATCTAACCAGTTAGCACAAATGCTAGGTAAAATCATAAATCCAGTGTAACCATTCATCCAACATATTAATGATTTTTCTTTGATTTCTGGTAATGAAACAAGTCATGATTAGATTAAAGATCAACAAATTTAAGGGAACAGTCTTCTTGATTTGTTTATGGATTGAAGAATGGTTTGAATGATGCAATATGAAATTATGCCAAGGAGAAGACTGACTAATGTAAACATCCTCCATCAAAGAACTGATAGGATCATAAAATTTATGCAGGTTAAACTCAGAGATGGATAGAGGAAGGACATAAGACATGTGATTCGATTCATTTTCACACAGATTAACTTGTTCATTTACTTCTCTTACATATTCAATTTGATTCTCCTTGGGACTGATGATCAAAAATTCAAGTGGGGATAAACTAAAGCTTAAAAGACGGAAAATCAAAGTCAGACCCACTTGATGCTCAAAAATGGAGAAGAGATAGAATTGATCTTTAAACACCTTTTCTAGCCACCAAGAATGATTGATAACTTGACAACATATATTATGGTTCCAAAGTGACTGAAAAGGGACATGAAGTGCTCTTTCTCCAAACATGTAATCATGCTTATACTTCCTATCAAAAATTTCCAAGGCAAAATATTGACTAGAGCACCAACCCAAAGGTGATTGAAAGAATTGGGAAAGGAGGGTGGATTGTAAATATGAAATTTCTCCCAAATGGATAGACAAGTTTGACCTTGGATTTTGATAATAGAAAACATTCTTTAGTCTAGGAATAATTTCAAACTTTTGATCAAATTTAATATTTACAACCTGAGAACAAGATTGACCATAACTATCTAACTCTAAGTTATCTTGATTAAAGATGAAAAAATGAAAATTTAAAGATTCATTGTAAGAAGTGGAACAAAGATTAGAACACCTAGTGTTATTTATTAGTTCTTCCTCATATTGATATTGATCTTTTATTAATTCATCATTAAAATTATAAGAGGATAAGTGATCATTTTCATTTAATTGATCAGGGGTGACATTAATAATTTCATTTAAAATGTCCTGATTATTTGCACAATGATCACCTAAAATCACCACTAAAGGATCTTGATCTATGTCCCTACTTTCTTCTTCTTCAATAAGCTGATAAGGAATTGAATGATCAATAAAACTATGATGATTGATGAGTTCTTCCGAAGGAGAAACTTCAATAGACTTGTTGACTAAAAGCTCATCCTCAGAAATTTCCTTTGGATCAGGACTAGGGCTACCTAAAAAGAAATTTGAAAACATACGATTTAGATTAGTGATTTGACTTTCAATTAATTCAAAAGTGGAAAACTTATCCTCCAAGGAAATTGGGCAAGAGGGGTCATCTCCGGATATTGACAGTTCACTGGAAGCTTGATTGTTAAATGATTCAACAATAGGATCGGAAAGGGGAAGGTTTTGATCTTGGATTTGATTCGAAAGGTACATATCATCGAATTCACTTCCCCATTCTTCTAAGAATTTATTTTCAAACATGTCATATCCAGAAATGCTATTGGGTTTCAAATTCGAAAGCCAGAGCCTAGCTCTTTCTTTGAAAGATGAAGCCAATAGTTTCATACACACATCCTCATGGGTTATGGATAACTCGTTAATAACTTCCCGAAATCTTTCAAGGTGCCTTCTAGCAGAGATTTCATAACTTCCATCGAAAGTAGGCAACCTTTCATAGGCTTGATGAGGAATATGATGAGGATACCCAACAATTTTGGAAAAGTCAAACACTTTCAATCGACCGAAAGTCCTAGGTCGCTCAGCAGCAGCCATGGATAATAATTTTTTATTTTTTATTTTTTATATTTTTATATTTATTTTTAGATTCAAGAACCTGAAAACAAAATGATGCACCCCATAGGTTGTAGATAACGATAAGATCTGTCTAAATTCTAGTGTTATAGGGATGTAAATGAGCTCGCTCCTCAGCGGAGTCACGATTGGGAGTCGCCAGGTAGATTTAAACTCTTCTACCAAGATATGTGTCGTTGTATATGCGGGAAGAATTAGTAGCTTTTCCAAGGTAATCCTATTACGTCTCCGGCGCCAAGTGTTATGGCAAAGAGAACGGGAATGCTTGAAGAAAAGTATGTCGAACTAGGGCAAGCTATTGCCTCCCCGGCAACGGCGCCAAAATGTTATCACCTAAGATGTAGTTACCCCTATGGATGGATCCAGTCATGGATGGCAATAGGGAAGGGCAACTCAAAAGGTGCAACCACGATCACCTCGACCTCCAAAATGTATGGTTGTCACGCCAGTCGAGGCAACCTTCGCTTTATGTTATCTAGCCCAGACAACAAAGGGGGAGACCCGATCTACTCCCGACAGGAGAGATCAAAACCAAGACACCAAATCAGGGTATTTCTAAGTGAAGTTAGGTGTATGGTTTCTCCTAGACCTAAAGGTGAAGTCACAAGGCAAGTGAGGGGTTCAATAGGTATAGCTTTGGTTCATGGTTGATGTAAGAGTGACTTATAATGTTTGTAGTGAGATCTAGGGCTAGTGTACTAGTTCAATGTTGGAAAGTCCACTGCCTTGGGAACCGTGTCCAATGCAGGGTAGTTAAGGGTTGTATTGGGGCTAACTAGTACAGATGACAAGTTTGACCATGATACATGATAGCTTCAAGGGTTTGGTTCACCATGCATAGGTCAATCCACAAGTCAATCCAACAATCTAGGAAAGTCGAATTAACTTGGAGAGAAACCAGTGCCTTGGGAATTGGGAAGTGGAGTCAAAGTAGGGGTGACTTGTGGTTTAGGACTCCTAGTACTTGGGACAAGTGGGCAATAGAGGTCTTGATGGATGAGTCTGGATCTAGGTTTGACCCAAGTGGACCACAATCCCTTAAAACAAGGAATGCAATCCCCAAGGCAAGATTTGACAAAGTGACAGTCTAGACCTAGGTTTTGAATTATTCCGGTTTCAGATCTCCAAAAATCTCAAGTACCCAGTTCCTGGAAGTGAGTCAACTCACTTCTCCAAGGTGGTGCGACTTTGCCCAAGGAGGCTAAAAAGTGGGGTTAGGTGGGTCAAAACAAGTCGGATGGCATCCAAACTTTAGATCCGAGCAGATCGGTCAAGTAGGAGTATGGATCTGTAATTTCGTGGTAATCCAACGGTTAGATCTTAGTAGATCTGAGTTTAAGGGTTCCAAGTGGCCCAAAATGGGGATTAAATCCCTTAAAATGTGGAATGGGGCCCACAAGGTGAATTTCAGAAAAGGGACAACCTGGGTGTATGTTATTGGATGTGTAGATGTCAAATCAAGTGGAATCTCAAACACCCACCACTTAGATCTAGGTCAACCGGCTCAATCAGTGAAGTGCGCCTTGCTTGGGAGAAGCCAAGTTGGTATGGTAGAGGGGTCAAACGGAAGCCAATCCTCACCAAACTGTAGATCCGGGATGCCGTGGATGCTATAGAGGTGGGTTTTCAATATTTTGCCGAATAACCCACTAGATCTAAGTAGATCTGAGAAAATGTAAAAATGGGGTTTTGATTAATTAGGGTTTTAAGTATTTTTGACAATTGGATAGATCATGGAAATAGAACTTACCTTGAGATCATACCTGAGTGATGTGGATGAGATGCCTTGATGTTGAGGAAGATTCCCGCAGAGATCAAATGAGAGATTGTTGATTTGCTTGCCGATTTGATGCCCTAGCCCACAAGTGCGCCTTCCTCTACCTGTCAAACCAAGGAACAAAATTCAATCAGTAAGATCAAGTATGGAAGAAATACAAGAGAAATGCAAATAGTAACATGAAATAGAAGGTCCTGGGACAGTAATACTCCCTGTTACCAACGAAGAGCTCCAAAGAAGAAGTAGGGAGAGTCTTCCCCTACCAATACCTCCTCCTCCAAGCAAATCGGCCTCCACCTGTAGATGCAAAACGTGGTACAAAGATATGGCAAACAAGATCTCCAATAACTCAGTGCAAAGGAAGAACCAACGAACGAACACCAAAAACACAAAGATATGGCAAACAAGATCTCCAATAACTCAGTGCAAAGGAAGAACCAACGAACGAACACCAAAAACATTCACCACAACACTGGAGATAGATGCAATAATAATTTTCTATTCCAATAATCCAGAGCCAAAAGTCCCTTTACAATGAGAGGCTCTCTCCTTTAAATAGGAAGGAGAGGCACCAAAACCCTAACCACTTTTTGAATGAGTGGCTAAGATTAGAAGATACAAATGTCTAATCAATGGTTGAGATGAGCTCAACAATATAATACATGGATCACTAATAAAATATAATGTAAGTGGACAAAATCGCCCTATAAGAGGGGAATCCCACCAAATCATGATGATAAAATATCATAAGAGGCTTATGGTGGGTCCAAGGGGTAATTTTATCCCTCCTTGGTCAATCCCCATAGCACAATAACCAAAAAATAATCATGAACGTACCAAATCGTGCCTCCATAGTGAAGTCGTGGTCCTCAAAAGACCTCAAAAAATCCACAGAAAATGCCATAAGTGATGGATGCGGGCCCCGATGAAGCTGAAACTGCTGGAGAAGGTGTGGAAGGTCCCGATCTATCATCACTGATCATCCCATGCCATAACTTTGCCTCAGTAGCCCAAATCGATTTCCTCAATAGCCATTTCTACCAATCCTGAAATGCCTCGGGAAGCGTGAAACTGCCCCAAACAGCCTCCTGGAGTGCTAGCGCTGTCAAGGTGAGGGCACCAATGTGTCCGGGAGGGGGGTAATATGGTAAAAACAAGTGGCTGGACCACCCCCTCCATCATCAGCGCCCTAGGTCAACCGGATAAAAGTCATCTCTGCTCCGACAAGGCCTCCAACAGACCAAAACTGCACTGGGACAGCCTACTGAGGCTCAATCATCACTGTAAGTGCCCGGAACTGAAAACAAACTGTCCCATTGGACTCGGAAGGTCCAAATCCATCCAAGATGTGTACTCATACGCCATATGAGTCTCTGCATGATCAAAATAAATACCCAATATACCGGAACAAGGCCAATAATAATGATCTGTAAATGACCAAACACTGCTGTAACCCAAGAATCATCATCATAACCCTGTAGCTGCTGCATAGAACCATCATGTATATGTACATAGACCATATATCATCTATCCATATCATCATAAGGTCTAACATCTCATGTCCCATGGTCCTCCATGGTCAAACTAGGTCTAACCAAGACCAAATATAACTCAGACCATCATCCAAGGCTGCTGCAAAGTGTCAAGGTTAATACATGCTCTACAACTTATTCAAATAGCAATTATAACACATAATGATCATAACTGGCGATCTACATCCAAATATATAGTGTCGTTAATTATTATTATTACTCAGACTAGACTTTCAGGATCATACTCACTTCATAGTTGTGATCAATTTGCTAGTGAAGGGTGAAGGCTAAATTAAATGGCTAGGCTATGGGATGACTCAACTGTCTTGACTTTGTGACACTTTGGCAAGGGAAAGGGAATACACCATAGTATATACTGAATGAGCAATAACACAGGGAATGGCGGTGTCTCACAAATGGATGAGTTGTTTAAAGAGGGTTTATTCACCTTCACAGATGCGCACAATCCATAATACAAATAAGGCCAGCAATTGTTTAGATATAGCATTTAAGTTCCATTGCTTTTTGGGCCTGAAGTTTCCATAGCCTTGATCTATGTGTGTTTACAAACACATTGCATAGATTTACATTTTTCTTTTAGGCTTTCTGCTGCAGGTGTGTTTTTAAGGCACTTGTTTACCTGAGCACTTCTAGGTGTGTCATGGACAGCTTGTTTACCTAGGTATTTATTTTCCACAAGATATAACATTTTATTTTCATTGCCATGTTCATTTGGCATGCCTCTCATTCATGTGTGTTTAGAAACACATTGCATGAATGGGCTTTTCATACAAGATATAGCATTTCATTTTCCAGATTTTGTATTGATGGCAGCACTAAAAGTTTCAGGTTTAGCCAACACAACTTTAGTGACTAGGGGGAATTCACAAGGAACTCCAACTCACCATAGGTAAGTTTTGTCAACAACTCAGAGCCGAGACACAATAAACAGGGAAGCTCATCCAATACAGAGGCTACAGTGGGGAAAAGTCCTCCATGCCACTAGTCAAGTAGTAAGTCAGGGTGATAATCTAAAAGGTAGGCCATGGATGGATGAAGACAATGAAATGATGGAGCCAACACTAGCAAGCCAAAGTATGGTGTAATGATCACCTCTATTCTCCCTAAGGAGGGTATGTACCAATGAGTATGAATAGTGAACTTCTAAGTCTGAGTAGGGACAGTATAATATACATATAATAGATCAACCAGGTCCATATATCTATATGACCGCCAGATCATGACACTAAGTGCTAAGACATGCTACAAGAATAAGTATAAAAGCAATCTAACCATAACACCGTAATATACCTGCTGAGTCATATACCTGAATGCACATCAACCTGTACCATCATCTGCCCTCTGGAACTGCTGCTGTAACTCTGGGCACTACTGTCTGCTCTGTACCAATGGTATAATGGCTACATCGGTCATCTCTCTGAGTGTCCTGAAACTCAGTCATGGCATGGGGAATATAACTGCTGCCCACAATCTGATAGTGATCCAATATAGATGCTCATCTCGGCATCTCAAATGCAAGGGAACTGGCTGAATAGTGTACTGGAATGAGAAAAATAATGTATGGTAGCCCGGCTACTATATATGTGATAACATCTGGCTCCGGCTGGGACAAGTGCTCTGCTGAAATGAGCGCTTGAGAACCTCAGAATCTCTGGTCCTCGAACTCTGCTACCCGAATCCACGATCCAACACCCTACCATTTTGTTTCCAGCTTTATTGTTGCAACCTATTTTCTGCATTCACAAACATCAAAAAATACCTCATGCCGCATGTGTGGGAAAAATATAAAATCAACTGAAATAAAATCTACTCTATGTCAGAAATATAAATGTATAAAGTATAAATGCAGAAAGTAAATTAAACTACTAACATAATTTGCAAAATTTGAAATTTATTGTGCAGGAAAAGAAAAAGTGACAGGTACTGAATTAAACTAGGAGCTTACAAAGGAGCTTAGAGATAAACAAGGTGCTAGACTCAATGGCTGAAAAGACTAACTACTGCCCAAATAGGCTTATTTGGTTTCCTACCTACTCTAATCTAACCAGTTAGCACAAATGCTAGGTAAAATCATAAATCCAGTGTAACCATTCATCCAACATATTAATGATTTTTCTTTGATTTCTGGTAATGAAACAAGTCATGATTAGATTAAAGATCAACAAATTTAAGGGAACAGTCTTCTTGATTTGTTTATGGATTGAAGAATGGTTTGAATGATGCAATATGAAATTATGCCAAGGAGAAGACTGACTAATGTAAACATCCTCCATCAAAGAACTGATAGGATCATAAAATTTATGCAGGTTAAACTCAGAGATGGATAGAGGAAGGACATAAGACATGTGATTCGATTCATTTTCACACAGATTAACTTGTTCATTTACTTCTCTTACATATTCAATTTGATTCTCCTTGGGACTGATGATCAAAAATTCAAGTGGGGATAAACTAAAGCTTAAAAGACGGAAAATCAAAGTCAGACCCACTTGATGCTCAAAAATGGAGAAGAGATAGAATTGATCTTTAAACACCTTTTCTAGCCACCAAGAATGATTGATAACTTGACAACATATATTATGGTTCCAAAGTGACTGAAAAGGGACATGAAGTGCTCTTTCTCCAAACATGTAATCATGCTTATACTTCCTATCAAAAATTTCCAAGGCAAAATATTGACTAGAGCACCAACCCAAAGGTGATTGAAAGAATTGGGAAAGGAGGGTGGATTGTAAATATGAAATTTCTCCCAAATGGATAGACAAGTTTGACCTTGGATTTTGATAATAGAAAACATTCTTTATTCTAGGAATAATTTCAAACTTTTGATCAAATTTAATATTTACAACCTGAGAACAAGATTGACCATAACTATCTAACTCTAAGTTATCTTGATTAAAGATGAAAAAATGAAAATTTAAAGATTCATTGTAAGAAGTGGAACAAAGATTAGAACACCTAGTGTTATTTATTAGTTCTTCCTCATATTGATATTGATCTTTTATTAATTCATCATTAAAATTATAAGAGGATAAGTGATCATTTTCATTTAATTGATCAGGGGTGACATTAATAATTTCATTTAAAATGTCCTGATTATTTGCACAATGATCACCTAAAATCACCACTAAAGGATCTTGATCTATGTCCCTACTTTCTTCTTCTTCAATAAGCTGATAAGGAATTGAATGATCAATAAAACTATGATGATTGATGAGTTCTTCCGAAGGAGAAACTTCAATAGACTTGTTGACTAAAAGCTCATCCTCAGAAATTTCCTTTGGATCAGGACTAGGGCTACTGTTATCACATATATAGTAGCCGGGCTACCATACATTATTTTTCTCATTCCAGTACATTATTGAGCCAGTTCCCTTGCATTTGAGATGTCGAGATGAGCATCTATATTGGATCACTATCAGATTGTGGACAGCAGCTATATTCCCCATGCCATGACTAAGTTTCAGGACACTCAGAGAGATGACCGATGTAGCCATTATACCATTGGTACAGAGCAGACAGTAGTGCCCAGAGTTACAGCAGCAGCTCCAGAGGACAGATGATGGTACAGGTTGATGTGCATTCAGGTATATGACTCAGCAGGTATATTACAGGTGTTATGGTTAGATTGCTTTTATACTTATTCTTATAGCATGTCTTAGCACTTAGTGTCATGATCTGGCGATCATATAGATATATGGACTTGGTTGACCTATTATATATATATATTACTGTCCCTACTCAGGCTTAGAAGTTCACTATTCATACTCATTGGTATTTACCCTCCTTAGGGAGAATAGAGGTGATCATTACACCATACTTTGGCTTGCTAGTGTTGGCTCCATCATTTCATTGCCTTCATCCATCCATGGCCTACCTTTTAGATTATCACCCTGACTTACTACTTGACTAGTGGCATGGAGGACTTTTCCCCACTGTAGCCTCTGTATTGGATGAGCTTCCCTGTTTATTGTGTCTCGGCTCTGAGTTGGTGACAAAACTTACCTATGGTGAGTTGGAGTTCCTTGGAATTCCCCCTAGTCACTTAAGTTGTGTTGGCTAAACCTGAAACTTTAAGTGCTGCCATGAATACAAAATCTGGAAAAATGAAATGCTATATCTTGTATGAAAAGCCCATTCATGCAATGTGTTTTTAAACACACATGAATGAAAGGCGTGCCAAATGAAAATGGCCATAAAAATAAAATGTTATATCTTGTGGAAAATAAATACCTAGGTAAACAAGCTGTCCATGACACACCTAGAAGTGCTCAGGTAAACGAGTGCCTTAAAAACACACCTGCAGCAGAAAGCCTAAAAGAAAAAATGTAAATCTATGCAATGTGTTTGTAAACACACATAGATCAAGGCTATGGAAACTTCAGGCCCAAAAAGCAATGGAACTTAAATGCTATATCTAAACAATTGCTGGCCTTATTTGTATTATGGATTGTGCGCATCTGTGAAGGTGAATAAACCCTCTTTAAACAACTCATCCATTTGTGAGACACCGCCATTCCCTGTGTTATTGCTCATTCAGTATATACTATGGTGTGTATTCCCTTTCCCTTGCCAAAGTGTCACAAAGTTAAGTCAGTCAAGTCATCCCTTAGCCTAGCCAGTTAATTCAGCCTTCACCCTTCACTAGCAAATTGATCACAACTATGAAGTGAGTATGGTCCTGAAAGTCTAGTCTGAGTAATAATAATAATTAACGACACTATATATTTGGATTTAGATCGCCAGTCATGATCACTCTGTGTTATAATTGCTATTTGAATAAATTGTAAAGCATGTATTAACCTTGATACTTTTCAGCAGCCTTGGATGATGGACTGAGTTATATTTGGTCTTGGTTGGACCTAGTTTGACCATGGAGGACCATGGGACATGAGATGTTAGACCTTATGATGATATGGATAGATGATATATGGTCTATGTACACATACAGGATGATTCTATGCAGCAGCTACAGGGTTATGATGATGATTCTGGGGTTTCAGCAGTATTTGTATATGTACAGCACATTATTATTGGCCCTGTTCCGGTATATTGGATATTTATTTTGATCATGCAGAGACTCATATGGTGTATGAGTACACATCTTGGATAGATTTGGACCTTCTGAGTCCAATGGGACAGTTTGTTTTCAGTTCCGGGCACTTACAGTGATGATTGAGCCTCAGTAGGCTGTCCCAGTGCAGTTTTGGTCTGTTGGAGGCCCTGTCGGAGCAAAGATGACTTTTATCCGGTTGACCTAGGGCGCTGATGATGGAGGGGGTGGTCCAACCACTTGTTTTTACCATATTACCCCCCTTCCGGACACATTGGTGCCCTCACCTTGACAGCGCCAGCACTCCAGGAGGCTGTTTGGGGCAGTTTCACGCTTCCCGAGGCATTTCAGGATTGGTAGAAATGGCTATTGAAGAAATCGATTTGGGCTACTGAGGCAAAGTTATGGCATGGGATGATCAGTGATGATAGATCGGGACCTTCCACACCTTCTCCAGCAGTTTCAGCTTCATCGAGGCCCGCATCCATCACTTATGGCACTTTCTGTGGATTTTTTGAGGTCTTTTGAGGACCACGACTTCACTATGGAGGCACGATTTGGTACTTTCATGATTATTTATTGGTTATTGTGCCATGGGGATTGACCAAGGAGGGATAAAATTACCCCTTGGACCCACCATGAGCCTCTTATAATATTTTGTCATCATGATTTGGTGGGATTCCCCTCTTATAGGGCGACTTTGTCCACTTATGTTAGTGATCCATGTATTTCATTGTTGAGCTCATCTCAACCATTGATTAGACATTTGTATCTTTTAATCTTAGCCACTCATTCAAAAAGTGGTTAGGGTTTTGGTGCCTCTCCTTCCTATTTAAAGGAGAGAGCCTCTCATTGTAAAGGGACTTTTGGCTCTGGATTATTGGAATAGAAAATTATTATTGCATCTATCTCCAATGTTGTGGTGAATGTTTTTGGTGTTCGTTCGTTGGTTCTTCCTTTGCACTGAGTTATTGGAGATCTTGTTTGCCATATCTTTTGTACCACGATTTTGCATCTACAGGTGGAGGCCGATTTGCTTGGAGGAGGAGGTATTGGTAGGGGAAGACTCTCCCTACTTCTTCTTTGGAGCTCTTCGTTGGTAACAGGGAGTATTACTGTCCCAGGACCTTCTATTTCATGTTACTATTTGCATTTCTCTTGTATTTCTTCCATACTTGCTCTTACTGATTGAATCTTCATTCCTTGGTTTGACAGGTAGAGGAAGGCGCACTTGTGGACTAGGGCATCAAATTGGCAAGCAAATCAACAATCTCTCATTTGATCTCTGCGGGAATCTTCCTCAACATCAAGGCATCTCATCCACATCATTCAGGTATGATCTCAAGGTAAGTTCTATCTCCATGATCTATCCAATTGTCAAAAACATTTAAAACCCTAATTAATTAAAACCCCAATTTTGCATTTTCTCAGATCTACTTAGATCTATTGGGTTGTTGGGCGTAATATTAAGAACCCACCTCTATAGCATCCACGGCATCCCGGATCTATAGTTTGGTGAGGATTGGCTTCCATTTGACCCCCTTCCCAGGCCAACTTAGCCTCTCCCAAGCAAGGCGCACTTCCTAGTTTGAGCAGGTTGACCTAGATCTAAGTGATGGGTGTTTGAGATTCCACTTGATTTGACATCTACACATCAAATAACATACACCCAGGTTGTCACTTTTCTGAAATTCACCTTGTGGGCCCCATTCCACATTTTAAGGGATTTAATCCCCATTTTGGACCACTTGGAACACTTAAACTCAGATCTACTAAGATCCAACCGGTGGATTGCCACGAAATTATAGATCCATATTCCTACCTGACCGATCTACTAGGATCTAAAGTTTGGATGCCATCCGACATGATTTGACCCACCTAAACCCCAATTGAAGCCTCCTTGGGTAAAGTCGCACCACCTTGGAGAAGTGAGTTCACTCACTTCTAGGAACTGGGTACTTGAGATTATTGCAGATCTTAAACCGGAATAATTCAAAACCTAGGTCTAGACTGTCACTTTGTCAAATTTTGCCTTGGGGACTGCATTCCTTGTTTTAAGGGATTGTGGTCCACTTGGGTTAAACCTAGATCTAGACACATTTAACCATCAAGACCTATACTGTCCACTTATCTCATGTTGTAGGAGTCCTAAACCATAAGTCAACCCCACTTTGACTCCACTTCCCAATTCCCAAGGCACTGGTTTCTCTACAAGGTAATTCAACTTTCCTAGACTGTTGGATTGACTTGTGGTTTGACTTAAGCATGGTAAAATATACCTTTGAAGACATCATGAACCATGGTCAAACTTGTCTCATGTACTAGTTAGCCCCAATACAACCCTTAACTATCCTGCTTTGGACACGGTTCCCAAGGCAGTGGATCTTTTGACATTGAACTAGTACACTAGCCCTAGATCTCACTACAAACATTATAAGTCACTCATACATTCAACTATGAACCAAAGCTATACCTATTAAACCCCTCACTTGGCTTGTGACTTCATCCTTAGGTCTAGGATAAACCATACACCTAACTTCACCTAGAAATACCCTGATTTGGTGTCTTGGTTTTGATCTCTCCTGTCGGGAGTAGATCGGGTCTCCCCCTTTGTTGTCTGGGCTAGATAACATAAAGCGAAGGTTGCCTCGACTGGCGTGACAACCATATATATTGGAGGTCGAGGTGATCGTGGTTGCACCTTTGAGTTGCCCTTCCCTATTGCCATCCATGACTGGATCCATCCATAGGGGTAACTACAGTTTAGGTGATAACATTTTGGCGCCGTTGCCGGGGAAGGCATAGGCTTACCCTGGTTCGATATATCATTTTTGCTAAAGCTCTCCTCCCCTTTCTCTTTGCCATATCATTTTGGCGCCGTTGCCGGGGAGGCAATAGCTTGCCCTAGTACTTCCCGCATATACAACGACACATATCTTGGTAGAAGAGTTTAAAATCTACCTGGCGACTCCCAATCGTGACTCCGCTGTGGAGCGAGCTCATTTACATCCCTACAACACTAATCTTATCGTTATCTAGAACCCATGGGGTGCATCATTTTGTTTTCAGGTTCTTGAATTTAAAAATAAATATAAAAATATAAAAAATAAAAAATAAAGAAAATAAAGAAAATTATTATCGATGGCTGCTTCTGAGCGACCTAGGACTTTTGGTCGATTGAAAGTTTTTGACTTTTCCAAAATTGTTGGGTATCCTCATCATATTCCTCATCAAGCCTATGAAAGGTTGCCTACCTTCGATGGAAGTTATGAAATCTCTGCTAGAAGGCACCTTGAAAGATTTCGGGAAGTTCTTAACGAGTTATCCATAACCCATGAGGATGTGTGTATGAGACTATTGGCTTCATCTTTCAAAGAAAGAGCTGGACTCTGGCTTTCGAATTTGAAACCCAATAGCATTTCTGGTTATGACATATTTGAAAACAAATTCCTAGAAGAATGGGGAAGTGAATTCGATGATATGTATCTTTCAAATCAAATCCAAGATCAAAACCTTCCCCTTTCCGATCCTATTGTTGAATCATTTAACAATCAAATATCAAGTGATTTGTCAACATCCGGAGATGACCTTTCCTGCCCAATTTCTTCTGATGATAAGTCTTCTACTTTTGAGTCAATCGAAAGTCAAATCTTTAATCATTGTACAAACCGTAAGTTTTCAAATTGCTTTTTAGGTAGCCCTAGTCCTGATCTTGAGGGAATTTCTGAGGATGAGCTCTTAGTTAACAGGTCTACTGAAATTCCTCCCTCAGAGAGACTCATTAGTCATTCTATATTTAGTGGTCATTCAATTCCTTATCACCTTACTGAAGAAGAAGAAAGTAGGGACATCGACCAAGGTCCTTTAGTGGCGACTTCACATGATCATTGTGCAAATAATCAGGGTGTTTTAAATGAACTTGTTAATTTTCTCCTTGACAAACTAAATGAAAATGATCATTTATCTTCATATGAATGTAATGATGAATCAATAGAAGTTCAATCTCAAGATGAAGATGAAATAATGAATCACACTAGATGCTCTAATCTTTGTTCCACTTCTTATAATGAGTCTTCAATTTTTTCCATCCTTAGTCAACGTAGGTTCATCGATTTCTTAGAATTAGAATCTTGTCCTCAGGTTGTAAATATTAAATTTGATCAAAAGCTTGAAATTATTCCTAGAATAAAGAATATTTTCTATTTTCAAATTCCAAGGTCACACTTGTCTATCCATTTGGGAGAAACTTCATATTTGCAATCCACCCTCCTTTCCCAATTCTTTCAATCATCTTTGGGTTGGGGCTCTAGTCAATCTTTTGCCTTGGAAATTTTTAATAGGAAGTATAAGCATGATTACATGTTTGGAGAAAAAGCACTTCATGTCCCTTTTCAGTCACTTTGGAACCATAACGTATGTTGTCAAGTTATCAATCATTCTTGGTGGCTAGAAAAGGTGTTTAAAGATCAATTCCATATTTTCTCCATTTTTGAGCATCAAGTGGGTCTGACTTTGATTTTCCGTCTTTTAAGCTTTAATTTATCTCCACTTGAATTTTTGATCATCAATCCCAAGGAGAATCAAATTAAGTATGTGAGAGAAGTAAATTTGTGTGAAAATGAATCGAATCATATGTCTTATGTCCTTCCTCTATCCATCTCTGAGTTTAACTTGCATAAATTTTATGATCCTATCAGTTCTTTGATGGAAGATGTTTGCATCAGTCAGTCTTCTCCTTGGCATAATTTCATATTGCATCATTCAAACCATTCTTCAATTTATGAACAAATCAAGAAGACTGTGGCCTTAAATTTGTTGATCTTTAGCCCAATCTTGACTTGTTCTAGTATCAAAAATCAAATAAGAATCATTAACCTATTTGATGAATGGTTGCACTGGATTTATGATTTTACCTAACATTTGTGATGACTGGTTAGATTAGAGTAGGTAGGAACTGAATAAGCCTACTTGGGCAGTAGTTAGTCTTTTCAGCCATTGAGTCTGGCACTTTGTTTATCTCTAAGCTCCTTTGTAAGCTTCTAGTTCAACTGAGTACCTGTCACTTTTCTTTTCCTGCACAATAAATTTCAAATTTTGCAAATTATGTTAGTAGTTTAATTTACTTTCTGCATTTATATTTCTGACATAGAATAGATTTTATTTCAGTTGGTTTTATATTTTTCCCACACATGCGGCATGATGTATTTTTGATGTTTGTGAATGCAGAAAATAGGTTGCAAGAATAAAAGCTGGAAATAAATAAAATGGTAGAGTGCTGGATCGTGGATTCGAGTAGCAGAGTTCGAGGACCAGAGATTCTGAGGTTCTCAAGCGCTCATTTCAGCAGAGCACTTGTCCCAGCCGGAGCCAGATGTTATCACATATATAGTAGCCGGGCTACCATACATTATTTTTCTCATTCCAGTACATTATTGAGCCAGTTCCCTTGCATTTGAGATGTCGAGATGAGCATCTATATTGGATCACTATCAGATTGTGGACAGCAGCTATATTCCCCATGCCATGACTAAGTTTCAGGACACTCAGAGAGATGACCGATGTAGCCATTATACCATTGGTACAGAGCAGACAGTAGTGCCCAGAGTTACAGCAGCAGCTCCAGAGGACAGATGATGGTACAGGTTGATGTGCATTCAGGTATTATGACTCAGCAGGTATATTACAGGTGTTATGGTTAGATTGCTTTTATACTTATTCTTATAGCATGTCTTAGCACTTAGTGTCATGATCTGGCGATCATATAGATATATGGACTTGGTTGACCTATTATATATATATATTACTGTCCCTACTCAGGCTTAGAAGTTCACTATTCATACTCATTGGTATTTACCCTCCTTAGGGAGAATAGAGGTGATCATTACACCATACTTTGGCTTGCTAGTGTTGGCTCCATCATTTCATTGCCTTCATCCATCCATGGCCTACCTTTTAGATTATCACCCTGACTTACTACTTGACTAGTGGCATGGAGGACTTTTCCCCACTGTAGCCTCTGTATTGGATGAGCTTCCCTGTTTATTGTGTCTCGGCTCTGAGTTGGTGACAAAACTTACCTATGGTGAGTTGGAGTTCCTTGGAATTCCCCCTAGTCACTTAAGTTGTGTTGGCTAAACCTGAAACTTTAAGTGCTGCCATGAATACAAAATCTGGAAAAATGAAATGCTATATCTTGTATGAAAAGCCCATTCATGCAATGTGTTTTTAAACACACATGAATGAAAGGCGTGCCAAATGAAAATGGCCATAAAAATAAAATGTTATATCTTGTGGAAAATAAATACCTAGGTAAACAAGCTGTCCATGACACACCTAGAAGTGCTCAGGTAAACGAGTGCCTTAAAAACACACCTGCAGCAGAAAGCCTAAAAGAAAAAATGTAAATCTATGCAATGTGTTTGTAAACACACATAGATCAAGGCTATGGAAACTTCAGGCCCAAAAAGCAATGGAACTTAAATGCTATATCTAAACAATTGCTGGCCTTATTTGTATTATGGATTGTGCGCATCTGTGAAGGTGAATAAACCCTCTTTAAACAACTCATCCATTTGTGAGACACCGCCATTCCCTGTGTTATTGCTCATTCAGTATATACTATGGTGTGTATTCCCTTTCCCTTGCCAAAGTGTCACAAAGTTAAGTCAGTCAAGTCATCCCTTAGCCTAGCCAGTTAATTCAGCCTTCACCCTTCACTAGCAAATTGATCACAACTATGAAGTGAGTATGGTCCTGAAAGTCTAGTCTGAGTAATAATAATAATTAACGACACTATATATTTGGATTTAGATCGCCAGTCATGATCACTCTGTGTTATAATTGCTATTTGAATAAATTGTAAAGCATGTATTAACCTTGATACTTTTCAGCAGCCTTGGATGATGGACTGAGTTATATTTGGTCTTGGTTGGACCTAGTTTGACCATGGAGGACCATGGGACATGAGATGTTAGACCTTATGATGATATGGATAGATGATATATGGTCTATGTACACATACAGGATGATTCTATGCAGCAGCTACAGGGTTATGATGATGATTCTGGGGTTTCAGCAGTATTTGTATATGTACAGCACATTATTATTGGCCCTGTTCCGGTATATTGGATATTTATTTTGATCATGCAGAGACTCATATGGTGTATGAGTACACATCTTGGATAGATTTGGACCTTCTGAGTCCAATGGGACAGTTTGTTTTCAGTTCCGGGCACTTACAGTGATGATTGAGCCTCAGTAGGCTGTCCCAGTGCAGTTTTGGTCTGTTGGAGGCCCTGTCGGAGCAGAGATGACTTTTATCCGGTTGACCTAGGGCGCTGATGATGGAGGGGGTGGTCCAACCACTTGTTTTTACCATATTACCCCCCTTCCGGACACATTGGTGCCCTCACCTTGACAGCGCCAGCACTCCAGGAGGCTGTTTGGGGCAGTTTCACGCTTCCCGAGGCATTTCAGGATTGGTAGAAATGGCTATTGAAGAAATCGATTTGGGCTACTGAGGCAAAGTTATGGCATGGGATGATCAGTGATGATAGATCGGGACCTTCCACACCTTCTCCAGCAGTTTCAGCTTCATCGAGGCCCGCATCCATCACTTATGGCACTTTCTGTGGATTTTTTGAGGTCTTTTGAGGACCACGACTTCACTATGGAGGCACGATTTGGTACTTTCATGATTATTTATTGGTTATTGTGCCATGGGGATTGACCAAGGAGGGATAAAATTACCCCTTGGACCCACCATGAGCCTCTTATAATATTTTGTCATCATGATTTGGTGGGATTCCCCTCTTATAGGGCGACTTTGTCCACTTATGTTAGTGATCCATGTATTTCATTGTTGAGCTCATCTCAACCATTGATTAGACATTTGTATCTTTTAATCTTAGCCACTCATTCAAAAAGTGGTTAGGGTTTTGGTGCCTCTCCTTCCTATTTAAAGGAGAGAGCCTCTCATTGTAAAGGGACTTTTGGCTCTGGATTATTGGAATAGAAAATTATTATTGCATCTATCTCCAATGTTGTGGTGAATGTTTTTGGTGTTCGTTCGTTGGTTCTTCCTTTGCACTGAGTTATTGGAGATCTTGTTTGCCATATCTTTTGTACCACGATTTTGCATCTACAGGTGGAGGCCGATTTGCTTGGAGGAGGAGGTATTGGTAGGGGAAGACTCTCCCTACTTCTTCTTTGGAGCTCTTCGTTGGTAACAGGGAGTATTACTGTCCCAGGACCTTCTATTTCATGTTACTATTTGCATTTCTCTTGTATTTCTTCCATACTTGCTCTTACTGATTGAATCTTCATTCCTTGGTTTGACAGGTAGAGGAAGGCGCACTTGTGGACTAGGGCATCAAATTGGCAAGCAAATCAACAATCTCTCATTTGATCTCTGCGGGAATCTTCCTCAACATCAAGGCATCTCATCCACATCATTCAGGTATGATCTCAAGGTAAGTTCTATCTCCATGATCTATCCAATTGTCAAAAACATTTAAAACCCTAATTAATTAAAACCCCAATTTTGCATTTTCTCAGATCTACTTAGATCTATTGGGTTGTTGGGCGTAATATTAAGAACCCACCTCTATAGCATCCACGGCATCCCGGATCTATAGTTTGGTGAGGATTGGCTTCCATTTGACCCCCTTCCCAGGCCAACTTAGCCTCTCCCAAGCAAGGCGCACTTCCTAGTTTGAGCAGGTTGACCTAGATCTAAGTGATGGGTGTTTGAGATTCCACTTGATTTGACATCTACACATCAAATAACATACACCCAGGTTGTCACTTTTCTGAAATTCACCTTGTGGGCCCCATTCCACATTTTAAGGGATTTAATCCCCATTTTGGACCACTTGGAACACTTAAACTCAGATCTACTAAGATCCAATCGGTGGATTGCCACGAAATTATAGATCCATATTCCTACCTGACCGATCTACTAGGATCTAAAGTTTGGATGCCATCCGACATGATTTGACCCACCTAAACCCCAATTGAAGCCTCCTTGGGTAAAGTCGCACCACCTTGGAGAAGTGAGTTCACTCACTTCTAGGAACTGGGTACTTGAGATTATTGCAGATCTTAAACCGGAATAATTCAAAACCTAGGTCTAGACTGTCACTTTGTCAAATTTTGCCTTGGGGACTGCATTCCTTGTTTTAAGGGATTGTGGTCCACTTGGGTTAAACCTAGATCTAGACACATTTAACCATCAAGACCTATACTGTCCACTTATCTCATGTTGTAGGAGTCCTAAACCATAAGTCAACCCCACTTTGACTCCACTTCCCAATTCCCAAGGCACTGGTTTCTCTACAAGGTAATTCAACTTTCCTAGACTGTTGGATTGACTTGTGGTTTGACTTAAGCATGGTAAAATATACCTTTGAAGACATCATGAACCATGGTCAAACTTGTCTCATGTACTAGTTAGCCCCAATACAACCCTTAACTATCCTGCTTTGGACACGGTTCCCAAGGCAGTGGATCTTTTGACATTGAACTAGTACACTAGCCCTAGATCTCACTACAAACATTATAAGTCATTCATACATTCAACTATGAACCAAAGCTATACCTATTAAACCCCTCACTTGGCTTGTGACTTCATCCTTAGGTCTAGGATAAACCATACACCTAACTTCACCTAGAAATACCCTGATTTGGTGTCTTGGTTTTGATCTCTCCTGTCGGGAGTAGATCGGGTCTCCCCCTTTGTTGTCTGGGCTAGATAACATAAAGCGAAGGTTGCCTCGACTGGCGTGACAACCATATATATTGGAGGTCGAGGTGATCGTGGTTGCACCTTTGAGTTGCCCTTCCCTATTGCCATCCATGACTGGATCCATCCATAGGGGTAACTACAGTTTAGGTGATAACA
This sequence comes from Larix kaempferi, assembly GCA_027924585.1. Classification (NCBI taxonomy): domain Eukaryota; kingdom Viridiplantae; phylum Streptophyta; class Pinopsida; order Pinales; family Pinaceae; genus Larix; species Larix kaempferi. Next base: position 19,333,011 of record BSBM01001023.1, read on the forward strand.
GCTACCTAAAAAGAAATTTGAAAACATACGATTTAGATTAGTGATTTGACTTTCAATTAATTCAAAAGTGGAAAACTTATCCTCCAAGGAAATTGGGCAAGAGGGGTCATCTCCGGATATTGACAGTTCACTGGAAGCTTGATTGTTAAATGATTCAACAATAGGATCGGAAAGGGGAAGGTTTTGATCTTGGATTTGATTCGAAAGGTACATATCATCGAATTCACTTCCCCATTCTTCTAAGAATTTATTTTCAAACATGTCATATCCAGAAATGCTATTGGGTTTCAAATTCGAAAGCCAGAGCCTAGCTCTTTCTTTGAAAGATGAAGCCAATAGTTTCATACACACATCCTCATGGGTTATGGATAACTCGTTAATAACTTCCCGAAATCTTTCAAGGTGCCTTCTAGCAGAGATTTCATAACTTCCATCGAAAGTAGGCAACCTTTCATAGGCTTGATGAGGAATATGATGAGGATACCCAACAATTTTGGAAAAGTCAAACACTTTCAATCGACCGAAAGTCCTAGGTCGCTCAGCAGCAGCCATGGATAATAATTTTTTATTTTTTATTTTTTTTATTTTTATATTTATTTTTAGATTCAAGAACCTGAAAACAAAATGATGCACCCCATAGGTTGTAGATAACGATAAGATCTGTCTAAATTCTAGTGTTATAGGGATGTAAATGAGCTCGCTCCTCAGCGGAGTCACGATTGGGAGTCGCCAGGTAGATTTAAACTCTTCTACCAAGATATGTGTCGTTGTATATGCGGGAAGAATTAGTAGCTTTTCCAAGGTAATCCTATTACGTCTCCGGCGCCAAGTGTTATGGCAAAGAGAACGGGAATGCTTGAAGAAAAGTATGTCGAACTAGGGCAAGCTATTGCCTCCCCGGCAACGGCGCCAAAATGTTATCACCTAAGATGTAGTTACCCCTATGGATGGATCCAGTCATGGATGGCAATAGGGAAGGGCAACTCAAAAGGTGCAACCACGATCACCTCGACCTCCAAAATGTATGGTTGTCACGCCAGTCGAGGCAACCTTCGCTTTATGTTATCTAGCCCAGACAACAAAGGGGGAGACCCGATCTACTCCCGACAGGAGAGATCAAAACCAAGACACCAAATCAGGGTATTTCTAAGTGAAGTTAGGTGTATGGTTTCTCCTAGACCTAAAGGTGAAGTCACAAGGCAAGTGAGGGGTTCAATAGGTATAGCTTTGGTTCATGGTTGATGTAAGAGTGACTTATAATGTTTGTAGTGAGATCTAGGGCTAGTGTACTAGTTCAATGTTGGAAAGTCCACTGCCTTGGGAACCGTGTCCAATGCAGGGTAGTTAAGGGTTGTATTGGGGCTAACTAGTACAGATGACAAGTTTGACCATGATACATGATAGCTTCAAGGGTTTGGTTCACCATGCATAGGTCAATCCACAAGTCAATCCAACAATCTAGGAAAGTCGAATTAACTTGGAGAGAAACCAGTGCCTTGGGAATTGGGAAGTGGAGTCAAAGTAGGGTTGACTTGTGGTTTAGGACTCCTAGTACTTGGGACAAGTGGGCAATAGAGGTCTTGATGGATGAGTCTGGATCTAGGTTTGACCCAAGTGGACCACAATCCCTTAAAACAAGGAATGCAATCCCCAAGGCAAGATTTGACAAAGTGACAGTCTAGACCTAGGTTTTGAATTATTCCGGTTTCAGATCTCCAAAAATCTCAAGTACCCAGTTCCTGGAAGTGAGTCAACTCACTTCTCCAAGGTGGTGCGACTTTGCCCAAGGAGGCTAAAAAGTGGGGTTAGGTGGGTCAAAACAAGTCGGATGGCATCCAAACTTTAGATCCGAGCAGATCGGTCAAGTAGGAGTATGGATCTGTAATTTCGTGGTAATCCAACGGTTAGATCTTAGTAGATCTGAGTTTAAGGGTTCCAAGTGGCCCAAAATGGGGATTAAATCCCTTAAAATGTGGAATGGGGCCCACAAGGTGAATTTCAGAAAAGGGACAACCTGGGTGTATGTTATTGGATGTGTAGATGTCAAATCAAGTGGAATCTCAAACACCCACCACTTAGATCTAGGTCAACCGGCTCAATCAGTGAAGTGCGCCTTGCTTGGGAGAAGCCAAGTTGGTATGGTAGAGGGGTCAAACGGAAGCCAATCCTCACCAAACTATAGATCCGGGATGCCGTGGATGCTATAGAGGTGGGTTTTCAATATTTTGCCCAATAACCCACTAGATCTAAGTAGATCTGAGAAAATGTAAAAATGGGGTTTTGATTAATTAGGGTTTTAAGTATTTTTGACAATTGGATAGATCATGGAAATAGAACTTACCTTGAGATCATACCTGAGTGATGTGGATGAGATGCCTTGATGTTGAGGAAGATTCCCGCAGAGATCAAATGAGAGATTGTTGATTTGCTTGCCGATTTGATGCCCTAGCCCACAAGTGCGCCTTCCTCTACCTGTCAAACCAAGGAACAAAATTCAATCAGTAAGATCAAGTATGGAAGAAATACAAGAGAAATGCAAATAGTAACATGAAATAGAAGGTCCTGGGACAGTAATACTCCCTGTTACCAACGAAGAGCTCCAAAGAAGAAGTAGGGAGAGTCTTCCCCTACCAATACCTCCTCCTCCAAGCAAATCGGCCTCCACCTGTAGATGCAAAACGTGGTACAAAGATATGGCAAACAAGATCTCCAATAACTCAGTGCAAAGGAAGAACCAACGAACGAACACCAAAAACATTCACCACAACACTGGAGATAGATGCAATAATAATTTTCTATTCCAATAATCCAGAGCCAAAAGTCCCTTTACAATGAGAGGCTCTCTCCTTTAAATAGGAAGGAGAGGCACCAAAACCCTAACCACTTTTTGAATGAGTGGCTAAGATTAGAAGATACAAATGTCTAATCAATGGTTGAGATGAGCTCAACAATATAATACATGGATCACTAATAAAATATAATGTAAGTGGACAAAATCGCCCTATAAGAGGGGAATCCCACCAAATCATGATGATAAAATATCATAAGAGGCTTATGGTGGGTCCAAGGGGTAATTTTATCCCTCCTTGGTCAATCCCCATAGCACAATAACCAAAAAATAATCATGAATGTACCAAATCGTGCCTCCATAGTGAAGTCGTGGTCCTCAAAAGACCTCAAAAAATCCACAGAAAATGCCATAAGTGATGGATGCGGGCCCCGATGAAGCTGAAACTGCTGGAGAAGGTGTGGAAGGTCCCGATCTATCATCACTGATCATCCCATGCCATAACTTTGCCTCAGTAGCCCAAATCGATTTCCTCAATAGCCATTTCTACCAATCCTGAAATGCCTCGGGAAGCGTGAAACAGCCCCAAACAGCCTCCTGGAGTGCTAGCGCTGTCAAGGTGAGGGCACCAATGTGTCCGGGAGGGGGGGTAATATGGTAAAAACAAGTGGCTGGACCACCCCCTCCATCATCAGCGCCCTAGGTCAACCGGATAAAAGTCATCTCTGCTCCGACAAGGCCTCCAACAGACCAAAACTGCACTGGGACAGCCTACTGAGGCTCAATCATCACTGTAAGTGCCCGGAACTGAAAACAAACTGTCCCATTGGACTCGGAAGGTCCAAATCCATCCAAGATGTGTACTCATACGCCATATGAGTCTCTGCATGATCAAAATAAATACCCAATATACCGGAACAAGGCCAATAATAATGATCTGTAAATGACCAAACACTGCTGTAACCCAAGAATCATCATCATAACCCTGTAGCTGCTGCATAGAACCATCATGTATATGTACATAGACCATATATCATCTATCCATATCATCATAAGGTCTAACATCTCATGTCCCATGGTCCTCCATGGTCAAACTAGGTCTAACCAAGACCAAATATAACTCAGACCATCATCCAAGGCTGCTGCAAAGTGTCAAGGTTAATACATGCTCTACAACTTATTCAAATAGCAATTATAACACATAATGATCATAACTGGCGATCTACATCCAAATATATAGTGTCGTTAATTATTATTATTACTCAGACTAGACTTTCAGGATCATACTCACTTCATAGTTGTGATCAATTTGCTAGTGAAGGGTGAAGGCTAAATTAAATGGCTAGGCTATGGGATGACTCAACTGTCTTGACTTTGTGACACTTTGGCAAGGGAAAGGGAATACACCATAGTATATACTGAATGAGCAATAACACAGGGAATGGCGGTGTCTCACAAATGGATGAGTTGTTTAAAGAGGGTTTATTCACCTTCACAGATGCGCACAATCCATAATACAAATAAGGCCAGCAATTGTTTAGATATAGCATTTAAGTTCCATTGCTTTTTGGGCCTGAAGTTTCCATAGCCTTGATCTATGTGTGTTTACAAACACATTGCATAGATTTACATTTTTCTTTTAGGCTTTCTGCTGCAGGTGTGTTTTTAAGGCACTTGTTTACCTGAGCACTTCTAGGTGTGTCATGGACAGCTTGTTTACCTAGGTATTTATTTTCCACAAGATATAACATTTTATTTTCATTGCCATGTTCATTTGGCATGCCTCTCATTCATGTGTGTTTAGAAACACATTGCATGAATGGGCTTTTCATACAAGATATAGCATTTCATTTTCCAGATTTTGTATTGATGGCAGCACTAAAAGTTTCAGGTTTAGCCAACACAACTTTAGTGACTAGGGGGAATTCACAAGGAACTCCAACTCACCATAGGTAAGTTTTGTCAACAACTCAGAGCCGAGACACAATAAACAGGGAAGCTCATCCAATACAGAGGCTACAGTGGGGAAAAGTCCTCCATGCCACTAGTCAAGTAGTAAGTCAGGGTGATAATCTAAAAGGTAGGCCATGGATGGATGAAGACAATGAAATGATGGAGCCAACACTAGCAAGCCAAAGTATGGTGTAATGATCACCTCTATTCTCCCTAAGGAGGGTATGTACCAATGAGTATGAATAGTGAACTTCTAAGTCTGAGTAGGGACAGTATAATATACATATAATAGATCAACCAGGTTCATATATCTATATGACCGCCAGATCATGACACTAAGTGCTAAAACATGCTACAAGAATAAGTATAAAAGCAATCTAACCATAACACCGTAATATACCTGCTGAGTCATATACCTGAATGCACATCAACCTGTACCATCATCTGCCCTCTGGAACTGCTGCTGTAACTCTGGGCACTACTGTCTGCTCTGGACCAATGGTATAATGGCTACATCGGTCATCTCTCTGAGTGTCCTGAAACTCAGTCATGGCATGGGGAATATAACTGCTGCCCACAATCTGATAGTGATCCAATATAGATGCTCATCTCGGCATCTCAAATGCAAGGGAACTGGCTGAATAGTGTACTGGAATGAGAAAAATAATGTATGGTAGCCCGGCTACTATATATGTGATAACATGTTCCATTCAGAGATTCTTTCCCTAGACCTTGGATGTTAGGAATGATGGACCTTGTTAATCTGGGAATCATCCTAGAATTTCATAACCGGGCCCTCTCACCCTTGATGTACGTGGGATGACATCATTAGGCAATGCATTGGTCTCCTCACTTTGATCAGTGACTCAAATTGGGAGCCATCCTCTTCATCTTCTCACTCTACTTCACGTCCCAGCATGCCCTGGTAGTGACATTGTATGTTTGACATGGTTTTATTCTTTTTTATCTTGTTTTTGTATATGCACTACATTTTTTTTCCTTAGACTAATTAGTTATCTTTTTCTCTTTTTTTAATAGATTAGTAATAGGAGTTTCTTTGAACTCCCTTTTTTTATTCACATTGGTTGTGTTCTGAATTCCCTTGACCAACTTTGTGGTCACCTGTTAAACATTAGTACAATTATCTGATCCTATCTACAAAGAGGCTTTTCTTTCATCCATGTCACACTTCATTTGAAAAACAGCAACCTAGAAAAAGTTTGGAGGATAGCAAAATCTACCCTCATCATGCAGTTCTCCTCTTTGGAGTATCATATGATGCCTTGAGAACCATGAAAAGTTATTAGAACTGGAACCAGCTGGAAACAAGGTTGAAGATCCGATCAACTAAAAGATATATAAAATATGCATATTTAAAATAAATACATATTCATGTACATCAATGTAAATCCAACCCAATAGACACCAAATATGCAAAGTTTGCCCATGTATATAGCATGTAAGAGTGAATATAACAAAATGGGCCATGGCAGTGAGTGCAATACATATCTAAAACAAAATACATAAGCATAAGGCTCTTAAGGCCTCTAGAGTACTGAGACTCTGGGGTCTCTCTTGCTATCTTCTTTTGCTACCGAATTAGAGGTTCTCAGTTCTCTTCATTCTCAAGGTGATTACACACAAATGACAGAGCTTATGAGGTTCACCCTAGCTGGACCCCATAGATCCACTACCTCTTTCCAGCCTATTTCAGCTACAAGTGGCAGCAAGCACCTTCCAAACACCTTATCTCAAGTACACAAGGTTCCAAAGCAGTAAGACCTTGTACTTCCTCCCATTCGTTAGCATGCAGACTTGCTTCCATGAGGCCACAGGAGTACAAGGTTTCAGCACATATAAGCACATATCTAAAACAAAATACATAAGCATAAGGCTCTTAAGGCCTCTAGAGTACTGAGACTCTGGGGTCTGTCTTGCTATCTTCTTTTGCTACCGAATTAGAGGTTCTTAGTTCTCTTCATTCTCAAGGTGACTACACACAAATGACAGAGCTTATTGTTATCACACAACTTGTAGTTGCCCCTAGAGGTATCCCATCCGGGACGGTAGAGGAGACAGGCAATTAAAGAGGTGACCCAAGAGATGCCACGGTTCCCAATGCAATGTGGGAGTCACGTCAACCGAGGCACTCTTCGCTTTAGGTCAGAGTGTACTTAGACCAAGGGGGAGACCCTATACCCCAATCACAGTTGATTGGACCCAAACAAAGGTTTCTAAGGGTAGGTAAATGATGAGTTACGGAAACCAATGCAAGGCTAAGTGGACCTAAGAATTAAGGAATGGTTGAAGGTGGTGTGATGGATAGTTAGTGTTTCAACCTATGTATGGTTTAGGTCACATGATGGGGTATGATTACTAGGTATAGTACCATGTGTTTTCACAAGTGGGTCTTGTTTTCTTGGGAAGCGTGAAATGGTTCTAGGTGGACCCACAAGGTGAAGTTAGGTATGAGGTTGGTACTATAGGTTAGATCTAGGCTAGATCTATAAGTCTGAGTTGGTTCTAGGATTACCCATGTACTAGATCTAGGGTTTGACACAAATCCCAAGGAGTGCGACTTGCTTGGAGAAGGACTAGTGCCTTGTTGGATGGGCTAATGGGGTCAAGAAGGATGTCAAAGTATAGATCGGGACACCTAGAAGACAAGTCCAGTGGGTTGAATGAGATCCAATGGTTAGATCTTACTAGATCTAGGTTTTTAAGTGATGACCAAAAGTGGACCACAATCCCTTAAAACAAGGAATGCAATCTCCAAGGCGGATCTTGACAAACAGACAGTGTAGACCTAGGTTTCAAGGCATGGGCATTCCAAATCCATGAAAATCTCAAACACCCACTTCCTAGAAGTGGCCCGACTCAAAACTTCAAGGGGGAGCGACTTGCTCAAGGAAGGGCAAAAGATGGGTTTGGTGGACCAAATCAAGTCCAATGGCCACCAAACTGTAGATCCAAGTGGCTTGTACCCCGATCTATGTATCTTCAAAATTTCAAGTGAACCCAATGGCTAGATCTTAGTAGATCTAAGTTTTAAGATACCAAGAGAATCAAAAGGGGGTTTCAACCCCTTAAAACATGGAGAGATGTCCACAAGGAAGTTTTCACCAAAGTAAAGACGTGGGTATAGGTTATCAAGTGTCTAGATTTCAAATCAAGTGGGATCTCACCTACCCATGTGCTAGATCTAACCCAACAAGCTTCTCTTAGGAAAATCGATTTAGGCTCAAGAAGGCTTTTTGCATTGAAAAGTGTGTCAATTTTTAGCCAATCACCACCAAACTATAGATCCAACTAGGGGTGGATCCTATAGAGGTGGGTTTTTGATATTTTTTCAATTCCAAGGCTAGATCTAAGTAGATCTGAAAAATACCAAAAATAAGGGTTTTAATTTGATTAGGGTTTTTATGATCTAGAAATTATGGAAGATTCAAGGAAGAGAAGATCATACCTCTTGGAACATACCTGGATGAAGAGATGAATGTTAGTTGAGACGAGGATTACTTTGCCAAAGATCAAATGGAGAATTGTTGAAGCCCTCTTGCCAAATCGATTTTTCCAAGCCACGTGTGATTCCTTCTAACCTGTCAAGCCAAGGAGCAAAGTATCAATCAGTTTAACAAATTGAAGGTAGATACAAGCAAGAGAGAGAGAAACATAGAATAGTTGACACAAAGGCAAAACTACTCCCTGTCAAACCCAAAACGACTTCTTCCAAGCTTGAAGGGCAAGCCTCCCCACCAATTCGCACTTGTCAAAATCGCCCTCTTAACCTGCAAATAAAATATGGCAAATATGCAAGATAGCTACAATAGATCCTCCAGTGCAATGGACAATAGCATTTACAATCGAAACAACCAACATTCACTCCAATCCAAGCATGTACTCCAAAAGATAGAAATTTCATTCCAAGAGCCAAGAGCCAAAAATCTCTAGATGAATTTTACAATGAGAGGCTCCCTCCTTAAATAGGATGGGGAGAGAGTACAATCATAACCACTTTTTACATGAGTGGCTAAGATTAAAAGATCATAAGATCTAATCAATGGTTGAGATGAGCTCAACAATAAAATACATGGATCACTAATAAAATATAATGTAAGTGGACAAAATCGCCCTACAAGAGGGGAATCCCACCAAATCATGATGACCAAATATCATAAGAGGCTTATGGTGGGTCCAAGGGGTAATTTTATCCCTCCTTGGTCAATCCCCATAGCACAATAACCAAAAAAAATAATCATGAATGTACCAAATCGTGCCTCCATAGTGAAGTCGTGGTCCTCAAAAGACCTCAAAAATCCACAGAAAGTGCCATAAGTGATGGATGCGGGCCCCGATGAAGCTGAAACTGCTGGAGAAGGTGTGGAAGGTCCCGATCTATCATCACTGATCATCCCATGCCATAACTTTGCCTCAGTAGCCCAAATCGATTTCCTCAACAGCCATTTCTACCAATCCTGAAATGCCTCGGGAAGCGTGAAACTGCCCCAAACAGCCTCCTGGAGTGCCTGTGCTGTCAAGGTGAGGGCACCAGTGTGTCCGGGAGGGGGGGTAATATGGTAAAAACAAGTGGCTGGACCACCCCCTCCATCATCAGCGCCCTAGGTCAACCGGATAAAAATCACATCTGCTCCGACAGGGCCTCTGACAGACCAAAACTGCACTAGGACAGCCTACTGAGGCTAAATCATCACCGTAAGTGCCCGGAACTGAAAACAAACTGTCCCATTGGACTCAGAAGGTCCAAATCCATCCAAGATGTGTACTCATACACCATATGAATCTCTGCATGATCAAAATAAATATCCAATATACCGGATCAAGGCCAATAATAATGCGCTGTACATATACAAACACTGCTGCAACCCCAGAATCATCATCATAACCCTGTAGCTGCTGCATAGAGTCATCATGTATGTATACATAGACCATATATCATCTATCCATATCATCATAAGGTCCAACATCTCATGTCCCATGGTCCTCCATGGTCAAACTAGGTCTAACCAAGACCAAATATAACTCAGATCATCATTAATAGCTGCTGCAAAGTGTCAAGGTTAATATATGCTCTACAACTTATTCAAATAACAATTATAACACAGAGTAATCATGACTGGCGATCTAAATCCAAATATATAGTGTCGTTAATTATTATTATTACTCAGACTAGACTTTCAGGATCATACTCACTTCATAGTTGTGATCAATTTGCTAGTGAAGGGTGAAGGCTTAAATTAACTGGCTAGGCTAAGGGATGACTTAACTGTCTTGACTTTGTGACACTTTGGCAAGGGAAAGGGAATACACCATAGTATATACTGAATGAGCAATAACACAGGGAATGGCGGTGTCTCACAAATGGATGAGTTGTTTAAAGAGGGTTTATTCACCTTCACAGATGCGCACAATCCATAATACAAATAAGGCCAGCAATTGTTTAGATGTATCTGTTATCACATATATAGTAGCCGGGCTACCATACATTATTTTTCTCATTCCAGTACACTGTTCAGCCAGTTCCCTTGCATTTGAGATGTCGAGATGAGCATCTATATTGGATCACTATCAGATTGTGGACAGCAGCTATATTCCCCATGCCATGACTGGGTTTCAGGACACTCAGAGAGATGACCGATGTAGCCATTATACCATTGGTACAGAGCAGACAGTAGTGCCTAGAGTTACAGCAGCAGTTCCAGAGGACAGATGATGGTACAGGTTGATGTGCATTCAGGTATATGACTCAGCAGGTATATTACGGTGTTATGGTTAGATTGCTTTTATACTTATTCTTATAGCATGTCTTAGCACTTAGTGTCATGATCTGGCGATCATATAGATATATGGACCTGGTTGATCTATTATATATATTATACTGTCCCTACTCAGACTTAGAAGTTCACTATTCATACTCATTGGTACATACCCTCCTTAGGGAGAATAGAGGTGATCATTACACCATACTCTGGCTTGCTAGTGTTGGCTCCATCATTTCATTGTCTTCATCCATCCATGGCCTACCTTTTAGATTATCACCCTGACTTACTACTTGACTAGTGGCATGGAGGACTTTTCCCCACTGTAGCCTCTGTATTGGATGAGCCTCCCTGTTTATTGTGTCTCGGCTCTGAGTTGGTGACAAAACTTACCTATGGTGAGTTGGAGTTCCTTGTGAATTCCCCCTAGTCACTAAAGTTGTGTTGGCTAAACCTGAAACTTTTAGTGCTGCCATCAATACAAAATCTAGAAAATGAAATGTTATATCTTGTATGAAAAGCCCATTCATGCAATGTGTTTCTAAACACACATGAATGAAAGGCGTGCCAAATGAAAGTGGCCATAAAAATAAAATGTTATATCTTTTGGAAAATAAATACCTAGGTAAACAAGCTGTCCATGACACACCTAGAAGTGCTCAGGTAAACAAGTGCCTTAAAAACACACCTGCAGCAGAAAGCCTAAAGAAAAAATGTAAATCTATGCAATGTGTTTGTAAACACACATATATCAAGGCTATGGAAACCTCAGGCCCAAAAAGCAATGGAACTTAAATGCTATATCTAACAATTGCTGGCCTTATTTGTATTATGGATTGTGCGCATCTGTGAAGGTGAATAAACCCTCTTTAAACAACTCATCCATTTGTGAGACACCGCCTTTCCCTGTGTTATTGCTCATTCAGTACATACTATGGTGTGTATTCCCTTTCCCTTGCCAAAGTGTCACAAAGTCAAGTCAGTCAAGTCATCCCTTAGCCTAGCCAGTTATTTCAGCCTTCACCCTTCACTAGCAAATTGATCACAACTATGAAGTGAGTATGGTCCTGAAAGTCTAGTCTGAGTAATAATAATAATTAACGACACTATATATTTGGATTTAGATCGCCAGTCATGATTACTCTGTGTTATAATTGTTATTCGAATAAGTTGTAGAGCATGTATTAACCTTGACATCTTGCAGCAGCTATGGATGATGGTCTGAGTTGTATTTGGTCTTGGTTAGACCTAGTTTGACCATGGAGGACCATGGGACATGAGATGTTGGACCTTATGATGATATGGATAGATGATATATGGTCTATGTACACATACAGGATGATTCTATGCAGCAGCTACAGGGTTATGATGATGATTCTTGGGATACAGCAGTGTTTGGTCATTTACAGATCATTATTATTGGCCTTGTTTCGGTACATTGGATATTTATTTTGATCATGCAGAGATTCATATGGTGTATGAGTACACATCTTGGATGGATTTGGACCTTCTGAGTCCAATGGGACAGTTTGTTTTCAGTTCCGGGCGCTTACAGTGATGATTTAGCCTCAGTAGGCTGTCCTAGTGCAGTTTTGGTCTGTTGGAGGCCCTGTCGGAGCAGAGATGACTTTTATCCGGTTGACCTAGGGCGCTGATGATGGAGGGGGTGGTCCAGCCACTTGTTTTTACCATATTACCCTCCTCCCGGACACATTGGTGCCCTCACCTTGACAGCGCCATCACTCCAGGAGGCTGTTTGGGCAGTTTCACGCTTCCCGAGGCATTTCAGGATTGGTAGAAATGGCTATTGAGGAAATCGATTTGGGCTACTGAGGCAAAGTTATGGCATGGGATGATCAGTGATGATAGATCGGGACCTTCCACACCTTCTCCAGCAGTTTCAGCTTCATCGGGGCCCGCATCCATCACTTATGGCATTTTCTGTGGATTTTTTGAGGTCTTTTGAGGACCACGACTTCACTAGGGAGGCACGATTTGGTACTTTCATGATTATTTATTGGTTATTGTGCCATGGGGATTGACCAAGGAGGGATAAAATTACCCCTTGGACCCACCATGAGCCTCTTATGATATTTTGTCATCATGATTTGGTGGGATTCCCCTCTCCTAGGGCGACTTTGTCCACTTATGTTATATTTTATGTGTGATCCATGTATTATGTTGTTGAGCTCATCTCAACCATTGATTAGACATTTGTATCTTTTAATCTTAGCCACTCATTCAAAAAGTGGTTAGGGTTTTGGTGCCTCTCCTTCCTATTTAAAGGAGAGAGCCTCTCATTGTAAGGGGTCTTTGGCTCTTGGATTATTGGTATAGAAAAATATTCTTGTGGAAATTCTTGTGGTCTCCTTTGCATCTGGTGTTCTTAGATGGTGATTGGAAAGTCTATTGCAACCTAGCATTTGGAAATTGTGGCAAGATCTATCTTTTTTGGAAATCATTGTTTGTCTACAGGAGGGCGACTTCAACAAGTGCGATTTTGCAAGGCTTCTTCAAATCGACTTTCTTGGCATTCGCTTGTATCAGGGGGTTATCATTAGCATCATTGTGATCTATGCTATCTTTCTGTTACTTCTTTTGTGGCATTAGTCTTATCTCTTGATGCATCAAATCTGATATTGTTGACGTTTGTTGTGCAGGAGAGAGGGCGCATTGGCTTCTTGGACCAAATCGACTTGCATAGAAACTACCTCAAAGCTTCTCAAATTGATCGGGTTTGCATAGATCATCATCATCAAGGCATCTACAAGGTTACCCAGGTAAGATCCACAGGTTTGTTTCTCTTTCCTTTATCCAATCCATTGACATAGCTCATAAATTGTTAAAACCCTAAATATCTTAAAACCCTCATTTTACATTTTCTCGGATCTACTTAGATCTATTGGGTTGTTGGGCGTAATATTAAGAACCCACCTCTATAGCATCCACGGCATCCCGGATCTATAGTTTGGTGAGGATTGACCTCCGTTTGACCCCCTTCCCAGGCCAACTTAGCCTCTCCCAAGCAAGGCGCACTTCACCATTTGAGCAAGTTGACCTAGATCTAGGTGGTGGGTGTTTGAGATTCCACTTGATTTGACATCTACACATCAAATAACATACACCCAGGTTGTCACTTTTCTGAAATTCACCTTGTGGGCCCCATTCCACATTTTAAGGGATTTAATCCCCTTTTTGGACCACTTGGAACCCTTAAACTCAGATCTACTAAGATCTAACCGTTGGATTGCCACGAAATTACAGATCCATACTCCTACCTGACCGATCTACCCGGATCTAAAGTTTGGATGCCATCCGACTTGATTTGACCCACTTAATCCCACTTTTTAGCCTCATTGGGCAAAGTCGCACCACCTTGGAGAAGTGAGTTGACTCACTTCCATGAACTGGGTACTTGAGATTTTTGGAGATCTGAAACCGGAATAATTCAAAACCTAGGTCTAGACTGTCACTTTGTCAAATCTTGCCTTGGGGATTGCATTCCTTGTTTTAAGGGATTGTGGTCCACTTGGGTCAAACCTAGATCTAGATACATTCAAACATCAAGACCTCTATTGCCCACTTGTCCCAAGTACTAGGAGTCCTAAACCACAAGTCAAACCTACTTTGACTCCACTTCCCAATTCCCAAGGCACTGGTTTCTCTCCAAGATGATTCAACTTTCCTAGATTGTTGGATTGACTTGTGGTTTGACTCTTGCATGGTGAACCAAACCCTTGAAGTTAATCATGTATCATGGTCAAGCTTGTCACTAGTACTAGTTAGCCCCAATTCAACCTTTAAACTACCCTGCATTGGACACGGTTCCCAAGGCAGTGGACCTTCTAACATTGAACTAGTACACTCATCCTAGATCTCACTTCAAACATTATAAGTCACTCTCACATCAACTATGAACCAAAGCTATACCTTTTGAACCCCCTACTTGGCTCGTGACTTCATCTTTAGGTCTAGGATAAACCATACACCTAACTTCACTTGGAAATACCCTGATTTGGTGTCTTGGTTTTGATCTCTCCTGTCGGGAGTAGATCGGGTCTCCCCCTTTGTTGTCTGGGCTAGATAACATAAAGCGAAGGTTGCCTCGACTGGCGTGACAACCATATATATTGGAGGTCGAGGTGATCGTGGTTGCACCTTTTGAGTTGCCCTTCCCTATTGCCATCCATGACTGGATCCATCCATAGGGGTAACTACAGCTTAGGTGATAACAGTATCTTTTAAGTTCCATTGCTTTTTGGGCCTGAAGTTTCCATAGCCTTGATCTATGTGTGTTTACAAACACATTGCATAGATTTACATTTTTTTTTTAGGCTTTCTGCTGCAGGTGTGTTTTTAAGGCACTTGTTTACCTGAGCACTTCTAGGTGTGTCATGGACAGCTTGTTTACCTAGGTATTTATTTTCCACAAGATATAACATTTTATTTTTATGGCCATTTTCATTTGGCACGCCTTTCATTCATGTGTGTTTAAAAACACATTGCATGAATGGGCTCTTCATACAAGATATAGCATTTCATTTTTCCAGATTTTGTATTCATGGCAGCACTAAAAGTTTCAGGTTTAGCCAACACAACTTAAGTGACTAGGGGGAATTCCAAGGAACTCCAACTCACCATAGATAAGTTTTGTCACCAACTCAGATCCGAGACACAATAAACAGGGAAGCTCATCCAATACAGAGGCTACAGTGGGGAAAAGTCCTCCATGTCACTAGTCAAGTAGTAAGTCAGGGTGATAAACTAGAAGGTAGGCCATGGATGGATGAAGACAATGAATAATGGAGCCAACACTAGCAAGCCAAGATATGGTGGAATGATCACCTCTATTCTCCCTAAGGAGGGTACATACCAATGAGTATGAATAGTGAACTTCTAAGTCTGGGTAGGGACAATATAATATGTATAATAGATCAACCAGGTCCAAATATCTATATGATCGCCAGATCATGACACTGAGTGCTAAGACATGCTATAAGAATAAGTATAAAAGCACTCTAACCATAACACCATGATATACCTGCTGAGTCATATACCTGAATGCTCATCAACCTGTACCATCATCTGTCCTCCGAAACTGCTGCTGTAACTCTGGGCACTACTGACTGCTCTGTACCAATGGTATAATGGCTACATCGGTCATCTCTCTGAGTGTCCTGAGACTCAGTCATGGCATGGGGAATACAACTGCTATCCACAATCTGATAGTGATCCAAAGATAGCTGCTCATCTCATCATCTCAAAGTAAAGGAACTGGCTGAAATGTGCTCTGGAATCTGAAAAATAATGTATGGTAGCCCGGCTACTATATATGTGATAACACTTATGAGGCTCACCCTAGCTGGACCCATAGATCCATTACCTCTTTACAGCCTATTTCAGCTGCAAGTGGCAGCAAGCACCTTCCAAACACCCTTATCTCAAGTACACAAGGTTCCAAAGCAGTGAGACCTTGTACGTCTTCCCATTCGTTAGCATGCAGACTTGCTTCCATGAGGCCTCATGAGCACAAGGTTTCAGCACATATCAGCTGTCCGACCCTCATCTCAGCCCAGAGTTCCATCACTATTTTATTCTCAAGGGCCTCAGATGTTAGAAGAAATTCTACTGACTTCTCCCAGCTTCCTCCTAGGATCAACCAACCAGGCCCTCTCAGCCTTGGGTACCTCCCCGAAGACATTATCAGGCAGTGCATAGTAGTTTATGTGGAAGCAGAGGCTTCTTCTTCCTCCTGTATTCCACCATGGTTGAGCGACAACAGATGCTTTTTCTTCCTCCTCTACTTCTATATTTATACCCAATGATGAGTAGTTTATAACTTTACTCTCTTTTTTCTATTTACTTCACTCTTATACTCATCTGTATTGTTATCTTTCTTCTTCTATTTTTCAGGAGTAACCTTGGCACTCCTGCATTATGGTTGTACTTTTGAGTCCCATTTACCTAATTTCTTGGTCATTCGTGGACATTAATAAAATTGTATTTTCTTATATTAAACTCAACTACATAACAAGATAACAGTGAAGCACATTGTGGTTTCTTGCTTTTATCAAACCAGCATGTCTCCATTTTCCAGCCAACTGAAATAAAATGAGCTAAGTACATGATCTGATAAGTAAGTCCTACATCCCTAACCATTCATTCTAAAGTTTAAATGCTTAGACAACATTTGTTATAACTTAAAATGCTTAGGCAGGTGCTTTGCTATTTTCATCTAACAACCATCTCCATTTGAAATCAAACAAGCTAAATATTTTCTGATAAATGATTCCTGTTTCTCTAACTGCTTGTTATAAGATAAAAGCTGGGGCAAAAGACTTACTACCTTATGATTCCTACATTTTATGAGCAATTTTTTGTTTCACAGGTTGAAAGCATTTCAGAGGATATGAGAACCGGCTTGTTAGATACATGTCACTCTTCACATCCTGGAAGATTGGGCCTTCTTGAAGCATTACAAACAAAAGATGTTCAGTATGTGTCATTCAAGGACTGGGAAAGGATTGATGCAAAAGAAAAAGAAATGGGATTTGTGAGAGGTAAACCTAGGGAAAAGATTACTTCATGGCAAGAGTTGTTGAAAGTTGTAAATGAATAGCTGTGCAGCAAGGAAAATTCTCTTGCCATTTTATCTGCATTCTGAAGCAGCCTATAGTGGTACAGTGATATTATTGTCGCCATGAATGCTTAGCAATGTTGCAAACATCATCTCGGCCAAAAAATCGGCAGGGTCCAGAAAACATTATTTCGGAATATCTTGGGAACACATCGGAAAACATCGGCAATATATCGGAAAACTTAAAAAAATACAAAAAAAATCTTTTTTTTCAATTTTTTGAACATCTAAAGCAACAAGAACATCAAATAAACACATTGCCACATGAATATGGAAAGAAAACTGGTATATAAGATATATAATATGTTTAGTGATACATCACAGATAAAAAATGAATTGTGTCCTGAATCCCGAGTCATCAAAAAATATAACAAACATATCTCATGATCATCCTCATGACTCATGAGTCATCTACAATGAAATCTTTGCATTTTCATCCAGTACATTGGTTCCAACTTCTGCTGGATGTGGTAATGCCCTTGAATTGTTTATGTGATTTGACATATTTTCATTGTCAAGCATTTTTATACAAATGCATTTTTTTAACAAAAGAATTGTTTTCTTTGCATTGCTACCAAACCATTTTGTAATTACTCTCAGATCTCTTTACTGGACATTGTTAGATCTCGATGATGTATTTGGGTATCTGACCAGATGAATGCAACAACCATTGCCATATTATTCTCATTATGCTTCTCAATTAACTTGTTAGCAATGAGCACGCCTTTGTTTCTTTTCTATTGCACTGGCAATTTGCCGAAGACTTGTTTCCATTAAACATGATTGAAGTTTAAATTTCCAGGTATGAATATTCAGTTTGTGAAACGTTTCAATAGATGTAGTCTGCATTTTGTTAAAATTCCAAACAGAAAAAGATACCTCTTTTGGAAACACATCTTTTTACAGTTTGACGCTTATGCGTAGACATCCAGTTCAATGTGTGTATGCAGAAAAAAACGGCAATATCTCAGCGATTTCTCGGCAATATCCTGGCGAAAAAATTGGCACAAAAAATCGACAAATTTTTAACAAAAAATCGGCCTTCAGAAAACCATGTGATTTCTCGGTACATCAGCGATTTATCGGCGACGTTTGCAACACTGATGCTTAGAATTTGCCAAGGAAAGTGTGATCTAACAGATCATACTCTTAAGCCCATGGAACTGAATTGTTTTCAATGCATTCTGCTAGGAATTTTACCCCAAGAGCATAGATACCTCACTTTTGCTTTCCTTTTAGAGATTGATCAGCATATCAGCAGCATGCAAAGAGTTGATTTTCTGGCAAGGTGTCTGGTTTGGGAGGCACAAGTTGAACCAAATCTGTAACATTGATGACATTTGCCATGTTCAGGCCCTACAGTCTATTAGAATTTAGAACTAACTACGCTCTGGACATTTTAAAAGAAAAAGATATTGTCAAATATCAAGCTGACTTTGGTAAATAAATTGAAACCATTAGCTGAATGATTTAATTTTGGAAGGCACGTCTGCATATAATGATGAGTATTTATATTTGAAGTACAGTATAGAGAGTACATTATATTTATCTCTCTTACTGAATGATTTTTAATTTTTTAGACATTTCATTCTTTGTTTTGACCCTCTTTTGTAAGAAATGATGGTACTCAAAAGCACGATGATGATTCCTTATGATTTTCAGCTATCTCGAAAATAAAGCTAATAAATTGTATTGTCATTGGTCTATTACCCTATTGTCTCAAGGACTAGTTTTAACCTAAGAAACCGGACACATCCTCCAGGGCCTCCGTGTCGCGTGGGCCACGTTTGGGCACGGACACGATGGCCCCACGTGGGGGACATGAAAAATTCGTGTCCCGAAATCGGGACACGCGTGGGAAAATTGCAGGACACGAAAAACGCATGAAGGCTGCCTGCGGGCCCATAAAAACGCATTTTTTGTTTTCTTTTTGTCATTTGCTAACTGAAGGGAGTGTGAGAGAGAGCTAGAGAGAGCCCAAAGTCATTTTTTTTGCAGGTGAAGGAGATTCAAGAGTGTTTTCTTGCAGGTGAAGGAGATTCAAGTGTGATTTCACCATCAAGGTTGAAAAAAAATGTTTCAACCAGCGAGGGCAGCAGGTAGAGGGAAAAGGAAAGGGAAGAATGCCCCATCTATTCCCTCTCGTCCTATTCCTCCTCCAAGCACAACCCCTTCTGCTCCTAGTAGTGCTCCAACTGCTTCTAGTGAAGCTCATCCTCATTATAGCCATGCTTTGGCAAAACAACAAGCACAAGAGAGTAAATACCCTTTGTGGAAGTATGTGACAAGGAAAGAAGGTGTTGGAGCAAAGCTTGGTGGGGGAGGCAATGTGTGTTGGACTTGCAATTTCTGCAAGAATGCTTTCAAGAGCACATATTACCAAGTTAAGGGCCATTTGTTGGCCCTCCCTTGTGGGATTTCTTCATGCAAAGTAGTGAGTGTTAACCAAAGGAGGGAGATGGAAAGAGAGGACCATGTTGGGGTAGGGAAGGTGGCTGCAGCAAGCAAGACACAACATCATGAGGATCCTCTTCCATTCTTGAGGAAACCCTCTAGCACTAGGAGTGGGGTTGATTCTCTTGCTTATCCAATAAGAAAGAGGCCAACTTCAAGAGGTCCAATGGATAGGATTTTCTAACAAGAGGCACGAGAAGAGGTGGACCTCTCCATTGCATTTTTCTTCTACCTCAACTTCATCTCATTCAATGTTGCATGGTCACCATTGTACTTTGAGATATGTCGATCTATAATGGGACGAGCTCCAACTGGTTATGTGCCTCCTGGTTCAGAGAAACTTAGAACCACATTGTTGGTTAAGGCAAAGGAGGTGGATAAAATTATTAATCCCATTAGATCAAAATGGTCCACATGTGGTGTTAGTATTGTTTCGGATGGATGGACGGATCCAGCACGCCATCCACTCATCAATTTCATGGTGTCTTCCACAAATGGACTGGTGTTCTTGAAAGCGGTAGATGCTCTTGGGAAATACAAGGATGCACAATATATGGGTGATTTGTTCATCAAAACCATTGAAGAAGTAGGTGTTGATTCTTGTGTACAAATCATCACGGACAATGCACCTGTTTGCAAGGCTGTTGGCATGATTGTGGAAGCTAAATATCCACAGGTATGTGATTGTTAATTTACTCATTTATTTGAAATTTTGAGTTGTTAGTAACTTAGTTGTAGTCTTGTAGAGTCTAGGAGTCTAGACTCAATGACTCATTTATACTTTCTTTTATTGATCTTACAGGTATTTTGGACACCTTGCATTGTCCATTCTTTGAATTTAGCACTGAAATCTATTGCTTCAGATGTGCCATGGATTGGCAAACTTATTGAGGATGCACGCTATATCCGTAACTTTGTACAAAACCACACCAATGCCCTCACAATCTACAAAGAGTACACACATCTTTCATTGTTGAAGGTTGCAGATACTCAGTTTGCTTCCTCATTCATCATGCTCAAG
The DNA here is from genome assembly GCA_027924585.1 of Larix kaempferi. Classification (NCBI taxonomy): domain Eukaryota; kingdom Viridiplantae; phylum Streptophyta; class Pinopsida; order Pinales; family Pinaceae; genus Larix; species Larix kaempferi. Next base: position 19,353,641 of record BSBM01001023.1, read on the forward strand.
AGGTTGAGAGAAGTCAAAACCGCTCTTGGGTCCATGGTGATTTCAGAGTTTTGGTCTTTTTGGAGAAAGACGGATCAGAGTGCTTCACAAAAGGTGAAGGACACGGTGTTAGATGATGGTTGGTGGGATAGGGTAGAGCTTAGCATCAAGATCATGGAGCCAATCATTTCTTTGTTGCGGTTTGCAGACATGGACCAGCCCATCCTAGCAGATGTTTATGAGGGGTAGGATTCCATGATTGAGTCCATGAGGACCATTGTTATGGAGAATGAGTGTGCTGAGTATGAGGCATCGACAGAGAACTTATGGTCCATCATACAGGGCATTCTTATCTGTAGGTGGGATAAGAATTGCACACCTTTGCATTGCTTGGCCCACTCATTGAACCCCAGGTTCTACGCTTAGGATTGGCTCAACAGTGGGTCAAGGCCTTTCATCCAGAGTCCCTCCTCACATGGATGGAGAGATCTCAGAGGGGAGGAAGACAACATTTAGACGGCTACTTCAGGATAGAGACCACCTTGAGGTGGTGGAGGAGGGATTTTCTGAGTTTTCTAATGGCACTGGGAGATTTGGAGGATACGAGGTGGTTAGAGACATGGGGGTTAAGAAACCCCTTGTTTGGTGGACAACTCATGGGGCAACATGCCCTCTTCTACAGAAGATAGCCTTGAGGGTCATCTCTCAAGTTACTTCATCCTCTTGTTGTGAGAGGAATTGGAGCACATATGGGAACTTGTATAGTGTGAAGAAGAGCAGGCTTGAGCAGTCCAGGGCAGAGACGATGGTGTATGTGCACTCCAACCTTCGTCTTATTTACAGGAAGAGGGAGGAGTGGGCGAAGGGAAAGACAAAGATGTGGGATGTCTTTCCTGATGAGATGGGTATGGACAGCAGTACTGAGTTGGCATTAGCCAACATGGATCGTAATGATCCAGTGCTAGAGTTGGCCACTTTTGATGAGGGTGATCGTATGGAGGGGTCATCTTCCACACCAGCAGATGGAGTTAGTTAGATTGGTAGAGAGGAGGAGGAGGATCAGGGCAGCGATGAGTTTGTTGATTCAAGCATGGAGGAGGACTATTGAGTCATTGACAGATGGGATTCTTCCATCTTGATCCACCCCTTTTTTGTATTTACTATTAGACTATTAGTCTATTTGGTATTTGCCAGTGCCCAATGGCATTCCGACATCTATGTAATACATTTTGATTTTGATGACTTAATGAGAAATATGGTTCCGAGTCCCCGACATGCATATATGTGTCTCATTGTGATTTGTGATTGTGAATGACAAATGTGTTGTGATTTGTGAATGATCTAATTTCTATTGAATATTTGTAATTGTAAATGTTATAGTTTCTAAATTTTATTGGATCTATATGTCTATTTTTAAATTTTAATATATATATATATATGTGTGTGTATGTATGTATATAAAACGTGTCCTACATGTCTTGATTCCAGGGGTCACCGTGGCCCGTGGGGACACTCGTATTTTGGGGACACTTGTGTCTCATGTCCTTGTGTCAGGTGACTTAGGTTTTAACTAGTAACTAGGTTTTAACTAGTAACTATTAAAGTCTGCTGAAAGTTTGTACATCACAAATTCAATACATTAAATGAAACTAGGGAGTAATACTTCAGAGTAGAAAAATGTAATTGCATCTTTGAATCTGCATGGCATGTGTAAACTGACAAACAAAGCACCACTTTTGTTTGACTATGGTATTGTGTCGGGTACTTTTATATCCATGTTCAATTGACCATGATAAGCAGAGAAAGTGTGAAATGAAGTGAATTCTAGAAGAATCTTTCATTTATTTTATGTTTTGATTGTGAAATTTACTTTTTGCTAGCACAGCTTGGTGGGACACTGTGAGTACAATATAGTAGGGGCAAAATGCAATTCTAACGTGAGTTGGCCTGCTTTCAACTACTGTATCTACCAATGTAGAACCTACCAAGATGGAACTCACAATTTGCATCCAACGCCTTTGGCCACCTTGTTGTTATATCACATGCTCATGTCCTCTATCGGGCAATCTTTATATAAACAATTTCATTTGGGATCTCCACTGCATCAATTACAGTCATTGGATGAGCAGTTTGCAATGATTCAGTAGTTTAGTACAGGAAGGAAACGAGTCAAAAGTCAAAATTATGCTGGGACAGGGTGGTTACTCCAATCAAAAGGGGTGCGGAGTAGAGCTGTTTGTTCTCCATTTGCATTACAATGCTGAAAAACTACTCCACCAAACCAGCTTGTTATTGGCTTCCCACCACATGGGCATGGAAAGGGATTTGTAAGAGGCATATAAAGACGCATAAATTATTATGAAGTGGAAGCGCATTCTCTAGGGTTGGATTAAGATGATATATCTTTGATTGTAATTATTTTCTATCGAATTGGCATAGCTTTGAAGGATTAGGATTGAGCCACTTTGACCCCACAACAAAGGGTTAGAAAGGCTGAGAAGTTATTAAGAAAGAGAAACGCATTCTCTAGCGTTAGATTGGGATGATATATCTTTGATTGTAATTATTACGTACTGAATTGGTATAGCTTTGAAGGATTAGGACTGAGCCATGTCTAATTTATTTTGGCTGCTTTTGCATATGATAAATTGCTACCAAATCTAACAATTGAATCATGGATGATTTCAGTCATTTCATTTTTTTATTGCAATAACATATAGAACAATTGATCGTGCTTTGCATTTGGAAATCAAGCACAAAATTCAAAACTGTAGCTATGTCATGTTGGATATATATATTGAGAGAGAGAATAAAATATAATGGACTTTTATTAAGCGTCCACAAGCCTAGACGGCAGCGGAAGATTACTTCTTTAAGAGGTTGTGCCTTTACAGAAAACAAAAAAAGAATAGCTCTACATGTAAATAAGAAAAATAAAGCGGTTAAAGCAGGAGAAAGAGGTAGGATGCCACTAAGGGTGAATATTGAACATTCCATGGATCCACTTATCTAGGTGGCTCTTTCTAGGGTTCTCCAGCTTGGTAGTCACACAACAGCTTGTCTCTTACCTGCAGCATCTTTGTGGCCTTTCCATCAATGTCTTCAAGGTGGCTGCTTCTAGATAGTGTTGACCATATTTCCCCCTCTTGGCTTCCCCTACGCCACATGTTAGGGATGTCTTCTTGTCCCAATCTTCTTCGAGTTTCTTCCACATGTATGTCTCATATGTTAACGTGTATGAGCTTGTTCTTAACTAAAAAATATATTACAAAAAAAAAAAAAAAAAGTGTAAATATATATAGATCCAGAGATCACTACTCCCTTTGGATGAATCTCAATATCAGTACATACTCATAAAAACATAGGCTCAACCACTAGATTCGCATCTACCAACTAACATATAAATGCAATCAACCACATAGACAACAGATATACCCTGGAACCCTTTCGGGAAAAACCAGCTAACTATGGGGCTATCTTCTCTCTCGAGACCAAAGCATATAGAAGTATAAAAGACAGTACAATACATAATTACCTCAGCCGGTAACTCAATCCCTCTCTAGACAGGACAAACTCTAATTTGCATGCATCCGGCTGATGCATGCACTAACGAAGTATGCCCTAACTGGCAATCTAGATCTGAGTGCTCTGACAGTGCCTCTAATAGATCTTCCCTCTCTAGATCTCTTTGCTCTGATCTGCTCATTTTAAAGACTGCCCACTGATGAAATCGGCCCTCTTTGCATGCGCAAGTGCACCCTCCCCTCTGGGTGTCAAATGCTCGTACTGCTTCGGATCTCAACAGATCTGAGCTCCGATCCTAACCTTACTCAAATCTCGAGGCAAGGCTGTCCTGGAAGTCACAGACTCCTAATTTGTCAATCCAGCTCACAATGAGCTCCTCTTCCCTCAGGAAAAACATCCTCCAAGAGAACTCGGCCTCCTCCAATCTCCACAGTAATCTCACTGTTGAGCTCTCTCAGCTCACAGGAATGGGTATCTAACCTCTCTGGAACTGAAGGTCACTGATCTAGCTCAGATCTGACCTTCCTAGCTCCTGCCGCAACTCCTCTCTATCTCAGAAAGTCGCCCCACACTGGCAGATTCATCCTCCTCACTCTGGCAGTATCTCTCTCCGACAATGCAACTGAGTAACCCCATCTAGGGACACCCCCTGCCTGTATAAATAATCTCACCGATGAATTAGGTTTGCCAAAACCCTAATTACTGGTGCATGCAAAAAGTCGCTTTTGCATGCATGCATGCAAAAGGTCACTTTTGCATGCAGTCACTGAATGTTGACAGGTCATGCACTACTCATGCATGCAAAGGTCACTCTCCCCTAAAGCTCCGCATGCAGCCCTCATTGGGCTCATGCCACTGAGTAGAGTGCATCTCACTCTCTACTCCATCCTAATGCCTATGCAGCTAATATACCTCCATGTAAGGCATCTGAACCTTGGAGGACATCCCAAAGTTACCATAATCTAACACTCCCTCTTAATGAGGGAATTCCTACCATGGATACTTGGATCCAACAAGTTCTTTGTAGCTGACACTGATCTAACTGATCTTCCTGTCACTGCTGCACTCTGACCTGAACCAACCTGATCAATCTCCATGAGTGTGGCTTCTGAAGAAGCCCCCCTGTCAACCACTACTGACTCTACCACTGCACTCTGACTTAGACTCCCTCTGAGTCTCTGCTGCTGTAACCAACCTTGAAGATCTCTGTCAAGAGGATCCACTGCTCTATAGGTCATTTGCCTATGATCCTAGGCTGACTAAGCTCTGTAAGTCAACTCCCTTTGTCCCTGCACTGATTGAACTGACTGAGCTCTCTCCTAAGCTAAGTCCATCTCAACCATGTCATACCAACTTACTCTCTGACTGGTACCTGCATGAGCAGCATGCTCATCCATCTGATATGAACCCAAGGGCTCAATCTCCTTATCTCCATCACTATCAAGAGCATCTCGCTCATCCAACTGAACTCCAGGATAGGTGAAGAACCGATCCCTGTGAAATACTACAGGGCATCCTGCAACTGCCAATGCTGCCACTGAGAGAACACTCCCTCTCAGTCCTGGAACAAAGAACACTCTTGAAACCGCCAGGAGCTCCCCACGGTCAAGCAGAAATCTCACTCTGCCCACACTAGTAACTAAATGATCAATCCCCTGACCATCCCTAGTCAACTGTACTGTCGTATGCTCTAGGATCAAGAATGCATCTTGCACTCCTGTCATATGACTGCTGAGAGTGTTGTCCACTCTCCACCTCTGATCAACCTGAGCCTCTGGTAGGCTACTATCATGTCCTGACTGAATTGAGGCTAATGAGAACTCCTTCTCAAACCGAGAAGTAAACTCATCAACCTCCCCTGCTACTGCCACCTGCTCATCCTAAATCAACCATCTCTCAGTCTTCACGTGCATGCATATCTCATGCACATGCATCATGTAAGACCTCATGCACATTCATATCTCATGTACATCTCTGTACTGACACTCCCTCTCAGCGAGGAAGGTATTGCTGGAGAAGCATCCACCAGGATCAAACACATCATATGCTGCTGCAGCTACTCCCTCCGAACTGGAATACTTTCTGGCTACATCTGCTGCACTCTGATATGCAGATCTGCACTCCTCCTCTATCAATGTCATCTTGAGAGAAGCATCATGCTCTCCCTCTGTCACTAACACTGAAACTGTATCCAAGGTCTCCCTGGACCCACATACAGGCTTGCCCATCAACTTGTACTCTACTCTCAAGCTAGTGGCCATAACTCTGCAAAACTGAAATACTGTAACCCACAGTGAACAAGAATCTCTCTTGATCATAGATCTGGTAGATCTATCACAGATCTAACCACTAAACTCACAGATCTGATAGATCTGGTATCTATCCTAACAGATCTTATGTCTGCACTCACAGATTTGAACTCTGCTCCTCAGATCTGGACTCTGCTCTCACAGATCTAAACACTATGCTTCAGATCTGATATATTTGCCACAGATCTAGACTCTGCTTGTGCCAGATCTGAAAGATCTATCTCAGATATCACCTCCAAACTCACAGATCTGATAGATCTGAGCTGTTCTCTTCAGATCTGGTCTCTATCTTCACTTATCTACTAGATCTATCTCAGATCTAGTCTCCAATACCACAGATCTGATAGAGCTAACCTCTACAACCTCAGATCTGAGCGTTGCTCCACATATCTGATAGATCTGGTCTCTATCGTCACTGATCTCTGTGTGACTGCTCACCCTGACCCTTAACAGGGCTCTGATAACATGTAAATATGTGATCCAGAGATCGCTACTCCCTGTGGATCGCCCTAAGATCTCAAGTGGTATGAGTCTCTAAATCAATATATGCTCATAAAGAAATAAACTCAAACAACTAGATCTGCATTTACCAACTGAACATAAATGCAATCAACCACAAAGACAACAGATGTACCCTAGAACCCTTACGGGAAAAAACTAGCTAAATATGGGGCTATCTTCTCTCTCGAGCCCATAGTATATAGAATTATAAAAGATAGTACAATACAAAATTACCTCAGTTGATAACTCAATCCCTCTCTGGACAGGACAAACTCTAATTTGCATGCATCTAGTTGATGCATGCACTGACGAAGTATGCCCTAACTGGCAATCTGGATCTGAGTGCTTTGACGGTGCCTCTGATAGATATGCCCTCTCTAGATCTCCCTGCTCGCTCTGAAGACTGCCCACTAATGAAATCGGCCCTCTCTGCATGCACAAGTGCGCCCTCCCCTCTGGGTGTCAAATGCTCGTACTGCTCCGGATCTCAATAGATCTGAGCTCCGATCGTCCCTAACCTTCCTCAAATCTCGAGGCAAGGCTATCCTGGAAGTCACAGGCTCCTAATCTGTCAATCTAGCTCACAATGAGCTCCTCTACCCTCAGGAAAAAACGTCCTCCAAGAGAACTCGGCCTCCTCCAATCTCCACTGTAATCTCACTGTTGAGCTCTCTCAGCTCACAGGAACAGGTATCTAGCCTCTCTGGAACTGAAGATCATTGATCTAGCTCAGATCTGACCTTCCTAGCTCCTGCAACAACTCCTCTCTATCTCAGAAAGTCACCCCACACTGGTAGATTCATCCTCCTCACTCTGGCAGTATCTCTCTCCGACAATGCAACTGAGTAACCCCATCTGAGGACCCCCTACCTCTATAAATAATCTCACCGATGAATTAGGTTTTCCAAAACCCTAATTCTCGGTGCATGCAAAATGTCACTTTTGCATGCAGTCACTGAATGATGACATGTCATGCACTGCTCATGCATGCAAAGGCCACTCTCCCCTGAAGCTTTGCATGCAGCCCTCACTAGGCTTATGCCACTGAGTAGAGTGCATCTCAGTCTCTACTCCATCCTGATGCCTATGCAGCTAATGTACCTCCATGTAAGGCATCTGAACCATGGAGGACATCCCGAAGTTACCATAATCTAACACAAAGAAACTAATAATGCAAAGAGAGTGATTCAATCTTTTTCAAGTTTCTTCCACATGTATGTCTCATGTGTTAACTTGTATGAGCTTGTTCTTAACTAAAAAATATATTACGAAAAAACAAAAACAAAGAAACTAATAATGCAAAGAGAGTGATTCAATCTTCTTCAAGTTTCTTCCACATGTATGTCTCATATGTTAACTTGTATGAACTTGTTCTTTGACATGTTGATGAATGAAGTGACAATGATTATCAACATGTTTGGTATGCTTGTGGAACACTTGAGTTTTTGCCAGCTTGAGAACTTCGTGATTATCACAGTACAATAGAGTAGGTTTGTTCTGTTGGATCTTATCTCCAAGCATCTATTTGAGCCAAATTGCATCGCATGCTCTTTTCAATGTTGCTTGATATTTTGCTTCTGTCAGAGAGAAGGAAACATGTTGCTTCTTGTTGGTCCATGTCACCGCTCTAGTAACATAGCTGAAAACATAGCCTAATGTGGATTTCCTATTGTCCATTGATTTTTCCAAATCTAATTGTGAATAACCACACAATTGATGTTCCTTGTGTTTGCCACCTAAAATGTCAAAATCTAATGTTCCTTTCAGATATTGTAGCACTCTTTTGCTACTGTCCAAAATTTTCTACATTTGGAGCAGTCATGATTAAAGAGATGTAGTTCATTGCATTACTCAAATCAAGTATAGTGGGCATAAGATAGATCAAGCTCCCCACTAGTTTCATGTAGACTAATTCATTATTTTTTCCTAAAAGTCAATGTTTGTTGAATGTTTCATCCCTTTCTATATAGGTGTAAATATTGTTTTGCAATCTACCATCCTAAACCTGTTTAAAAAACTATTGGCATGCTTTGTCCATGAAACAAAAATATGTTATCTATTTGTCAAACTTCTTTGCCTAAGTAGTAATGTAGGAGGCTTAAGTTAGTCATGTCAAAAGTTGCACATAAATTGGATTTTATCTATGGAATTGCCTCTATATCACTATTTGTGATGATGATGTCTCCAATGCCCTTGACATAAATGTTGGGATCTAAAGGACTTCTTTGGAACCCTTGTACACCCAAATATTTGTCAAGTTTTGATGTACCATGCTTTGTGTGCTTACTTCAGGCGATAAAGTTATGAAAATTGAACACACAAAGAAACCTAGAACATGGAGAGAGCCAAAAGAGAGAGAATGATTTTTTAAAAATTTGAACCTAGCTTTAAATCAAGCAAAAAAATGATGCTAGTCTTTTAAACCAGAAAAACAATACCTAAATTTGGGTAGTCTAAGGCCCCTTAGTTTTATTGATGTGTATCGAATGAAGTCTTGGTTTGTCTTGTAGTCCCAAGAACACAGAGAACTAAAAGAGAGAATGCTTCTTGAATATAAAATAAAGAGCACAACCCTTTTTTAGCAATGGGATGACATAAACTTTGACTATGTAAACCCTAATGACACAATTCTTAGTTGCATATACCTTAAAATGATTTTAATGTGTATTTTAAGTCATTAATACAACAATCAAACATAAAGTAACCTAGAGTTAAAAAGTGAATTTATTATTATGCTTCAGTCTATAATCTAGATAACTTTTGTATTCCAGCAAATAGGTTGCTACCACCTTTAAAAATGAGATTGCGACCCTTGAAAATAAATAAATTATTATCTTTTGGACCATGGAACAAATAGAGCATAAATAATTCGTCTGTGTGACCGTAACAAGGAGATTATATATAATTTATGAACTAACTTCTAAGGTGAGGAATGCTGAAAAGTTGTATATTTATCAATCCATTATCATTTCCACTTTTTGGTGAGCAAAGCTGAAAAGTTCTATATTTATCAATCCATTATCATTTCCACTTTTTAAAAATCATTCTTGAAATTCTTGGGTTCAAATTTCTTTGGAGCTATTACCCTCTTAGAAAAGTTTCAACATGCATGCAAAGCAATTGTGAACATCAATAAATGAAAAAAAAAAAAAAAAAAAAAACGCAAGAAGGTATGCAGTATGCACATTTATATATTCATATTTCACACTTCACCATGGCTTGTTTTCTTAGTTGAAAATTTCTTACAAGTGGGCATGATATTGATAATGATGAATTCATTATCAAACTACAAATTACTAATAAGTGGAGACATGTAACTTCCTATGAAATCTATCTTTAAATAATATTTACAAAAATAATGACTTGCAATCCCTTGAATATAACAAGCTATTACTATTACCTAAACGTAATTTCATACGCAATAATCTACAAAACATTTAGTTCTCTTATCTCACTATCATTGTTTCTCATCATCTCGAGTACCTTGATATGTTCTAGTTTAAAGTTCATCATGGATCTCTTTGAAAGCATATTTTCATAATTTGGGGCTTACAAACTTATTGCCATGTAAATTTCCTCCATTTGTAATATTGAGAGGGGGTTGGGGGTTGAATTAGTATTACATGGATTCTTATTTTTCTTAATTTATCAAACTGTGCAGTCAATCACATTGTACACAGCACAAAGTAATAAAATATTTGACTTTTATTAATGATCAAAATACACTTTACAAAAGCTTACAAGCTTCAACTTACAGGAGACATCAATCCCCTAAGATTTGCAAGCACCAACTTGTAGGAGACATTAATCCCCTGAGATTTATAAATTATGAGTTCTACACTGCTTTTTTATGTGCTAACTTCTTAGTTCTTCCTATATTTGTTCTTTGCTTATCCTTGCTTACATTTTGTGTTGATTTTCACAACTTCAGTTCAGTGCACTATATTATGCTAACCAAGCTTCTATATCCAGTGCACCAATTTGTTGTGTCCTGCACATTAGAGTTTTGTACCAGAGCACCAAACTTATGTATCCTGTGCACGAAAATTATGTATCAGTGCACCAAATTTTTGTATCCAGTGCACCAAGTTTTTGTATCCTACACATCATACTTCTATACCAAAGCACCAAACTTTTGTATCTTGTGCACTAGACTTTTGTACCAGAGCACCAAACCGTTGTATCATATGCACTAGATTTATGTACCAGAGCACTTATGTATCATGTGCACTAAACTTTTGTATCAAGGCACCAAATTTATGTATCTAGCGCACCAAGTTTATGTATCCTATGCATCAGACTTCTATACCATAGCAACAAACTTCAGCATCGTGTGCACTAAACTTGTGTACAAACTCAATCCTTTATGATAACATATACATCAATTTCCCTTGTCTATATAGGATCATCATCAGTGTACTTGATTAATGACACATAGTTTCTTCACCATTCAGAGATTCATAAATTCATGATACAAGGCGACATTTAACAGTCCTTGGATCGGCCCTTTCATCAACATCATATACCTTGAGATTCTTCAGTAATTTGTGATTGATTTGTTGTAGTTTACAGCTATTGCATTTTGCATTCTGGTCATTTCACACTTCTAGCGCCACAATCTTAATGCACTTCAGAGCTCCATCATAGCGATAGACACAAAGAATCAATGTCTCAAGTATCTTGAATAGACTTCATTCTCCGTCCTTTTTACTAACAAATGATTTGTTGTTTGTGCTACAGAGTGCAACAAAGTCTATTCCAATACCTAGAAATTCATTATTTGTATCGTTGAGTAGAGTGCAGTCTTACTCTAATATCTAGAAATCCGTACCTCAAAGCTTAGTACAACTTAGCTCTCACATTCTCTCTATCTAAATGTGTTGAGCTAATCTTACATGTGTATGGTTCATCTTTGCGTTGTGTGGCCCTCATGTTTAGCATTGGGTTTTTGGATTGGTCGGGTCAACTTGTTTATGGATAACTTGGGGTTTTACTTTGATTGGGTCGACTTGTTCATTGCTTGAGAAGGTGTGAGAAATCAGATCAGTAAGGACTTGTCCAGTGATCCACGCAGTAATTTTAATCGTTCCATGCAGTCCTCTCTCGCAACATTTCAAGTTGTTTCACGCAGTGTTTGCAATTGTTCCTGTGTAAGGTATAATTCGCAGTTCTGTGCTTTATAGACAATATAGAACGTCACGCAGAGGATTTAATGGGTGGCACAAAATAGTGGGCGTTGCGCAGAGAATTCAAAGAATGGCACGGATCTATGGTGGTCAGGAAAATGCTTTTGCAATTGCATCTTCCCCACACTCAATCTTTCATTTCATTGAGCGATCAGCATTTCTTTAGCTGTTGACATCGATGACAACTTATCCCACAAACTCCCCCTTTGTCATCAATGTGTCAACCCTTGATACTTTTAATTGTTTTGTATTTATGCTCCCCAACAACTTATCCAACAAACTCCCCCTTTGTCATCAATGTCAGCCCTTCATACTTTTTATTTTTTTTGTATTTATGCTCCCCGACAACTTATCCAACAAACTCCCCCTTTGTCATCAATGTCAACCTTTCATACTTTTAATTGTTTTTGTATTTATGCTCCCCCTGTATAAGTACTCCTTTCTCCATGGTTGTGTATTTTCCTTGTCTCGGCTTCTCAATTCTCCCCCTATTTTCTCTTTCTATCTCTTTGACATCGATGACAAAGGAGTGCTCCCCCTGAGCTGGTGCATTTATTTAGGGATAGGACTTACCCCCAATTTTTGTCTAAGATAGTCAAATGTATCTTTGGGAAGGGGTTTGGTAAATATATTTGCAATCTGCTCCTTGGTAGCAATATATTCCAATTTGACAATTTGTTATGTAACCTATTCCCTTAGGAAATTATACTTGATTGGGATATGCTTTGTTTGTTAGTGCATAACAGGGTTTTTTGAGATATTTATGGCACTAGCGTTGTCACACATTATGATGACCAAAGTTGTCATTGATGACAGCACATTAATGACAAAGGCTAGAACAAAGACAAAGGGTGATGATATGGAAAGCATGGACAAGGACATGACAAAGGTCAAAGATTGATGACAAGTAGCAAGCATGGACAAGCATGACATGGAAAGGGTTGATGACTAATGCCACCCGTGGGCATCACAAAAGTCATTTGAAGGATAATGGCGGGCTTTTGCAAGCAAGCTGGTGACATGGAAAATAAGGATACATTTGCGGGCATCTTGTTGAAGCTACCTGCAGGCATTTGAAGCACTGTTGTGGGCATTTTTATAAGCCCTTGCGGGCATAAAAGAGGGCACTTGTTGGAAGACCATTCGGGCATCAAAGTTTGGTATAAGGATAAGCCCATGAGGGCATTTTATCAAGGTTGTGCGAGCATAAATGCAACCCCTTGCGGGCATTTTAAGGAATATTGTGGGCATCTCATTAGAGTCCTTGCAGGCATATGATAGGAGCTTATGCGGGCATTTCTAGAAGCCCTTGCGGGCATTTTCTAAGCATGTATGAAGGCAGTTCAAAGAGCCTTGCGCGGATTTTTATAAAGGCCCTTGAGGGAATTTTAAAGGTCACTTGCGGGCATTTCAAAAGAGCATCTAAGCAGGCATTGCGGGCATTTTAAGAAGGATTTGCAGGCATTCTAGAAGGAGGGTAAATGACATGGAGTCAATGAAATTATAGGATGGCCACCTTGAATAAATCCTGATTGATTTATTCAATTGTTTAATGATTAAAAATAAAATATTTTGGAAGGGCAGTTAAGGACAGGTCTTAAAAACAGAATTGTTAGTTATCTCCTTGTTTATAGGATGGCCACCATTAAATAAATTATCCAATGATAAAAATAAAAATAAAAGGCCATGTTGGCCTAGCATAATTTATGAAGAAGAAAAGTATAAATAGAGACAAAGCTCTTATTCATTAGAAGTGTGTGTGGATCGTGGGGGCGTGAGGAGAAGGGAGCTCGTGTGACTGAGGCAGTTTGAGACCAGGAAATTTAAAAGCATATATTTTGGGGTTTTGATATTGGCAGCCTGAAATTTGAATAATCAGTCATCCTGAATTGTAGAAGAGACAATTAGCAATTTTTACAGGGATGGCCCAAATGTTCAGCAATCAGATTTGACAGGTCCACAAGCTCAGTTCAGAAATTCAAGATCATTTTTATTCTTTAGGGTGGTAGGGTGGTGCTAGGGCTCACATATTTGTGAGTTGAGCTATTGTGGCAGCTTGTTAGTTGCAGCTGACGAAGCCTATGGGGTTGTAGCCCCTTCCAGTTGTAGCTGGAAAAGTTGTATCAAATTTGTTACTCCAGTTGTTTCTGGATCAAATTTATTATAAAAGGCTTCAATGGTTTTTCCCCCAGGACTTGGGTTTCCACGTAAAAATTTTGTGCACTGTGCATTTTTTTATTATGAATGTTGATGATATACTACTATGATTGGTGATTAACAAAGTGCTCTTGATTAAAATTTTTATAATTGTGCAAATACTGATTCACCCCCCTCAGTATTTCAACAATTGGTATTAGAGCAGGTTCCTTCAAGAACAATCTCACCACTGGAAGTTAATCATGAGCAATTTCGCAAAGCACAACAAAAATGGAATACCTTTATTCGATGGATCGGACTATGCATTTTGGAGCATAAGGATGAGATCTTTTCTGGAAGCCCAAGCAATTGAGCAATGCCGCAAATAGTTGAAGTTGGATACAAGGTACCAAAAGCGCCTCCAATAGATGCAGATGAGTTGGTTATATACAATATTAATTCAAAGGCCAGGAACCACATCCTAAATGCCCTAGACAAATCTGTTTTCGTCAAAGCTATGCATTGTACTTCTGCAAAGAAAATATGGGATAAGCTCCAAACTACCTATGAAGGGAATAAGAAAGTCAAAGCAGTCAAACTCCAAACCTACAGAGGACAATTCGAACACCTAAGGATGAAGGATGAAGAAGACATTGTAACCTATATACTTCGTGTTGATGAACTTGTAAATACTATTAGAGGTCTTGGAGAAGAATTTGAAGAATCAGTTGTTGTTTAGAATATATTAAGGACGCTTCCAAAAATATTCAATCCTAAAATCTCAGCCTTGGAAGAAAGAATAAATTTGGATGATATGACAGTAGATCGGCTGCATGGGACACCGGTAGATTATGAAATGAGCATAGAAGATGAAGAATCACCCAGAAAGGAAGCAACCTTCAAAGCTTCATCTAAGCAAGCAAAGAAGATCATCTCAACAAAGAAGGAAAAATCCATGACAAAATTAAGCTCTAGTAACAACGATGATTTTGATGATGAAGAGATAGTCAACTTTGTAAGGAAGCTGAAAAGAGACACAGGGAAGTATAAGGGTAAGTTACCTCTCAAGTGCTTTGCATGTGGTAGCATAGGCCATTTTGCTTCTAAATGTCCCTATGTAAAGAATTCAGACAGTGAGGAAGATGATATCTCCAAAAGGTACAAAAATTACAAAAACTACAAGGAAAACAAAAGAAGAATGTTCAAAAAGAAGAAGAGTCTCTACTCAAAGAAAACAAGTAGCTCATCTGATGAAGACTCCGAAAATGGCAGTAATAGTGACAATAATGAAAGTGAACCTGAAAGAGTGTTATTCATGGCAATTGCCTCAAAGGATGAAGAATCTGATGAGGAAGGAAAAGTAGATCTGGAAGCAGAACTTATTAGTTCCCTGAAAGATCTAAGAAAAGCTAGAAAGGAGAACAAACTTCTTAAGGAAGAAATAAAAGAATTGAGAGATAAAACCCACATATCTAAAGAATCCAAGCAACCCTTTGTCGACCTTAAAGTTCAGTTGGAAGAAGCCAAAAGAATTGAAGACTCTCTTACTAATCAATTCGCAAAGTGCCTAGAAGAAAAAGAAAACCTCGAGGCTGAAATAGTATCTCTAAGAATCGAACTACAGAAGAAAGATGTCAGTAAGAATTACGAAAATAGTTCCAAGATTCTTGAACAAATTATTAGCAGTCAAAGGCCATTTCATGACAAATCCGGCTTGGGATACAAAAAGCATGACAATGAAGCTTCAAGTTCTAGGACTGCTAAAAACGAAGCATAAACAGAAATTGAAAATGAAGAAAGATTCAAATCTCAGCCAGAACAGTCAAAAGTCCTAGATGATGGACAAATCTTATGGAAGACCACCCATCCAAGAAGACCTTTCACTCCAAGGTATGGATATTTCTTTTATGGCTACTGCTTTTCATGTGGAAAATTTGGACACAAAGCTGTGAATTGTGTAAGAAGAATAAAATTAGAAAATAGGAGCAACTGTGGAATCTCTAGATGGCAATACAACGACAACAAATTCAGTCCCTTGAGAACTGAAATTGAATGCTACAAGTGTAACAACTTTGGACATATGGCCAAAGATTGCAGAATGAAGATTTCCACTGGTACTCAGCAGGTTTCAAAAAAGGAACAGAAAAAGGTATGGGTAAAATGTAAAGATAACCTGAACATACATGAATGTGGGATTGCTCTTCAAGCACAAAACAAAAAAAGTCAGTGGTTTATCGACAATGGATTCTCCAAACATATGACAGGGGACAAAAGTATAATCATAACTTTAAAAGGGGATAAATGTTCAGTCTCTTTTGGAAACAATGATTCAACCAAAGTTATTGGAAAAGGTACATTAAATATTGGATATAGGGATACTGCAGCTGAAAATGTTCTACTAGTGGATAATATGAAACATAATTTGTTAAGTGTCAGCTAGATGTGTGATTAGGAATTGTTGTTTACCTCAAAAGACTCTGAAATAAGAAAAGAAGGATCAAGGAAGTTAGTGGCTACAACTACCACGAATCCAAACAATATCTACATTCTGAATAAGATCACCGATGAGAAATGTCAACTAGGAGGATAATATGAGAGTTGGCTTTGGCACAGAAGAATGGGGCACATACATTTTGACAATCTAGTCAGAATAAGTAGAAAACAAGCTGTGAGGAATATGCCAAAAATAACCAAGCCCTCTAACACTATGTGTATTCAGTGCCAGCACGGAAAGAAGACTAGAGTTAATTTCAAAACAAAAGAGCATTCTTCTACAAAACCTTTAGAGATTATTCACACTGATCTTTGTGGACCAACCAGAAGCAAAGGGTTGAAAGGTGAAGAATATTTTATGTTGTTGATTGATGACTGTTCCAAAATGACTTGGGTGTGTCTTCTTAACAGAAAATCAGAAGCATTTGAATGTTTCAAAGTTTTCAAGGAACAAGTTGAAAATGAAATAGGTTCACGAATCAAATGTCTCAGATCTGACAATGGTGGAGAATTCACATCAAATGAATTCAACAAGTATTGTGAAGAACATGGAATCAAGAGACAGTTCTCAGTAGCTAGAACACCTCAACAGAATGGAGTTGCTGAAAGAAAAAATAGAACGGTACTAGAAATGGCTAGAACCATGTTGAATGACAAATTTTGGGGACATGCTGTTCATACAATAGTGCATATCTTGAATAGAGAACTACTCAGAAGCAACAGTGACAAAACTCCATATGAACTATGGACAGGAAGATCATCCAATGTTCAATACTTCAGGATATTTGGAAGCAAATGTTACATTAAAAGAGATGATATGATCAAAAAATTTGAATCTCGGGTGGACGAATCCATACTTGTTGGATACTCATCCAAAAGGAAGGCCTACAAATGCTACAACTTGAGACTGAATAAAGTTGTCGAAAGCATAAATGTAAAAATAGATTAATCAAGCCTGCTAGCAGACAGTGAAGATCCAGTGGACCTTGATGATCTAGAGGATGAAGATCTAGAAGAACCTGAAGTACAACAGATAGGTGAAAAACAGCCAGTCACTACACAAGAAGAAGAGCAAACAAGGGAGCAACAAACTCCTAAAAACTGGTACCAAAAGAATCATCCATCAGAATTAATCATTGGAGATAAATATGCTGGAATAGAAACCAGAAAATGAAGAAATTCAGTTCAAAGAATAAAACAGGTACATTTGTCATTATTGTCTACTTTTGAACTAAAAAGCTTTGAAGAATCCAAAACAGATGAACACTGGATTAAAGCTATGGAAGAAGAACTTGACCAAATCGAGAAAAATGAAACATGGGAACTTGTTCCTAGGCCCAAGGATAAAAATGTGATTGGTTCAAAATGAATTTTTAGAGATAAGTTGAATGAAGATGGACAGGTAATCAAAAATAAGGCAAGATTGGTTTGCAAGGGATATGCTCAAATAGAAGGGATATATTTTGAAGAAACATTTGCTCCATCAGCCAAAATGGAAGCTATAAGAATGATATTAGCCTATGCTTGTGCTAAAAACATCAAAGTGTATCAAATGGATGTCAAATCAACCTTTTTAAATGGCAAACTAGAAGAAGAAGTCTACATTGAACAACCAGAAGGATTCCAGTTATGAACAAACAAGGACTATGTGTGCAGATTAAAAAGGGATCTATATGGTTTAAAGCAAGCTCCTAGAGCTTGGTCTCTAGATTGGACAGTTACTTACAGAAACAAGGTTTCAAATGGGGAGCTATAGACAACAACATGTACATCAAAATTGACCATGATAGCATACTTATTGTTGAAGTGTATGTTGATGACATTATTTTTGGTAGTGATGATGATACTTTGAGCCAACAATTTGCCAAG
Source organism: Larix kaempferi (assembly GCA_027924585.1). NCBI lineage: Eukaryota > Viridiplantae > Streptophyta > Pinopsida > Pinales > Pinaceae > Larix > Larix kaempferi. The sequence continues at coordinate 19,371,639 of BSBM01001023.1, forward strand.
GATGTACAAAATGAATTTGAGATGTCACTTCTTGGTGAACTGACCTTCTTCTTGGGACTTCAGATATAACAATGCGAAGAAGGCATTTTCATCTCACAGACCAAGTACATTAAGGAAATGTTGAAGAAGTTCAAATTGGAAGATTGTAAACCTGTGTGCACTCCTATGACTACTAGCTGCAAGGTAAGTAAAAACAATGAATCAAATGCAGTGGATCAAAAATTCTATAGGTCAATGATTGGAAGCCTACTGTATGTAACAGCCTCAAGGCCAGATGTGATGCAAGTTGTTGGACAGGTTGAAATATTTCAAGCAGCTCCTAAGGAAACTCATGTTGTTGTAGTCAAAAGAATCTTCAGATATCTTAAAGGAACTATGGACTTTGGATTATGGATTATGGTACTCAAAATGAAATGAGTTGTACTTATTAGCCTACTCAGACGCAGATTGGGAAGGATGTGTAGATGACAGAAGAAGCACAAGTGGTGCAGCATTCTTCTTAGGCAATTGTTTGGTATCATGGTCCAGCAAAAAGCAATCCTCAGTATCCTTGTCAACAACAGAAGCAGAATATATAGCAGCAGTAGCATGTTGTAATAAGGTCCTCTAGATGAAACAAAACCTACAAGACATACAAGTCACGTATGATGAGCCGATTCCCATTTTGTTTGACAACACACAAGTGCCATCAGCATCTCCAAGAATCTGGTAATGCACTCCAAGGCAAAGCACATTCCTATCAAATATCACTTTCTTAGGGAACAGGTCATAGAAAATCACATCAAGTTGGAATACATTGGGACAAAGGAGCAGATAGCTGATATATTCACCAAGCCACTTCCTAAAGGGACATTTGAGTACCTCCGACAAAAACTAGGGGTCCTTTCATCTTCCCACTAAATTGATTCTTCTTCAAAACAGAAGTTCCTGGTGTTTGGGAGAGCATGTTCTGAGGGGAAGCAATTAGGAAAGAAGGACAGCAGCAAAAACATGGTAAGCTCAGTCAAAGGAGGAGGTTAGCTCAGAAAATCAAAAAGCCTATATGACAGGGGGATTTCAACCAACAAAAAAAAACAGTAAACTCTTAGCATGAATATTTCAAGAAAATTTTGGGCATTGTGAAGCTTTTGAAGGATTACGGATTGGCCCTTTGTCATTAATGTCAAAGGGGGAGAAATATTAAAAGAGGGTTGCCATCAATGACAAAGGGGGAGATTGATGACCAAAGTTGTCATTGATGACAACACATTAATGACAAAGACTAGAACAAGACAAAGGGTGATGATATGGAAAGCATGAACAAGGATGGACAAAGGTCAAAGATTGATGACAAGTGGCAAGCATGGACAAGCATGACATGGCAAGGGTTGATGACTAAGGTCCCCTGCAGGCATCACAAAATTCATTTGAAGGACAATGGTGGGCATTTGCAAGCAAGCTGGTGACATGGAAAATAAGTATACATTTGCGGGCATCTAAGGGGTAGTTGTGGGAATTTTTATATGCCCCTGCAGGCATAAATTATAGGCCCTTGCGGGAATCCTGTGGAAGCTACCTGTGGGCATTTGAAGCACTGCTTTGGGAATTTTTATAATCCCTTATGGGCATCTTTCAAAGTGCCTAGCGGGCATAAAAGAGGGCACTTGCTGGAAGACCATGCGGGCATCAAAGTTTGGTATAAGGATAATCCCATGCGGGAATTTTATCAAGGTTGTGCGGGCATAGATGCAACCCCTTGCGGGCATTTTAAGGAATATTGCAGGCATCTCATTAGAGTCCTTGCGAGCATATGATAGGAGCTTATGCAGGCATTTTTAAGTGGTTGTGCGGGCATTTCTACAAGCCCTTGCGGGCATTTTCTAAGCATGTATGAAGGCAGTTCAAAGAGCCTTGCGGGCATTTTAAAGGTCACTTGCAGGCATTTCAAAAGAGCGTCTAAGAAGGCATTGCGGGCATTTTAAGAATGATTTGTGGGCATTCTGGAAGGAGGGAAAATGACATGGAGTCAATGAAATTATAGGATGGCCACCTTGAATAAATCCTAATTGATTTATTCAATTGTTTAATGATTAAAAATAAAATATTTTGGAAGGGCGGTTAAGGGCAGGTCTTAAAAACAGAATTGTTAGTTATCTCCTTGTTTATAGGATGGACACCATTAAATAAATTATCTAATGATAAAAATAAAATAAAAGGCCATGTTGGCCTAGCATAATTTATGAAGAAGAAAAGTATAAATAGAGACAAAGCTCTTATTCATTAGAAGTGTGTGTGGATCATGGGGGTGTGAGGAGAAGGGAGCTCGTGTGACAGAGGCAGTTTGAGACCCGAAAATTTAACAACATATCTTTTGGGGTTTTGATATTGGCATCCTGAAATTTGAATAATCAGCCAGCCCAAATTGTAGAAGAGATAGTCAACAATTTTTACAGGGATAGCCCGAATGTTCAGCAATCAGATTTGACAGATCCGCGGGCTCAGTTCAGAAATTCAGGGTCATTTTTATTCTTTAGGGTGGCAGGGTTGTGTTAGGGCTCACATAGTTGTGAGTTGAGTTGTTGTAGCAACTTGTCAGTTGCAGCTGATGAATCCTATGGGGTTGTAGCCCCTTCCAGTTGTAGTTGGAAAAGTTGTATCAAATTTGTTACTCTAGTTTTTGTTGGATCAATTTATCATAAAAGGATTCAGTGGTTTTTCCCCCAAGACTTGGGTTTCCACGTAAAAATTATGTGTATTGTGCATTTTTTGTTATGAATGTTGATGATATACTGCTATGATTGGTGATTAGTGAAGTGCTCTTGATTAAAAAATTTATAATTGTGCAAATATTGATTCACCCCCCTCTCAGTATTTCAACACATTAAAGGAATTGGATGTTTGTATTTTACCTTGATATCTTGCAATGTTTGCTTCATCCAAAGGACCAGTGTGCAATAGCATGTTGTTGCAATGTACTTAGCTTCAGTCGTGGACAGAGAGATTGAAGACTGGTTCTTACTCAACCATGATACTAAACAATTTCCCAAAAAGAATGCTCCTCCACTTGTACTTTTTCTGTCATTAATACTACCTGCCCAACCAAGAAAAATTTTAGGGGCGAAATTTAGCCCATGGGCTATTTTTCCAAAAACAAATCGCCAATTTGCATTTTTTGAAGCCCTATTTTGCCCAACTTTGATGGGGTATAAAATTTTCACTCAAAAAATCGCCAAATTATTATATAAACCGAAGCAGCTGGGAATCGACCCCCCCCCCTCGAATCGATCCCGATTCACACTCCGGACGGAATCGATGAGGGATCGATTTTGGAAGCGCAATTCGAGATCGATTCCGTCAGGAATCGATTTTGCAATTCGCGAACTGAAGGAAAAAAAAAAACGATCCCTGCCATCCTGTAATTCGTTTAGGAATCGTCGCTCCCAGGTCAATCCCGGGTCGATCCCGAATCGATTCCGAATCGAACCTGACCAAAAAAATCGATTCCGAGAGCGATTCCGCGGCCGAGCGGATTTTTGAATTTTTTTTATTTTTGGAATTTTTTTTAGGGTTTTTTTTGGTGGGATAGGTCACTTTGGGCCATTAAAAGGTGAATGAGTCCATTTGGACTCATTCCATTACTCATTTGTTTGATTGGGAAGAGTTTGAGAGCTTTGAGCATTGAGTGGGAGATTGAAGGGGAGATTGAAGGGGAGAGCTTGCAAGGGAGATTGAAGCTTCCATAGAGACATTCAACCACCATTGAAGAGCTAAAAGGTAGGCTCTATAAATTCTTCTTTGTTTGTTTTTGCAATTTTTTTTTCACTATGTTAAAAAATGGAAAACTTGCAATGTTCTCTTCTCCTACTCTTTCCAAGAATCCAATATCTTCTTCTCCATCATTCTATTGCAGGGAACAAGTGACTCTCATCTTGAATCAAGAAACATGATGGGTGTGTGGTTTTGGTTTTTTATTCCACTTCTTCTCATTATGATGGTGTTGGGAAATAAATGTGGTGGTGGTAGTGATGAGGGGGAAGAGGTAGAGAGTGATGCATACCAAGGAGAAGAGGAGGAAGGGGAAGAGGGTGATGATGATGAGGATGAGAGTGAGGGTGATGTGGGGCAAAAACAAAAAGACACAACACCTTTGTGGAAGTATGTGACAAGGCAAGGGGGGGGAGAGGGGGTGGAACCACAAAATTTGGATGCCCCCATTGTGGGAAAACATACACAGGTTCATATACCCGGGTGAGAAAGCATTTGTGTGGGGTTATGCCATGCGATGTAGGTAAGTCTCATGGAGTCAAAACTTGTGACAAAGTGGGAGCTAAAGAGAGAAGCAAATACAAGATGGAAGAAGAGGCCGCTCAAAACAAGTCCAAGAGATTGAGGGTTGATTCTGAATCCCCACAGAGAATGTTTGGTATTGGAGCTGCTGCTGGATCATCATCGGCTCGATCGGGAGCCTCATCTCCCCATGGAGTCTCGCCTATACGAAGAACATTATCTGATTTCCTTGACCAAGGTTGTAGAGATGATGTGGATTCAAAAGTTTATAGGTTTCTTTATGCATGTGGTGTGCCATTCAATGTTCTTCGCTCACCCTATTGGCATGAAATGGTACAAGCCATCAATGGTGGCCCTCAAGGATACAGAAGCCCTGGGTATGACAAAGCTAGAACCGTGAGACTTGACAAGGAAAGAGCCAAAATCAATAGTGTTCTTGGAAAGTTCACAAATGATTGGTCCAACTATGGGGTATCCATTGTATCTGATGGGTGGACAAATGTTAAAGGCAAGCCGTTGATAAATATTCTTGGCATTTCTGCTAGTGGTACGGTCTTCCTTTCAGCCCATGACTACTCAAATCGCTACAAGACCGCTATTAATATTGCACAACCTTTACTTAAAACCATTCAGGAGATTGGGCCATACAATGTCATTCAAGTCATCACTGATAATGCTGCTAATTGTAAGGCAGCAGGAGCAATCATTATGGATAAGTATCCCAACATATTTTGGTCAGGGTGTTTGGTTCACACATTGAACCTTTTGATGCGTGATATTGTTAAGATGAAGGACAATAATTACCGATGGATTGGTGCCTTATACAAGAGAGGTAAGAAAATGATCAAATTTATTACCAATCATAGCATGGCCCACCACATTTTTCGCAATCACTCTAAGTTGGAGCTATTGAAGATTACAAAGACTAGATTTGCTAGCTACTACCTCACCTTCAGGAGGCTTTTGAAGGTAAGAGAGGCATTAGCTAGTATGGTATCAAGTGATCCATGGCAGGAATTGAAAGACAGAGTTGCAAGTGAATCGGATAGAAGTGACTTTCAGGAGGTGGAGGACACCGTTCTTGAAGGTCATTTTTGGTCACAGGTTAGGTATGTTCTGCAGTTCACCAAGCCAATTTATAACATGATTCGTTTTGCAGATACAGATCAGCTGGTGATTGGGGAGGTATATGAGCAGATGGATAGCATGCTTGGTCAAATCAAAGACATTGTTGAGCAAAGAGATGCAGTCTTGTATGACCATATTCATAAACTTGTGGTCAAAAGGTGGGATAATCTAAATATTCCACTCCATGCCCTTGCATATGTCCTCACCCCAAAATACTATTCTCCAATTTGGTTGGCCCAACCTGCACCTAGGGGTGGAGTCAGGAAAAAACCCCACACAGATCCAGAGGTTGTTGTTGGGTATATGCTTGCATTAGAAAATTTGGTCCCTGATGAGGAAGAGTGTGCTCAAGTACGGAGTGAATTGAGCATATACATAAGTGAGCATAGACGCTTTGGTTCGCTGTTTGCAACCAAAGATTGAGACAGATTGGATCCTATCCATTGGTGGAACATGCATGGCTCTGGAGCCACATATTTGCATAAATTGGCGCTGAGGGTGCTATCACAGGTTGTTAATAGCTCTTCTGCAGAGAGGTGTTGGAGCACCTACAACTTCATCCACAGTGTAAAGAGAAACAGTTTGAATGTAGATCGCGCAGAAAGCTTGGTTTATGTGCACTACAACTTGAGGTTGTTGTCCCATTATTGTGAGGCGGCCAAGAATGATAGAACATTTTTGACTTGGGACAACAATCCAGAGGAGGCTAATGTGGAGGATGGAGCCATAGCATTAGAGCGCTTGGAGGCTGAACTATTGGGTGATCATGATGATCCAATTCAGACTACCCATACAGAGATGCCACCCCCAAGCGGAAGCAGCTTTCCGGATGCAAGAGTTTTGCCTTTAGCTTCACAACGTCCAGTTTCAGCCCGCGGGGGCCATTCATCTTCTACTCACGTTCCACGATCACTTCCACCAGCACCTATTCCACCTAGAACACGAGAAAAGAAATTGGAAGTTACTCGTGGCAAGTGGAAAGCTTAGTAGATTCATAGTAGTTTGTAGTTTGTACTTTGTAACTTTGTAGTTTGTTACTTGTATTTCATTTTCATGTTTATTTTGGCGGTTGGCCTATTTTGTAAACATTATGGCCCAGTTTGATGGCAAATATTATATGTTGAAATTTGAAGGTTGATGTTGTTGATGATTGATGATTGATGATTTGATGATGCTCATTTAATGAAAATGTTATAAGTTATAGCTCCTAGAATCTAGAAGACGAGATGATTAATCATTAATGTTATATCAATGTGTACGAAATGGTTATATGAATATCTAGATTCTATGTTTTGATGTTTTCTATAGCTAATTTGGCATAATACATGTTTTTTTTTAATTTATATGCATCAAAATATATTAAAATATATATTATATAAAAAACGCTCCCGAAACGGAAGCTTTTGAAAATTTCACTTTTCGCTCCCACTCCCGCTCCCGCTCCCCGCTCCCAACAGCCTTGATATAAACTATATATAAAATCCTTAGAAATTGAAATATTTTTAGAAAATATCACCAAATATTTTATAGTTGACATTTTAATAATTGGTAAGATTCGCCAAGGTTTATACACTTTTAATTAAGTATGGATCCTTAAAAAATTCCTTGGCTCAATCTGCATCAATATATGCTTTTAAAGTGAAGTCTTCACTTCTTGGATATCATAAGACAAAATCCAAGGTGCTTTTAGATAGCTAAAGATTCTTTTAACTACTTGCACATCTGTTTCTTTTGGCGCAGATTGAAATCTTGCAACGAATCCTTCTGCCTGCATAACATCTATTCTTAATGATGTAACATAGAACAAACTATCAATCATTGACCTATACAATGTTTGGTTTGTTTCCAGAGATACACCATTTTTGCTTAATTTGCAGCCTGTTATCATCGGGGTGCTAACAGGTTTGCAATCTTCCATTTTGAATTTCTTCAACATCTCCTTGATGTATCTGGTCTGAGATATAAATATGCCTTTGTTGGTTTGTGAAATCTGCAGTCCTAGAAAGAATGATAATTCACCGAGCATGGACATTTCAAATTCTTTCTACATTTCTTCTGCAAATTTGTCTATTTAAACTATCAGTGTTTCTTCCAAAAATGATATCATCTACATAAACCATGATAATAATCATATTTCCATCTTCAAGTTTGTTGTAGATAGTATTTTCTGCAACTCTTCTTTTGAAACCTTGTTGTTGTAGATATTTGTCAAGTCTTGAATACCAAGCTCTAGGAGCTTTCTTTAGACCATAAAGTGCTTTCTTTAATCTGCATATTGTTGGTCATTGTCTTCTAACAATTGAAATCCTTCAGGCTACTCAATAGTGACACTTCTTCTTCCAAGTATCCATTTAAAAATGTTGACTTGACATCCATTTGGTAGACTTTAAAATCCGCATAGCATGCAAATGCCAAGAACATTCTAATGGCTTCTAGTCTAGCCACATAAGCAAAAGTTTCTTCAAAATCAATGCCTTCAACTCGAGCATACCCCTTACACACCATCCTTGTCTTATTTCTTGTTATCTATCCATTTTCATTTAGTTTATTCCTGCACACCCACTTTGTACCTATCACATTTTTTTTCTTTTGGTCTAGGAACAAGTTCACAAGTTTGGTTCTTCTCAATTTGGTCTAGTTCTTCATTCATAGCAACACTCCAACCCTCATCTTTACCTGCTTCTGCAAAGTTCTTGGGTTCTATTTTGGATATCAAGGAAAGATGTTCTAGTGAACTTGCTAATTTTCTTCTTGTCTGAACACCTGCACTATTATTACCAAGAATTAAATTTTCAAGGTGATTCTTGTGTACATACCTTGATGGTGTCTCTATATCTTGTCTTTGTGTTTCTTCTTCTCCTCCTTCATTTTCTATTTCATTTTCTTCTTCCTCTTCTCTGCAGCTCATGTTTTCTGATTGTTCATTTGTTTGTAATTTGACCCTTTTAGATTTTATATCATCTACTCCTACATTGGCACTTTCAACAATTTTGCTTGATCTCAAATTATAGCATTTATAAGTTTTCTCTGTAGGTGAGTAACCAAGGAAGATGCCTTCATCAATTCTAGAGTCAAATTTTCCCAAGTCATCATTATCTCTTTTAATGTAACATTTACTCCCAAAGACTTTGAAATGTTTGATTGTTTTTGGTCTACCTTTCCATAACTCATAGGGTGTCTTGTCACTATTTACTCCAATTTTTCCTTTGTTTAGAAAGTAAATAGCTATATAAATTGCTTCTCTCCAAAATATGTTTGAGAGCTTAGCTTCATTCAACATTGTCCTAGTAGCTTGTACAAATATGTTCTTTCTTTTTGCTACTCCATTTTTTGGGGGACTCTCTTGTAGCTGAAAAGTGTCTTCTTATTCCATGAGTCTAACAAAATTCATCAAAATCATCTAATGTAGATTCTCCTCCATTGTTTGATCTGAGACACTTGATTTTCATATTAGTCTCATTTTCAACTAGTTCTTTGAAAGCCTTAAACTTCTCAAATGCTTCTGATTTGTGTTTGAGAAAGGTGACCCAAGTCATTCTTGTATAATCATCAATGAGCAACGTAAAATAATAGTCATCTCGTAGACTTTTTGTGGTCCACGAAAATCATTAAAAACAAGTTCCCAGGCTTTGAGGTTGAATATTCCTTTGTCTTGAAACTCGCTCTTGTGTGCTTCCCATGTTGACATTGTTTGCAAACATAATCTAAAGGTTTTATGATCTTTGGCATGTCTTTCACTGCTTTCTTTTTACTAACTTTCACTAGGTTTTCAAAACTCATACGTCCCATTCTTGTGTGCCACAACTAGCTTTCATCTATTTGTCCCATGCAACAATTTTATTCTATTGATCCATTTAGAATGTATACATTGTTTGGAGCTATTTTTTCTATTGCTACCATTCTTCCTAAGCTTTTTTTTCTTATCTCACAATTTAGGGATTTGAAGGTGAGAGTGTGTCTTTGATCACACATTTGACTGACACTAAGAAGATCATGCTTCAAGTCCTCAACAAGCAAGACATTTTTTTCTTTAGTTCTTTCATCTCCAAGACTAACTATACCTTTTTCCAATTATCTTGGTAGGGGCATTATCTCCAAAAGTAACACTACCTCCTTTTTATTTCTTTAAACTGGGAAATTTGTTCTAATCCTCAGTCATATGCTTTGAACATCTGCTATCAATATACCATTGGATTCCTTTGTTTTGAGCATACAAAGCTAACTCACAGTCTTCCTTATCTTGCTCTTCTTGTTTTCTTTTCCACAGCTTAGTGGGTTCTTTCTTAAGAACATTTTCTTCCATAGGAGACTTCAACAAGATTCTGCACTCACTAGCTTTGTGGCCAAGGTTGTTGCATTTATAACACTCAATGTTGTAATCAAGCAATGGAGCAAAATAATTGTAGTTTTTGTCTCCATAAAAACATTTAGTTTTGTTGTTCACATAATTGTCCTTTGGAGTATTATAAACACCTATATTTCTCATGTGATCATGTATTGCATAAGCTCTACAATTTATTGCTTTATGGCCAAAATATTTGTATTCATGCGGTAGGTCAATGTTGCAAGAAAAACAGTAGCTGAGAAAGAGATGTTGATACCTTGTTGGAAATGGTCTTCTTGATGGCATGAAATTTCTAAACTCATCCCTTTTGTGGAAGGAGACATGCTTCTATTGATCATTATTTATTTTCATGCTAAGTTCTTCGCTCTTGGAGAAGTCTTTAAGAGTAGTTGTGTAACTCTTTGACTCTTCACTTTTTTGTAATATGTAACTTGAGGTTTCATTCGAAGGTTTTTTATTTTGATTATAGCCAAATCTAGTCTTATTGCTAGGAAGTATTTGGCAGTTGAGAATGTTTTCTATAATTTCAATAACCTTTCCAAAATTTAACTGATCAGTGGTTTTCCTCAGTTCCTTCCTTAAGAAAACAAATTTTGCTTCAAGCTTTTCACAATTTTCTTTCATTTCATTAAGCTGACTTATCATTGCTTCTTTAATAATTTTTCCTTCTTGTAGTTGAATTTTTAGATTATTGATGATCTTTTATGATTCCTTGATGTTAGTGATATCTCTCCTTTTGATTTTTGGTCTTTCTTTTCATATTCTTTCACCTTTTCTTTCAATGATAGTTTCTTCTTTCGAAGTCTCTCTATTTCATTTAATGCACAAATGAGTCCTCCTTCATAGTCTACGTCCACATCGATTTCTGGAGTTTCTTCATTTTCAGAGTTTTTGTTTTCATTATCAATGATATCACTCTACATCTCTAGGCCCATGAAGAGAACTTCGATTTCATCATTGTCACTTTCATCAGATGAGCTACTATCATCCTTGGAGTAGAGACTTTTCTTTTGCTTCTGAAAATATTTCTTCCTTTGAAGTTTGCCTCTTTTTCTTTCTTTGAAGCTATGATCTTCTTCATCACTGATGTATTTATTTTTATAAGGACAACCGAGGACCAAGCGCGAGTAGGGGGGAGGTTACATACATAAATATGGGGTTTATACAAGTAGAGGAGGTGGGCTATGCTAACATAGTGTTAAAATTAGCATGTAGGTCATTCAGTCAGTCGAACAGGAATAGGGAGCTCATAGAAAGAAAGACGATTTAGCTAGAAAGTGCCCTACTTCACCACAGTTAAAAAATTTGAAAGGAAACTTACCTTTGTATTTGTTGATTCCTTTCTTTAGTTTTCTTACAAACTTGGCTTCCTCTACATCTGAGTCATCATTTGGGCTATGGCTTGTTATGTCCTCCTTTTTAGTTGTCTTCTTTGAAACTTTGAAGGTTTCTTCCCTTCTTGATGGTTTTTCTTTTTCTGTTTCCATTTCATATGCAGCAAGGATTCCATGTAACTCATCCATTGTTAGGTCGTCTAGGTTCTTTAATTATTCAATGGTGGATATCTTGGAATCAAATCTTAAGGGAAGTGACCTAAGCACCTTTTGCACAAAGAATTTTTCATCAATATTTTCACCCAATCCTCTTATGGTGTTAACAATCCCATCCACACAAAGAAAATGGGCTGCAATATTATCTTCTTCTTTCATCTTAAGGCTCTCAAATTGTTCTCTATGAGTTTGTAATTTTGTCTTATTGACTTTGTCATCCCCTTCATATATATTATGCAATGTGTCCCACATTTCTTTTGTTGAATCACAATGCATGACTTTGACAAATTATGATTCTGCTAAACCATTCAAAATTGCATTCATGGCTTTAGCATTATTCTATCTGAGTTTCTTTCCAGTTGTATCTACATGTGGAGTTTTTGGAGTTGTTTAACCATTCTTAATTGCACCCCAAGTTTCAAACCCAAGATCCATCAAGTAAGTTCGCATTCTTATGCTCCAAAAGGCATAATTTGCTCCATCAAATAATGGAGCCTTGTTTGTAGAGAACCCTTCCTATCGATCCATGTGTGTTCCAAAAGATCTTCCCTCTAGTGGTTATTTTGTCTCAAAGGGAACCTTCTTTGATACTAATTGTTGGAATACACAATAATACTGAGAGGGAGGGTGAATCAATATTACACATATTCTGACTTTTCTTCTTAATTTAGCAAACTGTACATTTAATCACAATGTACACATCACAAAGTAATAAAATATTTGTCTTTTATTAATCATCAATATACACTTTACAAAGGTTTACAAGCTTCAACTTACAGGAGACATCCCCTAAGATTTACAAGCACTAACTTGTAGGAGACACTGATCCCCTAAGATTTACAAGCACCAACTTATAGGAGACATCAATCCCCTGAGATTTATAAATTTTTTATTTATGCACTACTTCTGTATGTGTTGACTTCTTAGTTCTGCCTATATTTGTTCTATGTTTATCCTTGCTCGTTGTTTGTGTTAATTTTCACAAATTCAATTCAACACACTATATTCTACTCACCAAGCTTTTGTATCCAACACATCAAGTTTCTATATCCAGTGCACCAAGCCTTTGTATCCTATGCATCAAACTTATGTACCAGAGCACCAAAATTTTGTATCCTGCACACTAAACTTGTGTACTAGCGCACCAACTTTTGGTATCCAATGCACCAAGTTTTTGTATCCTATGCATCAAAATTCTGTACTAGAGCAACAAACTTTTGTATCTTGTGCACTAGAATTCTATATCAGGACCAAGATTATGTATCCTACGCACTAGACTTCTGTACAAGAGCACCAAACTTATGTATCCTACACACTAAACTTATATCAGCACACCAAATTTATGTATCCAGCACACCAAGTTTAGGTATCTTGCACATCAGACTTTTGTACCAGAGCACCAAAATTTTGTATCATGTGCACTAAAATTCTGTACAAACTCATTCCTTTATGCTAACATATGCATCATCTTCCCTTATCTATACAAGATCATCATTAATTTACTTGATCAATGGCGCAAAGTTTCTTCACCATTCAAAGCTTCAGAAATTCATGATAGATGGTGACATTAAATATTCCTTGGATCGGCCCTTTCATAAGCATCATATACCTTGAGATTCTTTAGTAATTCGTGACTAATTCGTTGTAGTTTACATCTATTGCATTTGCATTATGGTCATTTCACATTTCCAGCGCCACAACCTCAGTGCACTTCAGAGTTCCATCAGATCAATAGACGCAAAGCATCAATGTCTCAAGTATCTTGAACATACTCCACTCTTCATCATTTCTACTGACAGGTGATTCGTTGTTCATGTTACAGAGAATGACATAATCTATTCCAATACCTAGAAATTTGTTATTTGTATCACAGAGTGGAGCGCATTCTTACTCCAATACCCGAAAATTTGCTACCTCGGATCTCAGTACAACTCAACTCTCACATTCTCTCTATCTAAATGCATTGAGCTAATATTACATTTATATGGTTCATCTTTGCATTTTTTGGCCATCATGTTTAGCATGGGGCTATTGGATTTGCTGGGATGGCTTGTTTTTGGATAACTTGGGTCTTTGATTTGATTGGGCCAACATGTTCATTGCTTGAGAAGATTTGTGAGAAATCAAATCAATAAGGACTTGTGCAGTGATCCACACAATATTTTTAATTGTTCCATGCAGTTCTGTTGTGCATCATTTCAAGTTGTTCCACGCAGTGCTTGCAATTGTTCATGTGCAAGGTATAATTTGTAGTTATGTGCTTTATGGATAGTGCAGAATATCACGTAGAGTATTTAATGGGTGGCATAGAATAGTGGGCATTGCACTGAGAATTCAAAGAATGGTGCATATCTGTGGTGGCCAGCCAATTGCTTTTGCAACTGCGTCTTCCTCACACTCAAGCTTTTATTTCATTGAGCGGTCAGCATTTCTTCAGTTGTTGACATCAATGAAAACTTATCCAATATGTTATTTTCCATTTCTTCCATGTCCTAGCCACCTCCTTGAAGAGGGAATTCAAAATTAAGTGGGGCCTTTAACCAAGCCCAAGTGCACTTAGTGCCACATGGCACCCTTCCAAGTAGGGTGTTTCTCCTTGTACGTTCTTTAATCCCTTTCCTTGCCACATAACATGCTCTAAACCTATTATATGGTCGGGTGTTTGTCCCTTTGGGCCTTCTTCAACCCCTACCTTGTCATAAATCATGCCTTGGGCATACCCCGTGGTAGGATGTTGATGTTCCATGGATCCCTTTTTATTCACATCATCTATCCATGTGGTCCTAGGCCTTGGGCTCAACCTAGGAATAAGGCACTCCATAAAGAATGCAACAAATGGTAATGCAATCCATGTAACCATGCCTCCAAAAATGTGTCAAGTGTGTCCCAATGAAACCTCTTGGTGAAATATGCTTATGGGAGAACCTACATTAAACCAACAACACCCGTCTACACTATTGTTCTTGAAATGGATGATGATCAGGAAAAATATAACAAAGTACATGGCCTTGAAATCTCTCCTCAAACCATATAACTATCACTAAAGTCCAAGGGTCTTTACTTGTTCTTGGCAAGAGAATAAAATCCCATGAAAATGCGAAATAAGAAACATTTTAGGTGGCAACAATGTGGCTCCACATAGGGAGTGCAATTCCTTGTAGGGTGCAAGAGAACTCAATAATCCCCATTGCATTAAGGGATGGTTGCTTCTAATAGAATGGATTAAAATATTCACATCCCATAACATTCTAAGCAGTGCCTTCAATCCCAATTTATCACGAAAGACTTGAGAATGTTCATTTAACTACTCGTTCTCAAGAGGCTCTACAGATAAGTTATGAGTTGAAAATGTCAAAGAGATTTTAGCATAAATTAAGCATGTTTCTCATGAACATTGAACTTATACTTCCTACACTACTCTACATTAGAGAGATGCACCATTAAGCAAAATCAAAGATCCAATGTAACCACCATATCACCTCAATAAACGCATGAGATCTTCTTTCGTGTTCAATAACAATGTTACATCAAACACCTTGCAAGAATATGCTACAACATCTGCCACTTTGTGGCTGAAAAGTGAAGTGAATTCTTAATGATGGATGAAGACATCAAAATCACACCATTGTTGTGTGATGATACATGATCACTCTATCCTATGTTGGATATGGTTGTTATAAAAGTCACTTATGATATGACATCACATTATCAATCTGTGAATCATCATCATGCATTGAAACCTACATCTCAAAATGTTCTAATATCTTCCCATTTGTTGTCATGTACATCATCTACCCAAGCTTCAAGAAATAAGGATTTAAAAGGTGGCTCCAAGATGACCTAAAAAAAATAAAATCAATGCCCTCTTTTAGTGTTATCTATCAAACCTCCACATGATGCACGCCATAAAAAATCAGATCTGGAAAAATAAATCAGATTATAATTTATTTCTCAATGCCCTCTTTTAGAAGGCTAAAAATGTTGGCATACATCAAATATTAGGCATGTTGTTGTTTCAAATATATTGTATCCCTTAAAATACACCCCCTTATTTTTTGTATATATAAAGGGTACAAGTTGAAGATATCAATAGTTGGAAAATATATGCATGTGTAACATAATGATAACACTTATTTTTATGCAAAAGCACTACCCCATTGATGAATATATATAGATGTTGATCAACAATAGAAAATGTGTCGCATACCTCAACATCTTTTGATTATCCAAAGTCAAAGGAAATAGCATCAACAATGTCCTCTTTATGCACCATGAAATGGGTTCCAACTCTGATTAGAAATGTCAAGTGCAAATTCATGTCTTTCTCCATTGATCTCTCACTATCTGTGTCATAGATGGTATCTCCATCAATAAACCAACATTCGGTATCCCCATCTATGTCTCTCAATCACAAAAGGGGTGCCCACAATATCATCATCTTGGATACCATGTTTTTTTATCACATAAGCTAGTGGAAGTACTATCAATTTCTTTTTCTTTCGAGGGTTTATCTATGTAACAACATCCATCATTTTCAAATCATCGAGTGATCCATCATCAATTTCAAAAATTTGAAAAGGAACATAATTTACCAAACCCTTGTCTTGGAGGATATAATGGATGCATATGTATTTTACATGCGAGGGTGTGTTATCATCAAATGTACTTTTTTTATAACAAAAGGAAGAACGTTGTCTTCAATAAAGTCTTTGTGCAACAACTCACAATATCCTGATCTCATTTATGAGGTGCTTCAATGAGGTCTCTGACAACTTCATCTTATGGATCTGCAACATGTTATAATTCCCCTTATAGTGAGTTAAGAAGGACATTCAAATTTCCAACTATGTTCTTCACTTCATCTAATGACACCTCTAAGGGTTACTATGAAAGACAAGCATTAGTGCCTCATATTTCCTCATTTTCAGTAGCAACCCTCAACCAAAACATGACCCTCATGTGGTTTATCAATCGGTTCAAGATCAATATCAAATGAGATGGATCCATTTGTTCCCATGTCTTTCTAAAAACTATTTCAATTGCTTTCCAAGAGGAAATTCTCCTCTTAGGTATATCATAAAACCATTCTCTTACCCACCCTTCAAATGTATGCAAAAAAAGGTGCATGGAAACATCATTATGAAAGACAACCTCCATGCACAAATACTTATAAAATGCAAGAATATGTCACTTTGTGAAGTTGCTAATATCTCCATTAAACCATGGAAATCCTTTATTTAAATTAAGGAATTCATGATGGAAACATTGAATACTAAAAGGATCCAAAGGAGAATACAATCCATTGAAAAAAAAAACATTTCTTCCAATTGAAAAGCATTATAAAATTTGAAAAACATATTACAATCATACCTACTAATATGAAATTTGAAAAACATATCATAATAATACCTCCTTTCCATATCAGTGGAGTCTCCAGGTGAGCTTTTAAATGCCTTTCAAACCCTATTGGATGTCCTCACCTCTATAAGCAACATGTCACTTCATAATCTTTAGGAAAGGACTTTGAATCCCTTCCTACAGTCACCAGATGATAAAGAAATCTTCAAAGAGATGCCATCATCAATTGATGTAACCTATCTATTGAATTTTTGGCATTGACTATATCCTCGGCAATGATGCCAATTTGTTACCTCTCAAACTTGTGCATCAAATGTTACAAAATCATTTAACAAAATGAAACATTATGGGAACTTAGGAAGATTGCTCAATGTCACTGCAACAATACTGCCTCTCACTTCAAGATTGTTCTTTTCAACACAAGGAGGGAAACCCTAGAAAATATTTTTTATGATGTTTCTTTGCATAATATGGATGGTGGAATTTGCTAAGACCAATGCTTATCCAATTGAGCTATGGATTCAAGACCATTAAACAAGAAGGTTTGAATATGATAGATAAGGTGTAATTAAGCCATCATAAATGTGTCTTAATTAGCCCAAAATGAATTTTCAGAGTATACAAGAAAAAAGTGAGAACCCTTAAACTAGATACACCATTAAAACTGTGAAATTACAAACAATGATAATGTATAAGCAATAAATAAAGAAGGCAGCAATAGCCTATCCAAAAAATAGAAATAACAACATCAATATCCTTCAATAATTCAAAATTACATCAAGGATTAAGGAGGGATTAACAACAAACCTGATCTCTCTTTTTTTGGGACTAAATTGACATTCTACAAAGATTATTCTAGCAGCAAACTAATGGAATTCTTGCAAAAACATTAACAATCCATAAAAAGAATAGAGGAAGAAACCTCAACTTGAACATGTCCTTAGGCTTCCCTCCCAGTAAGATATTCAAGAACTGTATCTCTTCCAACCATCCCTTTAACAAATGTGAATGATCTCCTTATATAATTTCATTTCAATCACGTTTCCAATAAAATATCATTTCTTTATAATGCCCTAGAGTGCTCAACTAGAGAGCTCTATGTTGCATTTTAAGTAAATAATATGGGTCCATGTTGCCACTTGTTATATTCATCAACAAACACATTTCATTTTAGGTCTTGATTAAGTCATCAATGTCACATGGCATCTCTCATGCAAAGAGATTGCATCCAAATATATAGAAAAGGCCTTGAACAATGTGTATTTACCTCTAGAGATCTCAAAAGGTGAAATATGCCTCCAAATATGTGAAAATGGATTAAATATCATGTCCTTATCCCAAAATCTCTCCTCAAATGGGAAACACACCTTCAAATATGTGGAAGTTGGGTGAATCCATGAATATGGGTAACAATTTTTGGCAAGGTCGGTGAAGAAAGCAAAGTCTCGAGAGCTTGAATAAACTCTCTCTCACTCATCCAAATATATAGAAAATACCTTGAACAATGTGTATTTACCTCTAGAGATCTCAAAAGGTGAAATATTCCTCCAAATATGTGAAAATTGATTAAATACCATGTCCTTATCCCAAAATATCTCCTCAAATGGAAAACACACCTTCAAATATGTGGAAGTTGGGTGAATCCATGAATATGGGTAACAATTTTTGGCATGGTCGGTGAAGAAACCCGAGTCTCAAGAGCTTGAATAAACTCTCTCTCTCTCTCTCTCTCTCTCTCTCTCTCTCTCTCTCTCTCTCTCTCTTTGCATATATAGATATATATAGTTCATTTGGTCAACAATTAACCCTTGACTAAGTGTTCATTTGGCCAACAATAATCCCTCGATCAAGTTGTGAATGAGATGCAATCGAACTCAACCAAGCTCTGTTGATAGCCACCGACCCCCAATCAACCCAATGCATCCAACCTAAGAGGTTGGTCAAATTTTAATTTTATTTTGATAAATTGTTTTTTTTTTTTTCGGATAGTTGTTACGTTGCTAGTTTTCGGACATAAATCTTAATTTGCATTATTTATACAATTATTTAAAATAAAACAATGATGTTGCCAGAATTTAGTATAAATTTAAATTTTGTGTTTCAATTATAATAATCAGTAGCATTAACTCTACTACCTTTTTTTCTAGTGGCCTACCAATAAGAAGAAATGGTATCGTTTTTTCCCAGTCCTCTAGTAATGCACAAAGGATTGAAAATCAGAACTTGCATGCTATTGTTGAAGCCAAGACAATGAAAACTCAAGCAAACTACAATATTATTTAAAACCATAAGGTTAGAAAATATGGCTATCTGTTATGGGTTATATCTCTAACTCTTAACCCTAATATTTAACTCCTATAATTGTTAAACCTTAACACCAATAACAAAAAACCATTTTCCCCCAAGGTGTAGACCAGTTGGTCATAGGGTGCAATGTTAAGGAAATCCTTGTGAAGTTGCGAGTTCAAACCTCGAAGTTACATGTGTTTCATGCATAGGGAAGAATTGGTATTCCTAGGGGTATAGTGGTAGAAAATCAAAATCGACCCTGTGTCACGTGAGTATGAGCCTGGTCCAAGTTGTCGATTCCCCTAGTTACCAAAAAAACATTTTAACCCCTATCACTTAACCGCTAAATATTTAACCTATATATCTCATAATTTCTAATCCTTAAACTATATAACACATCAACACTAATCTTTAACCCCATAACCACAAACTAAAATTACCCTTTAGACCTTATACCTCATAACTTGTAAGCTTAATCCCTAAAACCGTAATAGTATTAAACCTTATAATCCTTATATCTCATAGCACTTTATATATATAACCCTTCTAAATCAAATCCATATGACCCCTTATTCGGATATCCCATTAACCCTTAAGCTCATATAACTTATAAGAATTATAATTAAAATATTTTATCTTACTAATTGTAAAACCCTATCACCCGTAATGTACATATCCCATGTAAGTCTTAACCTCTATAACTTAAAATTTAAAGTTTACTACCTCTATAAACCCTAACCATATAGCCAATATAAACCTAACCTCTTTAACCCTCAAATCCCCAACCCTTATACCAACTAATCCATATAACCTCATATACCCTCACCTCTATGATCCTTATCCCCTTTCCTTAATAAATCACGACACCTAACATTTATATTAATTATAACACTTAATCCCTATAACCTTTAGACCCTAACCTTAATGAATGCAAATGTTTAACCCAAATAGAAAAAACTTATATATCCCATAAAATATATAGCTACTAACCACTAAGCACTAAAATCCTTAATCCTAGTAACCCTTACAAAACCTAACTTACAAAATATCTAACCCCTTTCACTATTAAGCTCAATAACCCTTAAATTAAACAAAATTTATAAGGCTAACTAATCCTTATAACCCATAACCCCCAATCTTGTTAGAAAATTATAATAATAATGCACATAATAGGAAAAGTGCTTTTATAGTGGAAACCCTATATAGCGAAAACCACCACCAATTAGATATCTAATAGTCTTGGCCACTCCACATTCACTTTAGGCATTTTACAATGGAGTTACCTAAACCTTTAAATAGGCTTCATCACATGCTAAAACTATGGGAAAATAACATTGGTTACCCAATACCGTGGGACCATAAACCACCAATGATAAACCCATTATTGATTGAATCAAAGTTATCTTAAATAACTCTTTAACCAAGTCAATATTAACCTAACAAATCTATATAACACCTAATTGTTTTAATCATAGCCCTTATAAACCTTAATTGTAAAACCCTGTCATCCTAACTTGTATTCCTTATAGTGTTTTGTGTGTAAATTATTCACCTTATACCCCTAAACTCTCATAATCAACTTACCTATAACCCCATAGAGTTTGTAACCCCTAATATTATCTCGTATAACCCTACACTTGGAAAATAATCACTAAATCATAAAGTTTGTAACACCTAATCATTATAACCCTTAAAGACTATAATCTCTAATCCCTTTATGTCCAAACCCAGTCCCTAAAATCAATAATTCCTATATACTAAATTAAAGTTATTAGCAGATCTTGATAGTGATATCCCAACGAAATGACGATAACCATTCAAACAAAAGCATGAGCATCAGACTTAACAGACTCATGTAAAAAATATATCATTTATTACAATGAAGTCGTTTGATACAATGGGGTTGATCCCCTTTTATGTCATCGACAAGGTAGTTCTTCTATTGTTACACAGTTACAACTTTATTATCTAATTATAATTTAATTAACAACATTACTTATGCCTTATACTCTAGCAAACCCTCTAAAGGATTTTAGTACAATTAAAAACATTAGTGAAAATACTCTTCAAATACTTCTCTTTGACAAACAGTTCTTGGACTAGTAAGGCTCCTTCAAGTGCTCCTTGTTCCTTCAAAAAACATAGCCTCCTAGTTGTGATCCAAGTTTCCTAACATCATTGGACACCATTAGCACTTGCAATGTCTTATACCCCTCAAAAAGTATGATGATGGACCTCTAGATCTACAAACATCTCAGACTATTGAACAACTATTTATCATCCATTGCATCCCTCTCTCTCTACAATGTGTGGGCCTTTTGACATTTTCTCAACTTGAGAAACTTCCAAAAATATATATTTTAAATTAGCTTCATAAAATTAATTTCAAACTTACATATATTGTTTTAATTCTTCAATTCTTTTGATCACAATGAAGAATGATGAAACTAAGATTCAAACTAATGCTCATTATGTTTCCATGCGCTCTACTCATGATAATGCAATCAAATCTTCACACACTATTTCAGGACTTTTGATTTTTTGATTCACATGTTCCAAAAACCTTTATGGCTTTGATACCAAGTTAGTTTTCTAGACAATCGATACAAATTGAAAACATGATAAGTATTGGACCTAACATACTCATGTAAAAGACATCATTTATTACAATGAAGTCATTTGATACAATGAATGGGTTTGATCCTCTTTTATGTTATCAGCAAGGTAGTTCTTCTACCATTACACCATTACAACTGTACTATCTAATTATCATTTTAATTAACAACATTACTTAAGCCTTATACTCTAACAAGTAGATCTTGATAGGGATAGCCCAATGAGGTGACAATAACCATTCAAGGAAAAATATGAGTTATAAAAATGTTAGTTATTTGGTCATATTAAAAGGTTTTTTCATGCTAATTGTTGGGCCTGGCCCAAGTAAGTCATTTTTTAGAAGGATAGTTTTGGGAGCTACAGCGCGACTCAATGGAAGGCATTTTTGGTAAGTTAGTTTTGGAAGCTGCGAAGTTGAGCACAGCACAGTACCGGCAAGTAAGGAACCGCGCAGCTGAGGTCCAGTTCCGCGAAGTGGTAGCATCGCGAGGTGCCAGCAAGGCATCTATTTTGGTAAAGAATGAAGGGAAGGTCGAGATGTGAAAGCGACCTGTTTCGGTTGAAGCACTCTATGATTCCTCAGTAGGTGAGTAAGGAGTGGTGCAGAAGGAAAGCGATCGGTTACACGAGAGGAGGACGCATGACGTAAACCGGTCGCACAAAGCCGTTAGAGAAGGAACGCCAGGGTGAAAGCGACAGTCGGCATGTGGTTGACGGGGTAGGCTGAAAGCGACGTGACCACGTGCAGAGGATGGCCACGACAGAGAAGTCGCTATTAGAAGCCAGCAAGTCCGGTTAGGGGAAAACTGTGACAGTTTTGGGAAACCTTAGGGTTTTTACCATGCATTGCAAAGACATGACCTACGGGCATGATCTATAAAAGGGCACACTTTTGTAAGGGAAAGGGTTGGGTGTTGAATAATATTATGTTTATGAATTGTTAGTCGTTTGTCGTTGAAGATTGATCTCTATGGAGAGAAGATTGTAAAGGCTCTGCAGCTGTGTGCACAGAGACCTACAGAGAGAGAAGAGAGTCTGCAGCTGAGTGCACAGACTGGAACTGTTGTACCCTTCCCAAGACAATATAACAATAGTTCCTGTGGACATAGCTCCCATCCTAGGGGTGAACCACGTTAAATTCTGTTTTGTGTGACTCTCTTGAATCTGTATATTTGCTTACAATGAATGCTTAAAATCTCATGTCTCAGTTTATATGTTCTTACTTTTATATGTATTTGCCATAAAGAATGAAGATGGGAATAATATGTTAAGTATCACATATGTGGATGAATGTTAGATGCATAAGTATTTCTAATTCAGAATGAATGCATAAGTTGGTTGAGTAAACACTAGAATCAATGGAGTTTGCGATGTGCAACTCCCTCAGAGCGCAGCACCGGAAGTGCGCGGTACATGGTGTTTTGTCACATTGCATAAGTCATAAGATAAATAACCTAAGGCAATTGATGAATGGATAGGAAAATCTAAGAAGATCCATTAAAAGGGTTAAGTACTAAGAGGAAGCACATAAATCAGTTGCGTTGTCCTATCATTGAAGAATCGCCCTGCATCGCGCAGTTTGTGGATGCGCGATAGACTAAGTGTTCGTCGCAAGGACGTGGAACTTCGTGTAGTCCGAAGTTCGCAGCGTGAGTTCGGTGACGCGTTGCTTGATAATCTATTTAAACACTCATCACTTGGTTGTGGAAACCTGATTCCGCAACCCCCCATTACTTTGCCTCGGGTAAGACCTCAGTCTGTTCGTAGATTGTTGCCGAAAGGGCCAGTGAAAAGGCGTTTTGTTCATTCCTTGAACCACGCAGAACCTGGGTCTTTATAGAAAACCTCAAGACAATTATATAATCCAACACTAATTTAAAAAGCTCAACTGATGAGGATAGTATGACAATGCGACACCAATTATTCAATAAAAAACAATGATTTAATACTGAAAGCACAAAGACAATTTAAGAATGGCTTAACATAGTACACAATAAATTGTAATAAACAAATGCACAATAAGTAATAAATAAGAGAATAAGAGAATGCAAACAAGAACATCATAGGTTGTTCAATTATGCATGTTATTGTCGTGAGATATAAAATTGACCAGGATCAAAGCATTATGAGATAAAGATGGGACTCTAATCATGTAAAGGAACCACTACATGAGTTCAATATTTCAAGCAATATAATAAAGTTTCATTTGAGGAATTTTGAGGTAAAAAATGGGCATCCAAACAAAAAATGTACTCCAATAGGATTCAAGATGATGATGTCAACCATAGGGGTAAATAGTTTTGGAGGGAAAGGGAAAAAACAACTATTTTTCTATCATATTTTCAACTTATCTCATTGTAGGCTTACTCAAATTTAAGTGTGAGCACTCGTTGGATGTGGAATTAAATTTGCATCCAACGAGTGCCACTTGGCATACTTTTGTCAAATCCTCGATAGGAAAAAAATTGAAACGCGCAATAAATAAATAAAAAAGCATATATTATTGAAGGAAATATGATTTTTTATGTATTTCAAGTTTTTCCATGTTGGGGGTATGTCAAAAGTATGCCAAGTGGGTGCTCGCTAGATGTATAATTTAATTATGCATCCAATGAGTGCTCACACTCGAAATTTAAGTAAACCTACAAGGAGATAAGTTGGAAATATGATAGAAAAATTAGGGTTTTTTTCTTTCCATAAAAATTTTATAACTCTTATTTTATTATTTTAACTATTACTTTACTATTTTCCTTATGAGGCCATTTTAGACCTCAAAATTTCTCTAATGGGAATTGAATGTGGGATCCTTTGCCTACATATATCTTACTCCATCCTAGGTGAAGTTGAGCATTATAATGGAATGACAAAAACATAGAAAATTGGAGGACCAAATGAATTAATGTAGACAATGCCTAATGATTAACCTCGTATATAGTGCATAAGGATAATTAATCCCTTGATCCTTATAATGAAATAAGTTGAGGCACATGCTAAGTTGGTCCAAGTTGATTGACACATGGAATCCAAATTGACCTCGTAGATTTTGATCACCCAACTAGTTGAGCATGCCAATCCTCTAATGAAAGTTAACTTGGGATGCACCACTTCACAAATGATGCTACATTATGCAACATTTTTACTCAATGTTTAAAAGAACATATCGTCTTGTTTCGTCACGTATCACAACTACCAGCACAAAAGATCATGAGAAGTCATTACGAGCAAGAACAAGGGATAAAATCTTCCCTAATTATGCTTTGAGGACAAAGAATTTCTAAGGGGGGAGCAATGTAATAAACAAAATATCTAAAATATTAAATAATAATAAACATATAAACTTATATATAATAATTAATTATTAAGTCTTGGAAGGGACACATTCTTTCAAATGGCCACCATAAGTGCCTCTGCATTATGTATATATATTCAGCACTCTCTTATTGTATATCATCATCTCTCATCTATTACATATTCATTATATACTTATTCGTGGATTATTTATCCTATTTACATTGGGTATTTACTTAGTAAACAGTAAATGGATTATATTCGTTTTAGAAGCTTAGTATGGAGAGGAGGAAGTTTCTTAAAATCCAAAGTTGATTGCAACAACAATTGCAATATGTAGTCAAAAAATGGAAAAAGAGTAAAGTCAATTAGTGGATTTGTTAGCCAGAGGAATTACAAGACATGAGCAAAGCCCCCCAAAAGGGAAGAAATCCTCTAACCCCTATCTCCTCATTCTTTTGATATTGCATGCATGATGTTTGATTGAAGAGCATGTGCATGTTGTTAAATGCATATGTGATAAGTATGTATGTGATTATGTTTGACTGTGCTCATGTTAGTAAGAGTGCATGTTAGTTTAGGAATATTACTTGATTGGTAAATGTCAATTGTAGAAAAGGCATATAGTTATGCTTGAGCATGTAAATGTTGAAATGTTGCGTAGATAGTTCTTATTAACGATGTGATAACATGTGCAACAATGTGTGACATTATAACTCTGATGTGATTAAAAAAAAATCTTGTGTGCTAGTGAAAGAAGAAGCAAGTTGATGAAATTGTTTCCGAGAAAACAAGAAGATCAACAATTGTTCATTGGAAAGATTTGAGAAATGAATGTGAGAAACCCTATAAGATTGGTGTTGGTCAAGTAACCTTGGTAATATGATTTCTAAACTGAAAAGGTAATGTATTTACACCAAAAAAAGAAAATTAATCTAGGTAAGAAATTTCCTTAGTTTGATTGACAAATGATTAATGTTGATGTTGAAAATGTGCTCAAGGTTGAGTAAGTAAAGATTATTCTCTTTATGCATGTTAATATGAGTTGGTAATTGAAGTTTTTCTTGATGGTTTTCATTCTCATAAAGTGTTGTGTATGAGGCCATGGTAAATTGGAAGAGAACCCTAGAGCACTACATAGGTACTCATGGGTTTCATTGTAGGAAATAAATCTAAGTTGCAACCTTTTTGCTAACATTGAATACACCTAAAAGGGAATGGACACATTCTTAGTGTTATGTCTAAGTGGAAATGAAGCAAACTAGATGGTCAACCAAATGTTGAGGAGAAGGTTGAGTACTATGTTGCAATGTTGGGTAGAACTTTTAGTGTCCATGGTGATGTATAGAGATGTATGCAAGTGTTGATGCGCATTTTTGTAGACGAACATCGCTATATTATGTTTATGTGCATATACCTAGATGTTGATTTCTATGGTGTTCTCAGGTTAAAAAAATTCTAGGTTCACAACATGGACAATTGCTAAAGAAGTTTGCATGATAAGCAAACTGGTGAAGGATGATAAAAATGGGTGAGATAATCAACTCAACTGGCATAATCATACCAATTACCTAGGTATCATTAGATATATTGATGACAACAATGCAGGTATGGGTTGAAGTATATTTTATTACTTCAAGATTATACATGTTGGTGTGTTTTATTTTCACTGCAAATTATTTGTTGAAGTGATCATGTTGCTAATAATTCTTTGCAAGTTGTTGTGTATGTAGTGAAAGAAGTATACATGAGTAGCCATGTGTACATGACTACAAGAAAGCCCTATCAAGAGAGAGAAAAGCTAAAGAATGAAGCCTTGAGTATGGCTGTAAAATTCGATGCTAAAAGTTGGACAATAAAAGGGAGGAAGCCATTGCCTTGACACTAGGCTCATGTTGTTTTGATCACCATGAGTGCACTCTATTGTATTTGAAATCCCTTTGCTAGGATGGATTGCCAGAGGAACAATATAGCAACGGAGGGGATGCCTGATCCTAGAGGGGTGATTGTAGCAAGGAAAAGAGGTACTATATAAATTTGAATAATGGTAAAGAGGATCAAATGGGCATGGATGTGTTTGAAGAGGGTAGTGACCTAAACCTCGCATGGGGATCCAAGTGAAGAAGTCAATTGTGTGTTTTTGAAGAAGAAAATAAGCTAAAATTCGCTCATGGAATCCATGTGAAATGGACAAATGAATAGACATATAAGTACTTGAACTTATCCTTAGAATGAAGGCATTTTCTCAAGTTGTCTCAAGGAAAATTTTAAGGAACCATAATTTCTCAAAATGTAGATGTTGAATTTTACTATAGTAATATAATTTCAATCTTTATTTGTAGTAGGAAGAAAATAAGAATCATTGAAAGACAACCATGCAAAGAAACAAAAGACACGGAGATTTTATCCTGGGAAACCCTTCTACACAAGGGAAGAAAACCCAACAACCATTCATGTGTAGATATTCAAGATACAAAGTACATCAGCATGTAATCCTAGATAAAAGAGTAATAGATAAACCAAATAATATCTCCAAAGATAGCAAACCCAGAAAATATAGTCTTCTTCTAACCTTCATCCTTCTCTCTCTTCCTCACTTGTGTAGATGACTTGAGTGAATTGCTCGATTGAAGAAATGAGGAAGGCGTCACTTCATTTATACTTGTTGAGGATTTCCTTTTCACATTTGATGGGGCAGACTTGCACATTTGAAGGGGATGACTTGCATTTTACATAATAACAATTGTTTATTATTTATCTTTCTTTGGAGCCGACTTGTTCAGGATACCTCCCGGTGCTACAAACACCAACACTCCCTCTTAGCTAGGGAGATATCATCATGTTGGAACACATTTGGATATCATGGCTTGTCTTGAACATATATGCATCATAAGAAAGGCCTTCTCTCGTCCATGTAGCTACAACCAACATGGCAACCACAAGGGATACAACCACATGTGGGCTCAAAAGGGCTACAACCGCATGTGAGACTCTCATCACGTCAAGGGATAAAACCACATGACAATGGGCTGCAACACATAAGTCTCCCACCACATGAGTTACAACCAAAGGGTTGTTGGCACCCACCCATTAACAAGTTGTCCCAACCACATGACCTACACCTCAAGGGATATTGGGCACCAATCCAATGACAAGATATCCCAACCACATGATCTACACCTCAAGGTATTGTGGGCACCAACCTAGTGATGAGTCATTCCCAACCACAAGGGATACTAGGCATCAACCCAAAGACAAGTTATCCCAACCACATGAGCTACACCTCAAGTGTAACACCCCGTTTTGACATTACTACCTGAACTACTGTTATATGTTGTATTTGTTTGATTGTGAGACCTCGTTGGTTTGACGACACTGTGGACATATGGTTCTATTATTTTTTCGATATATATATATATGTGTGTGTGTGATGATAGTATTATGATCGGTAGTCATGTTTAGATATGTATCATGTGTTAATTATGTCAAATATATGGAAATTACTGAATGATGGGTATGTGGATACCGTTACAGTTATATGTTGAAATAATGAATGTTATGCCAGGTGCATGGCGAATGAATGAATTTATTGTTGTTATGTTATGATGAAATATATGTGTACATATCGGGGATTTATGCACAATATTCTATATTGTATGTCAAGGACTGACTTACAGGTTGGAACGGCTAAGTGATAGTTGGATCCTACGAGGTGGGAGGGCCTCGGGGACATGGACTTCGAAAGATAAAATGGTATGCGAGTGATGCATTATTTACTTTCGTACGGTTATTATACTGTTTATTATGATGTATATTATGACATGGGTGGGGTAGGGTTTCAGGAAACTCAACCGCCCAGATTGCTTATACGATGATAGACCGAGTACAAGTGCAACGTTGTTGTTATGTCGAGTAGACATAATCCCTTGTTCCATTAGGGGGTGGAGGCTTTACCCACCGTTTATCCTCGAAACCCAAATTCATGGGAGGGCTGTGCTATGACGCGCTCCCCAAGGTGTGTGATGATGACTGGTGGTTTCCTGCTGGGGAAGCTTGGTCGATGTAGTCGACACTTTCGCTTATGGGTTCTAGCTGGAACCGGTGTTGACTTGACATTTCAGGGTAGTCCAGCAGAGGACAGGATAGGATGTGGAAGTTAGTGATGATGTAGGTAGATAGGTGTAGCGTGAAGTAGGGGTGAAAATAAGATCTAACTGTGTGTGTGTAAAACCTTGGTTAGTATGTGTCGTAAATCAGTGATGTATGAATTGTCGTAACTTGGATTTCAGTTAGTTAATGGATTTGTACCTTGGAAATTACGTTTAGAACTTGTGTCAGTAAACAACAAGTTTCATGATTATGATTGATGTATGTGAATTATTACTGTTAGTCTACTTACGCAGGGTATGTAAGCAGTAGCTACACTTACATAACTCGCCTACATATTTATGAATTTCGTGAAATCTTGCTGAATAATAATGTTAATTATTGTTGATTAATGTTAAAAATGTCGATTAAGGTTAATAATGATGATTAATGTTAATAATGTAGATTAACGATTAATTATTGTGGATTAAGGTTAATAGAGTCGATTAGGGTTAATAATGTTGATTAATGATTAATTATTGTCCATTAATAATTAATTGTTGTTGATTAATAAACAAAGCTAAGGTTAACCTAGGTAGTGACTAATGCAATTGATTAGAATGCTTGATGATTATTAATTAGTTTAATTACAAACTAAGGTGTAATTAAAATGGAACCAGGTAAAGTCGATTATATCTTAATTAATTTTTATTTAATTAATATAATTACACGTTGATAATGATATGAATTACATTGATAAGATTAATATTGATAATTGATAAATTGAATTAGTTGAATTTACAATTAAAGGGAATTAGCATATTATAAATATTATAAATCATTGATTAGATGATTAGGTTATTAATAATTAATCAACTAACAATTAATATTAAGTGATTAATATGAGTAATTGGATGTTGACTAAGAATAATGATTTATTAATTTTTATTGAGAAATTTGAGTTACAAAGTCCATGAATATGTTATTTAATGATTAATAAGAGTCCAAGTTTAGGGCTCGAGGACTGACATGGGGGTTGAGGAATTTATGATGAAGATAGGGGTAGTAATGGGGAGGAAGAGTCGGCAAACAAGGGGATAAGATGGAGAAGGGAGGATCATCTTTACCTTAGTGATTTTGGGGGAAGAAGTTTTTTTTTTTAGAGCAAAGATTGAAATTTTAGAGCAGAGCTGAAAGGAGCTGATAGGGGGTTTTTGCTGGAGATAATTCAAAAGGGAGAGCAGGTTGTCTTGTACTCGGTTTGGGGTCGGGGGTCCAAAGGGGTACCTTTGGAGCTGGGTGGTCGGCGAGACCTCACCAGTTGACAGGGTGGCAAAACTGTTTTGGGTTGGTTGAGTTTCAGAGCTTTGCGGAAAGTTTTGGTTGCAGGAAAAGCAAAGGGAGTCAGCAAGGCATACAACAAATAGTAACAGCCTAAAGGGTGGATCTACTAGCTATCTACAGATATTTTTCAGCAGGTATGTTTATCGTTTCTACCTTGACAAATTATGTTTTAACTTAATTTCAAAAGTTTATATGCTTTTATTATATCTGCTACTTGCACAAACAAACAATAAATTGTTAGAAGTAGATAAAACAGAATTATAAATGTTCAAATCTATAAATGTAAATGATATATTTTTACAACCAAAACTAAGAATGAGAACAGATACATAACAAAAACAAGAACAGAAACATAACAGAAATTTTGACAAGAAGTGAAATATCTGACTTTATTAAGAGTTAAAGGAGACCTGGGTTGGGGTTTTACATATGGTATCAGAGCCATGGTTCCAAATCTGGAACCAGAGGGCTCGTTACAGAAGCTTAGAAACTTGTTGCAGAAGTTTAAGACCTACATGAAACATGAAACAAGAAGTTTAATGCCTACATGAAACATGAAGGGAGGAGAGTTAGATCTCTATATTCTAAATAAAGCAACTAATATAAATAGGATTTAAATCCCCATTGAGAGAAATCCATGGGGTAAATTATACTTTGGTGCTTCAAATGAATCAAAGGAGGAAACTATAAATTTTCTTTTATAAAGAAAAAAAAAAGGAGAGACAGAAATAAAGTTCTTATATATACATATAGATATATATATAAATTTATTTATAATCTTTTTGTATATATGTGTGAACAAAAACAAAAAGAGGGGAAATTTAATTTAATTTAAAACAAAAAAAAGGGGAAAAACCTGAGTTGAAGGGATTTATAAAAAAAAAATGTATGAAACCATACTTAATAAATTATAGATTTACAAAAGATTTCAATTTATATATATATATATACATGCTATTATAATAACGCTTCTAGAAATTTAATGAATATATATGTATCTATAATCTATAAATGAAAAACATATATATGTATATGTTCACCTACTGGTGAAAGAATTTGAACATGTGCTTCTATAAAATAACCGAACTTAAATATAACTGGAAGGAGGTTCCTAGAGATGTGTCTTAAATATAACTATGAAGAGAGCTTACCCCGGCTATCCCTATTTCCTAACAATCTGAGAAGGATCTCTTAGGCAACCCTTATCAATTTTTAAAAAAAAATACATTTTGCAAAGAAAAAAATACATATATATATATATATATGTTATAAATATACGAAATTAGGGTTTTTTTTTTTATAAAACAAAAAAAAAAAATTCTTTATAAAATGCAAAATAAAAAACCTACGCATGGAGCTCGCTGACCGAGCTAGGGCAGCCATGGCTAACGGCCAAGAAACGGCCCCTAAGGGCGTACAGCTCGGCGCCCTGAGGCAACCCGAGCACAGCCCCTAAGGGCGTGCATCTTGGCAGCCTGAGCACAGCCAGCTCTGCAAAAAAAAAAAACAACAATAAAACTATTTACATATTAAAAATTCAAAAAAAAAATTTGCTTGATAAGTAAATTAATCTTCGGGAACTGTCTGTAAATCTCTCTTAACTGAGCAAAATATGGGGTCGGCCGAACAGCGTGACAGTTGCGGCCATGAGCAGTCGGCCATGGCAGCCTGGGTACGGTCGGCCAGCAGCGGAGCTGCTGCGGCCAAGAGAGGGCCGACCTGTGAGAGGGATAGATTGGCCTCTGCGCATTATGTGAACAACTGATGGATTAATCACATCAATCCAATGAATTTGTATTGATTCCTTCGTTATCTTCCTACAATGAAAACCATACATTAGTTATTTGTTCAAATCATGAATCGGGACTTGGATAAGTAGAAATAATCGAAACTAGAGAATTGATGCAAAAGATAAAATAAATAAAAGGACCTCCCTCTTTCATGACTAAATTTTTCTCTAATCAAGTTCTGCTAAGGACTATCAAGAACAGGTGAAATCGTTGTTGCGGCCAAGAGAGGGCCAACCTGTGAGAGGGATAGATTGGCCTCTGCGCAGAGTGGGAGAGCCCACCAAAAAATAAAACACCAAGAGAAACATCAATTTTTTTTTAACCAGCGATTTCACGCAAGCAGAGAGAGCCCACCAGTTGAGCAAACGAGAGAGAGGAGCCTGGCTCCATCCGGGGGAGAGAAGAGAGTCGTGGGCTCGGTTGTGGAGTTGAAGCCAGGTGAGGAAAAGAGCGCGCGGGAGAGTGGAAGTCGGGGGAGGAAGAGAGCCGCGGGCTCAGTTGTGGAGTTGAAGGAGAAGCGCAGAGGGAAAAGGCCACGGCTGGCCTGTGCATGAAGGGAAGGCCACAGCCCGACTTGTGCGACAAGGGGATAAACACATTGAGTTTAAAAATATATAGTATCCATTATAAAAAAATAAAAATAAAAAATTTACCTTGGGCGCGAGGGTAGGGCAGCCATAGCTCAGGCTGAAGCCCTCACCAATCAGCAGGCATGAGGCCGTTGAACCATAAAGCATCCAGGTAGTGGGAAAAGCTCTCGGTGGTCGCCTGAGCTGCGTCTTGACGCCTTCGGATCCATAACTGGAAGGGACAGGGTCCAACATTGAAGCTCAATGCCAGCTCCCAAAGTTGTTGCAGAGCTGAACCCTCACCAGTGAAGAAGGAAAATGGCGGGCAGCCTTGGGCTTGCCCCTTTTAGGTTTTCTGCTCAGCGAATTGGAAGGTTCTAGACCTCACGAGAAGGAGACACGCGCCTCCCATGCAACGCCAGCCTCTCCGAATGAGGACGCGTGACATTCCACTAAATTTGACGAGGGGATGTTAGGGTTAGGGTTGTTCTTTTTTATTTGTTATTTTAAGCTATTATAAGTTAATTAAAATTATTTTATATAAATACTTATGGTTGAAATTATTTCATTTATTTTAAATGTATAATATTATATTTGGAGAGCATATACATAAAATCAATAACGTTATATATGGGGAGCATATATACATATGATAATAAATCATAATAGAGTTAAGAGAAAATTAAAATGAGAGTAGGGATAATAATAATAATATATAATTATATTTAAACTACATAATAATTAAGCATATCGATTAATAAATATTAAAGTATATATATTATGATTAATCTTAAAAGCTTAATACAAGATTGTAATGTCGTTTGGAGATGTCAAAAATATATATATATACAATAATGCTAATTGATTAGCATTAATTAAGGTTAGTATTAATTAATTAGGGTTAGCATATCGATTAATTACTGTTAACCTAATTAGTTTCTTTTACTAGTTATAAAAAAAAAGAGGGGCTAAATTAAAACCTAGTTATCTTGTTCTTGAAAAGTTCCTTGCTGAAACTTCAACGTATAGTTGAAGGGGCAAGACGGACCCAAAATATTGAAAACGAGACACCACGGAGACCAGCATGACGAGATGATCGCTAGGACATTGATTCTACCCTATGACCAAAATGTTTGATAAACATGACTCTAGACTTAGGTTATTCTATTATTAAATTATTAAATTATTAATTATTAATTATTAATTATTAATGAGAATGAGGCAATAAACATTAATTGAATATCTTGAAGAGTTGATGGCGACTCGATGAGGATTGTGTGGAATCCAATACCTAAACCTACGTAGAGCTACTGATGTAAATTTAGTACCGGGTGGCCTCAAGATGGCCTGATCGAAACATCCTGAACTATAGCTCTTAGAGTAAAACACTCATAAATTAGTCATGACGCATTTTTGAATTAATTGTTGAGTTTGATGGTAAATTGGTCATGATGTCGTCATATGCTAAATATCTTATTATTCCATGTTACAGGGATAAACATGGTAAGAACGCGAGCAGGTCGGGGGCGAGGTCAGGCTATGGCATTACCTGAGCCGAATGTGCCAGCAATATCGCCAAAGACCACCCTTATACTGCACTCATTGGAAGCAATAAACGAAACACTCAGGGGACTAGCACAGAGAGGAAGTGTTACCTCGGAGGTAGAAGTGGATGCCCCTCCACTAAGGGAGGAAGTTCATGTGGTAGAAGTGAATATGGTACCAAGAAATCCGCATCAGGATATCAAGAGGGAACTTCAGAAGATAAGGCTTCCAGAATTTTCGGGGGGTCGATCAGGGATACGAGCAGAGTCGTGGTTGGAAGAGATGACCAGGTGCTTGACCTTGTAGGAGTACACTTCCACGTCCAAGTCCAAGCTGGCCATATTTCAACTAAAGGGGGCCGCTTTGAACTGGTGGGGAAACCAAGAAAGGCCGCTACACCTCACACCACACACGGTTCCATGGGAACTGTTTGTGGGAAAGTTTAAAGGGAAGTACCTACCCGCATCCTGCCATGAAGAACAAGCAAGGGCTCTTCATGCCTTAGTATAGAGGCATCTATCTGTGGAGGAGTATGAAGAGAGGTTCATGGAATTAGTCAAGTATGTCCCTTACTTGGACAGTGATGAACGCCAGGTTGAGCGCTTCGTGTATGGGCTCAATACCAAGATCAGGGCTCAGGTACGGATGTGGAAACCAACTTCGGTAGCCGAAGCAGTGGATTGTGCTCGTTACACTGAGGAGATGTTGGGTGCAAAGCCCATTATGTCATTCAACTCTCAGCAGTCTGGGTTTGTAGGGAAGGACCCTCGAAGCTACCCTCGGGGAGGATATGGGAGGCCACCTCCCTACGGGAACAGGAGCACACCAAGAGTCGCAGCGGTAGACAGATCAGTGGCAACTAGGACGGTGCCCCAGTCAACCACAGGAACTCACCAGGGTGTGAGGAATTTCAGAGGATCAGCCAGTAGAGGAAGGGGTCCTAGGGGGAGGAACCCCTCTCAGAGGTCTGAACAGGTTATCTCGCCCACTCCATTACAGGTTGCTTGTTGGGGATGTGGAGGTCCACATTACCAGCGTGACTGTCCTGAATTACGATCCGGTACAGTGCATCGAGAAGGAAAAGCTCCAATGGGGAGTGGGGGTAGTAGGGATCAGATCTCGGCTGTAGTAAACAACCATCAGGCAGAGCACCAATCCACTGTGGTGGAATCATCAGGTATGATCAATCATGTTAAGCTTAGAATATTGTTTGATCCTGGTGCTAGTGATAGTTTCATTTCTCCATATGCATTAGACAAATGTGGGTTGGCAGCCTACAAGCATGACGATTTCAGCTTAGTCGAAATGGCTTCAGGGGTAAAGCAAGCAGTAGGACCTAGTGTCGATAAGTGTGTAGTGGATCTCGGGGTGTGTGTTACACAAGTCAAAGTATACGTCACCACCCTCGGAACTTATGATCTCATCATAGGTATGAACTGGCTTGAGAAACATCGAGCTTTCTTAGACTGTTATGGAAAGAAAGTTCTTTGCATTAATGACAACGGAGAGGCCATCGAGATCTAGGGTATCAAACGGAAGGTGTCCCTATGTTTCATATCAACGATGAACGTAAAGTGATGTATGCGACAGGAATGTCAGTTGTACATTGTTGAAGCGGTAAACAATGAGAAGGGACCCTCCTTTGATGAGTACCCAGTGTTATCTGAATTCAAAGATGTCTTTCCAAAGGAATTACCTGGGTTACCTCCTAAGAGGGAACTTGATTTTACCATTGAGGTAAAACCTAGTGCTGAGCCAACATCAAAGACACCATACAAGATGACAGCCCTGGAACTTTGTGAATTGCAAATGCAGTTGAAGGAACTGTTAGATCTAGGGTTCATTAGACCAAGTATTTCACTGTGGGGTGCGCCAGTAATCTTTGTGAAGAAGAAGGATGGTTCCTTGCATCTTTGCATTGATTACCGAGATTTGAATAGAGCCACCGTGAAGAATAGGTACCCGATACCTCGAATTGATGACCTCTTTGATCAAATAAAAGGGGCGACGGTCTTCTCAAAGATCGACTTACAATCAGGTTACCACCAACTACGGATTAAGGAAGGTGATATACCTAAGACTGCTTTTCGAACAAGGTTTGGGCACTATGAGTTTGTGGTGGTACCCTTTGGTTTGACCAATGCCCCAGCTGTATTCATGAGTCTCATGAATAGCGTGTTTCGAAAATACTTAGATCAGTTTGTGCAAGTCTTCTTGGACGACATCCTCATCTACTCCAAGAATGAACAGGAGCACGAGGAACACTTGTGAATAGTGTTGTCATGCTTAAGGGAGCATCAGTTGTACAGTAAGTTGTCCAAATCTTTGTTCTATCAGAAGGAGATCCATTACCTAGGGCATATAATTTCTGGTGAGGGAATTTATATTGACCCTGAAAAGGTGAAGGCCATAATGGATTGGCCCGTGCCAAAGAATGTGCATGAAGTAAGGAGCTTCATGGGCTAAGCCGAGTATTATAGAAGGTTTGTTGAGGGTTTCTCAAAAACCACAAAACCCATAACTACCCTACAGCGTAAAGGCACCAAGTACGAATGGACAGATGAATGCGATGCCGCATTTACCGAGCTGAAAAGACTATTGACGAGTGCACCAATTCTACGAGTTCCAGATATGGAGAAGGAATTCACAGTTTGCACCGATGCTTCAAGGCAAGGTTTGGGTGCAGTGTTGATGCAGGAAGGTGGGGTAATAGCTTATGCGTCGAGAAAGCTAAAAACACATGAAGAGAATTACCCTACTCATGACCTAGAGTTGGCTGCAGTGATGTTAGCTTTGAAGCTTTGGAGACATTACCTTGTTGGATGAAGCTTTGAGCTCAAGTCTGATCACCAAAGCTTAAGGTATATCTTCACTCAAAGAGACCTAAATGCTAGGCAAAGGCGATGGAGTGAATTCATGAGCGAGTATGATTTTGGGATTTCATACATCAAAGGGAAGGAGAATGTGGTAGCGGATGCCTTAAGCAGAAAACCAAGACTTTTCTCTCTTATACCTTTGAAGGTGGATTTGAGGGAAAGAATTTTAGGGCAGCTACTCGGGGATAGTTGGTACCTAAGGGTCACAGCGGCACTCCAGAATGGGAAACTGGTGGGACCAAAGTTTGAAGGCTATGAGTTGGAAGCCGATGGTTTGTTACGGTATCAAGGGAGGATGTATATTCCTGAGGAGGGAGATATTAGAGAGACTATCCTTAAGGAAGCCCACAGAGCAGTGTATTGTGCACACCCAGGTGTAAAGAAGATGTATGCAGACATGAAGCAACTCTTCTTTTGGGCAGGGATGAAAAGCGACGTGGTCAAATTTGTCGCTAGGTGCCTTGAGTGTCAGCAGGTAAAAGCTGATCATCACCACCCGGCAGGATTGTTACAGCCGCATGACATTCCTATGTTGAAGTGGGAGGTTATCTCCATGGACTTTGTGGTGGGATTGCCTCTTACCTCTCATAGGCATGATGCCATTATGGTCATCGTTGACAAATTGACCAAAACTGCTCATTTCATTCCAGTTAAGGAGACCTATGATGTCACGGATGTAACACGTGTGTTCATAAATGAAGTTGTTCGTCTCCATGGGTTTCCCAAGAAGATTATATCGGATAGAGATTCCAGGTTTACATCCAGGTTTTGGACGAGTTTGCAGTCAGCGTTGGGTACTCAGTTGAACCTAAGCACTGCTTACCATCCAGAGACAGATGGGAAAACAGAAAGAGTGAATCAGGTGATGGAGGACATGCTTAGAATGTATGTCATGGATCAACAAACTCATTGGGAAAAGCACTTACCTTTGGTAGAGTTTGCTTACAACAACAGTTACCATAGCTCAATTGGGATGCCTCCATATGAAGCTTTATATGGAAGGCCATGCAGGACACCATTGAGTTGGGAAAGGTTAGAGGGTCGAGTAATTATAGGACCTAAGTTGATTCAGGAGATGGAAGAGCAGGTTGTTCAGATTAGACAGCGGTTAAAGGAAGCACAGGATAAACAGAAGAGCTATGCCGATGCGCATAGGGTTGACCGAAGCTATAAGGTTGGCGATGCAGTGTTCGTCCGCATCAGGCCTAACAAAAGTACCATCAGGTTTGGGAAAGGGACAAAGTTGTCGCCACGATTTATAGGACCCTTTGAAATTTTAGAAAAGGTTGGACCCGTCGCGTATCGCCTTGCGCTGCCACCCCATTTGCACAAAACTCATAATGTTTTTCATGTATCTGTTTTACGACATTATGTAGCTGATGAGTCACATAAAATAAATTGGAAGGAACTGTAGGTTTCGGATGAGGGAACCATCAGGGTCGAACCATTACTTATATTGGACCGCAGGGTTAAACAATTGAGGCACCGTTTGGTGGACCAAGTTAAGGTCCGGTGGGACCGATATAGCCCAGGTTCTGCTACCTGGGAGGACGCAGAGACTATGCATAGTGATTATCCCACATTATTTTGATAATAACTTCGGGACGGAGTTTCCTGAAGGGAGGGTGTATGTAACACCCCGTTTTGACATTACTACCTGAACTACTATTATATGTTGTATTTGTTTGATTGTGAGACCTCGTTGGTTTGACGACACTGTGGACATATGGTTCTATTATTTTGCTGATATATATATGTGTGTGTGTGATGATAGTCTTATGATCGGTAGTCATGTTTAGATATGTATCATGTGTTAATTATGTCAAATATATGGAAATTACTGAATGATGGGTACGTGGATACCGTTACAGTTATATGTTGAAATAATGAATGTTATGTCAGGTGCATGGCGAATGAATGAGTTTATTGTTGTTATGTTATGATGAAATATATGTGTACATATCGGGGATTTATGCACGATATTCTATATTATATGTCGAGGACTGACTTACAGGTTGAAACGGCTAAGTGATAGCTGGATCCTACGAGGTGGGAGGGCCTCGGGGACATGGACTTCGAAAGATAAAATGGTATGCGAGTGATGCATTATTTACTTTCGTATGGTTATTATGTTGTTTATTATGATGTATATTATGACATGGGTGGGGTAGGGTTTCAGGAAACTCAACCGCCCAGATTGGTTATACGATGATAGACCGAGTACAAGTGCAACGCTATTGTTATGTCAAGTAGACATAATCCCTTGTTCCATTAGGGGGGTGGAGGATTTACCCACCGTTTATCCCCAAAACCCAGAGTCATCGGAGGGTTGTGCTACGGCGCGCTCCCCAAGGTGTGTGATGATGACTGGTGGTTGCCTGCTGGGGAAGCTTGGTCGATGTAGTCGACACTTCTGCTTACGGGTTCTAGCTGGAACCGGTCATGACTTGACATTTCAGGGTAGTCCAGCAAAGGACAGGATAGGATGTGGAAGTTAGTGATGATGTAGGTAGATAGGTGTAAAACCTTGGTTAGTATGTGTCATAAATCAGTGATGTATGAATTGTCATAACTTGAATTTCAGTTAGTTAATGGATTTGTACCTTGCAAATTATGTTTAGAACTTGTGTCAGTAAACAACAAGTTTCATGATTATGATTGATGTATGTGAATTATTATTGTTAGTGTACTTACGCGGGGTATGTAAGCAGTAGCTACGCTTACATAACTCGCCTACATATTTATGAATTTCGTGAAATCTTACTGAATAATAATGTTAATTATTGTTGATTAATGTTAAAAATGTCGATTAAGGTTAATAATGATGATTAATGTTAATAATGTAGATTAACGATTAATTATTGTGGATTAAGGTTAATAGAGTCGATTAGGGTTAATAATGTTGATTAATGATTAATTATTGTCCATTAATAATTAATTGTTGTTGATTAATAAACAAAGCCAAGGTTAACCTAGGTAGTGACTAATGCAATTGATTAGAATGCGTGATAATTATTAATTAGTTTAATTACAAACTAAGGTGTAATTAAAATGGAACCAGGTAAAGTCAATTATATCTTAATTAATTTTTATTTAATTAATATAATTACACATTGATAATGATATGAATTACATTGATAAGATTAATATTGATAATTGATAAATTGAATTAGTTGAATTTACAATTAAAGGGAATTAGCATATTATAAATATTATAAATCATTGATTAGATGATTAGGTTATTAATAATTAATCAACTAACAATTAATATTAAGTAATTAATTAAGTGATTAATATGAGTAATTGGACGTTGACTAAGAATAATGATTTATTAATTTTTATTGAGAAATTTGAGTTACAAAGTCCATGAATATGTTATTTAATGATTAATAAGAGTCCAAGTTGAGGGCTCGAGGACTGACATGGGGGTTGAGGAATTTATGATGAAGATAGGGGTAGTAATGGGGAGGAAGAGTTGGAAAACAAGGGGATAAGATGGAGAAGGGAGGAAGAAGGGAAGATCATCTTTACCTTAGTGATTTTGGGGGAAGAAGTTTTTTTTTGGAGAGCAAAGATAGAAATTTTAGAGCAGAGTTGAAAGGAGCTGATAGGGGGTTTTTGCTGGAGATAATTCAAAAGAGAGAGTAGGTTGGCTTGTACTCGGTTTGGGCTCGGAGGTCCAAAGGGGTACCTTTGGAGCTGGGTGGTCGGCGAGACCTCACCAATTGACAGGGTGGCAAAACTGTTTTGGGTTGGTTGAGTTTCAGAGCTTTGGGGAAGGTTTTGGCTGCAGGAAAAGCAAAGGGAATCAGCAAGGCATACAACAAATAGGAACAGCCTAAAGGGTGGATCTACTTGCTATCTACATTTATTTTCCAGCAGGTATGTTTATCGTTTCTACCTTGGCAAATTCTGTTTTAACTTAATTTCAAAAGTTTATATGCTGTTATTATATCTGCTACTTGCACAAACAAACAATAAATTGTTAGAAGTAGATAAAACAAAATTATAAATGTTCAAATCTGTAAATGTAAATGCTATTTTTTTACAACCAAAACTAGGAATGAGAACAGATACATAGCAAAAACAGGAACATAAACATAACAGAAACAGAAACAGAAATTTTGACAAGAAGTGAAATATCTGACTTTATTAAGAGTTAAAGGAGACCTAGGTTGGGGTTTTACATCAAGGGTTACTGGGCACCAACCCAATGATGAGTCATGCCCAACCACAAGGGTTGTTGAGCATCAACCCAAAGACTAGTTATCCCAACCACATGAGATACACCTTAAGGGTTTTTGGACACCAACCCAATGATGAGTCATTCCCAGCCACAAGGGATGTTGGGAATCAACCCAAAGACAAGTTATCCCAACCACATGAGCTACACCTCAAGGGTTGCTAAGCACCAACCCAGTGATGAGTCATTCACAGCCACAAGGGCTACTGGGCACCAACCCAAAGACAAGTTATCCTAACCACATGAGCTACACCTCAAGGGTTGTTGGGGACCAACCTAGTAATGAGGCATTCCCAGCTACAAGGGCTGCTAGGAACCAACCCAAAGACTCATACCAACACAAATCCAGGGAATTTTTAGGGGCGAAATTTCACCAATTGGCTATTTTTTGAGCTTCTTTTCAAAAAATAAATTGGCTATTTGATCAGTTTTAGTCTCTAAAATTCGCCTATATTTACATAAAATATGTTTTTTTATCATAATATTCGCCAAAATTTACAATTTTTAGTGCTAAATTGTATGTTTCATATTTAATATTGGCCTATCAATCTATATATATGTTTTTTTCAATCCAAAATAATTGCCTAGAATACTATACGTATTCATTTTCATAATATTTTATTTTATGAGCCAACATGGATTTTTTTTTTAAACTTTCCATAATTTTTTATTTTATGAGCGGACATGAATTTATTAATGGACGTCATGACTTGATGCATTGAAATGATGCGTTTTGGCCTTGATAGCCTTGGAACATTGAGTTGCTTCTCGATAAGCTCTCCATAGCCTTAGCAAACATCCGAAAACTCAGAGTGGATACAGACAACTTCCCTCAGTTACAAAACACCATAAGGCTCGTTGTTATGTATCATCGTCTTGAGGATTTTTTTTTTACTTAAAGCCATCAAAATTCTTGTAGCGTATTCCTCAAATTTTCAGTGTCTGGTCATTTCCTAAGCAGATATTTCCTGCGGAAGTAAAATTATGGACAGGGCACATCTTTCATGGGATTGCATATGGATGATGTGGTGGTTTGTTCTCCTCGTACGCGCTCTGAATTAGTGGCTGAGTCAACCTCTTGAACCATTGAATAATTTCGTGGACAAGTTACAATCTAATTATTTGTTCGTGAGCTGTGATGGGGATCTAATCATGCTCAGGTGTTTCAACATCATCGAGAATCATGTTCAAGTGCAACATTGGGTGAGTAGGATTGATGATATGGATAATGCTAGCGCCATGATGGACAATTGAGAAAAGAATAAAGGAAACAACTCATTAACTAGTTAATGAAAGGATTGTGTGAGCTCTTGTGAGGTATCCACTACCAGGTAACATCAAGGATGTTTTTGGAAACCATAAGAGGTATGATTCACCCAAGTTGATGTTGCATAATTGCTTAAGGAATCAGGTAGGAATTTCTTTTTAGGTATGAATTAATGTCATGCAGGATTATTTAAGTATTGAATGCAATTATGTGCTTGTTATTGGATTAGTAGTGTATGTGTGTGTACGAGGTAGTAGGCCTCATGGTTATGTTAATACATACTTATGCAAGGTCCCGTTTGCTAGTTATTGCATGTCAAAATAGGCTTGATGGCTAAGAAGCAATATTAATTTAACAAAAAAAAGATCTTGTTGGGATTGCAATTGTCATTTGTGATAGACACGTGAAGGTCTATCGGTGTGGTCGGATGGTGGAACCACATTGGTATCCAAGTGGCCTCCCTACATGGGTAGACATCTAGTACTATAATCTTGTTTCCAACATTGAAAGCACCATTGAGGAGGAAAGGGTTCTCGAAGGACTACATTGCAGCAAAGGGAATTTCTTTCTCATACACCCAAGGGATTGTTTAGCAATGAAAGGGTATATTGTTGGTGTTGTGTTGGAAAGAAGAGGAAGGTGTTTAGATGGTCAAGAAGTTTAGGGAAATAGCAAGTATTGGTGTTGAGTCGTCCGCTCAACTAATTCATCATGATAAGGATGAACAACATGACCATGTAGAAAATTCGTAATCTGCATATGAGCTTGTATTTGAAGCATGAAACTAGAATAGAATTCATGTTGGATGGATATAATATGTATGCATTGGCTTGCTTGTTTTTTGAGTGGAGATTGTTGGATGCAAAACCTGGGAAAGTTTTGGAAGATCTGTTGGGACATGTAATTGTCCTAGGAAAGTTCGAGGAGCAGCTGAAATGAAAAATCAGCATGGTTGTTTAAGCCAAAAAGATCAAAGTTGCACAGTTGAAAGCATTGATTATTGTAGCTAGAGAACAAATATGAACACCAAGGACGGTGTTAAATTAAGGGGGAGGGGAATGTAACACCCTTGTAGAAGCCCCCAACTTGTAATGTACTTGTAATTGTAAATGTAATATGGTCGAGGGTCAAGCATATGTATATGAACATTGTTATTAATTACTAATAATATAGTTGGTTGTGGACGAGGAGAGAACATTGAGATGAGAAGAGGGACTATGAATTCATAAGAGCAAAAAGGTGTGAGAGTGACTTAGAACCTTAGTGGCCTTAACCTTATCATTTAACCAAGTCTTGGACCCTTGTTTGTTCTATTAATATTTTATACAAGCCTTGGTTATAAACTTTGATATATAACCTTATGATTCAAAAACAAAAAAGGGGGAATTGTTTTTCATTGGACAGCTAGAGAATGAACTCGAGGGTATGTCATGGATTGTATCATTAGGTCCTTGTCTAGTGATTGTCTAGGGTAATAGTGGTGAGCCATTGGAATAAACCTTTAATCATTGCCTTGTTAGTAAGGAGAGGAGTTGGATTCCTAGTCAACTATGGGTTGTGCAATGGAAGAAATTGAAAATCAGCCACGAGAACTTTGCCCTCATGGATTCATAGTCCTATCGTGGGGATAGCATCTATGTTCATAGAATTATGAACATATACTTTGCCCTCATGGATTCATAGTCCTATAATGGGGATAGCAGCTGTGTTCATAGAATTATGAACTTAGTTTGCCTATGGTTAGGTGCGGCGTTCTTCGTCTATAACATGAGGGCTTCTTTTCCAACGCTATTCACTACTTTACAAGGATCTACGCCGACTTGTACAACATTGGCACTGCGTATGTCTA
This sequence comes from Larix kaempferi, assembly GCA_027924585.1. Classification (NCBI taxonomy): domain Eukaryota; kingdom Viridiplantae; phylum Streptophyta; class Pinopsida; order Pinales; family Pinaceae; genus Larix; species Larix kaempferi. The sequence continues at coordinate 19,416,048 of BSBM01001023.1, forward strand.
TACAAGTCGAGCCAAGGGTATGCAATGGCCTATGCTTCTAAATAGGATTTCATTCTCGATCTGAGATACTCGATCATCTCGGCCTCCAATTCATAGAAAGAAGGCTGCGAATGGGAACTCTCACGCTCTCTGGCATTTGCCTTGAATCCCACGTTTCCCCATTGGAGAAGTGATGATAGATGCATAAAACTAATGTGCACTACGTCCAGAACTGTAGCAGCGAATTTGTATGGTTGGTTTCTATGGAATAAAAAAAAAACGACATCGATGTGCTAATCAACACAGAGAAGTTGTCATTCAACATCAGGGGACACTACAACAAGAGGCTGAGCACCGTGGTGAGCTACATGAAACTGGCCACCCCATCTACTAATCCCTCGTGATCCTATACACCTAGATGATGACGCCAATGAATCAAGATCAAGCATGTTACCCTGGTGAATACGATCTCTTTGACTTTGACAGCCCAGTTTGCCCATTGCTTGATCACACGCAGCAATCTCTATCAGCAATCTGTACCAACGATCTAATGAGAGTTGGTTCTGAAATTAATCTTGAAACTAACATTGCCATCAAGCTGTAATACCCCCAATTCGACCCTTAGGATATATTAGCCTTTAATGTAAATAATGTGTACATGTGATGTATGTTTTCCTAGCGTGGAGCTCAAGGCCAAGGCCCCGCTAGTGAAAGCCCGAATTTTATTTAAAGGGCAAGTATTTGATATTTTGATACCATGTGCTCTTAAGCCATGGAAATTGTAATAGGATGTAAATAAACATCATGCAATATAAAATTCCAAGACTGGCTATGGAGGAAACGAATGAGAAGGGGCCACGTGTATCCACTAGGGAGTGGTGAGGGGGCTATGGCATTGAACCATAGGCTGCCATATCTCACATTGAGAACCCATTTGACTTACCTTGCTGACATTTATTTATGTTGTAAGGAAGTGGTTGAGGAAGTCAGTCCATGGCTTCAATGGAGCATGGGCAGCCCAGAAATTCGTATGGTAGAGTATGGGATCTGTTTTCTTGTACCACAAGTCACTCAAACTCATGGGAGGTTGCTTCTTCCTCATCCCCATTCCATTGTGGAGGTGACCAGCACCATTTTCCATCCAAAACGAATTGCCAGCAGAGTGAAAAACCAGAAATCACGACTTTGAAAGAACCCACGTTTTGAAGAGCCAAAAACGCCAAGATTTGGCATTAGACAGTGAAATCCAATGGGGGATCCATTGGTATGAACCTTGGGGTGAATTTGGGAGCATTAGCGATCCCGAAATCCATGGGAAAACCCAGTTTTAACAGCCCAGAAAATCAGTGACGGATTTGGGGTTATTCGTGACAGAGTTGTGAGAAATCCAAGTGTGGATGCATGAATAGAGGATGGGATTGTTGAGTCTAGCTTGAAGTGTATGTGGCTCTGGGATTGAGCTCAGGGGTATAGCATCCTCCTCCATTTCCCATTGCATGCTTGAAAAACCCAACTATGTGTTGGCTTAGCATGGCTGTCTGAGTGAAACCCTGACCGTGAGTGAGCCATCTAGTTCCTCCTTAGTGGATACATAGCCCAGCTCGGGGGTGATCTCTCAGCTGAAAGAATACAGGCTGGACAGAGATCTATGGTTGGGTGGAACGTTGCTCTCACGTAGCCAGTCGTGGGACATTTACATTTCAAGATAAGTATTCTTTGTGGATTAAATTATATACAATCTGTGTCCTGCAATGTGGTATTTGAATGATTATTCTGCATGTTAATGAAATCGATATGAAGTAGCATAAGAAGGGGATTGAATTCTCTGCCTGTTGATTGCTTGAGATAAATATGCTGATGTGAGTCTATGCTTCTGTGTATTATTATGTTTAATTCCGCTGTGTTTATATTGAGTTGAATCTGCATATAGAAGTTTTTAATTATTACAGATTTATGAGAGAAAGAATTGGGGCTAAGTCTGCCAAAAGCCCCAGTGTGTTGTTAATGTTTCCTTCCCTGCATTTGGTCATGGAAGGGGACGTTACAGAGTGGTATCAGAGCTCTAGGTTCAACACTACGGTTGTTGGGCCCTTCACAGAGATATAAATCATTGTGTGTACATGCATTTTGTATTTGGAACTAAAATGCATTAAAGAAACCTCAAGATCGCATGGCTTCTATTTGTTGGAATGGGAAATCATTTCCATGACTGTTTGGGGATTTTCAGTTTGAATGCTTGCTCTAATTTGTCCCCAATGCTGTAGCATTCAATTTTGTATTTGTCTGTTTGCCTCCATGGAGGAGAGAAAGGAGGGCAACCTCTGCCATCTTATACTGTTTTTGTTGTTTTGTTGTTTCATGCCTAACATGAAGAGGTGCAATTTCTTTTCTTGAAATACTGTTTTTGTTGCAAATATGATTTATGTTTGTTAAATTCCTGAGTAAAAGCATGAACAATCAGCTGTTACAGCCCCATATCTCAATGATGATTTTTACTTACAATGAACCCACATTGTGTGTCCGATTGATGGTTTTCGGAAGTGAGGAAAGCCTGCAAATTACGCCCTTATACTCATGAGTTTCCTTGCCCATGCTTGTTGGCTGCTTGGAGATTAATTGTGAATCCATTGGTTGGATTGTTGAATGTGAAATGAAAAGAAACTCCCTTATTAGAGATGCAAGTTCTTGCCATTCTCTTACTGTTTTTATGCCAGTTTTTATGCAAGTTTGATCTGTAGTAGTTCACCTCTGTAAGGGGACGAAAGGGCACATTCCAGAAAATTTTCTAAACTATTGTGAAAAGTTGCAGTTGCAGGCAAGAGACAGAATGGTTTTGATGTGGAATTGGGAGGTTGGGGGTGGAATTTTGATTTAAAAAAATGGCAGGATCAGATTTCTCAGATGTAGTAGAGGATCACACCATTGCATAGAGCTCTCCAATATCTTTCCAACGGTACCAAACTTGCCTTATTTGGTTAAGGGACGAGGGAGATATGACCCCCGCAAGCATGCAGGTCGCGCACAAATTGTGCGCGGATTGCGCACAGATTGCGTGCGGGTTGCGCGTGGATTGCGCGCAGGTCGTGCACAGATTGCGCGCGGATTGTGCGTGGATTGCGCAAAGATTGTGCATGGATTGCGCGTAGATTGTGTGCGGGTTGCGCGCAGGTCGCGCGCGGATTGTGAGCAGGTCGCACGCGGATTGCGCGGAGATTGCGTGCAGTTTGCGCGCGGATTGCGCGTAGGTCGCGCACAGATTGCGCGCGGATTGCACCCAGATTGCGCATGGGTCACGCGCAGATTGCGCACATATTGCGTGCAGATTGCGCACAGATTGCATGCGAGTTGCGCGCGGGTCGCGCACAGATTGCGCGCATATTGCATGTAGGTTGCGCGCGGATAGTGCACGGATTGCGCGCAGATTGCATGCGGGATGCGCGCGGATTGTGTGCAGGTCACACACAGATTGCGCGCGGATACTACGCGGATTGCGCGCAGGTTGCGCATAGGTTGTGCGTAGGTGGCACACAGGTGGAGCACAGGTTGCAAAGGGAGTTAAAAAGGAAAAGTAGTTAAACCCAGAATTTTATAAAAGATGAATGGTGCATCGAAATTGAGATCCGCGAATTGCTGAGTGTTCCTTGTTATATGGACTAACTTCACCCGATATAAAAGTTTTTGTGATTCTTCATAGATTTTCTTCCACAGGTGGCTAAAGTTGGCATTCTGGACGAAATACAACTGTGTAAAATGTGCAGAATTATTGGTAAGAGTTGTCATTTTTGAAAAAACGTCGTTTCCACACCCGATGTCGGAATGGAGCACGGGGATAGGCATTGGAAAGCTTGTCCAGCAGGGAACAATGATGCATGACCATAGTTTGAATGAGGTCTACATATATCATAGATATTTAGTACAGAAGAGTGCCAGCGACTGTTTTGACAAACAAATTTTGTTGTCAATATGGGCAATTTCTACAATTGCATGATATGGAAGAGGAATTCCATGTTACGATGGGGGATCAAAAAGGGAAGAATCCCTTAAACCCCTGTTTGTTACCATACTTACAATTATGAAATTGTCATATGGCATAAAAATGTTAAAAATGTAAGGGATTACATAGATATATATATGCACTAGATGGCATCTTAACAAACATTGCATAGTGCATATGGAAATGCTTGTGCATAAATGGGATATTGCAGATTGGTAGAATAATGAAGTCTGCATATGCAATGAACCACTAATGGAGAATATTGTGTTTGATAATCACTATTGATGTTGGTATTGGTTGTAGGACCAAAGATAACAAAGAGTATGGCTAAATGTGTTGAGGATGTTGTTGCATGAAGCCAACAACCTTATGCAGAAAGGATGGTGCAACAAATCTATGATCATAAAGCTGGCAAAAGGACTGAGCAGCCTTGGTAAGAGGCCAACTGATTAGGTAACATCAGGCGATGTTTATGGTAACCATGCAGGTAATGATTATTGGTGCCAAATCGCATGAATGTTGAAAGAGGATTTGGTAAGATCTCTTCAACTATGTTTGAGCTATGTTGAGTTAGTTTGCATGTTATATTGAATACCGATTGGGACTGTTAACCTACCAATCTTGGTGAGGTGTGGGTAAGTGAAGGAAATGATCCTTACACCCTATGACTGTTTAGAAATCTCAATGCATTCATATGAATTTATATCATGCCATGTGTATGTTGGTTATGTGCTTAATAACCAAAGCAAGTGATGACTGGTGGTCCTGATTATGGTAATGCAAGTTATATGAGATAGTCATGTTTTGATCATAATATGCTTGAGTGCATAGTACTCATGAAACAATGCAAGGTAGCATTGAGTAGATGTGCATTAAGAGATTTTATAAATCTTGTGATGCATTGTATGAATGCACAGGGATGATGCATATGTTATTGCAAAATAAATAATGAATGAAATGATGAATTGATGATAATTCTAGGATCATTTCATGGGCTGTTATGAATGCAGAATAGTAAGTGCATGAAGAGCCCAATCATGATCGATGGGATTCTAGAATGCTTTGTGGAAGGACAGAGTTGTATAAATGATATGGCTATGAATTAATGAGCATTTAAAAGCTTTAAGTTAATTGCATAAATGATTGGACTGTACCTTGCAATTTTAGTATGATAATGATTTACGTGAAATAAATGAGTTTGGTGATATGGATATGCTAACAGTTAGAAGTGTTTGAATTATGGAATGTTATAATTCTGGAAATGCTTCAGTGACTGTTGCAGCAATGAAATATTATATGCATGGGGACTCACAACATGTTTGACTGATTGAAAGTTTCAGACTCCAGGTAGAAATGTCTTGCGTATGGCAATGGGGATAAGACCATAGTAAAGACTGAACTCTACCATGTGCAAAGGCCAAAGGTTATGAGAAGGTTCTCATGGTTGTGGAATTTGATTTATGCATGAAATAGATCTGAAAATGTTCTGATTTAAGTTTATGAGAATAATATCATGGCTGCAAGTCTAATTCTGTAGGGAGCAGATTTGCACATTCGATTTAGAGCTTATGAGAAGGAATCTCATGGTTGAAAAATCTAAGCTCTGTTAGAAAGAAGAATTGTAAATCTCAGATTTGAAATTTTGCTTATAATTGCTAATGATTGTTTGGATTATGAAAAAAAAATGTGTCAGGAGGACATGCTGTAAGTGGATGCTCATGTATGGAAGCGGGCATAAGACCATAATGGGCAGAGTGGTGTCACTTACAGGAGCCAAACAATATGAGGATAACCTCATGGATAAGGAAACCAACTTCTGTAGTAGACAGAGTTGCAAATTCATACTGAATTTAATTATTAGTGCCATGGATTGGTTATGGAACAATCAGATTTGAATGGTATTGTTAAATGTTGTTGACTGTTTGGCTGTTTAATAAGTGTGCCAGGGAGACACATTGCAATAAGACCAAGAGAGAGAGGTCCTGCAGAAGCCAAACTTCATGGGAAGGGATTCCATGATTTGAAAATGGGTTTGTGAAACACCATAAGACATTAGTAATGTCTCATCTGCACTACATGATTGGTAAACAATATGAGTGAGATGGTGAAGATTATGTCAGTAAGACATCTGAGAGGCATGTAACATCAAAAGGAATTGGGATGGAAAATCGAGGGACTGTCAACTCAGAGAAGGAGCCCCCATTCCTCATTAAAGAAGAGAAATAACATCTGCAAATGGATAAGTGTTCCATAAACCCTGATTGATATATATATATATACATACATGCATGTCTAATTATTAGAGTTAATATGCAGAGCAGGTTTTGATTTTATTTCCATTATGGCAGACTGCTTGAAGTATGATTAGGACCTTCATAGTTCACATTAGTAAGGAGTGCACGCCTTTCTGGTGCTGAGTTATGTTAGGGGTGCCAATATTGACTACGCCTTAAGGGAATGGACGCATTCCTGGTGTTTCAAGGTTGGATAGTGAATGTTATGAAATATGTTTACAGTTTAGAGCAGCAATACTAATGAACTTGCTTATCCATCTTGTGTTGACAGCCTAAACAGATTGTAATTGATGTTACACACTAAAGAATCTAAATAAAAGGATGTTGTGAGGGGTTGTGGTGGAAGGGTTAATATAAATAAAAGGATGTTGTGGAGGTTGTGGGGATTTTGATGAAGGGTTGTGAAGTATTGATGAAAGGGCTATTATGTGCCTATGGCTCCATAGTAGAGCCTTGACATAGAAATGGTCATAGTGAAGTTTCCTTCCAGTTAGCGTGAAGGTGTACTGGTAAGGTGTTGATTATTTGATGATTTGGAGCAGCCTGCGTGCTGGCCAAACATCCCAGTCCGCAGGAGGATCCCAAGGCTTACAAAGTAAAAGTAGGACCCTGTGGACCAGAGAGGAAATGCACAATACAGATAAGTATTCAATTTCATTCATTTCTTATTTGGAATAATGAAGGTTTCAAGCATAAATATTGTAACAGGGAGCTGATGCATTATTGTTTCTTTGTTGGAAACCTCGGTCAATGCAGGAAGCAAGGACCCTGAAAGAACTAGAAGCTGCTTGGTAAATCCGGAAAGTGGCTGGTTGAGCAAGATTATTTGATGTTGTGGAGCAGCCTGCGTGCTGGCCAAACATGCAAGATTATTGATGATTTGGAGCAGCCTACGTGCTGGCCAAACATGCAAGATTATTGGGGATTTGGAGCAGCCTGCGTGCTGGCCAACCATACAAAACTATTTGATGTTAAGGGGCAGCCTGGGCGCTGGCTAAACATCCAAATCCATATGTGTTTCCAAGGATTATAAAGCAAAGAAGGACCCTATGGAATAAAGTAAAGACATCCAATGCAGATAAGTATTTGGTTATCTTGTAATTTCTTGCTTATGAATATACATGTGTATATGATTTGGTTATGATTTCCTATGAAAATAAACTAAACATGTGAATTAATTCAATGTTTGAGTGTAGGTATTGCCGGAAGCAATGACTATGAAAGCATCTTAAGGATGCATGTGGACATGTAACCATCCTAAAGAGCTCAGCATGAGCAGTAATGGAAAGATAGGGCTAGTGGGATTGTGTGAGTCTTAGCAGTCAAGAGTTGTAGATAAACCATGTGGAGGGACTCCATGGTTGAGAGGTCTGAAATAGACCATGGACATTAAGTGTCATAGCCAAGAAGGGCAGGTCAAGCATTCACATGGAAGTGAAAGAGGACAGGAGCATGAAAACCACAGTGGTGGTGTGGGTTCCAGAATGGAACAAGACTAAGAGAAGAAACTCTTACTCCTCTCTCTTTCCTTTTTATTGATGCATTTATAAACACAGAAAATTGTTGAATGCATGTATGGCTAAAAGTAGAGTGTGTTTATTTGCTTGAAATAAATTGTGAATGCTGAAGTAGTTAATTTAATGTGAATGGATGAACATGAAAGAATTCATGTGTATGCTGGAAAAGCATGGAAAGTGTGAAAGTCTCATGAATAGAGCATGGGACCTCCATGTCAATTGGGGAAAAACCATTGACTGATTTTTCTTTTATGTTTGGGTTATGCTTGGCCTAACAAGAATTGTAATGATGAATTTCACAGGTGGAAATTAAATCAATTGGTTGTAGTTGTTATGAGCAAGTGTTGCTTGTGAGCCAAGTGAGAACCAGCTGTGCACAATGACCATGGCAACAGACCATAGGCTATTAGAATTGGTTGGAAGTCTTCTTCAAACAATTGTCAAGACCAAAGAAAATCTTGGAGAGATGCTCAAGATGCAAAAGCAGCAGAATGAGATGAACCACAAGGTCTTGCAGGACTCTATTCGTCTGCAGAAAGAGGTAAAAAGCATTATGAAAGCAATCAGCAAGGGAAAGAAAAGTGGATCAATGAAGAAGCATTCATCCAATCATCTGATTAAGAAACGCTCCAGGTGGGAGGACTCAAAGGAAACTGAGCAGGTAAAGACAAAGCAACCAGTGAAGTGTTGGAAATGTGGAGGGGATCATTGCCTCCGTGACTTCCCAACAAGAGAACCTCAAGAGGGTAGCATCCATAAAGTTTTCAGACTTATGGATGAGCTGGAAGATCCGAATCAACAGGAGCAGCTCGTGAAGGTCAAAGGACTTGGTCCTGAAAGTTCAAAGTAAAGAACAGAATGCAGGGCAGATCTGCAAAGTTTTTGAAGTTTTGGACATGTGTAAATTGTATATGTATGCCTAAGTCTTGGAACACCGAGGACGGTGTTGTTCTAAGGGGGAGGGGAATGTAATACCTCCAATTCGACCCTTAGGATATATTAGCCTTTAATGTAAATAATGTGTACATGTGATGTATGTTTTCCTAGCGTGGAGCTCAAGGCCAAGGCCCCGCTAGTGAAAGCCCGAATTTTATTTAAAGGGAAAGTATTTGATATTTTGATACCATGTGCTCTTAAGCCATGGAAATTGTAATAGGATGTAAATAAACATCATACAATATAAAATTCCAAGAATGGCTATGGAGGCAACGAATGAGAAGGGGCCACGTGTATCCACTAGGGAGTGGTGAGGGGGCTATGGCATTGAACCATAGGCTGCCATATGTCACCTTGAGAACCCATTTGACTTACCTTGCTGACATTTATTTATGTTGTAAGGAAGTGGTTGAGGAAGTCAGTCCATGGCTTCAATGGAGCATGGGCAGCCCAGAAATTCGTATGGTAGAGTATGGGATCTGTTTTCTTGTACCACAAGTCACTCAAACTCATGGGAGGTTGCTTCTTCCTCATCCCCATTCCATTGTGGAGGTGACCAGCACCATTTTCCATCCAAAACGAATTGCCAGCAGAGTGAAAAACCATAAATCGTGACTTTGAAAGAACCCACGTTTTGAAGAGCCAAAAACGCCAAGATTTGGCATTAGACAGTGAAATCCAATGGGGGGTCCATTGGTATGAACCTTGGGGCGAATTTGGGAGCATTAGCGATCCCGAAATCCATGGGAAAACCCAGTTTTAACAGCCCAAAAAATCAGTGATGGATTTGGGGTTATTCGTGACAGAGTTGTGAGAAATCCAAGTGTGGATGTATGAATAGAGGATGGGATTGTTGAGTCTAGCTTGAAGTGTATGTGGCTCTGGGTTGAGCTCAGGGGACTAGCATCCTCCTCCATTTCCCATTGCATGCTTGAAAAACCCAACTGTGTGTTGGCTTAGCATGGTTGTCTGAGTGAAACCCTGACCGTGAGTGAGCCATCTAGTTCCTCCTTAGTGGATACACAGCCCAGCTCGGGGGTGATCTCTCAACTGAAAGAATACAGGATGGACAGAGATCTATGGTTGGGTGGAACGTTGCTCTCACGTAGCCAGTCGTGGGACATTTACATTTCAAGATAAGTATTCTTTGTGGATTAAATTATATACAATCTGTGTCCTGCAATGTGGTATTTGAATGATTATTCTGCATGTTAATGAAATCGATATGAAGTAGCATAAGAAGGGGATTGAATTCTCTGCCTGTTGATTGCTTGAGATAAATATGCTGATGTGAGTCTATGATTCTGTGTATTATTATGTTTAATTCCACTGTGTTTATATTGAGTTGAATCTGCATATAGAAGTTTTTAATTATTACATATTTATGAGAGAAAGAATTGGGGCTAAGTCTGCCAAAAGCCCCAGTGTGTTGTTAATGTTTCCTTCCCTGCATTTGGTGATGGAAGGGGACGTTACACAAGCCAATTTTTGTGCAAATCACTCAACTCAAGGTGCTACATGAGGATCCATGTCATCTGCAATATCGTCATGCCCAATGATGCCTAGTATGCAAAAAGAGTTATCTTTTATTTTCACTCCATTTGCTCTTGAAAAATATCTTGGAAGTAAATTGGTGTGCAAGGCAATTATAGGGTGGACTCTAAATCCTCTTACATTTTGGAGTTATTCATTTTTTAAAAGATTTTGTATAGCTATTGTCATGAAGAGAATTTTCATAATTGAGATTTTTTTTTAGTTCTCTTATGTAAGCTCTTTTCTTATACTTTTTTTAAAAGACATTACTTTAAAGCAGATCATCATATATTGTTGGGAGGAATTTTGACTCTTGAAAGAAGAGGATTTTTTCCAAGAAATCAAGATTATATCAGGGTGTTAATTTTGTCTTGGTTTCGATGGCGACCACACAATCCATAGCAACAACAATGCTTGTTGAAAGGATGGAAAAACTTGCCAATATCCATGCTTTGTTAGCAAAAAAGGTTAACAATATCTCTGATAGCAAATCATCTTCCCAGCACGTGAAAGGTAAGGTTCCCCTTTATGATGGATCGCGCAATACTAAAGTGATCAACAATTGGATCTTGGACATGGACACCTAGTTTGAGTACAATCAAATCCCCAACAATGACAAAGTATTGTTTTCCAAGTTAAAGCTCATAGGTCTTCCCAAGATGCTAGTTGTTGAACGTATTGTTAAGCATAACCCCATAACCACTTGCACAAGGCTTGTAAAATCGCTTAGCCTCACCTTCTACCCTTCTCGTTGTAAATAGGACATGCAAGTCCAATGGATATTTTTGCATCAAGGATTCAATATCCTAGTTCAAGACTACATCCATCAATTTAACAAATTGTTGATTCTTCTCAACATCACCGATTCAACTAACCAACTTGTCCTCAAATTCAAAAGTGGCCTACAAGAACATATTGTTAGAAATAGTAATTACTCTAGTTAACTTAGCTTTTGCATTCAGTTCCTATTTAGACGTTTAGTTAATAAATGCAACATCATGCTTTGCATGCATGCAAAAGCTAGGTTAGAGCTTTTAGGGTTTTCCATAAGTGTTTAAATACACATTAGATTATTGTTTGTAATACATCAGTTGATCTCCGTTTATGAATAAAGATTGAAGAGCCGTAGCTCATTCCGCATTATCTTTGTTTTATTTTTGCCTCCATCCTTCAGTTTGGTATCAGAGCTTAGGAGAAGATCAAATTGGTAGCATAAATTTCTGAAGAAGCCAAAGCCGTAGCTTTGAAGAATTTGTAAGTTTTTTGTAGAATTTTCACAGAAATTTTTTTTTGGAGAAATTATTAAAAATAAATAAATTTGAAGTATCGTGCCCTCCCTATAGTCCAAAGCGCGGTAGTTTAGGGACTTACGAGGTAAAAAAATTTAGGGATTACCGCGGCCTCCCTATAGGCCAAAAAGCGGTAGTAAGTGAAGCCTCGTGGCAATTAGGGCAAGAGAAGATATTTTTTTTAGAAAGATATTTTCTTCATGAGAGTGAAATTTTTTTACTTTCACAAAGTTGTTTTTCATTTACAAGATTCTTTGAGTAACAATTTTTCTTTTTACAAAAGAAGAAGATATTTTTCAAATCTTGTTTAAGAGGGAGACATTATTTTGAAAAAAGAGGAAGGAGATTATTCTGAAAAAGCCAGTGAAGGACACCGCAGCGTCTATGGCTTCTAGCAGCAATCAATCTTAGATTTCTCCTCTTACAGGGAAAAAGGACTATGATGCATGGGCCACGAGGATGGCAGTTTATCTCATGTCAGAAGATGCATGGGAATATGTCGTGAATGGCTATTCCGAACCTGCAGATGATGTAGCGTTTCAAGTCCTTTCAAATGCCGAAAAGGATGTCTTACGAGCACATAGGAAGAAGGATGCAAAGGCACTGCATCTCATAATGAACGCTTTGGATAACATCGTCTTTCCAAAGATATCAGCCTCGTTACATGCCAAAGCAGCATGGGATACCTTGGCGACTTTGAAGATCTGAAGATGAAAGAATCAGACTCAGTAGATTCTTTCATGACCAAAGTCATGGAGATTGTTAATCAGCTGAATATCTATGGTGAAAAGATTGGAGATCAAAGGGTGGTTGAAAGGGTTCTGAGATCCCTACCCCACAAATTTGAGTCAAAAGTTTCAGTGATTGAAGAAGCAAAAGATCTGAGTACTCTCTCTATAGATGAGTTGACCGGATCTCTACTTTCATACGAATCCAGAATCGGCAAGAATGAAGAATCCTCTCTGGAGAATGCTTTCAAGGCACATGTCTCATTCTCAAGAGCAGAGGAAGAGGCAGAGGCAGAGGAGGATCAAGAGGACAAGGCAGAAGTGGCTGAAGTAATGGAAATGGAGATCAAGATCACCATCATAACCATGAAGGCGGAAACTGCGACAAAAAAAGGTCAGATAAATCTAATATTCAGTGTTATTATTGCAAAAAATTCGGGCATTATGCTCATGAATGTAGAAAGAAACAGTTTGATCAAGCAAATCATAATGCTAATGTAACTAATACCTCTAAGGATAAAGATGATATGTTATTTCTTACATGCCATGCTGCACATGAAAGCCCAAAGGGACTTTGGCTTTTAGATAGTGGCTGCAGTAACCATATGACAGGTGACAGAGGTCTAATTGCAAACCTAGATGAATCAGTGAGGACAGAGGTCAAAGTTGGCACGGATGAGGTTGTTCCAGTTCTTGGCAAAGGAGTGGTCAACATTCTAACCAAACAAGGCCAACAAAAGACAATCTCAGATGGTTATTATGCTCCAGGATTGAAGCATAATATGCTTAGCATTTGGAAACTCACTGAAAAGAAATACAGACTTGTCTTTGATGGATGAGACTGTGAAATTTATGACAAACCCCCAAATCGATAGTTGATCATCAAAATACAAGTGACTAGGAACAGGATGTATCCACTAATCATGAATTGCAGCAGCAAGGTAACCTCTTTTGCTCAAAAAGCCACTTGCATAGATGATTATTGGTTATGGCATTTTAGATATGGACATCTTCACTTTGGTGGTCTCAAGTTTTTGCAGCAAAAAGAGATGGTAAAAGGATTACCCCCTATGAAGGAGCCAGAAAGCAGTTGTGAGTGTTGCATCATTGCAAAGCAACACAGGGATAGCTTTCCTAAAGGTATGTCTCGAAGGGCACATGCACCTTTAGAACTTATTCATACTGATCTGGTTGGACCAATGCAAACTCAATCGATTGGTGGAAACTATTATTTTCTTACATTTATTGATGATTTCAATAGAAAAACTTGGGTGTGTTTCCTTCGTCAGAAGTCTGAAACTTTTGGCAAGTTCAAGGAATTTAGGGCTATGGTTGAAAAACGGAGTGGTTATCAACTCAAAATATTGAGATCTGACGGAGGGGGAGAGTATGAATTAAAGGAATTTCATGATTACTGCAAGCATCATGGAATCAAGAGGCAATTCACTACAAGATATACTCCTCAGCAGAATGGTATTGCAGAATGCAAGAACAGAACCATCATGAATATGGCAAGGAGCATGCTGAAAGGAAGAAATTTTTCCCATGAATTTTGGGGAGATGCAGTGGCTTTTGTTGTTCATGTGATGAACAGATCTCCCACCAAAATTGTGAAGAACAAAGTACCAGAGGAAGCATGGTCATGTATGAGTTGTAATGTTTCTCATTTCAGAATATTTGGTTGTGTTGCTTATGCTCATGTTCCTAAACAGCTAAGAAAAAAGCTAGACGACAGGAGTGAGAAATGTATATTTCTTGGATACAGTGAACAAACTAAAGCCTACAAGCTGTATAATCCTATTACTAAGAAGGCTATCCTCAGCAGAGATGTTTTGTTCAAGGAGGAAGAGTCATGGAATGGAACCATAGACAAGGGTGTGGGAGCTACAATACCCCAACTAGAAGATGGAGAAGATGAGGAGTTGATTGGACAACAAGATCCAGTAGCATCTTCACCAGTAGCAAATACTCCAGAAAGAACACATAGAAACTCATTTCGAGGTGAAGCATTAAGTCCGCAATCAGGTAATGAATTTGATCACAGTAATAAAAAGACTAGAAGATTGACAGATATTTATGATGAATTGGATGCAAATACCAATTATGTTTTTATTGCTAGTGAACCTGTGTTTTATGAAGAGGCTGTAAAACAAGAGCATTGGGTAAATGCTATGGACAAAGAGATAGATTCCATTGAGAGAAATGATACATGGGATCTAGTTGACCTGCCAAAGAATAAGAAACCCATTGGTGTGAAGTGGGTTTATAAAACCAAACTCAATGAAAAAGGTGAGATTGATAGGTACAAGGCAAGGTTAGTAGCAAAAGGTTTCTCGCAACAACCAGGAATTGATTTTGAAGAAACTTTTGCACTAGTGGAAAGATTGGACACAGTAAGAGCAGTCCTAGCAATTGCAGCACAGAAAAAATGGAAAGTGTATCAGATGGATGTCAAGTCGGCATTCTTGAAGAAGAAATTTATGTGGAGCAACCACATGGGTATGAAATAAAAGAACATGAAGAGAAAGTTTCAAGTTGAAGAAAGCTCTATATGGGCTCAAGAAAGCTCCAAGAGCTTGGTACAATAGAATTGATTCTTATCTGATCAAAAATGGTTTTAGCAGAAGTAGCAGCGAACCAACACTTTACACAAAGGTAAATCAACAAGGACAGATTTTAATAGTTTGTTTGTATGTTGATGATATGATTTTTACAGGTGACCTCTCAGTAGATGAGTTCAAGGAAGCTATGAAGAAAGAGTTCGAGATGACAGACCTTGGATTGATGAGGTTCTTTCTTGGCCTAGAAGTAGAACGGTCAGAAAAAGGTATATTTATCTCTCAAAATAAATATGCTAATGAAGTTCTTAAGCGATTCAGAATGCTCAATTGCAAAACAACACCTACACCAGTGGCAACAGGTACTAAGTTGAGCAAAGAAGATGGCAGTCCCAATGTAGATCCAACATTGTATAAGAGACTTGTAGGAAGTCTCATGTATCTCACAGCTACGAGACCTGATATTATGTTTGTTGTCAGCTTGATTTCGAGGTTCATGGAGTCTCCCAAAGACTTGCATTGGCAAGTTGGAAAAAGGATCTTACGATATGTTGCAGGGACTTCAAGCTATGGAATTTTATACTCAAGCACTGAGTATGATGTTTTGGCAGGTTTCACTGACAGTGATTTTGCAGGAAGTTTGGATGACAGGAAGAGCACTTCCGGTCATGTTTTTCATCTTGGATTAGGGGTGATTTCATGGGCATCCAAGAAGCAGCCCATTATGACACTTTCATCAGCAGAAGTAGAGTATGTAGCAGTGACATCAACAGCATGTCAAGCAGTCTAGTTACGCAGAGTTTTAGAAGGTCTTCAACAGAAAAAAGAAGGACCAACCATAGTTTATTGTGACAACAATTCAGCAATCACTCTATCCAAGAACCATGTTTTTCACTAGAAAAGCAAGCACATTGATACCAGATATCACTTCATAAGAGAACTTGTGAACAATGGTGAAGTTCATGTTGAGCATTGTAAATCGATTGACCAATTGGCTGACATATTCACAAAGCCATTGGCAAAAGATATTTTTGAAATTCATAGAAATAATTTAGGCATTGTAAAAGCTGCAGTAGTCAGCAGTAGTCAGCATTAGTAATTAAGAGGGAGTGTTAGAAATAGTAATTACTTCAGTTAACTTAGCTTTTACATTCATTTCCTATTTAGAGCTTTGCATGCATGCAAAAGCTAGGTTAGAGCTTTTAGGGTTTTCCATAAGTGTTTAAATACACATTAGATTATTGTTTGTAATACATCAGTTGATCTCCGTTTATGAATAAAGATTGAAGAGCCATAGCTCATTCCGCATTATCTTTGTTTTATTTCTGCCTCCAAACTTCACATATGTACCAAAAATTGAACTACATAGAGGTATCCACCACTAATGTTGCATACAATCAAGCACAAATGGTAGAAGAAATTTTTTTGGATCAACGCAAAACTCAACAACATTCATCCTCCTCTTGTGTTTCCAAATCAACACCATGAAACCCTGCAATGTCTACTACTACAGGATCATTATCTTTCTCTCAATATTCTTCATTTTATTCTTCTTATGCTTCTGCTAAGTTTTGTTAGTATTGTAAGAAACAAGGACATGATAAGTCCAATTGTTTCCAATTGAAGAAGAAAACTCAGATTGTATAGCCTTCCGATAAGGAAGACAATGATGCTTCCACTGATGTTTCTAGTGAAGGCACAATTTGTAAAGAGTTAATGGGACTCAATAAACTCACCTTAATGTATCACTCCACTTCCCCAAAAACCCAAGAGAGCATATTTATCACGCGTGCACATCTCTCTCATTATTTCTTGGTTGCTTGTATCTTCGACAATGGATCCCAAGAAAATTTGATTGCCAAGTCTATTGTTGATAAATTGCATTTTCCAGTGTACCCTCATCCTCATCTTTGTGCACTTGGATGGAAGGAGCATGGCTCATCTTCTCGGATCATGCACACTTGCATTGTCTCATTTGCATTTGGTTCTAAATTTGTGGATAAAGTCACTTGTCATGTGACTGTTTGTGGTCTACTACTTGGCCATACATATCAGTTTGATTCGAAGGCCAAATATGATGCATTCAACAATAAATACTCACTACATAAAGACAATGCTCAATATATTATATGTAGTCACACTTGAACTACTACATCAAGTTGATCCTAGAGTTAAGAAGCATTCTTTGACTTTTACCCAACAACCTTATCCACAACATCATTATGTTCCAAATGTGCATCCCTAGGTTCATTTAGCAGTTTTGAAGGACTCGTGTACACCTCCTCCTTTAACATTTTTCGTTGTGCTCTCATCGACCTCAAGATACCACATCAAGAGGAACTTTTACAAACTTCAAAGTTTCTCACTTGTTATAGAGTTCTCTCTTTCCTTAGCATTTCAAAATTGATAGCCTCTTTGCATTGGTTCACAAACCAGTTTGACATAGTTTATCACATGAAGCTTCCCTTATGGTTCGTAGTGATCTCCATCCAAATCATATGAAGCAGTTGAGCATTCACGATGTCATTAACACATTTCATGATACAACTATTGTTCATGAGTATTAGCTTCCATTTGTTGTAGATCGGGCTCCTTGGATGTTAGCTTCCTCTCTTCTGAACATTGGAGGCTAATGCTTTTATTGTTGGGAGGAATGATAGGATTTATAGTAATTTATTTTTAGCCTATGATTTATTTTAGACTTTGTCGTCATATCGTATATTAATTTCATAATCTTATTTGTATGGTCTGCCTGTTATTGTTATTATGGATTTGTTGTACATATCCTTTTAGGTTTATATTCTCAAGGAGTGATGGGATTGTATCATATTTTCATGGAGAGTTGGGATCTTATCCCTAATTCTTAGTTCTATTATATTAGATTTAGTTACTAGTTTTTAGGATCTTGTGAGTCATTCTCTCCATGATTTGTGAGTTGGTTTTGTTTATGCACAACCTAGCGGTCACTTGATTGGCAAGGAATCAACCACGAACCTGACACAACTATGGACCTTCCCCCCAACGTGTCACTAATGGAGGAGATCCTATTTTAGGTTTTGTAGACTTAGTAGTGAACAAGCCTAGACTAACCAATGGAGAGACCCTATCCAAGATTTTTCTAAGGCAAACTATGAGTGATCTAGCTAACCTCAAATACTTGACTGGATCTATTTTGAGGAAGAGGTTCCTATCTAAAGGTGATCAATTAGACGACGCGCTCTAATTTAACATTTCATTGATGTGAATGAAATAACTATGAAAATAAAGTACATAATACCATGAAATGTGAGCATTACTTTAACAACAAACAAAAAATATTCTTGAATATTAAAACCCCCTAACCCCAAAATGGCTTTGAGTCACAATGTGTGTCAAGTTACTGTATATCTTTGATCTACATGTGGGGTCCAACAGTGACACTCGACCCAATCTCTCAGAGCACTAACCAAGGAGAATAGACAAAATCCTTGGCCATGCCACTCAACTACCCAGGTATCTGAAGAGTAATCTTCCAAAATGTTATTTTCGGATCACTACAGTAACAGGATGGTCGATAGGATGGTTTCAGGATACCTAAGGGGGGCCTTGATATACTCAAAGTAAGTGGGGTCCAATTCCATGTTCAGTTTTGTCTATTGTGGTACTGCTCGAAGAAAGGGTACTAGATCGGAGTCAAAGGGGATGTCCAACATCTTACATCGAACAAGGATGTAAGGAGACGTGTGCCAATAGTGGTCACTACCTAGCATGATCCCTTTAGTCGCAGGTGTACCCACTCAGCGACATCTCCTGTCGTTATTTATAAACGTTGGAACACGTATTCTACCCAAGAATCCTCAGTACCATAATCCTCTTAGCCGTATATTTTTTTAACACAAAAATATAATGCTCTAGAGTCCATATTACAATATTAAACAAGTATAATGTATAATTAACATAAACTCATGGCAATAATCAATAGAGATCACAACATCAATGGAATCTCATCCACGTGAATGAAAGATAGCAACAACTTATGACAATGTGAATAGCTTAGTATGGCAAGTGAAATAACCCAAGCATCAAATCATTATTATTTTGAGACTATCACAAGAAGTTGTTTAAGATGTTATTACAGATGGATTAGATGGAAGTTATTCAGACATTAACAACATAAGCAAAATAGACTACCATCCATGAATCAATAGGGCATCCACTTAAATTTTAGATGTAGTAGTTACTTTAGATTTTTATGAAAAGTGTGAAAATCCTAAAGAACCAATATTGCATAGAAGTCAAACATTCACATGTGGGGAAATCTCATTAAGAGTGCGAATTGGTTTTAGGTGAATCAAATTATCACAAGCAATCATTAAAGATTGTGACTTATAGCATTGGATTTAATCATTCACTTGTGAAATTAAGGATCCAACAACTAGTAAGTGCTCCAAGATACAAGTGTGATTTGCTCAAGAAATGAGAAATCACAATTGTACGAGGATTAAATCAAAACATTAGTCATCATCTCATAATCATTTGGCATATCCTTCTGTGAGAGATTATATCAAAGTAGCGAATTACATTTGAACTTGATTAGCAAATGTGTGGATCAAAACATTAGCAAACTTATCATTAACCTTAGCATTTATCTTACATGGGAAAAAAATGACATCAAAGTATGCTAGATGTGAAACATAGAAGGTATATTTAACTATTTAGTTCTGAGTAGTAGTCACATTACCAACCATAGTAAACATGCATAGAATTTGTTCTCGAAATCTAAATCCAATGCACAAGGTTAGTATGCCATCCAAATGGATATCAACACTAACTACTATTGTACATTTCAGATTTTAAATGAGATGTAACATTAGTAAAAACCAGCAATAATTCTAGATCTAATTAGCTTAATAGGATGGCTAGTAATAGTAAGCATGCACCTAAGCTTCAATGAAACTTAGATCCACAATACTAGCATGAGTTTTAGAGATAACTATAAGAGATTTGTTGTAGGTTTTAGATCTGAAAATTAATAGTATAACAGCAAATAAAAGTAGCAAGAACTTTAGATCTAACAATCTAGGATAGCTAACTAGTTAAGCACTTGAAAATTTAAGGTAAGAGACCAAAATACACTACAAATACGTGATTAAATGTGTTGGTTTTGAACTTATATTATTGAGGGTGTATGAGCTTATGCTCCTTAGGGTTTATAGTTGAAAGTATTATTCACCAAGGAGGGGATCAAATCCCCTAAGGTCTCTTTTTGAAAAATATATCCAAGTACCTACAAAAAAAAAAAAAAAATGGGTAAGTAAATTCAAAAGTAATGGAATAAAATTGGAAATGAACAAACACTGCAACTAAATCCTAGACCTAGTGCCTTGAGGGAAACACTAGTTGGGAAAATGGAGTCACAGTAAATTTGAAATAAATTGAAAGATCTCCAAGGGAGAGTGGAGGATAAGGGAATCCCTCTTCTTGATAGCTTGATATAATCAATGGATATTCTACTCCAAACTTTTGATGAATTATTGTAATCATCAAGAGCACAAAGCAATCTATCCAATAACAAAACTCAACACAAGATTAGTAAAGAATTTGTTTAATGGAGTTAAACTAAGTAACATGAGGTTGCAACAGTCAAATTAAATAATTTAACTATCATTCATAGAGAACAAGGTTGCAGCAATCATTCACTAAACTACTAAAAATAAGCAAAATCACTACATCTAATTACCTCAAACCCTTATGAAGTATTCCTCCAACCAAGCAAAAGAATTAGGCCACCATGTACACCAACAAGAACAGCCCCGAGAACAATAGAACAAGAAGAAAGCAAAGTATTATCATTTCATTCCTCCAAAATTTTGACCCTTTAAGAGAAATCGAACCTTCCTTTTATAGGCTAAGGGGAGCAAATTCCTCTTGAGAAGTGGTAAAAGGGTTTGTTACATGAATGACGATCTCTAGATACGGAATGCTAGATCTAGAGTCTAGATCAATCCTTGTACAACAAGAAATGATGCCAACTAGCCAAGTCATTGAGCCTAAGAGGGCGAATTCAAACCTTAGCTTGACTAATAAATAATACTAAATATTCACCAATAACATGGGTCTCCACAATACAAGTAGAAAAAAACACAAGAAAAGTGAAACCAAGTGCCAAAAACCATGTGTTGTATACTCATTCCAAGGAGTGGTCAAATCCTAATTGAATTATGAAGTCGTTGGGCCACACAATTTGAGCCAAAGAAGTTGATCCATGTGAAGGAGAGGAAAATGAGTGTCTAGGATCTAATCATGAGCTCAAATATGTGCCTTAGGATCCCAATGTGCCTCCACATTTGTGCCAATGTGCCACATCATCTCAAATTTCCTCAACATGTGTGCCACTAGTCCAACTAAGCAAGTCGACTTATGGAAAAATGAGTAATTCCCTTCAAATAATCCAAAAAGTGCATCCTCAACTAATAAATAGGAGATAAAATGCACTTTTACATCTGAATGGTCAATTAGACACTAATTTAGGCTTTTTCTTAGATTAAAACCTTAGTTGTGCCAAGCATTAATCTGTCATGTGTTGAAATAATCCTATATAAACCCATTGTGCCCAATGCTTTGCAAGAGGAAGGTTGATCTAGATAGAAGGGACAAATAGGTTCCCAAAAATGCCAAAGCATCATGGAGGAAGTGGCTAGATTTTTCTCATGCATGATAATGAAGTTTCCAGGCTACAGCTGACACTAAAGAGATGATCCCTGAAGAATATGACTAGTCTGAGAGAACACCCTGGCATGCAAGTATGGGAACTGAAGTAGATCCAAATGGTTTCCCAAATATTCTCTCATATTTGAAAAAGATTGATTATATCATTCCCATGCACGACCATTAAAATCAACACTCCAGTCTCTAAGGAAAGGCCCACCGCCTTTTTGGAACAAATTGATTTGAGGTAGTAGTGACCAATATAATTCCATATACCTAGAGAAGTGGCCAAATGGGTATCCAAATATGCTCTCAGAATCAATGGATCCCTTCTACAACTCAAGATATGCAATAAGCCCATCATGGCCACTATAGACATTAATACAATGGCACTGAAAACACTAAAACTATGAAGAAGACCTAATGAAACCTTCGTAGCACTAAATGAATATGAACCACGGTCATAAGTGTCTATGGTGGATTAGCAGCAATGCGTGTCCACATGGACCAGTACATAACAGATGCAATTGACCACCATAGTGAGTCATCATATAGCTAGTAATGCCATGCATAATAACATACCAACACTATAAATATCTTCAAACAGGTTTATGAGAAAACATTATTTACAAACTAACTAATACCATGATTATAGATAAGTATTTGCAAGGACTATTTTCTTCTAAGGGGTGGACTAGGTGGAGTAAACCAAGTTTGAAAAGTGAAAATTTGGTCAAAGATGAGTTAGTTGACTCAAGATGTAGGAAAAAGGGAATCTATGTAGTCTTCACCACTTAGACAAACAATAGGGAAGTGTCTCACAAATGGGTGATGTGTAATGAGGTAATCCCCCCTTAACCTAAGCAATTAGACTTCCCCCCTTTTGACTTTGACTTTATTAGCTCCTTCTTGGACTTCGTCTTCTTGGACTAGTCTTCATTTTCTTTCTTGGACTCTTCATTTCTTGTACTTCTTTATTTTGGATACCTTGGCTATTTTTCGTTGGAGGCCCATTAGCAAGTTTTGTACTTACTTCTTTTCTTTCGTTGCTTGATTTTATTTTCTTTGACTTGGTATTCATTTTCTTTGAATTTGCAAATACAAGGTGTCTTGGGTTGGGAACTTTATTTTCATGCCCTTTTTGAGACATGGGAATGGAAAAGGACTTTCATGATTTAAGTCTAGGAAGGATAATTTCTCCATGGAAACTCACTCCCCTTAATGATAGCCATCCCCGAGTTTTTAGAAGTGAACCTCTTATATCATCAGAAATATCATTGCAACACAAGCATTCCCGAGACACAAAGGATATTAATCGGGAGACCTTCGTGGTGAAGGGGTCAAAATAGGAGGTCAAGAGACAAATCATCAACCTTATACCAAGGGATATAGACCAAATTATGGAGTGAAATGGATGATGGATGAATGGCCATAATGTGGACCCAAAGAAGGGGGTAAAATTCCTTGTAAACTACCAAGAATTTTCTAGTTTCAATTGTACATAAGTAAATCAAGAATCTACTACCCTTATCAACTTGAAAGTGTGATACTATTTATTATACTCATCAGATAATCAATACATCAACTATGGAAATAGAAGCATATAGTACATCATCATATCATGGCATGGAATAGCAATATAAACATGGCATATATGTGATTATCACATCACTTCACATTACATCAAAAGGGGATGCCCAAGATCAGTAAATATGGGCCTCGATACTGTTATAGTTTCATACATTCATAGCATAATAATTCAAATGCATATATAGGATCATTAGAAGAAAGACAAAGTACAAAACAATAACACAAGATTTTATCCTGGGAAACCCAATCAGGAGAAAACCCAGCAACCTTCGTATAGAGATGATAATTCTGAGAACAAAGTACAATGATGAGAGAGAAAAGATGGAAATGCTTTCCAAAGATAGAAACCCCAAAATAGTCTTCTCCTTTTCCAGGTGTGAACTTCTCTCTCCAAGTGATGCGAACTTGTGTGAAGTGAGCGAGTGAATAATGAGGTGCACTTTACCTCTTATTTATACAAGTGTCAAACTGGAAATTTCCCTAACTGGGATGACTTCTCTTGGGGAGCAATAAATAATTTTATTTTATTTTTTCTTTTGCTTGCTTTTCATCTCAAGGTTTACATTGTCTCTTTCAAGGGTTTTACATAATTAATTACATCAAGTTCATCTCCCTTAGGAAGTACAATCAAGTACAATAATAATATCTTCCGAAGTTGCACAAAATCCAACATATACTCTAAAATGCATCTTACTCAAAGCAAAAATAGGTCTAAAAAATAGTATTCCTACAAAATGTGGTATAACAAGTTTTCTCCATGTAAAGGTTATATAAGCTTGTGCTTGTTTGAATAAAAAAAGTAATCAAATATTTTCTGTGCTCGCACCTTTGGTGTAGAACTCTGCTCACCTTGTGGTTTTCCACATCAGTATAACCCTTATAACTCTGACCCACTATATTATAATTTTTATTAAACCTTTAACCTAACCTCTTTAACTACATTAATCTTAACCCTTGTAACCCCTCACACATAATCCCTATAACCCCTAACTTTTATTCCTTATAATAAATAAACCATATAAACCCTAACTTAACTTTAATGACCTTGAACACTTAAAAATGTAACCTTAATAACCTTTATAAACCCTTACACTTATAACCCCTAGTTCTTGAAACATCTAACATTAATCACCCCTAATTATTTTAACCATTAATCCATATTTTTATGCCATTATGTATTGTTTTGGTGCTTGGAGTGATAAATTAACATTAAAGGGGTGGACGTTTTCATTTTGATTTATGGTTTTGTCTACAACAATGATAGTTTTTTGGATCATGGTTTTAAAAATGTTGCAATTATAACCCCTCCCTCCCCACGAAAAAAAAGGGGGGGGCTACTCATAGCACCACTTTTTGATTCAATGGTTATTTTAATATTTTTGTTGCAATTATACAAGTTGCTAAGGCCACAGTTTCAAAAATATTGCAATTTTAAACACGGAATAAACGGGTACTATTGGTAGAAACATAATTTGATTTGGGGGGTTGATTTGAAGTTTTTGCTTGCAGAGGTGTCAGTTTTTTAAGTTGGGTTTCAAACAAGTTATAATTTAACTCACAAAAAAGTGTTACAGGTAGCATCGATTTTCAAGTCAATAATTGATTTAACATTTTTGTTAACAACAATATGGGTTTTTAAGGACATGGTTTAAAAGGTAATTTTAAATCTAGACCCTCACTTGGACTCCCACCCCCCAACTAACACCAAAATAAAAGGTGTTAGTGGTAGCAATTTTTTTTATTTAAGAGTTGATTTTGGTGTTTTTGAAACAAAAATATGGATTTTCAAAGCTAGAGTTCTCATTTTGAGGTCACGGTGCTCGTAAAGTCAGTAACTACTCTCAAATTTTGTGTTAGCCCATTTTGGTTATTTCTATGCCCTTTGGTAATTTTGTATGTGCATCTAGTGTCAAATATTCTATGGAAGGAAATACATGGCCCTCTTCAACCTCATTTAGCATGGATGGATCATAGAGTTTCATGTTCACATACATTTACAATTAAGTAAATATGAATATAAAGAAAAAGACTTACTATGTAAAGATTGTACCCTACCTTCTCCAATATATCAAAACGTACATGGATCAGAGCTTTGATTTTCTTTTATGCCCCCTATAACTTTTCCTTATTAAGGTGCAACTACATCGTCTCCCACTTGGAATGTCTTTTCAACCTTGTGTTGATTATGTTTGACCTTGTATTTTCCTTGTGATTTCTTCAGTTTCTCATGAACCTATAATTATATCTACTTTATCCTATCTATGAGTTTGTATACCTTTAATGCATCACTTGAGGTTGTTACCCCTGTTTCACGTTGTCCATATACATTATCCAATAATGATGGTGGAAAATATACAAAACAAAGAATTTCAAAAAGGGACTTATTAAAGGAAGTGTCAACAACCCTGTTATAAGTGTGTTGTATCTAAACCAAATTATTACCTTGGGTCCTTGGATGCTTCTAATTGTATCCTCTCATAAGCCCCATTCATTGCCTTTGACTTCCGATTACTATGTGGATGGAAGGCGTTGGATCTCTTCAGTTTAGTAACTGATTTCTCACACAAAGAAGTTAAAAATACACTAATAAATCTAGTATCTCTATTAGAAATTATTCTCCTTAGATTCCCGATGTGCACCAAAACCCTTTCAAGGAAAAAGCTTGCAACATCTTATCCTTTGATGGTCTTCTTACAAGTCATCAAAACACATATATTGCTAAGATTATATATTACCACAAAAGTTGTCATGCCCTCTTATTATTCTCGACAAACCTCAACAAAGTCCATGGATATGTTTTCTCATGACCTTGAGGACTAGAATTGTATATTCCTTACTTCTTGTAACTAAGCTAGTTGGTACAACTTAAAATACAACCTCTAATAAATCTGACTATTTCTTTGTGTATTCTAAATCAATTGGAGCATACCTATAATAATTCTAGCTATTTCTTATTGCATTTTAATCCAATTAGCATATCTCTACAAGTTATATACATTATACCTGACACCAAAATTTTAAACAATATTAGATGTATGATCATCCCTTATCAGTTATACTCTTTCTTCCTTTAGTGCAAAACTTCCCATCTTGGATGGTAATTGGATATTTTAATCAACATCTGTGTTGACATTACAATGACTAATATAATCCTTTGAAACCCTCGTCTTCTGCATACTCCTCTTTGTATGCTCCATGTACATAATGGCTCTAGAACTGTGACTTTTTATGTTGCCAATCTAGACAATAAATTGGCTAACTTATTGGTGGTTCCCTTCTTATATTTACTTAGTAGATGAATTTTGCATAAATTGTAACCATTTAAAATATATTTCCTATGGAAGTTTACAAGTCTATAAGTATTGTAGAGGTTGGTGGTCTCTTTCCCCAATAGATAGTGCTTCCACTTCTTCGTCACTTGAACCAAAGCATAGAGTTCCTTGTCATATGTAAGGAATCTCAATTCTACTCCATGGAGTAACTCTAAAATATAGTAGACTTATCTCCCCCATTGAATTAACATCACTCCCATATCATACCTACTAGCATCATTGTCCACTTAAAAATGCTTCCACAACCACAAGTTAGGGAGTGTTAGGACCAAGGATGTTTGTTTACTCTTACTCCACTGGAAACCCTTTATCGCTTGATGTTATGGCATGAAATGGATTTACCATAGTTGAAAACAATGTTATGAACTTTCTTAAATATAGTGCAATGCCCACAAAAATTCTAACTTCTATGACATTAATAGGAGTGGGCCAATTAAAAACAATCTCTATCTTTGTGAGAACTATCTTTAACTCCCATCCACCAATCACATGCCTTGAGTACACCAAATAATGCTTAACAAACTCGCATTTATTTATGTTTCCTTAGTGTCCCTAACACTTTTTTCAGATGTAACGCATGCTCCTTGCAAGTAAAAATAAAACTCAAAATGTCATCCAATTAGACAACAACAAATGAATATAAGAATGTGCACAACATATGTATTAAATGAAAAATTAGTAAGTGTGTTGCTCAAACCAAGAGGATTCCTGACCACTTGTAAAAATCTTGCTTCATCTTGAAGGTGATCTCCCAATTGTTGGCTTCTTCCTTGATCCAAGCCTTAATATGAGAACCAAGAGACCCTAGAGCGGGTTAGTTACCAAACACATGAGAGCTCAATAACACAATGAATAATATTATTATGAGATTGTACAACATTACATTTAGGGTCCTCGCTATTATAAAGAGTTTTGAAAGAATGAAAAAAAACTAATTGACTAAAACCCTAACTAATTTAACCTAAGTCGCTTAAGTGACTTTATTACATATGTAACATTATATCTTAACCCCCCCATAAGGTGTACAATGTTGAAATAAAATAGATATACTGAAAAATACATAAACTGAAAACAAAACAAAGGTAAACATCCTTCAGAAGCAGTTCTTGGACCAGTTTGAGCTCCATCAAGCTTCCTCGTAACCCTCGTAAAGGTGTAGCTAGGCCTAAGTTGAATTCTTGACTTTTCAGATTCCACCTCCCCAAACTCCCAAATCACAAATCTCCCAAGGTCAATTATTGGATAGAAATCCACATGCATGTCACATAACCTCATTAATACACTACAATCCACATGCATGTCGCATAACCTAATTAATACATTGCAATCCACATGCATGTCTCAACCAATGAGGGATATTTCCCGAGATCCACAACTTTTAAACTACCTAGGAAAACCATCCATATTTAGCTATTAACTAACCCCTTCCTATCATCAAAGCACGAGCTTCGTAAACTACTTAAAATCGATTTTCTTCAGTAGATTCTTCACCATCATCAGCATCCGGAGAATCTTCAACAATGGCTACACTCATTATATATTGTCTATCTTTTACCCTTTCCCTTAATAACCTCATCGGCTCATTGTCTACAATTCCAAGCAATATGACCCATATTTTTACAATGGTGGCATTTTATTTCCTCTTTGTCATTTTTTTATCTATAATTGTGGTTGTTTCTTGCATAGAATGCAAGTTCTGGTTGGCTATCACCTTCGATAGTTCTCTTTTCTTTTGATAGCAATGTTTCCTTCAATCTGTCCATCCTTTCTAAAGGTCAGCAACTCAAGGTAAAGATAGTGCTATTGTACTTAGGCAGCAAATTTTTCAAGAGAATAGTATTTGCATCAACTACAGCCTTGACTTCTATGAGTTTTCTGAGGAAAGAACTCAGATTATTGGCCTGGATTGACATAGTAACTTATGTTGGAATCTTGAAACTGAATAACTGTAACTTCAAGGAAAGTTTCGCATTCACCACTTATGCCCCAAATAACTTGTTCGAA
The DNA here is from genome assembly GCA_027924585.1 of Larix kaempferi. Classification (NCBI taxonomy): domain Eukaryota; kingdom Viridiplantae; phylum Streptophyta; class Pinopsida; order Pinales; family Pinaceae; genus Larix; species Larix kaempferi. Next base: position 19,444,489 of record BSBM01001023.1, read on the forward strand.
TTTTCCCATATCTCCTTGGAAGGCTTGTCCAGATCTACGTGATGCAGCTCTACATCTAATTAGGAAAGGCCAATAATGGTTTTTTCCTTATCGTCTCTACTTTTCCATTATATCAACTTGTTTGAATTTGCAAGTGATGGTTCCATTCCTTTGACAATACCTCATATATTCTTATTCATTAATTGCATATGGATCTTTACTTTTCGCATGTGGAAATTGAACCTAGAGTATTTCTCTAACGGCATCTCCATGATTAATTAGATTTGATTTATTTCACTACTAAATAAATAAATACAACTGGAAATAATATTTCTAAAACTACAACTATAAAACTATTCAAATTGCCCTCCACATGTGTACGGATTGTACAGTGAAGCACGTATCTCCAAATTGGTGGTTGTTACCAGGAAAACAAGCAGGGCTAGTTCCCGATAAGCAAAAATAAGGAAAGTGATCCAATGTCACCTCGATCATGATCCTAAATTCTTTGGAAGCCAATAACCTCCAAGGAGAAGTATCCTTATAACAACCTGTAGAACACTAGGGCAGCCACATAACTATATTCTCTATGCAATTTTGTAGTTAGACGAGTGCCTAAATGGAGTCAATATAAAGATAATTTTACAATTTATCATCCAATAATAGCATATGCATATTAGTCAAAGTAATATGATCAATAGAATCACCAAGTTGTGCTAGCATTCACCAAAGATTATTCAATGTAAGAGTAAAACCAATCCAAGATTAACCAATGATATCCCAAAATATATGTAGTACTTTGATCATTCAATTCAATCCGGGATATCATATATAAGAGATCATTCATCACATGTAGAATAGGAAATCAATTAAATGTCTATCTTGATGTGCCAAAGTAAATGTAGCATTAAGTATCATTTCAAAGCATAAACTTCAATAACCAGTTATATCATAAAATATTATGTAACAAGACTTTAGTATGCATTCAATGACCAAGTTCAAATGAGTTTAAGATAGTATAGTAATGTAACCAATTCAAGATAGGTTTAAATATCATTCAATTGTCACCGTGAGTTAGCATTCAACATAGGCCAATCATGAATAACTTATGTATGCTATCAAATTAATTGAGTTACATAGCATGTATGTCAGCACTAAATGTTTTCTCACTAACACCAAACTAACTTCAACAAGGCCGAGAAATAATGTTGATATTAAATGCTATCCCAAGGTAGTAACGCTGTGTGTAAAGGAGGCCTTTTCCAGATATGATCAAGGTCAGTTTTCAGAGTTGTAATTACTCAAAAAATTACTCTAAAGAAAGCACAGAAAATGGGCAAATTACCAATAAACTAATCACAATTAAATGCACTGAAATACCTAACTTGAATTCTGTTTTTGTGTGTGTGGCAGGTGGCAGAAGAGGAAAGCACATAGGGCCTGCAATTTATATTGCAGACCTATGTTTGTTGGAGTAGAGGGCTCGGTGGGGGATAGGAGTGGAAGAAAGGGCAGTCATAAAGGTGGAGAATGTGGGGTGGAAGAAGGGAGAATCTTGACTGCAACTAGGGTTTTGTAGAACTTAGGGTTTAGTTTAGGAAATTTAATTTAATTTTATGAAAAAATAAAAAATAAAAAGTAAAAGTCTAGACTACAAAAAAAACAAAACTAACCTAACATAATATGTACAAAAGATACAAAACTCAGAAATTAGGGTTTTTTTTAGGGAGTTTTTGATCATTTTGGATTTTTAGGGCTCCTAAAATTTCACCCTAGGGTTTTTAGGGACAAATAGGGCAAGTCGAAATTATAGGAGGAAGGGTCGAAATTTTAGGGAGGCCAAAAAATGCAAAAAAATAATAATTTTTTAATTTTTAGGGTTTTTGTCATAAAATTGCAGACCTAATTCTAACCCTAATTCTACCATGAAAATGAAAATTTAACCTAACAATAATATTTACAAAAATACAAAATCAGAAAATAGGGTAGAAGATGTAGATTGAAACAACTTAGGGTTTCATTATGACAATCACCTAACCCTAGAGCATCAAAGAGGATGGCCCTCCTCTTGAGATGGTGCTTGCCAATTTTGGAAACTTTAGGGATTCTTAAACAACTTCAAGAGTTGGTTGATGATTCCCTGTCTAAGACAAACTTTGGAGATCTAAAACTCAAGTTTGCAATGCTAGGGTAACTAAAGGTTAGAAAATGACTTATTCTAGGGAAAATTGCAACTCTAATGGCTACCATTCAACCTTAAACAAGCATACATCCAACATTTAACAAAAATACATCAAGAGAAAGACCTAGATACCTTCTTGTGCGTGTGTCAAGCAAACAACTCTTAGCATTACCTTAGCAAAGAAACAAGAGCAAAGATTCCAAAATATTTGTCCCCAAACTAGAAAGCATGATCATCCTCAAGAGGTGCACATCGCTCAAAGAGCCCTAGTGAGGGAAAAAATCAGAAATAAAAGTGTAATCCCATAAGTTGATATGTAAAATGAAGTGAGGAGATTGTATTTATATGATCTCACACTCACTTTTACAAAAATAATTAAAATCCAGGCCGACATGCCCTTTTAAAATGTCAATTTGAAATTATAAATGTCAACTTAAAATTTAAACAAAAATAATATAAAATAATGATAAGAGTGGGTAAATTGGGGTGTTTTCCCTAGATTTGACCCAAGCATGAGCAAAATGGTTGAACGAGGCCGCATCAGACTGAATTGAAGGCCATACTGCATAGGGGGGGGTCGTCATGCCCCAACTAACCCCAACAAAGATGAAAACCCTCAATGCCCCCCCACCTTTAGCAAGCATACAGTCTGCCAAGAAGGATGACGTCATCCTCTACAGAGGGGCCCAGAGAGAGGGCACTAGTGAGTTGGAGGTCCAGGAGGGTGTTGGAGATGCTCTGAAGGATAAGCATATGTCTCAGTGCTGAAGAAACTGCCGCTGGAGTGATAAAACAAGGTCGGCCTCATGTGACCCAGTGATCCACCCCTGGAAGCCCCAGACACTAACCTCAGGGTTTCAAACCCTTTCATGAGGCAGTCAACGATGCCACTAATCCATATTACTTCCAAAGGAGAAACCATAGGTTTTGGCCATAACCTATTCCTTAGAATAAGCTGGCTAAACACCCCTCATGGTCAGAAAAAAGACACCCTCTCCCCGGGGAACCTCTACATGTGCGCTGGTGCTAGTACCATCGTAACAGTGGCCTTGTTAGTTAATTCGTCCGCTGAAAGTTCATAGATTGTTGTCTCTATAGGTAGCTCAAACTAACCATCTTGACGACTACTCTCATGCAATGTTCAAATTTGAACCTGTCATAGCCCTTCCAAAGGGTTCTGGCTTGTCCCATAAGTGCTAAGTTAAAATTGATCTTCAAAATAAATTTAAATCATATTTTTACCAATCCAATTAAGAAGGGCATAATATATAGCAACATTTCAAAGGAAAGGAAAAAATTTAAATTAAATGTCAATATTAATTTCAATTTACGAACCCTTGTACGATGGGGAATTGAGATTTGGGAGTAGGAATCCATTCCTTTTGGTTCAAATTTCCTTTGGAATCCCAAAATAATGAAATATATTGTCTTACTTCAATTATTGTGAGAAATGTAAGCAATAGAAATCTAGGAGGAATCCATGAGAGTTTAATGGTGTAATAGGGAACTTACCATCTACTAGCACAATTTGTGACTTGAATAGGTATAAGTGCACTTCACACATGCCTTTAACAGATGAATACTCTGCATACACAAATACAACATTTGGAAAAGAGTTTCTCCAAGTTTCTAAGGAGGGATATTGGAAAAAGCTAAAAGATGATATTTTCCATAGACCATTTTACTCAAATTTAGTTGAAGAGAGCATTGATCAAACTATGGAACACCATTTGATTATATATATTACATATTTGAAAAATGAAGGAAGAGGTCAATGCGTAACAAAATCGATATGCTTGTTTCAAATAAAAGATGGAACAGATCAGTCTATGTATGATGTAGTGAGAAATATTCTAATAGAGATGGATCTATCTTTGATGAAGTTAGTTGGATTTGGCTCTGATGGGGAATCTACCATGAGGGGTATTCGTAAAAGTTTATCTTCTAAGATACGTCAAGATGCTCCTCATTTATTAGATATCCATTGCATAGCTCATAGAAAAGCATTAGCAACAAATGTTGCTTGATCTCATTTTCTAGAGTTGTAGTATATTCATAAATTTGCAAACAAAGTTTATCCATGGCTTGGGAAATCTACTAAAATACATGGAGAACTAAAAGAGCTAATGGAATCATTTCAAATAACTAAGTTAGAGGTTTTACAAATTCATCAAATTAGGTGCCACTCTAGAGGAAAGGTCATGGAAAGACTTGTCAAACTCATCATTGTTTTGTTAAAAGATTGGGAGTTAGGGGAGGAAAATATGTATGAGTTGGAAACAATATATCAAGTGTAATTTTGCATCCATTTGCTTGCAGATCTGCTCATTGAGCTAAATAAGTTGAATTAGAATTTCCAAGAGATGTTTATATTACCTCTATTGGCATTACTTTAGATTACTATTAACATGCTTCATAAACAATTTTTGGGAAGCATATTTGGTGCAGGTGCAATGCACATATCATCTTTTTTAATTAGAGAAGAATGAGGAACTCTTGAGTCTATATATAGCATATGTATGGTAAATTTACATTCATTTAGGTTTGAAAATTTTCCAAAGATACAAAGATCAAGGACACTAGATGATTGCATTCTTTTAGGAAAATGTTTTGCGATGAAAGTGATTGAATCTCTAGATGGGAGTTTCACATATCGACCTATATTTAATGTTGCTAAGTTTTTCAATCCTTGGTATTATTATGAAGAAATGGATGATAGAGACTCTCAAACGAAAATATGGTTAAATGCTTATGTGAAAATTTTAGTGTTGGGGACACATCTATTATGGATACTGCTAAATGTTTGGGTGAAATGGATGAATTTATTTGTACTAATTATAATCATACCCTAAAAAACATATGTTTGGAGCATGGGATCTATGTGGAGATGAACCTAAATGGTTTGAAGGCTTTCTCTGTTTGATGCAATTATGGTAAGCCATCTTTGTTATTCCAGCAAGTACAACAGTGTGTAAAATGGGTTTCTCAAATTAAATAGGATAAAAAATGATGATAGATCAAGACTTTCGTTAAAGACATTGGATATGTTAATGTTTCTCTCTCTTAGTGCACCTCATGCTCTAAATGAGGTAGACTGGAATGTTATTTATGACGTGTGGAAACAAATGAAAACTAAAAAGCATCTTCCATTGGAAATAGATTGGTGTTTTCAGTGATGTTAGCTCAAATACTTTTGAAGAATATCAAATGAATCCAAGAAAAATATGTTTTCTTATTATTTTTTCGAAATGTGCTCACTTATGTAAAATAATAATAATTTTGTGGACCTTACTAATTTCAAAAAACATTGTGTTTATTTCTTAAGTTTTATTGAAAAGTTATCATTTTTTTATGTAGTGAGTGTTCAGTTGTTTAAGACTGTAAAAATTTGGAAGGGCAATATTTTTTTTGCATTTTTTATACTTGTGAATTGAAGTACAATTATTTATATCACCCTTCATCCTTAAATGAATGGAAAATTATATTCCCTTCAAATTGAAAATAAGGCGCACCCTTCAAATTTGATCATTTCTCTCATGTAATTTGGTGGTCTAGCGGTTGATTATGGAGATTCAACTTTAAAAAAAAATAGTGGCTTCCTCTACGATATCGGCTATGGCAGCCGACTCATATTTAAATTGGAAATGGCAGCGACTACAATGGACTTGATTTCACAACCGGTGGCTTAATACAGTAATAGGGATGATGGCAGCAAATAGTGAGGGTGACGGCTCAAAAATATGCTAGCGGCTGAATTTTTGAAATTTCAACTTGGTTTTCTTGCACACAAATTACATGGTGGCTCTCTGACTGTGGTATATCTCTTCCTAACAACGGAATATGCATTTAATCCCTCGATCAATGTGGACTAGGTTGTGGCTCCTCTGGTTGGTTCGAGTAATTGACAAATCCTTACACTATGGCTCTAAAATTTATAGGTTGGAAGCTGTGTAAAACCGATTCAAGGGTTCCTTCAGTATTTGGAGGCAGTCTCCTTCAAAGGGACATGGGCATAGCATTAATTGAATGAATCAACAACTCCATGAAATACAATCAACGATCTTGATTTTCCTACTCTAATATCATATTTCGAGAACCTAGAAACCCTAGAGTATTTTAGTCACCAAACACTTGAGAGCTCAATAACACAATGAACTATATTATTACATTGAGGGCCCTCGCTCTTATAAAGAGTTTCAAGAGACCAAAACCCTAACTAATTTAACCTAAGTCACTTAAGTGACTTTATTACATATATAGCCTTACATCTTAACAAACCTAATATCTCAATTTCAAATCCAAATTCATAAAGTACATTACATGTAGTTTTCTAACAAGTCACAATTCAAGGCAATGGGTATCGAATCTTGAGAGTGATTTTGTTCAAAGCTTGGTAGTCAATGCACATTCTCAAAGCCTCGTTCTTTGGTACTAAAATGGCAGCCGGACCACATGGTGAAGCACTTGGTCTTCTTATTCCTTGCTCTACTAACTATTGCACTTGCTTCTTCACTTCTCCTAACTCTAGTATGTGCTCTATATAATCATATGTTTGGTATGAGAATCTTACTGTAATTGTATATAATGCTCCACTTCTCTCTTGGGTGGCTTTCCATTCGGATCCGAAAACACTTCTTTGTGCGCTTGTAAAAGCTCGCCCAACTATCTCCTACATTCTTTCATCCTTCTAAAAATGATTTCACCCCAATAGAGTTGGTGTCTTTATACTTCCATCTTAAGAAGAGAAGTAGATACATATTACTTGTGTTCACTGAGTCCCTTAGCTTGGTGTGCACTCACGAAAGTGATCTTAGACTGACCCTTAGGATAAAATATTTACCATCCTAAATCAAATGGTATTGCTGTGCAATTCTCGTGATGACAACATCCCTAATAACATCCCCGATATGTACCGACTACCAAGCACTATATGGTAAACATCAAAAGGCACAACAACTTCGATTTCGTCAACATAATTTGCACCAATAGTAAATCTACGCTTACAGTACATGGTAGCTTTAAAATCTAGAAACGTATTTGTTGAATCCAAAAGGTATGGAAAAATATAATAACGCATCTCTAAACCAAGTTTACTTACCAAGACCTATACAGTGAGGTTGACCTATGAACTAGAATCAAACAAAGTATCTACTTTGGCCTTCCTGATTTGAATCTTGAAATGGAACAATGTCATTATCTCCTCCTCTTTTTGATAGAGGTTGCTTAGGTTCACCTACTTCTACCTTGTTGTGCAAATAATATTTTCATTCAGATATGAGATATTTTCGATCACTTTTCTTGCTTTCACTAGAAGATTATTTTTATTGAACCGCTCTTGTTTACAATGCCTAGGATCCGACATTGCGTGCAATTCCCAACATCTTTTGACGTGGCAATCAATGTTGCAATGGTCATAGTGGTTATTAGGTTCCTTCCACACATGTGCGGTGGCCAAAGTGTTCTTATTTTCCATCTTTCCTTTCTCGACCTTATTAGAAGCTCAATGTTGGTTATGCCCTTTTATTATCATTTTCAATGTACTAGGCGTTTACACATGCCTCATCTATTTTATTGGGCTTGAACAGCATAGCTTATTTGCTTATGTGATTGTAAAGACCTCCCAAGTACTCCAGGGCCATTTATGGGTCCCTAATATTTATTCTCAACTGATTGATTTGTTTTTAAAACTCTATAGCATACTCTTGTACACTTAATTGTCAATGTCAAGAAAATAAAAAAAATTCCCAACAACCTTTATATTGACACCAAGAAAAATAAATTCACCAAGGCACTTCAGCTATGCCTAGCCATGTTTAATTTCTCCCCGGCATTTAAGAAAACGTTTTCTGAGTTTTTCAAATGGCTTAGGTGAGAAATTCCCCCAATGACTAAACAAATTCTCAACAACAAATAAACTCACCCAACAACATATCAATTCACCTGGCATAGTCCAAATTCACCCAATCGTGCTTACTTCACCATAACATCTCTGAAAATGCCCCATACCATTTAAATTCGTCCTAGGAAATTTTAAATTCCCCTAATGAGTTTAAATTCATCTCACTCCCATTTAATTTCACTCATCAAATATGAACTCCATTCGACAATTAGAGAACTCGCTCACCAATGGCTAAAAATAGCCACAATAATGAAAAAATGCCCAAGAGCAATTACCAACTTAGAAACCTCTTCATATATTGCAACAGCTCTGTAACATGAGCTCTTGATCTCTAAGATTTGATGGCATTCAATGGAGGGATTTTAATGGCCGCTAGTATCTTATATATACAATAAAAACTTGGCATTATGCGGAAAACAATAACTTTGAGGCCTGATTCCTCTCTCATACACTCTCATTAACTTATGCCATCTATTAACAATGCACTGAACACTTCATATATGAAATCAACCATTTAACGCAAGCAATTCAAGCACACAAATAAGGGAAACATGGCACTTAATATGTTATTTACCCTGGAAACCCAAATGGGAAAACTAGCTTTGAATGGGGCTCAGTAATTTCACTTCAACATTGTAGAATGCATGCACAGTATTATTCTCTTCACTCTCAAACTCGCCAAAAATATAAAAGTCCTTGGAGAGTGAAAATCTAATGAGATATAGGAGATATGGGGTAATGGGAGCCAATAGCCATGGCCGTCATTTTCCATTCCCACTCTCTCTTTCTCTCCTAATTTCATTTCCTTTAATCATTTATCTTTTATATTTGACTTAATCATTTTGAAGTTTATTTTACTCTTACATTTGCCTTTGTTTTATCAAACAAGGCTTTCTACATTGCAATTAATACATTGTTGAATTACATTTTAAATATTGAGTCCTACACCCACTGGTTGGTTCAGATCTAATTTTGGATCACACCTCCCCATTGAGAAGCTTTTGGTCTCCAAAATATCAAAGAAATCAATCAGGATCAATGTGCATACTTCTTACTTGTCTAGAACATGAATTTGACTCTATCTCTTGGCTACAGCTCTAACTCCTGCTCCGACTATGGCTCGTGGCTTTGGCTACTAGCTCTGGTCCTGTCTATGGATAAGATATTTATTCTGGCTCACTTGTTCTTGCTACAGAAGTCTTCTCGTTGACTCTCAACTCTATGCAATCTTATGATCTAAACAGTAGACTCAACATACATTCCCATCTCCCTCTGAGACTTGCAAACAGTCCATCTTGGCAGTTCAATGAAGCCAAGTCAAATGTTGGTCTCTACGTGTTCTTGCAATGCAAAGGTATGCTCATTAACTCTGCTCTGAGCTATCTCTAAACCCAAACTCTTTGATTAGAATTCACTCCCATCTTCAATGTGCAAATCTCTTGCATCCTTTGGCTCTAAAGAAAGTCCATGTTGGCAGTTAATGAATCCAAGTCAAATTCTCATCTTCTCTTGTTCGTTGTTGAACGTTTGCAGCACTTGTTCAACAGTGAGATCCCAACGAGCATATGACATCACCAAGAATGTGTGGACTCCCCTATTCATCTAGGATACATTGCTCTGTGGCATGCAAACAATTCCATGTTGGCGAGTCATTCAAGTCTTCAATGAGTAAGACATCATCCCAAGCATGAGATCCTTTTCTGATCTCTCTAGCTTCCATTGAACAATTGCTTGCTTCATTGATGAGAATGGCCTCTTGTGCCACTATGAATTTGTGGACACTTTCTTCTCCTTGGGTTTCCAAAGCAAGGATCTCTTCACTTCTAAATCATTTTCTTCTTGTCATGGTAGAAACTCTCTGCGATAATTATAAATTACATCTCATCTTGGAAGTGATTCTCTATTGTTGATAGGTGTTAATCAACATTTGTCTATGCAATAACATCGATTGAAAGTCCTTCTTGGAGTGCAATCATAACAACTTTTAGTGTCCAAGATAGCGCCAACTCCTGCACATGCTTGGATGCAAGTGACAATCATCAATAAGATATAGTGGTTGTCTTACCCAACATTCCATAAGAAGCAATGAATTTCAAACCCATCATTCCATTATCATAGTTAATGCTCCAACAAGCTCTCGGGAATGCAATCAACAATTCATTGACACAACAAAGCACATTGACAGTGGTTGCATCACTTGTTTCCATGGAGTTCCCAAGAACCCCCAAGTTCATTTACCTCCACGCACCAATCTCTGAAACATCCCCAAGAAGAGAATCGTGTCTTGGAAAATGGAAGGGAATAATAATCGAATTGGGGCTGCATGTGATGTCTACATCAATTTGCTATCCTCATCGATGGTGATTCAATCCTCTTTTGTTGTTAAAACTTCTTGGACAACTGATTCCCCTTGGACTAGAGATGCAGGAAACTCCTCATCTCCCCCATTCTTCACTCTCCACAATCTTCTCTTTGTTGTGCAGTTCTTAGGGTGAAGCTCCAAATGAAGTTGTGAATACTTCGCTTCCCAATGTCCACTTAACTTACATTGTTGGAAAAATTTCTTTATGTTGATTGTCCTCCTTGGCATTCTCTTCATCTCTATGTGCTTTTGAGTTTGCTACCGGTTAGAAGAAGTCTCCTTTCCATTTGTCCTTTGAAATCAATCTAGTTGATGGTAGGTGGCTTGCTTCTACCAGCAACATGCATCCACGTGGCCTTTCTTCCCACAACATAAGCATGCCTCTGAGCACCAACATCTAATAGCACTATGGCATTTCTTCTTACAATAGTGAAAAAGCAGGGATGCCTTTCCTAATGTATACCTCTTGGTCTTCTAACTCTTTCTATGGTCGATTGGTTTTCCACTTCTTCTAAATGCTAGTGGAGTATGGGTCTTCAATCTCTTCTCAGCGTTTCCCTTCTTCCACATGTCACGAGAAGGTTGAGGAGGTGGTGGGCTACTGCTTTCACTTATTGTTGTTCTTTCCCATGATGAGCAATCCAATTCTGTCATACCTTTCTCCTTTACAAAAGTGGTCTTCATGGACATCGATTTTTCCTTTCTTCCATCAAAACCCAGGCCATCATGCTTGGACCATGGTGTAGCTACAATGGGGCTCAACGTGCCTTGTTTGTGCTTTCCTAGCCCATGTCCGTGATATTCCATCTTCTTTAATAATTTCGAACCAATGCCTCTAGTATGTTTTTCAAAATCACCAAGTTGCTCTTGAAAATTATTCACAAAAGGTAAAGTTACCAACATTGTCTCAGTCATGGTGCTCGCTTCGACAGTGGTAATGGAAGACGGATTTGCTCCATGGTCCCCTTTAACAATTACTTGCAATTTTTTGAAGGCTTTCTCCTTATCTTCCAAATCTTGTTGCAAATGTGCCATCATCTAAGTACGCCTATCTTCTTGCGGGTTATCCAACTAAATGACCTTCTCTCTAAGTTGTACAAGATGCACTCTATGCTTATCTCAATCTAGCATGGTTGCAGTGAGGGTGTTGTGGTGTTCTTCAAACTTCTTTAGCAATGGCAAAAGTTTGGAATAGGTATCAAGGTGCTTCTCCATCTCTTTCATCCTCTTGTTGAACATTTTGACCTGCTCCTTCAAGTGCTCATTTTCTTTCCGAAGTTGAGTATTGGTAACCTTCAAGTCCTCCAACCTCTCCTATGCTAAGGTCTGCAACGTTCTCTTCAAAGTTATGGCATGTGGAAAGTTCGTTTTCCAATTCCTTTTCTCTTTCTCTACAATACCTGCTTTCTTCTTGGACCTGCTATTGAATTTTTGGAGCTCTTGTAGCTTCTCTCTCTTTAAGTATTTTCCCATGGCGACTTCTTCTTGCTTTTCCAAATACTGGAAGCCGTGTCATGGTCAAGGATACAATGGCTCTGATACCATATGATCCGTAATTGAGGAACTTATATCCCACTCAACTTACCAACATGGACCTTGTGTGTAAAATTGCTTTTGTTGACTGTTCTGACTCTTATACGGAGATATTGGTTCCTTTTCCACTAAACCGTTTATATGCTCTCCACCATCTGCTTCAGTTCATCAACAACTGGATCTATATGTAATCACCAAAACAAGGGCACGGTAAATAACTTAGTGTGAGGCTCGTCTCCAAGCCACAAATATAATATATTCAAATCGTGGGAAATATTATATAACACAACACTCCACTCAATAATAACCGCAATAGAAATCACCAAACCCATACATCAATGAGTATGTTGTACCTGTCTACCAAGAAATGTTTTGTGGCCTGAGATTTTTTATTTTATTTTCTATTCACATTTAAATAATGCCCTGCAATAAGCAACCAATGACCCAACAATTATTAAAACGCCAAAGACACTTCTAAAATTTTCCAAGCAAAAAAAAAAAGCCCAACAACCTTTATATTGTTACCAAGAAAAATAAATTCACCCAAGGCACTTCAGTTATGCCTAGCCATGTTTAATTTCACCTCGGCATTTATAGAAAATGTTTTCTGATTTTTTCAAATGGCCTAAGTGAGAAATTCGCCCAACGACTGAACAAATTCTCAACAGCAAATAAACTCACCCAACAAACATTTTAATTCACCTGGCATGGTCCAAATTCTCCCAGCCATGCTTACTTCACCCCAACATCTTTGAAAACACCCCATAGCATTTAAATTTTTCCTAGCAAAGTTTAAATTCCCCTAATGAGTTTAAATTCATCTCACTCCCATTTAATTTCACTCAACAAAGATGAACTTCATTCGGAAATTAGAGAACTCACCCACCAATGGAGAAAAATGGACACAAGAATGCAAAAATGCTCAAGAACAATTACCAATTTAGAAACCTCTTCATATATTGCAACAACTCTGTAGCATGAACATTGATCTCTGAGATTGGATGGGCATTTAATAAAGCGATTTTAATGGTTGTTGGTATTTATATATACAGGAAAAACTCCATTACGCAGCAAACAATAACTCTGAGGAGGCCCAATTCCTCTCTCATATACTCTCATTAACTTATAAAAAGTCTAGGTGAATCCATGAAGATGGGTGTCTATTTTGGAGGGTCTTATGAGAAAATAAATCTGATTTTTTCATGTTTTTCAACTTTGGGCGAACAAAAGTGATATTTTTGTTTAGCGTTTCACTTTTCAGTAAAAGTAAAACTTTTAGAAAATTATGTTAGCTTTCTATTCATAATTTTTTTCAGTTTTTTTTATTGAGATTTGATATGTCGATTTGGCAAATGTTTGTAACCAATGGATCTATATACTAATTATTATATTTTTTTGAATTCGATCAATGGGGAAACCTTGTCGATTTTCAACATGTTTTTTGTTGTGCCACTTTTCTCTCAATTGATTATAAAACTAAAAATTCGACGAATACCCTTTTGAATTAGACACTCCAATTAACTGTACCATATTTTTTTCAATTTATTTGGTGGTGTATTTTTAAAGTTATGGATTTTTTATTTCACCGCATTTTGAAAGAGATGAAACCAAACTCGACACATGTTAAAAAAAACAAATTAAAAATATCAGATCTCACCTATACACAACAAAATATATACCTACGGAAAGTAGATTCAATGATGAAACTAATGGTATCAAGTCCGAAAGTTGATTTGTAGTGTAAGAGATTGTTTTTACCTTTTGAAAATGGAGAAACCTAAAAACTGTGCAGAACCATGAAGTTTTCAGGTCTCAAAGATTATTCGGCCAAATAATATTTTTCCGTTACGGAACCATTATCTACAACAAAGGTTGTTCAGCCGAAAAACCAAATGCAAAAAGTTTGCATCGGCCGAAAAAATAATAATAATAATAAAATAAAAAATTTACGTTATCTTATATTTGTATAAATAAAACTAAATAGATTCATTATTTTCACATATATCTTGTCAAAATATTTTTGAAGGGGTTTTCAAAGGAGATTTTTTTTGCAAAATGAGTTTTCTTTCCAATGCATTTTTCTTCTTATTTCTTTCCAAGGGGTACATTCAAAGAGTTTTTTTTCCAATGCATTTTTGCAAATGAGTTCTTATTTCAAGGTATTTTTGCAAAGGATTTTTTATTCCAAAGTATTTTTCCTTCTTATTTCTTTGCAAAGGGTTTTTTCAAATGTATTTTTGCAAACAAGTTATTTCTTTGCAAGGGGTTTTGTCAAAGTATTTTTTTTCCAAGATATTTTTGCAATGGAGTTTTTTTTTCCAAAGTATTTTTCCAAGTGGTTTTTTCAAAGAAGGTTTCTTTCCAAGTGGTGCATTTAAAGAGTTTTTTTCCAAGGTATTTTTCCAAGGTATTTTTCCAACTTATTTTTTTGTCAACTTATTTCTTTGCAATGGGTTTTTTTCAAAGAGTTTTTTTTCCAAGGTATTTTTGCAAAAGGTTTTTTCAAAGAGTTATTTTTTCAAGAAATTTTTGCAAAGAAATTTTTTTTTCCAAAAAAAATTTCTAAATGGTTTTTTCAAAGAAGGTTTGTTCCCGAGGGGTACATTCAAAGATTTTTTTTCGAAGGCATTTTTGCAAAGGAGTTTTTATTTCAAGGTATTTTTGCAAATGAATTTTTATTCCAAGGTATTTTTCCTTCTTATTTCTTTGCAAAGGGTTTTTTCAAATAGTTGTTTTCCCATGGTATTTTTGCAAAGGAGTTATTTCTTTGCAGTGGGTTTTTTCAAAGAGTTTTTTTTCCAAGATATTTTTGCAAAGAAGTTTTTTTTTCCAAAATATTTTTCCAAGTGGTTTTTTCAAAGAAGGTTTTTTCCCAAGGTATTTTTTCAAAAAAAAAAAATTCCCATCGGTTTTTACAAAGAAGATTTCTTTATAAGGTGTTCTTATTTTTTCCAATGGGTTTTTTCAAAGGAGATTTATTGTCAACGAGTTCTTATTTCTTTCCAAGAAGGTTTTTTTCAAAGGAGATTTCTTTTCGAGGGGTTTTTTCAAAGGAAAATTCTTTCCAATGAGTTTTTCTTCAACAGACTATTACAAGATTTTGATAAGGTGAAGTAAATTTCAGTTTGTGTTTTTATAAATTTCATAACTGTTTTTAAATCTTAAATTTTTTTTTTTACTATAAAGTGGTGATTTTTTAATTTATCATCTATAGATTAAACAATCATGGGCGGTAAGAGAAACCGTAAAAAAAAAAGTAATCGTAAACGTAATGATGATGCTAATATGGAAAAACAAAAACTCAAATATAATGCTAAAAAAACAAGGGTTGCAGAAACGGAAGAGAGAAGTATTGAAGATATAAATACAGATTTACATGATAATGTTGATGAAATGGAAATTGAAAATAGAGTACAAGAAAAAGAAATTGAAGTTGAAGAGACCATTGTTAAAAGATGTAAATAGTGATTTACATGCTAATGTCAATGAAGTCAATATTGAAGATCAAGTTCAAGATCCAGAAATTGGACTTGGTATGTATATATCATGTATTTTCCAAATTCATTTTTTATAATGAATTGTATTTTTGGATATATGTTAAATTAAATTTAACTTGATATATAGGTACTTTCATCATTGATGATCAAATGTTAGAAGACATTGATTGGGAGAAATATGGAGAAAAAATACCCATACATGTTGCACGATATCGTGCTACAAAAATTTATGATGATATTCTCAAGGATTATTCAAAAGCAGGACAATCACAAATTTTGAGATGTTTATTAATGTCCAAGAAGTTAGGAGGTGCTACGTTATTATTGGGTATTCACAAGGCGACAAAAGAGTCGAAATTGAAACATAATGTGATAGAAAATATAAGTGATGCAATAAAAAAATTTGGAAAATCCAGGAAGAAATATACCAGTGCTGCACGTAAAGCAATTCAGACAGCAGTTGTTTCAACTAATACTAGACAAAATCGTTTGACAACACAACTAGCAAAAGCAATTGGAACATCAAGAAAGACATTATACAAACATAGCAAATTCAGAATGCAAATAGATTAAAATGATGAACTTACTTGTTGGGCAATTATTTGTAGACAGCCTTACAAAGATAGAATGGGAGAAGGTGTTAAAGATATTGTACAAAAATATTGGTTGGCACATGCTCGAGTTTCACCAAATTCAAGGGATGTGATACGAAAAAGAGTATCACGAAATGTATATGAAAGCCGTCCAAAACATATAATGGAAATGACACAAGTACAATTGTTCAATAAATTCAAAGAGGATCATCGTGGAATTAATATGTCAATCACTACATTTGTGCAACAAAAACCATGGTATGTTAGACCTATTATTATACGTGATACATGTTGTTTCTGTTATCATGTGCAATTTCAATTATATTACGACACGTTTCTTGAATTTGGTAAAAAAAATTGGACAAATTCACCACGTCCGCCCACAATACGTGAATTCATATCTCAAACTCTATGTGAGAGAGATCACGATGACGTATTTTATAATAAGAAATGTGTCAATGGAAAACATTGTCATCGTTGTGAAAATCTGGTTTTATTCCACAATAAATATCCTATCGATAATGATTAGTCACTATCAAATGTAACCGTTGATTGGAGAGGATATGAATACAACAATTATGCTACAAGTTTTAGTGATGCACATTCCAAAAGAATTGATTTGCGAGAATATAAAATATGTATGACAAATTTTCTCAAGAAATTTGAAAGAAAAATTTATAAATACACCAAGCATTCACATAGAGCACGATGGCAAGACCTTCAATTCAAACAATCTAGTGAAATTTTTCCACCCGGAACAATTTTGTCTGTGGTTGATTTTGCAAAATACTACACATTTGCTGCACAAAAAGAGATACAAAGTGAATACTATCATTCTGTCCAAGTTTCGATATTTGTCCATGTTCTATATAGACATTCTCAACAGGATGTTGATGGCATTGAAAGCACGTGTGACAATCGAGATGTGATTAAATAATATCACTTTTATATCAGCGATGATCATACACACGATACACATTTTGTTCAACATTGTATTGAAAATATTTTCTATGATTCACTAAAAAGACATGAAGTTAAATTCAATGAACATTGGATATGGTCGGATGGATGTGCGGAACAATTTAAATCTTCACGATCATTTTTTTGGTTATGTCGACTTCATAAAGCATTGAACATTAAACATCGCTAGAATTTCTCTGAAAATGGACATGGAAAAGGTGAACATGATGGTGCAGGAGCATGCGTAAAAAGAGCACTTCGAAGATGGAAAATAAACCATTCTTCTGCATGATTTCATTCAGCTGCAGAGGTTTTCCAATGGTGTAAACTACATCTAAGCCATGATTATAATCAACAATCAAAAGATGTGCGTAGATATGTACACAATGTTTTTAATTTATATTAATTGCCAATTTAAAAAAATGTACACTAACATTTAAGTATATACACTAACATTAAAAGTTGTCATTTGTGATTTATCATTTATTGTGTAGGTTTTTTTGGCTTGTTGGAGTCCAAGATATATATAAATCAATACCATACGAGGCTAACACCATACATGGGACTAGAGATTTTCACTCTATTAAAACAAAATCCTTCCAAAATGTGTTTGCATTTGACTGTAGAAAGCAATCATGCTTTTGTCATATTTGCACTAAAAATGTTGAATCTATAGAAGCTTGTGAAAACATAACGAACAACTACGTAAAACATTGGAAACTCACAGAGATTAATCCAAAGGGAAAAATGCCACTAGCAAGCGTGGAAGAATTAGAATCAAAAGAAATAACAATATCATATTATGGCGATGGAATTTCAGATCTTGTTAGAGAAGGTAATGAACTTACAACTTCTTTGTTGATTGTTCATTGTTGTCCATCACCTTATGTGTATAGTCAATTTAATTGATTTAAAAACCCTGACGCCAATTGTAATTTGCACAGGAGATGTTTTCGTTGTGATTGCACCTTTAGACAACAACGAAAATGTAAAATATTATTTTATGCGATGCACTGAAGGAAAGATGAAGTTATTGGAGGACTATGATGACAACGGATTTACATACAAGAGAGGATCTATCATTTTAAAAGACTATTTTTTTCAACAAACCCATATGAATGAAAATTATGTCTACTTTCGGGATTATGAACCTGACGTTATATGTTGTCAATATAGTCATTTAGTATGTGCATCTCGAATAAAATTGGTAGAAGTTCCATCGAAAATAAAAATAAAAACTAGAAAATGGAAACTGTCCAAATATGACCATGAACGAATAATTGAGAACGACATTCCATTACGATGTTTTTAACTATATCAAAAATGAATCGATCGATGTTTTTGTCCATGTCAAATGTTGTATACAATATATTTTTTTCTTTGAACTATGACTATGATCTTGAATGAGAACTAGAATAAGAGTTTAAATAATTGTATTTTAGCATGTTGAAATGAATTCGATAATTATTTAGTAATGAAAACTTTAATAAAAGTTGGAAGAAATTGAAAAATGTTATATTTCAACTATATGGAATGTTGTCTTTAATGTGTAATTTCGTCTTAAAGTATGTCTAAAGTACTTTATTCGGGTCCCCATATGTATATTAGACCACTTAAGGGATGAGATAACGGATGTGGTTGTCCCCACACTCTGCCCCGAATCTTTACTTTTGATTGAATGATGTCAGTGAAGAATCACTGGGAAACCTGCTATATTTTGTATTCATCTGATCCATTTCATGCTTCTCTAATGTACTAAATAATGGGAAATTATTATTCTTGATCCATTAGATGGGTTGATCCATTACTGGCTTTGTGGTGGGATGAATAATTCATATAAATATGATCCATGAGTTTTTTAGTGCTTTTCTAACCTATGATTTTTAAATAAATGATACATGCACAAGGATAATATCACTTGTGTAAGTTCACATAACTGAAATCATGGCAAATGGAGATAATGATCATTTGAGTTTTAATCACAAGTAAGGATTCCAGGATTGTGAAGCTTATACTAAATTAGAGCAATATTTTAGACAACAATTTGATGAATTTTATTTACAACAAACCGATGAAAATTCATCAAATTGTTGTCTAAAATATTGCTC
Organism: Larix kaempferi; assembly: GCA_027924585.1. Classification (NCBI taxonomy): domain Eukaryota; kingdom Viridiplantae; phylum Streptophyta; class Pinopsida; order Pinales; family Pinaceae; genus Larix; species Larix kaempferi. The sequence continues at coordinate 19,463,602 of BSBM01001023.1, forward strand.
TAATTTAGCATAAGCTTCACAATCCTGGAATCTTTGTTTGTGATTAAAAAACAAAAAATCATTAAATCCTCATTTGCCATGATTTTAGAGACATCTATAGTTCACCAACTAACAAAGTGTGGTACCTGAACATTGAAAATATGAATCATTAGTTAAAAATTGAAAGTATGAATCATTTATATAAAATGCAATTTATCATTTATATGAAATTCACATTTACTGTTGAAACCAAGATCATATATATCAAACAACCAAAAGGATTAAAACCTTCACTAAATTTTATTTACATCTCAACACTGAAAATATTTTACATCCTAACTTTAGCTAGCATATACTAATATAGTTTAAAATAAAGTAGTTTAAATGTATGAACATGTGTACTAATATATTTTAAAACCATTTCAAGATTGAACAAACATTCATGAACATCTTCCATGCAAAATCATATTTTAAAACCATTTCAACATTGAATAAACATTCATGAACATCTTTCATGCAAAAACATATTTTAAAACCATTTCAAGATTGCATTAGATTGCACTTATCAAAACTTCCTAACATTCATTGTTAACATTTCTATCATTATTTACATCTCAACACTGAAAATATTTTACATCTACACTCATAGATTTTCATTCCTAACATTAGATTGCACCTGTCAAAACTTCCTAACATTCATTCCTATCAAAACTTTATAGCATTCATTCCTAACATTAGATTGCACCTATCAAAACTTCCTAACATTCATTCTTAACATTCCTAACATTCATATCAGAACTTCCTAACATTCATTCTTAACATTCATAACATTCATAATATTCATTCTTAACATTCATAACATTAGATTACACCTATCAAAACTTCCTAATATTCATTCTTAACATTCATAACATTCATATCAAAACTTCCTAATATTCATTCTTAACATTCCTAACATTCATATCAAAACTGCCGAACATTCATTCTTAACATTCATAACATTCTTATCAAAACTTCCTGACATTCATTCTTAACATTCCTAACATTCATTCTTAACATTCCTAACATTCCTATCAGAAATTCGTAACATTCATTCTTAATATTCATAACATTTATTCTTAACATTCCTAACATTCATAACATTCATTCTTAACATTCCTAACATTCATATTTTAGATTGCACCTATCAAAACTTTATACCATTCATTCTTAACATTCATAACATTCCTATCATTATTTACATCTCAACACTAAAAATATTTTACATTTACATACATACATAAATTTAAGAATACATACATTCATAAACATGCAAAAACATATTCTAAACATTTACTACACCAAATATGCTAAATAATTAACAAACAAAAAAAAGTTAGATCATTTAAAAAAAAACATTCATGAACATGTGAGTTCAATGTACATATGTATAATCCAAAAATAAAGCTCATCGATATCCAAAAGAACTACAATATATATATCAACAAAAAAAATTAATATAAATAATTCTCTAAATGGAAGTCCACCACTATCCTCCACTAGGGTCTTCCCGTGGACTCGACCCAACCTGCAACATGTATGAAAGCAGATTATGAATATCATAAATTATTTAAACAATTTTAAACTAAATTCAAAAAATTAAAATATTAAATTTATATCAAAGAACAATTCAATTATTAACAAAACTACCTCAAATTCTCTGAATGCAAGTCTACCACTATCCTCCACTAGAGTCTTCCCTTTGCCTCGAAGAGATCAAAGAGACCCAAGCTACAACATGTATAAAAGCAATTTACAAATCTTATAAATTATTTAAACAATTTTAAATTAAATTCAAAAAATTAAAATATTAAACTTATATATCAGAGAACAGTTCAATTATGAACAAAATTACCTTGGTGCCAATATCCACATCCATCAAGGAACCTGTATCTTCGCCGTCAATTTCCATATGTCTTCTTCCCTAAAATTTAAATTTTGTTAATAAATAAAACATAGTGCAAGCAAAAAAAGCTAAAATTAAGCAATTAACTTAAAACCAAAACAAAAAATTAAAATCATTAGCTCACAAGAGATGGAAAATCATCTAAAAAGTTCGAATCTAAAATAACATGCATTGATAAGTCAAATTAACAATAAGATACCTAGATAAATTAAAATTTAAAAAATGATAAAATATCTTTCAAACATAAATATAAATATGTAAACAATAAATATACCTCTCTAAGATGCTCTTCTACATTTTCTACATTTTCACTAGTGGAGACTCGAAAATTATGTTCATTCAACATTCTAGAAAACTGCAACCAATAAACATTTGTGTAATATACTTATTACCATACATCAAAAAAGGCATAATATCATATATAGATATAATGTAACACAAAGTTCAATTCAAAATGAATAAAAGAAGTAAATAGATTGAAAGTACACAAACCTCTCATATACTCGATGTGTCATTGGATAGAACATTTGAAGCTATATCACGACAAACCTTAGCATAAGCCTTGAGATCTTCAATGCTCATTCCATCTAACTCATCATTCTTTTTATAAACAAAATTTTGACGAATAGTGGCTTGAGCCCTCTCTCGAATCAATCCCACATCAACTCCTACAAATGTCGACGTTAAACCTTCAACAACTGAATGCCTTGCAGTTGTCCCAAGTTGTGATGTGGGCTCCATCTCCGATTTGTAAGTCACAAGCTTAGGTGGGAAAGATATCTAAAGTGGAGGTCGAAGAGTAGTGAAATCTCTAAGAGCACCTTTTCGATTGTATATTCGCCCCTTTCCAACTCCATAAAAGTCAGAATGAATATCAGTATGGTCTGGCTTCATATTTAAAAAAAAATCGGCATAAAAAAATATGGAAAAATAATTAGAAACCTCATCGTTCCATGGCAATTGACCATAGGCTGCAAGGAACCGATCATATAAATGATGTGCAAGTTCAGGGTGCTTAAAATATTGCACTTTCAACATTTTTCGCTTTAGGCCCTCTTTGAAGTTAAACATTGAGTTGGCATGTACTTTGGTCACTCTCTCCTTCACAACAACCCACTTGTCTGGACCCATCACTTGGGTCTTTCTTCTCCACATCAAGTCAACAAAACCATCTGTTGTTGGTCCAAGATCTTCATATACCTAAATGAATTTTTGTAATGATCGCAAAACCATCTCTAAACTTTGTTTTCTCTCTGGAGGGAGATCCAAACTAGAAAGATCACGTTGCAGTTTGTCATAGTGAGATCTACACCTTTCAAGGGTCGTTTGTTGAAGACCACTTTCCCATGGAAGCTCCTCAGGTAAATCAGATGGATAAGTCGTTATGGGTGTACAACCCTCGGCTAGTTCAACATATTGCGTCATGGCTCGACCTTCATCACTTTGTGTAGAGTGACAAGCCTCTTGGGAACCTTGCTCTGCACCCACGTTTGTTTCAACGCCTTTCCCCCTTGCTCAATCTTCCTCCCTCTCTGTAGAATCACGAGCCTCTTCTGAACCTTTCTCTGCTTCAAATACAAATAGAGTCAAGTATGTAAACATGTACAAACTTTTTGAACACACAAAAATACAAATTATACATGTATTAAAACATTAATGTTCATACCGACAAAAGGTCGAGATCGACGTTCTCCCACAGAAGATAAAGGGGAATCATCTGTACCCTTATCGCCCCGTCGATGATTGGATGAATGTGAACTATACAATAAGCTTGAATCCCGAGGTGAAGTCGACAACTTTCGATTATCAATTGGGACACCAACTCCCGATGAACGTGATGACCTCCTACACTTTTGCCTCAAAGACTCCTCTCTTTCCATTTGATATGATATCTACATTTACACAACTATCAACTCATAACATATTCAAATTTTACATGTTTTGATATTTTAACATTCTAAACATTTAATCTAATCTCCAAAAAAAAACAAATGGAGACAATAAGTGTTGTTATTATCAATTGTAATTTTGGTCATCCAACCATTTGAGGTATAACACCCATGTCAAGGGGAGTTCTGTACATTACTTTTATTTCCTGTATTAGTCTAGTCTTGTTAATAAAGTCCAGCCCTATGGTGGGCCAACACTTATTAGTTGTTTTACAATTTGTGAATTGAAAGTGGTTAAGTCAATGCAAAGAAGAAAGAGGTACACCAATGTGATCTTACTTATGGCCCTAATATGATGGATATACTGATCATCCTAATCACATCAATGGTAATATAAACCTATATGATGTAATATAATGTAAACACTATAATTAAGTAATGAACACAACTAATATGAACCATTGCATATGTTAATGACACTAACCTAATGTACTAATTATACTTGATAGTTGTCAATAATAAATAATATGATCCTTACATGGAAGCTTATTGCATATGTTAATGCCACTAACCTAATGTACTAGTTATACTTGACAGTTGCCAATAATAAATAATATGATCCTTACATGGAAGCTTATTGCAGAATATGAATGATAATCATTCATATTATACGACTATGAAGTGTATCTTCGTAGTTAAATAAACGACTATCACTAGAGAGACCGTAAGCTAAGCATAAGTGTGTACCTTGTTCGATAATACAATAGTTAAATAAGTTAGAATTGGTCATGTATACCTTGTTTAGATAATACAATTCCATTTTTCATAATCTTTCTCGTAAGGTAATAAGTTTGACTAAATAAATTAGTTTGATAATTATAACCCCAAAAACTTGTGAAGGTTGACTTCAAAACAAAGATTCATTTTTAACAATTTTCTTTCCTCTAAATCCCATTATGAAACAATCAAAAGTAAACATATAAATAAACATACACATAGATTATTTATGCAAAATGATATAACATGCATCTACTTAAAACAATTTCTTTCATTCTGAATTCCACTATGAAAACAATTGAAAATATGTCTTGAATAAAATTTATAATCCAATATGAAATAATCGTTCAATATATGTCTTAAAATGAATTTACATATGTATCATCTATATACATTTTTCTTTTTTTTAGTCCATTCTCTTTTCTCTCTAAAAATTTCTTAATTGAGCATTTATAATTTTAAATAACCAAAACTTGGGAACGTAAGTAGATTGATCATTAGATCACGGCCATCTGAGTTTATGATGGTTTACTGAAACATAGGATGCTTATTGGTAAGTGTAGTTTTGTACAAGTGTCACTAGCAAAGTCAAGGGATCGACACATAGATAAGCTAGATCTACTTCCCAGATAGCACGACAGAGATCCAGGCCAGAGTTCATGAACTCCGATGAAGGCAGAGATCTAAGGCCTTAGGAACATGAAATGGAAGCACTAATAGTGGTAGAGGCATGTGCTTGTAAGTAAAATTTAAGAATGCTAAGGTTAATATTATAGACAGCAACCTTAATCTCATAGTTTGTGATAACTTGTGGCTAATTATGGATGTAATCTAACTTTGTCTATGTTTGCACAGAGTTAGGGGCATAACTAGGTCTGGGTAAGAGTACCAGGTAATTAGATCATATATGACTCCAAGATGGACAAGAGCTTGATCAATTGTACGGGACTATGCCTAACTATATGAGGCTATCTATTTTTTTAAAATGTGCACTACAAAATATAGACTATGCAAATAAGTTGCTTAGTAGGTATGAAAGTAGTTTATAGAGTAACACAATGATAAAGCTCGTACATATATGAATGATTGGGCTTATATCTGCTTATCTAAGTAATAGAATACATATCATCTTAATTATGTAGATACCGTGATTCAAACCCATTCATGATAGGTACTAAGCTTAACTATGCTTACTTATAACTCTATATCAGTTGTTTCATAGGTTGGTATAAGTTACGTGCTTATAGTAATTATATAGCTTCTCTGTAATGAACACTAATTATTAGAGTATCTCAGTTATATTAGTGAGATTACAGCTCATCTCTTTCATTTCAGTATGTTTACCTATCTTACTTATTAAATGGGTATACTTCTACCTTGATAACCAGACTTCTCGGAGTTCTTTTAGATTTTCGAAAAACTTTATTTAAAGAAGATATAAAAACAAGTGCACTTGTTTAAAACGAGTTGTTCATGAACAGAGTTCTTGAACTTTGTTCGTAAACTCTGTTCATCAACAGAGTTGTTCATAAACTATGTTCATGAATAGAGTTTATGAACAGAAAAACATCCCATTTAAAAATAAAATAAAATCTTATTTCTAGTTAAATATACAGTTTTTAAAAATACCAAAACTAACTATGGAGTTTAGGATTACCTGTATGAGCCCAACCGACGAAACCAAATGAACACCCGAAGCCCAACAACGAGACAAACAGCAACACCGAAGCCAAGCACCAAATTACCAAAACCTGCCACATAACAAACCACTGATTAACATATATAATATAACATATAAAATAAAATAAAAAATAAAAATAAAAATGTTGATATTACCTGCACTAGACGAACGAGCACCAGCAAATTCGACGTGGCCAACCTCACGCTGCATGTCGAAAGGTGACGAAATGGGTGGCAGAACCAACCATGACAAACAGGTTGACAAAAGGGGTGTTGAGCAAACACGACGAACAAGTTGACGAGCAGGGTGATGAGCAACCACGATGAACAGGTTGACGAAAGGGGTGTTGAGCAAACACCGGTTTCAAGGTGACGAGTAGGGTGACGAGCAACCATGATGAACAGGCTGACGAAAGGGGTGTCGAGCAACCACCCCTTTCAAGGTGTCGAGCAGGGTGACGAACAGGCGGACGAGGACAGCAGGAGGACGGGGGATAGCAGGCAGGGTCGAGAAGGGGTCCAGCTGCTGCAAGCGGGGACAGCAGGAGGGCTCCAAAATTCTGCATAATGAAAATGACAAACAATGGCCGCAGCCGAGCTTATATGCAGAATAATTATTCGACCGAATAAACATAAAACTGTCGATCAAATTTACCGGTCGGCTATGCGTCGCACGCATTTTGAAGTCTTCGTTAATTTAAACGGTCCACCGTGAAACGTTATTCGGCCGAATAATGTATCGATTATTCGACCGAATAACCTAATTTATTCGGCCGAATAAATTAAGTTATTCAGCCAAATAGCTTTCGCTATGTTTCTCGGGCGCCCGATTCTCACAGAAGTGTTACCCAACTTCGCGTTTTCATCCTTATGATATCCATTAACAATGCAATGAACACTTCATAAATGAAATCAACCATTTAACACAAGCAATTCAAGCACACATATAGAGGAAACATGGCATTTGACACAATATTTACCTTGGTAACTTCAATGTAAAAAGTAGCTTTGAATGGGGCTCAGTCATTTCAATTAGGCAACATTTGTACAATGCATGTTCAGCATTATTTTCCTTACTCTCAACCTCACCATAAAAATAGAAGTCATCAAAGAGTGAAAATGTAATGAGATATAAGAGAGTTGGGGCAGTGGAAAAACCAACAACCATGGCCCTTTATTTCCCATTCCCATTTTCTCTCTCCTAATTTCATTTCTCTTTTCTTTTCTCTCACATTTGACTTAATCATTTTTATTTTTATTTTACTTTTACATTTTTCTTTGTTTCATCAAACAAGGCTTGCTACATTACAATTAATACATTGTTGAATTAGATTTTAAATATTGAGTCCTACACCCACTCATTCGTTTGAATATAATTTCGAATCAGATGTTCAAACCATGGAAGTTAACAATGTTGAAAAAATCAATGTGGCCACGAAAAATCACAACTTTTTCTAGCCACCAATTTCTTCGACCGAAAAATTGCAATTTTTTTCTAAATGAAAAAATCGCACGACGTTTCAAACAAATAGTTGATATTTTTGGAATATTCCGCACCATGACCTAAAGAATTAACTCTCACTCTAGGTAATTGCTTAAAGGGCGAATTTGTCAATTTTTGTGCTCCTTTTTTACTTTGAGTTATCGAAGAAGGAAGGGAGAGAGCTTGTGGTCATCATCACTCACTATGGACATATGGACGTATCTAGGCAACCATTATCATTTCCAGCAAGGGATTTTTAGTGGAGAAAGGATTCAATCTCATTTTCCAATCGGTGTTGAAATTTCCAAATTTCCAAACTTAGGTATGTATTTAAATTCCACCATGTTAATGTTATTTTTTCCATAGATTTTTACAAGATTGTTTGCCTCTTTGCTTGCCTACATTTTGCTTCTTCTTTTTTGTCATTTTTCCATGATTTTCAACCCCATGAAACAATGTAAGGGTTTTTTTATGGGACAACATACTTGATTTTTAACATAAACAACCCTCTTATCGTCATTTTTCAATACTAATAATCTAATATAAAGGTTTGTTTTTTAAACTAGCCTGCTGCTATTTTTTTCTTATTGGGGTTTAATGTCATTTTTTGTGTTTTTGGTCTCTAGGTTTGATTTTTGAGGCTGTCCATTTCCATTGCAAATATGCCAAAGGAATTGAACCCATTGTGGCAGTATGTTGACCCTAAAGATGGAACAAACCAGCAGCACTTGAATTGCAAATTATGTGAGAAACATATGACAGGAGGGATTAGCAGGTTGAAGTATTGTTTGGCAAAACTCCCAGGGCATGATGTGGGGATTTATAGTGCAGTTACTCCGGAGATTATGAGAATTTCCCATGATCCAATTCAATCAAAGGATAGAAAGAGGGAAAATGCAACCGCAAACAGAGTCGAACTTGTCACGCTAGTGGAGTGGCTAGATCTTCAAGGATATATAGTTATCCCACTGAGGGTAGTGGTAGGGGCTCCACAGCCACAAATTCACCTATTGGGAGGGTCTCATCTTTTTTTGTTCCATAGACCAGAAGTGGTGCACAACCTTCCATCAGGTCAGTGATTAAAAAAAATCAGAAGGAAGAAGCAAATATGCTTATGGGGAGGAGGTTTTTCTGGAGTGACTTACCTCTTAGCATCACAAAAAACAATCCATTTTTCCAATCGATGTGTAATGCCATTTCTATTGTTGACCCAAGGTATAAGTGCCCTACATATGAAGAGATTTAGGGGCCAATTCTTCAATCATAAAATAATGACATCAACACTAGATTGGAGGAGTTCAAATAGTCATGGGAGAACTCCAGATGCATAGTGATGTCTGATGGTTCAACAAATGTGAAGGGTAAGACCCTTCTCAATTTCTTGGTACAATGTCCTAAAGGTACCATGATTAGAAAATTCATTGATGTATTGACACAAGTAAAATATGCAGCACTGTTATGAGACTTTATGGATGGGATCCTCCAGGAGATCAGTTTACACAATGTGATGCAAATCATAACAAATAATGTAGTTAATTATGTGGTTGTTGGTAGATTGCATATGGAGAGGAACCCCTCATTATTTTGGACTCCATGCACTGCACATTGGATGGATTTGATGCCAAAAGATGTGGGGAAAATTCCCTTCATCAAGGAGGTCATTAATCAATCTAGGAGCATCTCAAAATTCATATATAACCATGCTTTTGTTCTTAGCCTCATGAGGAGATGCACGAGAAGCAAAGAGTTGACGCGTCCTGAAATCACACGTTTTACCACCAACTTCATATCTCTTCAGTCCTTGCTTCAATGTCATCTTGAGTTGAAGTAAATGTTTGTTTGTGATGATTGGTGTGATTGCACATATGGAAAAAGAGAGGAATGGAGAGCCATCGCTAGATTGGTGTACACTGACTTGGGCAGGAGTGGAAGAAGTGTGCTCAATTAGTGAACCTTTCGTAAAGGTCCTAAGATTAGTTTGCAATAATAAGCTTGTTATGGGATATTTGTATGAGGCCATGGATAGGGCCAAAGAGACTATTTGGTCTTATTATGTGGGGAAGGGTGCCCCTAGATTCAATAAACACATGATTCTATGGGATTTGATTAATATTCGGTGGACCGAGATGCTCTATCGACCCATTCATGTAGCAACACTTTTCCTCAACCCCACCTTTTCCTACAAATGTAGCTCTGACTTTGATGGCGAGGTGATGGAGGAGCTTCTCACATGTCTTCATAGGATGGTAACTAATGCTTATACTCCCCACACTATTACTCAAAGATCATTTCTGACAGGGGTTCAGTATTTACTAGGAGATTCTGGTCGAGCTTCTAGGAAGCCTTAGGTCTACAGCTAAACTTCAACACCACATACCATCCTAAGACGGATGGTCAGATCGAGAGGGTCAATTAGGTTTGGAGGACATGTTGCGCATGTATGTGATGGATCAACAGAGTCGATGGGAGGAATATCTACCATTGGTAGAATTCATTTACAACAATAGTTATCGTAGCTCGATACAAATGGCACCATTTGAATTTCTCTACAGTAGGCTTTGTCAGACACCCTTGAATTGGGATCGTCTTGGGGACAGGGTCCTTATGGGTGCATAGGTTATCCAAAATATGGAAGAGAAGATGCAATCCATCTTGGCATGGTTGAAAGAGGCCTAGGAAAGACATGAAATTTATGTCAATGCAAATCGAACAGACAAGAACTATGAGATTGGGGATAGAGTTTTCTTACGAATGAGGCTGCAAAATAAATCTATCAAATTTGGCAAGGGAACCAAATTGTGGCCATAGTTTGTGGGACCATTTGAGATCAATGAGAGAATAGGATCGATTTCTTATCGTCTTGCTTTGCCATCATCATTGAGTTGGATGCATGATGTTTTTCATGTTTCTGTTTTGTGACATTATGTTTCAGATCCATCTCATGTCATTGACTTGAGTAATTTGCACATATTGTACGAGGGAGCCTTGGTGGCTTAGCCGATTCGTATTTTGGAGCAGCGAACTTGACAGCTTCGACATTGATTATTCGATCATGTCAAGGTCCATTGGGATAGTTATAGTCCTAGATCCACGACTTGGGAGAATGCATTGGAGATAATTGGATAGTTTCCCTAAATATTCTAGAACTTCGAGACAAAGTTTCTTGAAGTGGGGGTGTATGTAGTGCCTTGTTTTATCATTGACTTTTGACACTAATTTTGACATTATTATTTTGGAGCATTCAATTGTGAATGACCCTATCATGTGTGGACCTAGACTTAGATTTATGTCGTCTTATTATTTGGGGGCATTCGAATTTGAATGATCAGGCCATGTGTGTAACCGGTACTCTGACTATTATAGAAAATTGTTTGAAATATGTCTAGTATTAGACCATGTTATGATGATCGGTATTGTGTTATTCTGATGTTTTCGATGTTGATCGAATGTTTAGATGATATTGTTCAATGATGATTGAATATTTATAATATGAAATTATGAAATGCATATGATTATGTCTTGGATAGCATGTACTCTGATGGGTCGTTGAGTGTGACAAGAAAAACAGGTACATGTGATGCAATGATGGCATCGATATGAGGTGGACTCTGGACTTATTCGAGTATCATTAGCAGGTGATGTCAATCTTGTATATGTGTTATATTATTAATTTTCTTAAAAATATTTGATGTGCGCAATGTTTACGTGCAGGTGTTGGATTACAATTGCCAATCAATCCACATCAGGTAACAGGGTTGAACTAAGATATGATATAAATCTAGCATTGTCCACGGGACGAGTTGGGAAGAGCGAGAGAGGATCTTGCTCGTCAAATGTGTGTTGTCGTGAGGGTAGGTCATGAATTCAATCACTCACAAGGCACTTACTGAGGGGTGCACAATAAGGGTACGGCCTTATTCCCCAGGAACCACCAGTCACTCAACAGGGTCGACTAAACTGGGTTAACAATGTCTCAGTTTTTGTACCAAGTCCCCACCAATGGGGGAGTATCTGAAGGGCATGTGCTGAGCATGGAACCCTTGATATCCCCACCGCAAAAAGAAAATCAACCATTAAGTTAAAATATTAATGGAGGCAATAAGAATATTTCTAAAAAGATTTTAGAAATAAATTTAGTTAACTTTGATGTGAATGAAATCCTAAATTAATTAAATTCAATTATGGACTTGGGAAAAATAAAGCAAAATAATAAATAGTTAACTGAAAATTAAAAGATAAAAGAAATCCTTAAAGGAGGAAATCATGGAAAGTCAACTAAAGTAAGCCTCACTTAAAAAATAAAACAATTAGAGAAGCTGACAGAACTGAGATTGGGTGGGTGAAAAAGAAATTAAAATAATTTGAAAATGAATGCATGGATGCATAAATGGTTTTCGAAAAGTTATAAAGAGATGGAGAGAGCATAAGGCTCGTATCTTTTTTTACCCTAGTGTTGGACGACAGAGGCTCTATCTCACTTTGAGGTGACTGTTAGAGGGTGTGGTTCACTTCGGTATGAGGGAGTTTGGGAGCCTTGCAGTAGTAACCTATGTACCAAATTTCTTGCCAACATTCAATTCATCATCCTTGTTGCGGCTCAAGGGTCCCAAGGGAAGAAGAGTACCCGTTGGATACGGTAAGGTGGAAACCGATGGACCTATTGTGATCAGTAAATTGATGATGGAACTTGCGACAGATCTTAGACAGCTACTTCAACCTTCAACAACTGTAGGATTTGACAGGTATTTTTGTTAACAATCAAATTAACACCCTTAGTCATGTGACAAAAGAAGCACATTTTTACTATGCGCCAGCAACATGAAGACATGACACAAGTACATGCAGAGACAAATCTTCTCTGATCTAATCACTTCTCCCATAAATGGAAGGATTAGGTGAAGAAAGTAAGAACCTAAGGAGACCAAGTTCAGTAATTGAACCGCTCACAAAAGGTCCAAAACTAAGCTACACCAATCAAAAAGTGAAGAGAAATGCATTAAAATGCATTAATTATGCTTAAAGTATGCTAAGTTGTGCAAAAAGCCTAAAAACTATGGAAAAGTGGGTTTTTGAATAAAAAAGAACTAAAATAATGAAAGGGGGCAATCCACCCATGAATCCCAACCAGCCAAGGAGTGGTAATGTTCCACCAAATGACCAACCTTATTGGAACATACCTTCGCAAGGGGGCAATCCATACATGCAACCTAGTTCACAATGGATCGGGAAACATCCAAGCAATAACCAATCCTTTTGGATGCAACCTCTGCAAGGAGGTAACCCCTCTTGGAATTCTTTTCAATCCCAAGGACCACATCAATGGAGTGGCCAGGTTCTAGAAAGTAACCAATCTTTTTTGGGCCGAACCCCGCAAGGGGGAAATCCAACCATTAACCCCATTCTGCAATGGAGTGGTCAAGTTCTAGGAATTAACCAATATTTTTGGAACCAACCTGCGAGACCTGCATTTGATCCATCATGTTCCACCATGGAGTGGACAACATTCAAAAAGTAACCAATCTTTTTGGATGCCACCTCCGCAAGGAGGAAGTCAACCTTGGAACGCTTATCTAAACCAAGGAAACATTCAATGGAGTGGTAATGTTCCACCAAGTAACCAATCTCAATAGAACATACCCCCGCAAGGGGGCAATCCACCCATTAATCCTATCCTACAATGGAGTGGTAATGTTCCACCAAGTAACCAATCTCAATGGAACATACCTCCACAAGGGGGCAATCCATACATGCAACCTAGTTCACAATGGACTGGGCAATATTCAGGAAGTAACCAACCTTTTTGGATTCCACCTCCGCAAGGAGGCAGTCAACCTTGGAATGATTTTCAACACCAAGTTCAACCGCCATGGTGTGGTTGGGATTTAGGAAGTAACCACTATTCTTGGGCCCCACCTCCGCAAAGAGGCAATCCACCCATTGGTCATGTTCCAAGAAGTAACCAATCTTCTTGGGGTCAATCACCGCAAAGGGGAAACCCACCTTGGAATTCTTATCACACCCAAGAACCACATCAGTGGAGTGGTTAGGTTCTAGAAAGCAACCAATAATTTTTTAGCCTAACCCCGCAAGGGGGCAATCCAACCATTAACCCCATTCCGCAATGAAGCGGTCAGGTTCTAGGAAGTAACCAATCTTTTTGGAACCAACCTGCAAGACCTACGTTTAATCCAGCTAGGCTACCACATGGATATCATGTCAATGGTATGATGGATTTCGTCAACCATCTTGAACAGATTACCCCACATTTGGGACAAGTTTCTATTCAAAATTTGCAACCCACAGCTGGCCAGGCAATGCAGGAACTTGCTAATCCTTCCAACAATTCTAACATCCTCATAGTCTCATCCATAGACCTTAGAGGAAAGAAGAAGAAGTACAAGGGTAAGCAGAGTGCTAATCCTTCCCAGAATTCTAAAATCCTTATAGTTGAGTCCAAGGACCTTAGGGAAAAGAAGAATAAATACAAGAGTAAGCAAACTGCTAACTCTGGGAACAAAGATGCACCAAACATGCTTCAATACGGTGGGCAAAAACAACCCACTATTTTGACACCGGTACCCCCCGCCAGGGGGCAACCAACCAACCCCCCCCGCAAGGGGGCAATGATCCTAACGCCAATGTCTTCATGTGTGATCATGAGATGAACATTCAAACAAGACTTGATTCTTATGATGTCTCTTATATTAAATCTGATCAATTGGAATCATATCCAAGTGGTTATCTCTACATTGAGAAACCAGCCATAGACTTAATACCATACCCCCCCAAAGGTGTTCTACGTAGAACAATGCATAATCCTAACACGCGAGCTGCTCAGAATGATAATGTTCTTAAGGACCTATCTCAAGTACCATGTGCCATGTCCGCCTTGGAGGTATTGCAATGTCGTTCTACGGAAAGAAAGGAACTATTGTCTACCATTGGTGCTATTGATCCATCTAATGAGACTTTGATCACATCAGACATAGATCATTCAATATGTAGGATCCTTTTTGAAGTTTCTTTTCAGATTAAAGTAACGACTCATGGTAAGAACATCTGTCTAACCATAGTGGATGAAGGGACCTCAGCTTGTGTAATGTCATTTAATTGTTGGCAAGCATTTGGATCACCCCTATCTGTCATAGAATTTCCATACCAAACTACTCAAATAGCTTCGGCAGATTCGGATCAAAATATCCCCTTGATGGAGGAATATGATCTGGTTACTTGGCCCATTTGGGCTGTGAGATCTCCCAGCTCACATGACTTCTTGGATTACATTTTATCATCAAATGAATATATCTCTGAAGTTGTAAACACTTGGTCGCACCCACCTAAGGACATCTTTTGTGGGGCCACTGGGAGCATAATTGGATTAAATCTACCCAAGTATAGGAGCATGATCTACATGTTCCTCAATCTGATCTAGTATATTTGGAAGCTTGCATATAGGTTTAGGCCATCCCTTTGTGAAGATGCATTTGAACCTTTTGCAACCCAAACTTGCCATAGGGTCGAACCTGTTGGAAATTGGTGGGTCAGCCCTTCATATATGTATTTTCCACCATTCCGACAGAAGAGCCTACCGAACATGGGACACCCTAGTCAGCACCCCATTTCCATTTTGATGCCCATTCTGAGTTATTCTCATAGGCTCGGGAGCCCTATTAGTCCCATCATGACTTGGAGTTTGAGACCACATATTTCTCTTTCATTCATTTCTGACCATATCCTGATGGACTCCCAATTTTTTGTCATTTTACATAAGCTTGCGTTAAAGTATCCACTTGAACATCCATGCAAACTGCTTTGTTGCTTATTGCTTATGTTGCTTATTTTCCTTTGCAGTCACTTTTTGTTACAAGATGCCTATAAACCATTGCTTCTGTATATTTGACCCATACCCATGGAGGAAACATATGTAAGAGTGTACATAACTAGCTCAACCCTTGTTTGCAATGTGGATATTTGCCTTAGCCTGACCCATGCCCTTGACATTTAGGCGCATGCCCTTGAGACACTCGTTTCCTCTAATGTATCATAGCATGCTTTATTCTTTTTTCAAGCTAATAAATGAAAAAGGTTAAAAAAAATTGGAAAACACAAAAATCCAAAAAATGAAGAGACTTGAATCACTTCATATCATAAACTTTGAAGAAAACGGCAACAGTCAGTCCTTGTCACCCTTGAACACAACACATAATATTGTATCCGTTGTCAGTACACCATCTGCATTTGCCTTAGGAAACTGTACCAGTATTTTGAACAGATCTCCACCAATGGGTTATCCTTCTCGTCACCAATGGAGCTTTCGTTAATGCATCTGGCATTAGCAGATTTCATTAAGGTCGGTTACTCAAAGTCCTATGTTGCCAAGTGTCCATTCTGTGTCGTGTTATTTGTTCGAGGGAAGTTCAAACCGAGTCGGCCATTCCTCAAATATTCCTAACCAATCATGTCGACCTTCCTTGTGTCAGTATACAGTGTTGGATCTTGCAATTCTACCAAATTATATCAGACTATTGATCTTTGTTTTGTATCGGTTGATGTGGGATGCATTAATGCCCTCCTTCCGATGGATCTATTCCTATCGACATCAAATCATCATTTAGGACATCAATCTAGAAACCCAAGAGTACCTTGGATCTTCAAACCGAGTCGGCCATTCCTCAAATATTCCTGACCAATCATGTCGGCCTTCCTTGTGTCAGTATACAGTGTTGGATCTTGCAATTCTACCAAATGATATCAAACTATTGATCTTTGTTTCGTATCGATTGATGTGGGATGCATTAATGCCCTCCTTCCGATGGATCTATTCCTATCGACATCAAATCATCATTTAGGACATCAATCTAGAAACCCAAGAGTACCTTGGATCTTGTAGTCATTAGTAGCAGGTTTCCTCGCAAATGACAGTGGGTTATATACATCAATGACCCCTGATTATTTGATTCTACAAGTGTTCAACTTCAGAACATCTATTCACACTTGTTAGTTTGTACTCAATACCTTAGAGTCCATCATCATTATCAGTGGGTCTCTTCGCATATGTTAACGGTATACATCAATGAACGGTAATCAGATGGTGTTTTATTATGCTCGACATCAGATCATTTATTCGCATGATATAAACTCGTACTATCGTCGGTTTGTCTTGAAGACCTTGGGAAAAACAGTTGTATCACTCATCGATGCACTGCTCGAGCTGCACAAGATTAGACTACCATGTCAGAAGTTCGATGAAGACTTTGTTCTCGCAATCATCAAAGTGCATGTTTACTCTTCTGAAAAATTTACTTTTGACATGGATCCACTGTGTGTTGTTCATGGCCATGCTTGTTTACTGCTGAGCATGGGTATGCCCGCCTCAGGAAGATATTATATATTTGAGAAATTGCTATGTTTTGCAGGTGTGGTCCTCAATCCTACGCCTGTGAGTTTTTCCTTTCCTCATCCTTGCTTTGAACGATAAAGAGTATCAGTATACAGAGTATAAATGTCACTAATGTATTTCGGCCCTTAGCTCTGCTTCGAACTTCACACATTAGGGGGCATCTGTTAACAATCAAATTAACACTCTTAGTCATGTGACTGAAGAATCACATTTTTACTATGCGCCCGCAACATGAAGACAGAACACAAATACATGCAGAGACAAATCTTCTCTGATCTAGTCACTTCTCCCATAAATGGAAGGATTAGGTGAAGAAAGTAAGAACCTAAAGAGACCAAGTTTAGTAATTGAACCGCTCACAAAAGGTCCAAAACTAAGCTCCACCAATCAAAAAGTGAAGAGAAATGCATTAAAATGCATTAATTGTGTTTAAAGTATGTTAAGTTGTACAAAAAGCCTAAAAACTATGAAAAAGTGGATTTTTGAATGAAAAAGATCTAAAATAATGAAAAGGAGCAATCCCACATTAAGAAGAAAAGCTTGAAGGCTCATTTCCCAATGTTATATAAGAAAGGCGTTACGGGCATTGTAAGGAACACAAAGGAAGAGCAAAGGCATGCTGAAAAGATTCTGAAGAAGGAGGAAAGGCTCAATTTATTCAAAAGCAAGGGTGGAGAAAGAAAAGCCCATAGAAATAGATGAGGGATTCACACCAAGATCCATGGTAGGGATGTATCTCTTCATTGTTTTAATATGAAATGATTCAAGTTTGTTCTATTTGAATGTTTGGAAGTGGCTTATCTTGCATGATTTAGACTTTTAAATGGCATTAGATCTTAGCTTTGCTTATCTTAATTGATGAATGAATGTAGATCTGATTAATAACTTATGAAAATCATTTTTATTTGCTGATGTAGAATCTCACCACTTCTTAGTAAAATAGCATTTATAGAGTAGACAAGTCCCTACACTATTTATTGTTATCAATTTTACAATTAATGATTTCTCATTATTAATTGTCGTAGTGTGATTTGCTTTAAAATATGGAGTATAAATGTATAGATGTGTTATTGTGAATATGCTTCTTGTCTAGATCATGGATCTATCGTCTAGTTAAGAAAAAAATTGTTACTTTTTATTCAGATCTATGTTGTGAATGTGTACATGTTTATTAAGTTGTTGGAAGGGGATATTACTCACGAGATGGAGATGTATCGAGAGGCTACTGGACTATTTGGATTTGTCAATAATATTCGTGAAAGGACCATGTTGATACCACATAAGTGATTACTAGTTAAAATTTAGAACTTTAAATTTTTAAATCTAATTGTGTTTTATAATTTTAATTGAAAGTTGAAATTTGAATTAAGTAATCCAATTTTCTTTCTTGCTTACTTGTTATACATGTTTGGTAGCGAACATATGGTACAATGGCACCATATTTAAAAAAAATTGCCACCGATTCGTCAACCAAACCTGTATATCTTTAGGATGTGAACGCAATTGGAGTGTATTTGATCAAATACACTGAAAGAAACGCAACAGGTTAGAACTTATACAAAGCAATTAAATTCATTGTAATTTAAGATCCTCTAAGATATTATGTCCCTCAAGCCTCAAGACTCATTAAAGCTTTTATGACCCTCTTACAGGTTGAAGTTACCACGCCTTAATGACTTGATGTATGTCCATTACAATCTCCGACCATGGATGAAGTAGAAGGAGAAAACACCTGATGTGGATGCCATTTCCTTCGACAATATTAATGTATTGTCCAAGTGGAGGGTGGAGACTAAGCTTCCTATCCTAGAGGAGGCACCTACATGGTTAGAGGAGGAGCAACGGGAGGAAGAGCAACAGGAGCAGGTTGAAGACTTTGTGCCTACATCGGTACCACCTTCTACACCGATTGATATACATAGTCCCACATTGGCACCTACTGGTCACCATCTAACATATGGTGCAGATCCAGGACCTTTTTCTACTAGTGGCAATCTTGGCAAATAGCCCATGATCCTTTCTCGCAAAAGGGGGAGAGGAGAGGGCATTGATATCATAAACAAATGGTTGCTTCTAGTTTTGTGACTTTTTTCATTGTATGGTTTTGTACATCTACCTCATGATGATGAGATACATTTATATATGTAATGTTGTTTTGTATTGGACCCTTAGTTGTCCACTTTTGAGTCCTTGATTGGACAGCTAATAGAGTTCAAGATTCAATATCGACTTTGTTATATCATTTTTTATTTGGCATCCACTACATCATATATATCAATGCTTTCTCCATATTCATGTACCAATGTGTTTATTTGATGTTGTTGCTTTACATGTTTAAAATTCTAAAAAAATGAATATATTTTGTATTTTTTAATGTTTGTTGTTGCCGATTTTTGCCAATTGTGTCATCGATGTTGCCGAGAAGTTGTATTCAGACCCTTGTCGATTCTTTGCCAATGTCGATTTTTTCAACTATGTTTCAAACCACACAAGTGCCCAAATAAACTCACTCTAATACCAATATAGTTTATAAAACACCTCGTATATCCTAATGATCAAGTCACCAAATCAAATATAAACTAACAACCATGTATTTTTAATGAGCAACTTGTTAACCACATCAACCACCCACTGTTTCTACAGAACTTATAAATTTTTTGTATTTTTAATGATTTAACATTGTTAAAAACACTTAGTCTTTAACCACTATGATATATGAAATAGACTACAATAGCAAAGCCACATAGGGGATCACAACAATTTACCTTGATTAGTGAAAGTGAAGGACCATGTTTCATTTTTTGTAATGGAAATTACAACAAAGTAACAAAGCAATAGACATTAGGTCTACTACAATCCTTATGGATCTACTGCAATCCTCTACACATGGCTTCTATCTCTGTACTTTGTTAGCATCTCCTCCACACCTATGTTCATGCAAAGAAAAAGTGAACTTGTTGCCCTCGTACTAGGTTTTCAATAACTTAAATTAGGGTTTTGGTTTAGGTTTAAGGATTGGAACCCTCTTGTACTTTTCATGATGCTTCTAGAAGTCTCAAGTGAATTTTCATATGTTACTAACTCCTTATGGGTGAATCATGTTGCCATTGCCACCACTTGGGCCTACAAGGAATAATTGGATCATCACCTTGTCAAAACCATAAATTTTGCATATAGAGTCCATTTCTTGAACACACGGCATTGTTGGAAAGCTATCGAAATGTAGAGGGCAAAAAAATGAGAAAGGGTCCCAAAATTCCACCTCTTTAATCTCAAACTAAAGATTTATCATTTTGATTAGTTAGTAAATGAGGAAGGGTCCCAAAATTCCACCTCTTTAATCTCAAACTAAAGATTTATCATTTTGATTAGTTAGTACAATTTTTAGAATCTAATTCAAACCAACACTTCTAAGTCCCAAATATTATATTCTGAATTCTAGAACATTAATAAAACCATATGTTACCTATGTAGATCCATTTTGAATCATACAAACTTTAAATTATAGTTGTCCATCGAGTAAATATGAAAATTTAAAAGTTAAGTCATCGAGTAAATATGAAAATTTAAAAGTTAAGTCTTACCTTATAAAGTTATGTACTCTGTAAAGATGCTCTATTACCTCTAATGTGAATTAATGGGCTTTTATTGTAAGCGTTGTTGCAAGATAGAATTTGATGGATGCCTCGGATCACTAGGACTAACCATTAGCACTAAGATAATGTAAAGCAATAATAGTGTGCTTTTTAAATTGTTCTTATCAAATCATAAAGTCATAAAACATACCATAAGCATAAACAATAACATCAATCTGTATTGCCTCACATGGTCGTTCAGGGGGTCTTCTTGTGGCATGGAATCCGTTACTTGCTGATTTCTCTCCCTTCCACACTATTGCAGGTATAAAGGTTGAAGGTCGCATTAGGGGTTTTAGGAGTCCCGCCAATATTTTAAATGCGTATGGCCCTTGTGGTAACAGGAAGATATTTTGGGACTGGTTTGTTAAGTAACCCATCTTTAATCTTAGCCGGTGATTTAAATTTAACTCTATCCTCAGATGAGGTTTGGGATTCCAGGAATATCAATGATCCTTTGGCACCATATTTCAAAGACATATTGAGAGGGAGGGTTTAATCAATGTTGTCCCTGCGTTACTATCTCCCACTTGGTTGAATGGGCATTCCGGAAATGCTGGTGAGGCCAAACGCTTGGATAGATTTTTTATTGCCGAGCATTTGGGGTTGACCTTGGGAATATTTCGTTCTTGGATAATTCCTACTGGGGTTTCTGACCATAAGGCTATAGCCTTACAGCTAGATTTTGAGAACAATTTTCACGCATCCTTTTAAATTTAATAGAACTTGGTTGGTAGACATTGAGTTTTGTGATCTAGTACGAAAGTGTTGGTCTTCCTACGTGGAGCTGAATGATCTTTCTCCTTTTTAATGTTTAAACAAGAAGCTCAAATTATTGAAATCGGTAGTGACTAATTGGGACAGAGATAAAAACGAAAGAGAATGCTGCAGAATTGGAACGTATTGAAAAGGAGATAATGCTTCAGTGTCGATGATAACATTTTCTCTGTTGACAGAAAGGTGAAGTTATTGAATCTGGAACTTCAAAGATCCAGGATTCTTAATCAAATTGAGGCTACTTGGCGCCTTAAAAGCATAGCGCTTTGGATCAATTGGGGTGAAAGTAATACCAAGTTTTTTCATAAATTTGCCACTCATCGAAGTTAAGTAAATTCCATTTGGGAATTGAAAAATAGTGTTAGTGCTCTCCTAAATGATCAGAATGAGTTAAGAGAGGAAGCTGTGATACATTTTGGAAATATATATAAAGAAGACAGTTTGAATAATTTAGAAGACCAGCTGAAAGTGATCAAGCTATATCCAAGATTCTTCAATTCAGAGGAAGGTATAAAAGTTGGTAAAGTGATTGAGATGGAGGAACTCGAAGAAGTTTTAAAAAACTTTGTTAAAGACAAAAAGTCCGGGACCAGACGGATGGACAGTAGAGTTCTTTTTACAGTTCTTTGATATTATGGGTCATGATCTTTATCAAGCTATTGAAGAATCAAAGAAAAAACAATATATCGCTGACAACCTGAACACTACTTTCATTACTTTAATTCCTAAAAAGGATTGTCCAAAGTCTTTCAATGACTACATACTTATCTCACTATGTAATTTGGTTTATAAAATCATTACGAAGATCATTTCCACAGAATCAAGCATGTCCTGCACTCTCTTGAACAATTTGGCTTTTTAGCAAATTTTGGACGTTGTGGGTATAGCTCAGGAATGTTTACATTCTATGAAGTCAAATTCAGGATTTTGTATTGAAAATTGATCTTATCAATATGTATGATCTTGTTAGCTGGTCTTTTATCAGGTTTGTATTGATCCAAATCGGGCTTCTTGTCAATGTTGTTAATTGGATCATGGCTTGCATTAGCTCGGCATCATATGTTGTTCTAGTTAATGGTACCCCTACCCCTTTTTTCTCTAGTAGCAAAGGTTTAAGGCAGGGCCGCCCAATGTAACCTCTTTTATTCATTTTGGTTATTGAAGGATTAAGTAGGTTAATTCAGAAGGCCGAGGATAAAAAGATAAGGGGCATTAAGATTTCAAGAACCCTATCTTTAATGCACCTCCTTTTTGTTGATGACGTTCTTTTGTTCGGGGCTGGCAACATTGTGGAATGGCCAAATTATAAGGTTCTTATAGATTTATTTTGCAATCCTACGGGAATGAGAATTAGTACGGGGCTGGCAACATTGTGGAATGGCCAAATTATAAGGTTCTTATAGATTTATTTTGCAATCCTACGGGAATGAGAATTAGTAGGGATAAATCTTTGTTTCTGCACAATGGTCCAGAAGATGATATTGGTGACCAATTTAAAATGTTGTTTCCTCACCATGTGGTAAATCTTGATAAGGGCTTTAAATACCTTGGATACTATTTGAAGCCGAATAGTTATAAGATTGCATATTGGAACTGGTTGGTACAGAAGGTTGATAGAAAACTGAAACACTGGACTTTTCGATGGTTATCATTAGGTGGAAGGCTTGTATTAATTAATTATGTCCTTCAAAGCATTCCGATTTATTGGTTTTCACTTACACCAGTTCCCAAGTCTGTGATCAATATTATTAGGCATAAAATCTTTCACTTCTTATGGTCTGGTGGTCAGCAGAACGATAAGTTTCATTTGGCTTAATGGGAGTGTTTATCATTGCCTAAACGCTATGGAGGCTGGGGTGTTGCACGCAAAAAGCCTTTGGCGTGGTCTATTTGACTTGGGTTTATGGAGCAAAACGATAAAAGCAAAATATTTGAAAGCTTCACCGATCCTGCAATGGATTCGTAACCCAAACTTAAGCAGTGATAATGTCTCCATCATTTGGAAGGGACTCCTCAAGGTCTTTCTGATCCTGGGTCGATGGATTAGCTGGAGAGTTGGCAACGGTCATCAAATTTTCCTGGGTATTGATCCACTTGTTGGGATTTCTGAAGATTATAGATTATCGAATCTATTGATTACTCAGCTCCATAGTAAGAACATATATGTTCTGGCACAAGTCTGCAAAGAAAACAGCGAAGGTTGGTATTCGGCCAGTGATCTTGGTCTTATTGAAGATGTAAAAGAAGAGTGGAACAGTTTTATTTTGAGATTAAGTATTGCTGGTATTACATTATCAAAGACAGCGGACTCACTGGTCTAATAATGGCGTCATTCAAATGGGATCCTGTCAGCGAATAAAGCCTATGAGGCCATTGTTTCAGAGAAAGTGTTTCACAGTTCAAATTGGTGCTATGTTAAATTATGGAAGAGAAAGATCCCCCTGAAAGTTGACGTTAGAAAATAAAATTCTAACTTGGTGCAATTTGCTTAAGCAGGGCTTCTAGGGGGCGAATCGATGTGTTCTTTGCTTAACTGAAGCTGAAAGTATTTCACATCTATTCTGCCAATGTTCATTCTTCAGATCGGTGTGGCAATTTCCGAAAATCAAACTGAATCACGAAGATGTATGGGATAGTCAGCATTATCTGGAATGTATGATTCGCTGGTTTCATTCTAAGGTTAAATTCAAAGACTTACCCATGTTTGTCATCTGGGAAGTCTAGAAATCCAGAAACTGCTGCATTTTTTAAACATTAAGCGGTCTCCATTTTTTGTTTTTTCCATTGTACTTTGTTCTCTTTCTGAATATACAGAGACATTAAACAGAAGAGAAAACAGAGAATTATCAGTTGGCCAATTTTGACGGAAGAGACATCTTCAGGCTACTTCGACGGAGCTACTAAAGATGGTGTTTGTGGGGCAGGCACGATTATCAATATAAAAAAGGATCATCAGATTCAGTTGCAGATGAGAGTGGGCAATGGAAGTAATGCTAAAGCATAGCTCTTAGCACTTTGGGGATTATTATGGTTTTCCAGAAAAAGAGGAATAGTCAGGATCAAGATATTTGGGGATTCAAGAGTTGCTATTGACTGGACATTAAAACAGAATACGATGAATACCATACATCTGGAGCATTGGCTTACCAGAATACTTGCTTTGATAGATGAATTTGATGAGATATCCTTTGACCACATTTACAGGGAAGTGAACAAGCAAGCTGATCGCCCCTATCGAAGCAGGCAATAGGACCTTTTGATGGTGTTATCTTATATGAAGAATACATTTTCAATATTCTCATTGATTCCGGTTTTGTACACTTCTTTTAAAGGAAGTCTTGTATCATGTTCTATGGAGGCATTTTGTAGTTGTTATCGCTTCAAGTCAGTTCCTTTTTGTTTCAGGGTTTTCACTCGGCTTTTGTGAAGAAAGAAAGTCAGTTTGTATGCAAGGCTCAGAATGTATGTAGCATTGCTAGATGACATAGAACAGTAAGTTTTGATTCAGCAAGGGATATATGTAACTTTGATTCCTAATAGAACAAGTTACAGTTTTTTTTCTTTGAAAAAAAAACATCAATCTCTGAAGCCAAAGGTAACCGATATTGTGTCCAAGGATTTTGGATCCAAAAAAACTTCACTTTCGATGAAGGCAAAGAAAAGCCACTGCAACGTTAACAAAGCCACTGCAACGTTAACAAAAGCCGGTGCAACTTTCAAAAATGGAGATGAAACATACAATACATCAAATCTATCAATACCATCTAGTTTTTGGTTCTCTTAATAGCAAGGGATTTTCGAAAATACATACCGAATCCTTATAAAACAACATTAAAAGAATTCAACATGGTGCATTCTTGCATCATTAGCATTCTTATCAATTGATGAGAAAATCTAAAATATATCATTTATCTGTCCAAAGAAAAAAACAAACAAGCTCGGCATCTAATCATTATTGGTAATGCAAAGAACCTTCCCAGAAACAGATTGCAATCTCTGGGTAAGCTCAACACCAATAGAGAATTTATAAAATAAAAACTAATTAAAAATGTAGTGATTTCACAGTTTGAAGATCACCTAACTCTTTGATCATCAATTAGGCATTGCAACTAAAATCACTTTTGCTAGAATCCAATGACAACATTATACCATTGCTACAATTGCACTAGGCAAATTATCATGCGTTTATTCAAAGTCTCCATAACAACCACTTTTTCACATAGCACCAATTCACTACAGTGATCAGCACAATTGAAGAGCTGAAGCTGAGGGGTAGATGATGGGAAACCAGGTGAACTGTAAAATTCCATTTTAAAAGTTTAGTTGAGAAAATAATTTCGAATTTAAGAGTAGATAAGTTCAAACTTAGTTGCACAGAATTATTTTGATTTTAAATGGCCACGCTGTGCTGCTTCTGGAGGTGAGGTGCCACATTTTCCTCTTAAATGGCCGGGATTGACCAGTGCAAACCCTCAAAGTTAAGGTGGACCATTATGGGTTCCCTATCCTATATAGCTATGGCTATAAACAGAGTGAAATGTTTCTTTATCTCTTACGTTCTATATTGTATGTATGTGTTCAATACTTCTGTGTGGATTATAATAGACCGGACATCATGTCTCTGTAAAGCTTGTCACTTGACCAGGCACTTTTTTAATTGAAAACTCGACAAAATATTTTAAAATTTGTCATGTAAAAAGTTTCATTACACATATTTTCGCTTTTCGGGTGCAAAAGGGTGTGCTTTCCAGATTCCAAATCACATCTGCCTCCAAATTTAAGATTACATATAATGATCTCTTCTTAACAAGATTATAAAAAAAAATGAGTGCTGTTCAAGGGTGATTTCAGTAGCATAGAAATTGATTACTTACATCCCGATAAGCTTGAATTTCAGTGTCATAAGTTCATTGAAATAATGCAAACTTGAGTGGGAACCATTCAGACCATGGTGGTTGGAAAAACATAATAAAATGACAATTCCAATTGAATCTTGCTTGAAGCACATATTTGAACAAAGAAATTATTAAATACATCTTTGTCCCATCAAATATGCCTCACCTCAGCAAACTTCAGCAAGATAAAGCAGAAATACTAACACAAAAATCCAGACATCAATCTTGTAGCCAGCTCATGTACACCTTTACAAATAAAGACATGACAAAAATTAAAAGAGTAAACGTGCATTTATACACGAATTTCATGAATCTTCACCAATGCTATTAACTAGCGGACTGTTCCTTTTCATGGCCATAACCTGGGCATTGCATCTTAGACAGTAGAATGGCGAGCTTGCAGAACACCTAGTACGAAGGCAGTAGTAACAATATTTGTGCTCACATGGAATAGCAATGAATGAAATTGTTATGGGGTTCACCCCACAAACTGGACAGGCATCGTCTTCAGCAGAGCTTCCAGGTGATTGATCTTTTAAGAAAGGAAAGAACAGAATTTTCTTTATTGATGTCGTGTTCAGCAGAGGCAATATTAGTAGTAGTAACTCCTGATCAAACAAAAGAGTTCATCCAACAATTAGAAGGAAAAACGAGTAGAAAGGGTTCATTGAAATTAAAAAACAAATGAAATACTCGTATACATTTTTTCTTACTGAAGAAACATAACAAAGCAGAAGCCACAAACCAAGTGGGTTGCTTACCGAAAACTCATTCCAAACTAGCTGACGGTTCATGTACTCAAAGCTGACAGCACGGTTCATATTTGGTCTTTCATAAACAAGCCTAGCTCTTAAAATCCTTTCCACAATACTCCTGTACCTGCATTTAACTAGTATTTTCAGTTGTAAAAGAGGAAAAGGAAAATGTGTGATTGCTCCCAACTAAGGTTAATTACTAACTTTCATCTTCAAATGTGTCAATGGCAGGTTGCTGATGGTTTGTTTTGCATTCATAGACAATCCTTCCTATACTGAACTCCCTAGTGTATTTTAGAAATAATCCCAAACAACTTCTTATATACCTTCCTGTATAAAGAAATAGCAGGAGGTTCAAAAATGATGCAGCTTTATAGAAACTCTCTGCTCGTTGGAGTAAAACCCATGCTCGACGAGACCATGATGTCTGCAAGGAAATTCACATACAAATGAGCTTATAATAATCAAACAGTTTTGGATATGCCCTCTTATACACCAGGCCAAAACCTAGAGAATACCTGTTCACCATTGCCCCAGCTTCGAAAAGCAGAAAATGATTGCAGCCGTGTCCATCCATAATGACCTCCAACTATGGTGAGGCAATACCATAGTTTCTGAGACTTTGTAAGACCAGGCCCCTCCAACCCTGTCCTGACTGGATCAAGCATGATAGAATCAGTAAGGCTTTTCCATTTTTCTTTATTACCATGGCTGCAAAAAAACACATGTAACATGTCAAAAGACTGCACATGCTTCACAAACTGCAACAAACCCATAGACATTGCAATATGCATAGAAACAATTCATGACATTCTCATAGAAACAATCTCTTTATGATCAAAAAGCCTTTAACAAATCGTTGGCCTTCCAATAGCTATCCTATTCTCAGGTCGTTCAAGGTAAGAACAGACACACAACATGACCCAAATCACAGTATTTAAACAATCAAAATAGTATTCCATGTAAAGTAAATGACATCATACAGAACACTGAAGTGCAGATTGCAAACACACCTTTCAAATTTCAATAAGTGTGGGTAACATTACAGCACTCCACTCTCACTCCTTATTCATCAACAGCCCTATTTATAAAATTACAAATCTTTCTAGTTACTTTGTTCCCTGTTTCTACTGATTCCAATCTCCAGGAGAACAAATTCCACCAAGCTCAAACGAAATGCCGATAACCCAAGTAAACCAAAGCCGTGATTATATAGTTATTCGGTTCAACCTGGGGTCTTCCCATACATAAGTAGAAGGTTTAGTCACGATGAAAAAATCTCTTTGGATCTCTATAGATCTGTGACTATGTGAAAAAAGGATACAATTATCGGATAGAAAAATTATAATATAAATCAGCTACAGATATCTTTCATGTTCTAGCTCTTCAGTAGCTATTCGGCTTCAACCTGGGGTCTTCCCATCCAAAAGAAGAAGGTGTAGTCATGATGAAAAAATCTCTTTGGATCTCCATAGATCTGTGATTTAAGTGAAAAAAGGATACAATTATCGGATAGAAAAATTATAATATAAATCAGCTACAGAGATCTTTCATATTCTAGCTCTTCAGCTTCTGTCTTTATCTCTTCCCCTTCCTGCAGACTAACTTTGCCTCTTCTGCAATCTGCCTAAATCCTGTCATCCACTCATTCCACAAGACAAACCTGTTACCAGCTATTTTGTACAATAGCTGAATTTCTTGTGAGCCGCCAGTTTCATGAACATGTTCAATGTTCATCGTCAATGTTCAGAAGTTCAGAAGTCATTTTCAGGGCAATTTTGCCCCATTTGTGTTAATTTTTCAGTGCAGCAGCGAGACCCATTCTCAGAGAGAATGGTACCCTAGTCAGTTAACTAGGGTTCCTGGTCAAGTTAACCAGGCAGAATAATGAGTAAGACCCTAGAAGGTACCCTAGGGCCCCCAGCTGTCTCATGGGGTTCTTGGTCGAGGACCAAGCAGATGGATGCCATGGCAAAGTCCCTAGCATGTAGCTAGGGCCCCTGTTTGTCTCTAGGGTATTCTGGTCTGGGACCAGACAGTTTCTTGGTCGAGGACCAAGCAAATCCTGCAGGTTGAGACAGAGACATCCTAGGTCCTGCAGATGGTTGATCAACATTCAGTCTAGGACTGAATGCTCAGCATGAGGTTGAGGACCATTCTCTGGGAGAATGGAGAACCTGGTCATGGACCAGATGGTTGATCAACATGACCCAGTCTGGGACTGGGAACTCAGCCTGGGGCTGAGAGCCATTCCTTGAGAATGGAGGCACCTGGTCAGTTACCAGGATATTGACCCAGTCTGGGACTGGGAACTCAGCCTAGGGCTGAGAGCCATTCCTTGAGAATGGAGGCACATGGTCAGTTACCAAGATTATGATGTGTGATGTCCTCTTCTCCTAGGTCTTCGAGATGGATGAGTTGGTTGGTCTTCTCAAGGGACTGGCCACCCCTTGTGGAAGCTACTAACATTTGACCTAAGGAGCAGTTGAGAGGACCACATGATCACATCATCTGTGTGAACCCTTCCTTATACAATGATGATGAACTTTCAGGTTATATGGAACATTTGTACATTTGAGAGAGAGATGACTGGTTGAACCTTTCCACCTTGGGTGATTTACTTTTGGTCTTTTAGTGTTGTGGTACCCTGCCTTTGATTTGTGGTAAATAGGGTCATTGACCCACCTTTTATTTATACCACCCTTGTTGTTTTGATCTTATGGGTACTTTAGATGTTTGTCCACTTTCTGAGGTTCTTTTATTTATTTTTATTTTTATATATTTTATATTTTTATTTTTATCTTTTATTATTTTTATTTATTTTTATCTTTTATTATTCTTATTTATTTTTATCTTTTATTTATTTATCTTTTATTTTATTTTAAAGTGGCCTTTCCATAATTTAATGAGATCCTAATTTTTTATTATTATTTTAACCTTTAATTTTTATCTTTCCTAATTCTAAGGAATCCTACTTTTAAGGATTATTTTAATAATCCAAATCCTATATATTGAAGCACTTACTCTCTCATTTATATATGATCTGATCCTCGATATACCTCAGCTCTGTTTTACTTAACGTCAAGGGTTTAAAGGTTATTTTCTGTTGTTTGCTCACCCACCAATTTAGATCGCACCTCTGTTGGAGTCCTTTACATCAACGTGGCTGGTTAAAGTTTTCATTGAGGTTTTAATGCAGATCCTAACCAAGCCGTCAGCCTTGGTAGTAATAGTTTGCCACCCGTAATCTTTGTTGAGGGAGGCCGCACTCTACTACTGCTCTATCTGTGCAAACCTTGGTCTAATCTTCCAAGTGTCTGGCTGCTATAACCTTGTCTGAGTTCTGATCTGCTGATTGACTTGCCTATGACCCGATCTACTGATTTAGAGGTCCGATCCATGTGTGGAGGGTTTGCCTGAGGGTTGTCCTACCTTGTTGTTGAGGTTGCAGCTTGTTGAGGGCACAAACTTGAAAGCCGTGACCCTGTACTGCTGAGACGTGAGCTCCTTTGGCTCCAATCTGCCTACTGTGTGCACACGTATGAAGGATAAGTACACTGTGGGTCTGTTCTATCTGCTAGACAAAGACCGTGACCCTTATTGGTTTGATCCAGCCTATCAAGAGGTCACCTGTGGAAGCCGAGAGCCAAAGAGGCTTGTTGAAACCTACCATGACGTGCTGTGATCTGTTTGTGGGCTCTACTCCTGAACCTAGGGCTTATCTTTTGGTCCATTACTTTAGTGTAGACCTGTTAGGCTGCCATCTTAATTGAGAACATCTTGTGTTTGTTACCCTAGACAGTGAACTACTTATTTAGTTCTGTACTGAGATCTTATTTGGGACTGTTATTTATATTACTGAAAATTGCCCTTGACCAGATCTTTATTTAACCTTTGTGTTGATTCATATTTGTTGAGACTTATTCAAATCTATGGTGTTGAACCAAGGGTTGATTTATTATTGTGATTTTATTTGTGCCGAGTCTTGTACTGTGCTTTCACTGTCATTAACTTTCACTACACCTGTCATCTCTCTCTCTGGCATGTACTTCCCTCTTGTAGGGTCTGTTTGTTTCCAGATTTGACTGGCCTCTCTGGGGCACCAGTATTTACTGAAAGTAAGTAACTCTTCTGAGTATTATATAGGAAGGGTCCCACACACAGGTAAGTATCTTCTCATTTATTATTAGTTATTCTACGTTACATACTGCTGAAGATTAACTTAGCACAGTGACCTAACGGGTAGTGTTAAAAGTACTTTAACACAGTGACCTGAGAGTGCTAAGACATGAAATTTATGTTATGATAGTTTTTACTACTGCACTATTTAATATTCGATATTTGTAAATGTTTATTAAATGTATTTTCTGCATTAGAATATGATGAATTGTTATTTTTCTATACATAACCCTAACTTGATGAAATTTCAACAATTTGTAATAACTGCATGTTCATACCCCCATGGGGAAATTGTAAAAAGTTGGTATAAACGTGGTCCTTTTATAAAAGACTCGACTATCCTTAGGTTTAACTGTCAGGGGGATACTCTAGAGTGTTTTTTCCTTCGGAATTATGCATTGCGCTTCAGTCGTGTATAATTCCTGAGTTTTTCACTCATACCTCCAAAGCTGGAGTATTTACCATGGCGGTCGAACCTAAAAGTGGTTATTAGAGTCTTGTGTCTAGGATTTTTTCCATGTTAACCATCTCAATTAAGTCGTATGAAAATGCACTAGGTCCCCTAAGAGTTTCGATTCTTTCCGGCGAAAATAATTGTTTCCGGAATTTAGACCATTTTTTAATGGTTTAAATGGAATTTTTCAAAATGTGATAAAATTGTCATCTCGAAGCGGAATTTGGCGTGGGGAGGCTCATTTTGATGCTCATAGCGTCCTCTTTACCTTGGTTCCCCTTTCTTCAGTTTCCGGGCGATTGCGTCGCCTCTAGGGGCAGTTTTCGCTAAAGATGCATCAAACTGACATTTAATTGTTAAAAAATGACAAAATGCACAGTGACACAAAATTAAAATAAGTCAAAAAATGATTATTTTTTAATGGGAAAAGGGGTGGCATGGCTTTCATAAGGGTGGGCAACCACTTAGGAGATATAAGTCACATGTTATATTAAAGATTGGATATGTGATTTGTTTAGAGGGGATGACGTGAGCTTGGGATGACGTGAGCTTGGGCCTCACGTGGACCTCTTACTCCAATTCGAATTGGCTCACGATTTTGGGATGGGCATGTAGAAGTGTTGGGCGTTGGTTTCAATGGGAGGGGCTCCACCTCATCCCCCACCAACCCAATCACACCTACCAATCTTCAATTCGCTAACTCCAAGCCTTGAGTCATGTGCTGATCTCTCTCTTGTTTGGTGAATGCGACCACCCTACCCTAGCTCACTCATGCCATGCGAATTAGGTTTTTGGTACTCTCTGAATGCTATAAAAGCAAGGCTCTTCACCATTGTTATGAGATGGACTGTATGAGACCTCTGCTGAGAATTGTAACATTATTTTTGCTCATGTTGGAATAAAGATCAAGACTTTGGAGGTCCATGTGGTTTCAATCTTTGTGGTGAACTTGTCTAATGCATTGAGGTGATATCTTTCTAAACCTTTCCTCTTATTTATGCAAATGTTTCTTTTATCATTGCTACCTTAGGAAGGCTATCATTCTAGTCCATAAGAATAGTCATTTGTTGTCTTCAAATTGATTATGTGTGTAATGTTTTCCAAGATTTAAATGAGCAAGAAGTATTCGGTTATACCAATGTTGATTTAGTTTTGGTTATCTAGCATACTAGTATTTGATTGCACTTGCATGCTTGAGTGTGTTGGGGTTTTACAAGGATCGCCAAAACTGAAGACAAGCGTGAGCTAGGTTGCATCTAGCTTGACTTCACAAGCAAAACTTTTTCACTGATAATTTTTTCACCATTGTTATGAGATGGATTGTATGAGACCTCTGCTGAGAATTGTAACATTATTTTTGCTCATGTTGGAATAAAGATCAAGACTTTGGAGGTCCATGTGGTTTCAATCTTTGTGGTGAACTTGTCTAATGCATTGAGGTGATATCTTTCTGAACCTTTCCTCTTATTTATGCAAATGTTTCTTTTATCATTGCTACCTTAGGAAGGCTATCATTCTAGTCCATAAGAATAGTCATTTGTTGTCTTCAAATTGATTATGTGTGTAATGTTTTCCAAGATTTAAATGAGCAAGAAGTATTCGGTTATATCAATGTTGATTTAGTTTTGGTTATCTAGCATACTAGTATTTGATTGCACTTGCATGCTTGAGTGTGTTGGGGTTTTACAGGGATCACCAAAGGTGAAGACAAACATGAGCTAGGTTGCGTCTAGCTTGACTTCACAAGCAAAACTTTTTCACTAATAATTTTTGTTCTACAGGATCTTCAAGCTTCTCCAATCTTCCTCCAAAACCGAGCTAAAAGGAGCTCTCTCTATCACCCATCTAAAAGATTAAAATCAAACTTTCACTTTTCGGTTGGATACCCAAGTGTTTCAACTCTTAAATATTTCCAATTTCTTAGCTAGATTCACTTTCACTTGGCAATAGTTTGTTTTTTCAAAGTTCTTATCTTCTTGATCTCTTTTCCATTGAGCATGCAGTAGGTTGTTTAGCTCAAAATCTTTCATCTTTAGCCTACTTGCTTCTATCTTTTATTCATTCTTCTTTACTCTTTGATTTCGTCTCCTTTGACTCTCTTTTTCCCATTCTTATAGGTCTGATTTTTTACCTTTTTGTGTCTTCCTATAGGTCTGATTTTTTCCATCATTTTCAACTCCTTCAATGTCTGATTTTTTCCATCATTTTGAGCTTGTTCAAGTCTGATTTTTTACCATTTTCCAGCTTGTTTGAAGTCTGATTTTTGTCATCTCTTTGTCTCTGATTTTTCTCTTCTCTTTGCTTATTGTTTTGTCTCTTTTCTCAATGATTTTTCTCTTTGTCTTATCTCTGGTTTTTATCTTCTTGCTGCCCTCTTTCATTTGTTTCTTGTCTCTTTTGCTCGCTGATTTTTTGTCTCTCTTTGATCTCTGTTTTTGTCTTTTTTATTCCCTCATTTCCAGCCTTCTTACTTCTCCTTTTTTGCTCCTCCATTCGCCTCGCTCCTCTCTTCCCATT
The DNA here is from genome assembly GCA_027924585.1 of Larix kaempferi. Classification (NCBI taxonomy): domain Eukaryota; kingdom Viridiplantae; phylum Streptophyta; class Pinopsida; order Pinales; family Pinaceae; genus Larix; species Larix kaempferi. The sequence goes on from BSBM01001023.1 coordinate 19,497,967, forward strand.
CTCTTCTTATTTTGCCTCTTGTTCCTTGTTTGCTTCTTCATCTTGCCTCTAGTTAGATCTTAGTTTAGTTTTATTTTCTTGTTCTATCTTAGTGCTAGATCTAGACTAGTTTCATTTGGTTTGTTAATAATTTTGGTTTCATTCATATCTAGTTCCTAGTGCATTTGCAAGCAAGCTAGAGTTAGGAGTTCGTTTCATTTTAAATTTATTTCTCTAAACTCTTCATGGGTGCTATGTTTGAAGTGTTTTATTTGTAGGAGAGCAAGAAAGATCCAAGCAAGGAGAAAAACCCAAAGGCTAGAACCAAGCAACAAGATCAAGCAAGCAAACCTTAAGAAGACTTGAAAAGCACTCTCCCTCTTCTTCATTCCCCCATCCATATCAAGTGCTTTCAAGAGAGGACCAAAAAACCAAAAAATATTGTAACAGTTAATAAAAGAGCAAGTGGGATTATGGCTCCCACACCCCACTTCCCCCATTTGGGGGAAGCTTGTAGTGTCTTTGTCTCTTTTTTGCAGTAGCTTAGATTTTGTTTCTAGTTTAGTTTCTATCGTTGATATACTGTTAGATTAGTTCTTATTGGTTAGATTAAATTTCTTGCTTTCATATAAAACTGCTAAAAAGAATCCAAAATCTCTTGAATCTCACCGAAAGGTGGATCAAGAGTGCTCTCTATCGGAGAGTTCTTTTGCTTTGATTTGACTAACCCCCTTGCTCTCCCGAGTACGGTCTTAAGACCTGAAATAGATTCTTGGGTAGATTAGATTTTATTTCAAGTATTTCATTTTACAATAAATCTCTTGAATCTCGCCATACAATGGGTAAACTTGTAGTTGGGGAAGCATACACGCAAAGAATACAATTGGTACTTAGTCACTTTTGTTGAACACTGTTGTAACCTCTGTCGATACCCCTTCGAGTAGTACATCAGATAGCACATGTATACGAAATTTCACTTCCATGTAACCCTCGGGTATATCAAAAGTCCCCAAGCAACCTGAAACCAACTTTAGATAATCTAATTGACCATCTTGGCGCTATAGTGGCACCATGAAAAGCACTCAAGAAGATTACTCTCTAGTACCTAGAAAGTCGAGTAGTATAGCTAAGGGCACAGTCGAGCCTCCTTAGTTAGTGCTTGAAGAAATTGGGTCGAGTAGGTACTATTGGACCCTGCAAGTATATCAAAGGCCATTACCCTTAGGACCTTGGAAGCCCAATAACAAAGGAGAGAGAGAGACATAGAGAAAGAGAGAGAGAGAAGCGAGTTTGGGTTCTTCCTACGCCCTTATTTCACCACAATCCTTGCATTGTGTTAATCACCTTGGTACCACTCTTCCATACCCATTTTTGTGGACCCATATCCTCTGATGGATAACACTTGAGGAGGTGAGCTCTCCCAAAAATTTCCCTACCTGGAAATATTGTATGATGAGTTGCAACACAAGTTAAACCACAACCACTCCTCTACTCAACAAAATCTTGATGACATCCTTGACAAGGTTACCAAATTGGAGTCGTTTTTTACTAGCTAACCTAGTTAATGACACTCCTTCCTTCATCATCTTCAAGATACCCAAAGAAAGAACAACCTTCAAACAAGGAAGGTGTTGATTCATTCAATCCCCATGGACCTCACTCCACTCCACTCCACTCCACTTGTCCATGATCCAATTACTCACATGTGGCACAGACCTCCTAAAGTTGATCTCACCAAATTCAATGGATCACTCGATGGAACATTACTTTTCTTTGCATGGTATCACAGGTGATATGTTGAAATTTAGAGTGGGTGTCTTTTAGATCTTGAACGTTGGCAACAGTGGCAATGGCAAAAGAAATCCTGCAAGGGTTATTTTGCTTGGACACAATTTGTTTACAATCTCTATGAACATTTTGAAATGCTTGGACACAATTTGTTTCCAATCTCTGAGAACATTTTGAAACAGATACTCATTATTTGGGACAACTAACCAAGCTCAAACTATCTGGCACAGTTGAAGATTGAATCTCATCTTTTGAGCAGCTAGCCATTTGCATCAAAGCCATGTCTAATACTTTTTACAAGAAATGTGTCATTAGTAGTTTGAAAGAAGAGATCCACGCACATGTCTCAATGGCTCATCCTACTACTTGGTTAGATGCCACTCAGAGGGCTAGAGAATCCCAAAAGGTAATGAACACTCAAATAAATAAATAAACATTTATTCCCAGTCCCCATCCACCTATCTTCCCTTCCACTAATCCTTCCTTGTCCTCTCCACCTCTCAAGATTCAAAAGTTAACCCGAGCTTAAATGGCAAAACACCAACTAAAAGGTCTTTGCTACAACTGTGATGAGAAATATTCCCTTGGCCATAAATGTAAGGAGCAAAAACTCTTTATGGCCATTTCAGAGGACATTTCTAATGAAGGCATTGACACTAGCACACATGAAATCCCTCAAACACCTGTGGAAGACATTCTCCAACCTAATTTGTCGGAGGAGGAACCCCATATTTCTTTGCATGCCTTGACTGGTTTTTATGCCGACGGAGGAACCCCAAATTTCTTTGCATGCCTTGGATTCCATCTGAGTTTCCTCTTGGATACAGTCATCTCACAATCTTTCCTAGGAGGAAAGGTTTTCACACGCACAAAAACCCTAGACAAATGTTTCCGATTGAGGTGGGAACCCATTCAGTGCCCTCTTAGCTAGCTCTTTGTTTTCAACCGTCTCCCCAACTGCTACAAGCTAGTCAGGAATCTGTGACGGTGATTGATCTAATCATCTCAATAGATCTAAGTTTGTTGTGCAATATCATCGTCCTGTTAATTTTCTCTCTCTAGTAAAGGCTAACCAAAACATCGAACATGCCTTTCACCGTCTTCTTCTTGGATATGTGAGGGATCGGATGATTATTTATAGCATCCATGATCATTTGTGTGGCTCTCACTTTTTTTTTCTTGTGAGCTACCAAAAGCTGCAAATCTATCGACGAGAATACCACATCCTTGACGATATCCCAGAGGTCATTCTCTTCTAATAGAAGAGTTACCCTAACTTTCCATGATAGGAAATTCGGGGCACCATCCAATCTATCCTAAAACTTGAGGTTAGTCGATGCCATTTCTAATCTGATGCACAAAATCCCAGCTCCGAAAACTAGTCCTTAAAAAAAATGAAACCTCTAACTATTGGTCCTTCTTTCCGGCAGTTGATTTACTATTGTAAATCCTTGAGCATCACAATCAAAGAACCAAGCCCTAATACCATGTAAATTTTCAAGCCCTAGGTGATTGTTGTCCTATGTTTCTCCTTAATTAAATAAATCAAATCTAAACTTATTTAACGAAAATATTTTTATTTTTTTTCTTTTTTCTATTTTCACAAGAATTCTATCTTTCTTATCAGCTTTTATTCTTTCAAAAATTTACAAGGACACCTCAACCTAAGGCTTACAACCTGCTGAAAAGAAAAATACGCCAAAACAAGAATCTAAGAAATTGTTGTACACTGTACAGTACTATCCTTGCAATCTTCCACCTTGATGGTCGATCATCTTCCTGATATCGACATTCTCTCCTCCTTGGCTTCACTTGTGTGTGTTCCTTACACAACTTCTCCCATCTTGTCCTATTTATGTTTTGAGAGAGATAACTAATCTCCTCAATTCTAGCAACCAACTTCCTTGATTCTAACAACAAACTTCCTTGATTCTAGGCATCCAATCTCAACTAATCTCCTTAATCCTAGCAACCACCTCATCTCAACAATGAGGTGCATGGTATCCAGAATCTCTAGAATAATTCATTTAGATTTCTAAGACTAAGAGATCAAAGGAATTTAGACTTTCATTGTATTTATCAAGTGAAATTACAAGATGGTATTATTTCCCACTTTTACTATGTGGTCACCAAGAAGTTGTCTCGAACTTCTTCTCGCACGTTCACACCTAACCTGTGCAAGAAGCTCCTGCTCAAGCTACATTTTCAACATTAGAATGTGTACCTCAGACAGTCTTCTATAGCAGCAATAACACATGCAGCAAATTTGGGCACCTTCGTTACAGCAGCAGCAAATCCATATAGCATCATAATGAGGGAATTGCTACAGTAAAAGAAGATTGGGGTACAAGTCTAAGTTTAGAGCGCATGCATGCATATATGCATATATCTCTAAGTCTTAGTTTTTGTTGCCTTTCTATTTTTGAGTTTCACTATGACCTAGGGCACAAATTCCAAGGGAAGCTTAATCGTATCTTGGAGCGCACTACCTCATTCCTTCATGTAGATCTCGATCAAAGCATGAGATCTACTTTTGTAAGGTTTTCTTTTGTAGCGGAATTTTCATGTCCAAAATTAATGAAAAGCAATGACAGGTTTTGATACTCATCTAGTGAGTTCTGTTTATTGCTTTTTACAGTATGTGTTTATATATTCTTGCATCTAATACTTAAAGTTATTTTGATAGGCTTTTAGTTTTTGTTTTTTTAGTTTCCTGTAGGGATTATATTACAGTGCAGAATCTGTTTACCAATTACGATGATATAGAAAAGAAATTTACAAATTAGGATTTCATTGATTAATTTGGAGTCTCCAGAAGCAATATTTTTTACGTATGCCTAAGGTTAAGTTCAAGTCTAGGCCTTTGTACAATGCTAGTGATTTTGACACATCGTTATCATTATATAATATGGCATGTACCCCAGGCATATTTGATCGAGCTTTCTCCTTCCAAGTTCTTTGTAGGCCCCCCTCTGGCTCGGCTCTTCCAGGATTCCCCTTTGCTGCCCTGTCAAAAAATAGTGAATAACTAGAGCATCTAGTAGGAGAGTGTTGAGTTTGATCCTATTGTTCTTCTGGGTTAGTTACTTTGTCCAATAGATACCATTTTTGTCCCCTGGGCCTTTTATTCTTGAGTGTAAAGGTGGCTCTTATTATTCTTTCTACAACAAGCTTTAATGGTCTCACTAATGACAAGTTGAACCTTGATCGCTTCTCTTCTGGGCCTTGCTGTGCGAAAGCTTTCCCCCACCTTGCACTCCCGCTCCCAAAGCTCAATTCAGAAGGGAGCATGCTCCCAAAACAATCCCATGCTCTCTCGAAATGATTCCCCACACTCCCAGAACAATTCATGTTGCTATTAGACCACAGTAAAAGAAATTAGAAATTGTTCATGGCAAAAGCCTTAAGAAAGCTTGGAAGATAGTATAACTATTTTTTTTTTAGTTTAGATCTAGCTTCAAGACCTTACAATTATCTGTCTTTTGTGAACATTATATGACAATTGAAGTTTGAACTATTGATTGCATATTACAACTCTTTGGTCATGATGCCCCATTTCATTTCATGGTTGATGTTATCTCTTACAGTTTCTTGATGACAAATGTTATCTGTCGAAACTTGAAACGTGGGGTGATATTATGGTTGATCATTTGATGACAATGCTATAACTACTATATGTTACTATCTAAGATGTTATTTGTGTATTAAATTGTTGATGATTTAATGATTATCATTAATCTACTAGAAAGATCTATGTTTTTATATTTTCTGCAGATAATTCACCAGTTTTCACTTTTAAAAAATATATGCATTAATATATATAAAATATATATATTATATTAAAAAACGCTCCCAGAATAATTTGCAATCAAAATATTTTGGAAATTGACTCTTTGCACTCCCACCTCCCACTTTGTGCTCTTGCTCCCAACAGCTATGTTTCCAGGACTTGCCATTTCTGAAAATAATGTTGTTCCTTGCGTTAATCTCCAAATAATGAACCTTGGAATTATCATCCATAGCTTCCTGATCAAAGATTTACCACATAAAGAGGATGCATATAATTTCTACCGGTTAGTAAATATGACTTCCCAATCTTCCTGGTTTAATGATGAACCCAAATTCAACAGAACTAAATTCCATAGTTCCCGAGCTTTATTGTAGTTGAAGATGTGGACAGCTGATTCCTCTGCCGACTTACAAAATATGCAGCAGGATGGACCTTGGATACCACTTTCCCTGAGGTTGTAGACTGTCAAAAGCTTATTGTGGGCAAGGAGAAAGTAGAATACATTAACTTTAGGGAAACTGAGTAGGACCAGCCATATTGGAGACCAACAAATTTGAGAAAAGGGAGGGGCCTGAACTCTAAATAGCCTTCCTTTGCTGAATATTGACCTGATTTACTCAAGGGTCCCCCAGTTGAGTTGGTCTTCTCCATCAAGATATGGAATTCAAAGCTGATGTAAGTTTCTTCCTTATGATAGACCATTCTGATCTTAGGTTCTTTGGAGGATCTCCTACCCAAGAGAGGATTTCCATCTGCAGAATGGTGCACTTTCAGTATTCCAAATAGTCTAATAGAATGTCTGATAGTTTCCAAAACATAAGTTGACTCTATTTCTTTTTATATGTATTCCAAAAGACATCTCCAATTAGGCTGAAGGATATTTTATGTTTTCAAAATCGCAGAGTCCTTCATATCACTGTATTGAGAGCCATCTCTGTGGCTATCTGACTAGTATTTTTCCTAGAGTCGGACCAGGAGGGTCTTCTTCAACCAGGAGAGCAGTGAGCTGAGGAGTCTCAATAATATCTTGGCCCCCAAAACATGTTGAGAAATGTAGCTCAGACAGGAAGTTCTTGCACAACTTCAATATGAATGTGCAGGAAGTGGTTCGAGACATTTCGAAAGTAACCACTTAGGAAAAGTGGGTAATTAATTCTATTCTGTAATTCACTTTGAAAAAAAATGAAAAGTATTATGTTTTGCAGACAAGTCTAATAAAGTGTAGTTAATACATTTCTTAGACTAGGATTAAATCTCAACCGTCAATCACAAGTTGAGATTAGGGTTTTGGTAGGTTAGGTTTTCGGGCAAAGCATGATACAGATGATATAGGAAGATTTTGATACAATTGAACAGTTGAGCAGGTTAAGTGACCAGAGGAGAGAAGCCAAAGACAGAAGGAAGAAAATTGACCAGCAGTCAAGCAGGTCAAAGAAAAAGCAGTTCCTCAGTTTCTGTGCAGTATGGTCCTTATCAGCAGACCGTACAGCTCTAGGGTGATTTGTCCAGGCCATACAGCTTCAGGTTCAGCAGTTTGTGGAGGTTTCTTGTAACCTTTGATTAAGGAATGAAAAACTGATTTTGAAGGAGAAATTACCTGCGTATGTGTGAATGTGAATTTGTTTTTATGCTTCCGCTATTTACCGTTTCCAGCTATTGTGTGACTACTGCTATAAGCAGAAATTAAATTTATGCATTATTTGAATTCTGCAATTAATTGATTTTCATTTAATTCAGATCATAAGAACAGCAGTCACCGAGGCTAGGAATATTTACAAAACAGATGCTACTAGAGGGGTTCTGAGTCCCAAGCCTCCACTTTTCCCATCTCTTCGACCTTTTCCCAAGATACTAAGTAGAACTTCCTCCTCCAATAATTCCTGCTTCCTCCCCACAAGAATTTCCTCAATAACAAATAAAAATCATGAAGTATATGTTGAGGAGCTGGAAGGACTGAAAGATTGTAAATGAGGTAGGCTCCCAGGACTGCTTTGAAGAGAATGGCTCAAGCCTGGAAAATGAGGCAGTAATGTTTTTTTAAAGCAGAAGAAAAAACCAACAACTTGATATTCAAGAGGAATCAAAGTTATCGATGTCTTTACAGAGTCCAAAAAGCTCCGTCTCTTGGAGTTCAGTGCCTTCCAGGCTGAAACTAAACATTTAGTGATATAATCTTTCAACAAAGAACAAAATACTAAAGGTTCTGCTACAATTGCTAAACTGATCGAAGAAGCTAGTAGCATAACATTACAGGACCTACATCAAACTATCAAAACAAATAGAAATATAGTGACCCACAACTGCAGACAGTAAACTCCTCAAAGAAAATAAGAGCTTCAGACATCCCAACAGCATTTTTGGATAAGCTGTCTGCTAAGGAGTTTAGTTCCCTGAAAATGTGTTTGATGGAACAGTTGTTGAAACATTTCAGAAACTCACTAGTTCTGTGACACCAGCGATCCAAAATCGAAACTTGTAGTGAAGATGTTCCAGCTGCCCAGTCCACAATGACCTTGGAGTCTCCAAAAACATGAATTGACAGGATGTCTTTCATAATGGCAAACTTTAACAAGCCCCAGAGAGCTAATAATTTGGCTCTGGTATTGGAGCCTTTCCCACATCCCATCCTCAACAAATAATAATGATTATCGTCCAATTTGATAACCATACCCCCACCACAAAGATCCTGTTGAGATGCACCATCAAAATAGCCACCAGAAAATCCTTCCACTGTCTGGAGCTTGAAGATAACGTGTTCTTTTGCTGGCAAGGGCTTTATAGAATTCCTTGCAATATCTTAAAATATTTAAGCGTACCACAGAGGAATTCTGAGCGATATTATCAAAAATCAAAGCATTTCTTGTTTTCCAAATGCCTCACATAATAAAAAAGGCAGAGTTTTATGGTAAGGAAATCTTTTAATCCAATATGCTAGATTTTCTTCCAGTGAAGAAAGGTTCCACCTATAATACACCTGTAGCCCTTCAAGGACTTCTGTCCACACTTTTTAACAGAAAGCACAGTCAACAAAAAGATGGAGGACACCTTCAGCTGCACAATTACAAAGGATATAGATATTTGGACCTGTTATACCCCTCTTACTTAAGTTATCCCATGTCAGGATGCAGTTCTCCGAACAAAGCCACGAAAAACACTTGATCTTTAAAGGATAACACCATTTTCACAAAGCAAGGTGCCACCAGTTAGACTCTGAAGCAATGGAAGAACCAGAAATTGCCTCATATGCTTCCTTAGAAGTTACAGTTCCAGAATTTTTGTTCCATGCCCAGACCAAAATGTCCTCTCCTCACTGAGTTTAATACCGAGGTGATTGAGCCCTGAGGTGAAGTTGGACCATTCCACTGACAGTTCACCAACCAAGCCCAAATCAGAAGTTGAATACCAGTAAGAAGAATCCCAAAGATCAGGATTGGGGTTTCTAACCTGAGCAAGTCGAATGAAGCCCAGATCTGAAAGGGAAGAAATCAATGCCAAGGAAAGCTTATAAAAGTTTTCACCCCCAATAAAACAGTCAATCCCAAGACCACTCTAAAACCATTACCAATTTTCCAGGTGAGCTAAGCACCCAGACAACTAAAAGCTCTCGAAAAGCCCTGCCAAATAGTTGAAGTCTGAGAAACAGATTTTACCTCTTTTCTGACCCATTCTTCCACCGTGGACTTTTTTAGATATTTTTTCCTGAAAATTTCACCCCACAGGCCTGTATCAAACAGACCCCTCCATAGGCTTTTCAATCCCAAAGATTGAGTGAACCAGAACAAGTTTTTTATTCCCCAGCCACCCATATGCTTGGGCCTACAAATCTTCTCCCAGTGCACCAAACGAAATTTTTCTTTGTCCTTTTTCCCTGACCATAAAAAGTTCATCATTTTCTTCCTAATTCTATTTAGGATAGATGTGGGAATCCTGAACATTGACATACAATAAGCAGATATACTTTCAAGCACAGACTTAAAATTAGTCTACCCCCCAGAGATAGCCATTTAAAACACCAGCAGTTAAATCTTTTATCCACCTTTCTCAAAAGCCACAGACAGTCTTTAGTGAGATAACAATTAGGCTTTAGGTAACAGCCCAAATACTTCAATCCTTTCTCTATGTGCTCCAACTGGAAAGGGGAAAAACACAGAACCTGATTTAACACGTCATCCTTGACAGCATTTTGAAGAAGACAAGATTTCTGAATAGTCACCTCCATCCCTGAGGCATTACAAAAAAGCTTAATAATCTCATAATAAGTACTCCATTCCTACCCTCTTCCATTCCCAAATATCAGTACATCATCAAGAAATAGTAAATGAGTGATAAAGTGGACAGAAGAGATTTTGATACCAAAGAGTTTTTATCCTTCTTTGCATTCCCTATAAGCCTGCTGAGGCCTTCAATCACCAACAGAAAAAGAAGAGAGGACAGTGGGCATCCCTGTCAGAGCCCTCTAGAACTCCTGAAGAACTTAGTAGGGGATCCATTGATAAGAACAGCAAATCTGGCAGAGGTGATACAGGCCATAATCCAGTCCGTAACATCCAAAGGGAGCCAAATTGTTCCATAGACATGCACTTAGTGAGAAGAGGCTTAATCCTGTTAGAGATAATTTTTGTGGTGATCTTGTACACCAGATTGCAAAGGGATATGGGCCTGTAGTTGTTGAATGACTGTGTCTTAGAGCTCTTCGGGATAAGAACAATAAAAGTGGAATTTAGGGCCACAGAGACATACCCTTTCTTCCAGGACTCTTCCACAACCTCCAGGAAATCTTGTCCAGCCATCTGGACATGGGCTTTTTGCCCTTGCAAATTTTTTCAGAACTGCTTCAATTCCCCCCAGGGAGACTTCCTTACCCACCTGTAATCCTTCTTCATCTGAAAAAAATATAGGTAAGTGTTTGATTACCTTGAGTTGAGAGGAAATATTTAATTTACCAAGATCTTTGAAGATGGTTTCAAAGTGTCTCACAGCCTCATCCTCCAACTCAGTCTGAGAGGAACTCAAGTGATCATTTGGGTCCTTTAAGTCCCAAATAGCATTGACGATTCTACGATGATTTGCATACTTCTGAAAAAATCTTGTATTACAGTCCCCCGGTTTAATCCAGATGGCTCTGCTCTTCAGCCTCCAAGATTCTGCCTCAATATTCAGAATCTTTTTTTCCTATCTTCCAGCTCCATCAAAGATTCCTTTTCACTCCTTGTGAAACAGCCAAAATAATTTTCAGAGAAAAGAAAGTTAATTTTCTCCTCAGTCTGAAACAGTTCCAACCTAAGACTCTTTTTCTTCTCTTTTTCCCATTGAACAACCATCTGTTTAAGAATTTCGAGTTTCTTCATCAGTCTAGGCATTGCTGTATCTTCAGGATCAGAAGCAAAGGAAGTCCAAAAGTCCCTTAACAACCTGAGGAAGCCATCCTCTTTCAACCATATACGATTAAATTTGAAGGGATAATGCATGACTTTCTTTTCCACATCAATTTGAAGACAGATTGGAATATGGTTAGAAATCCCAGAATTAATGAACGTGTTCTAAATTTAGGAAAAATACCAGCCAACCACCCTTCAGATATAAAAACCTGTCAAGTCTTTTAGATATGGCATCCTTCCCAACCCTGTCTTTTCTCCAGGTAGGAACCAAAGGAGAAGAAACCACATCTATAAGGTTATTTTCTTGGAAAATTGGCAAAAAAAGTCACAAAGTGGATCCTGTCTGGAAAGAGCCCCCCATACTTCACTCGTATCTAGAATCAAGTTCAAATCACCTCAGAGAATCAGAAAAGGATCCTGAAGTATACCACTGTCACCCACAGATTCCCAGAACTCCTGTCTCCCTGAATAGGAACCATAACAATTTAGGACCCTAATCATCTCCTCAAAGCCTCTGAGCCTCCCCTCCAATGGGATGCTTGCAACAGTTTGAAAAGGTTTTGGATCAGCTACCATAGGGTTCCAAATGACAAGTAAACCCCAAGAAAGACCGGTGGCATCAATTGCACAGACTTCCCATCCCAGGAAAAGTCTAAAAAAAACTCAGATGCTTTATCAGCTAGACACGTTGTCTCCTGAATCATTACCAAATCCGGTTTAATAAGTTCGAACATCCGCTTAAGGGCTTGAAATTTGGGTGAGCCCCCCACACCCCTGACATTGAAAGATGTAAATATCATTTATCAACATTCTCAGTGGCCTGCGCACCTCTAAGGGGCCAAAAGACAGAGGACTCTAGGGGATTTAATAGAGGTGGAATCCAGTCTGACAGATAATGGGACATAGGGTTGCTCACAAGACTGGACCCCCGCAGGATCCACAGGAACCCCAGACCGACCCCCTTTATTGGATTTCTTCTTACGGAGCATAACATTCTGAAAGTGAATAGAATTTATGGCTGAGACCCCTTCCTTTGAAGGTCTGTCTGAGAATGTAGGCAGGGGTTTCTTAGCACGCATATCTTTATAGGAAGGTAAAGAAGAAGTAAGGGTTTGTCCAACAGAACCCCTGATAGGACGATTTACACCAGTTTCCTCCATCACTGGTGCCAAAACACCTCCCGCACAGATGGAGACAACTCAATAGGAGAGGGACAATAGCTAATAGCGGGCAGAGGTTCTTGATCCAAGGGAAATGGATTAAGTGGGAGAGCAGCAGGGGCTTCCTCCCCCTGCGAATCATTTGACCGTAAACAAGGGATCTCCAAGTTATCAATCAGACGAGGAGCACTTACAGGGCAATTCAAAACTTGGTCATATAAAGGCTCAAGAGAAATCGAAACGGGCCTCTCCTTTTCCTCCAGCACATAGGCGGAACATTTTTTCCCTACATCAGCCCCACTATTGTTGCTTAAGGGCAGAACAGAATAACCCACATTCGGATTTAAGGACAAATTTTTCCAAGATTCTTCTACCGCATTTACAAAATCCAGTTCATCCGAAGACAAAGACTTAGAAAGATGGGTTTGGATGTTCTAACTTACTCAGAAACAAATTTGAAGTCCTTGAGGAGTGACCACTGTGTGGACTGGAAGGAAGGAAGGTAGGAACAAGGACCCCATTCTCGCGATCACCTTACGAGTCCACAGATTTCGGGACCACCTCCAAAGAGTCTTCCATATCCGAACCATTAGAGAGATAACGTGGATACTGGAGCTTTAAATGACCTGTCTCCTGACATAAGTGGCACCAAAAGGGAATCCTCTTGTAGTCCAGCCTTTGGACGAAATGAAACTTGACCCAGCTAATCTCCACCTCCGCCGACAGACCCCTTGACACATCAAACTCGATAAGAATGGCCGCCATCCTCTTGTCTACCCTATATAGCATTAGGTTTCCCATGTGGATGTATCTACCGATACAATTCGCCAAGTCTTCAAAGACCGACCAAGTCCACAGCTGGAGAGGAAAACTCGGGAGCAGACACCACAAATTTCAAATAATCACTCACTCCTTCTGTGGGTCGAAGTTCAAATGCCATCGACTAAGGACCAGCGAGCCGCTACCAATAATCCATAGCTTCGAAAGAATAATTGAAGAGTGTTCCACAGTCAAAAAATGGAAACAGAACCAACCGTTAACCAGCCTACTAAGCTTTGGATAGTTCCTTGGGATAGAAATTGGCATATGGCTTTGAATTTTATTCCTTTTGTATTAGCCTTTCAACTTCTTTCACCTTGTAACCTATTTCAGTTCTTTAGTCACTTAAAATATACTCACATTTTATAAGATTTGTTGCAGAATGTATGCTAATATATGCAACTCTTCAGTGACTTGGACCATACTTCTCATTTTTGCATAATGTAGTGTAAAAATTGTTAAAGTTAATGCAGCTGCGAGAGCCATTCTCTTGGAAGATGGCACCCTAGTCAGTTAACTAGGGTTCCTAGTCAGTTAACCAGGCAGAGTAAGTCCCTATCAGGTACCCTAAGGACCCCAGCAGTCTACTAGGATTCTTGGTCTAGGACCAAGCAGGTTGGAGCCATGGCAAAGTCCCTAGCATGCGGCTAGGGCCCCTATCTATCTCTAGGGCATTCTAGTCTAGAACCAGACCGTTTCTTGGTCACAAGGACCAAGCAGAACCTGCAGGCAGAGACAAAGACATCCTAGTCTAAGACCAGGCAGATTCTTGGTCTAGGACCAAGCAGTTCCTACAAGTACATACCTGGTCATTTAACTAGGTGGATCTTGCTCAGTTAACCAAGATAATGATGTGTGATTCTCTCCTCTCCTAGGTCTTCGAGATGGTTGAGCTAGGTTGTCTTCTCAAGGGACTGGCCACCACTTGATGAAGTCACTAGCACTTGACCTCAGGAGCAGTCAGAAGGACCACAGGATCACATCATCCAATGTGGACCTTCCTTATATGGTGATGATAGAACTTTCAGTTAGTGTATGAAACACTTGTACATTTGAGAGAGAGATAAATAAGTTGTAATCCCACCTTGTTTTTATACCTTTGGTCTTGTGGTTAGAAAGGTTGTCTTACCACCTTGTTATTTTTGGTCATGTGGGTAAAAAGGGTTGTCTCCCCACCTTGTGGTTATATCTTTGGTCTTGTGGTTTGAGGGATGTTTACCCATCCTTGATTTATGGTGGTCAGCCTTGTGCTAGCCTTGTTTTGTGATGACCTTTACTTGCTGGTCCTATGTGCTAGCGCCCCCCTTGAGCATGTCACCCTACCCTCCGTCTTGACCCTAGTACCCACCCCTAAAGACATCAGAACATTAATTTATATTATTTTTTTTTGGTAACCCTCCTTATTTGTATGATGTCTTAACCTAACTTTTAGGAACCCTAAGTCAATGAAGAATTATAAGGGAGACCCTTCTAGAAGCCATTAAAAAGGCTATAAATATAAGTGTAATTCTTCATTGTGAGGGCATCTTAAATACATAATCCAGATCTGATTTTTGTGACTGATCTAGGGTTCCTACCCTCTCTATGCTTGGGCACTCTCTTGTTTTATGATCCACTATTCCTAGCTGTCCTGCAAAAAGGCCGGTCTCTCCTCCTATCCATCACATGTGCCAACCGTGGGATGTCTTGACTGTTGCTGCCTGTATTCAAGGTTGATTGGGAAGGCCGCTACTCATGTGGATGATCTTAGGGAGCTACCTGCTGCCTGTGTGAACTCCGTGGACTGTTTTGGACTGTTGAAAGAGGCTGCAGGCCTGTAGGTGGCCTCATCTCCTTGTCAAGGGCTGTCTAGGGTTGCCGCCATCCATTTTGAGGGTACCGCTGCCTTTATTGGGCTGTTCTGAGGGTACCAAGGTCTGAGTTAAGGCTGCCAAAGCCTGTTTGTGGCTGCCATATGTCTTAGGGTCTGTCCAAACGATATTTGAGGGATGCTGCTGCCTTGTTGAGGGTTCTACTACCTGCTAGGGTCACTCTGAAAGCTGCTGCTACCTATTTTTTGTTGGTGCCACTACTTGTTTAGGATTGTTCTCTGCTGCTAAAGGAATGCCACTGCCTGTTGTGACTGTTTTATGGCTGTTGCTATCTATTCTGTGGATGCCACTTGAAGTGTGAGGCTGTCTCTGTTTGCCTTGAGGTTGCTGCCCTCTGTTAAGACTTGCCTTGAATTTGTCCAGGCCTGTGTAAGGTTGTTTGGTACAGCAATCCACTACTGTGTGGGTTTTGGAGCATTCATCCACCTTTGTAAGGTTTTGTGGTCACCTTTCCTTGTTGGGCACTTGTTGACTGTTTTTTGAATAAAGCCTTGGGGTTGATCGTGGATATGCTAAGCTGCTGTACTGTAACTGTCTAACTCTACCCTACAGCACTTTATCTCTCTCTCTCAGGTATGTACTAAGCTGCACTTGTTGACATTTTTTTGAATATGTAACAAGTGCCCTTGTTGGGCACTTGTTGACTGTTTTTTGAATAAAACCTTGGGGTTGTTGTTGGGCACTTGTTGACTGTTTTTTGAATAAAACCTTGGGGTTGATCTTGGATATACTAAGCTGCTGTACTGTAACTGCCTAACGCTACCCTACAGCACTTTATCTCTCTCTCTCAGGTATGTGCATACCCTCAGGTAAGGGTCAGTTCTTGTTCCATTTGAATGACTTGCCTCTGAGAGGAAAAGTCAGATCTAAAAGTTAAATTTCAGAGTATAAGGAAGTTCCATCTCATTCAGTAAGTTTCCAGACTTGCTGCTATACTTTGGTTTAATCATATTTTGTTAATTAGTTTTACTACTGCATCTGCTTTACTGATTAATGATTATATATCTACAGTTGAAATCTTAACTTTAACACAGTGATCCTTGGGGAGTGTTAAAGTTGAAAGAGATGAAAATTATGTCTTAATTTGTTAGATCTAAATCTGTCTAGTTACAACTGTACTATTTTTGTTTTCAGTACTAGTTTAGTAATTTATTTTTTGCATTAAAGTACAAAAAAAATTAATTTCTGCTCAAAACCCTAACATAACCCAAATTTCAACAAAAATGTCGACTGGATCTAGCCCTGTTGGTTGAGAGAAGAGTGTTATTCTCCCCACATAGGATCAATTCCTGCAAGTGAAATGCCGAGCTCTTAATGAGTGTATTGTTGTATCGACCTTGAGCCTGAAGAATACGGTTGACCCTGAGAACCATCCTCAGAGTGAAGATAAGTGCCCAGTGGCTTTCACCAGGATGTGTATTTCACAGAAAAATAAATAAGTAATAATAATGTAGTGTAGAAGGTAACTAGGTGTTGCTTGCTCAGAGAATGAGGTTGTAGTGGTAAGGTCTGTAGAATTTCATTTTCTGCCACAAGGAATTAAATCAAAATGACAACAGACAAGTTCTATGTTTTAGCTTCATTTTGTTTTGGGGGCGTTTCAGATATAAGCAGCCAATGTCATGTTCATTGGTTCATGTACAGTATATCTCAGTCGACACTGAAATCTATTTCAATGTTTGGACCATACTGAAATTTGAAACATTTTGTGTTTCTACCTTTTACTATAACTACAGTTATAACCGTATATGTGGCTTGTACTGACAATGTTGAAGGCACATGTCAGGTCAGCATTTTGAAAAATTATGCTTAATCTTACTATTCATTGAAGCAGTAAAGAAGAAATGCAAATTGCTCTAGAGATGAATTATTCAAACCTCTTAGTAAAGGCAGAAATCTAAATGCCAGAGAGGGTTGATGCTATTGAAGATTGCTAGTTTAAAAATAAAAATATCGTATTTTATTAAGAGAAAAGAAAAAACAGAAGGAACTCATGCATCTACTTCTAGTGATTTGAAATTATTGGCAAGAAAGTTTGATCAACTAACATGACGATAACCAATTTCAATCAACTAACCTTCCTCTTTCCTCAACGTTGTAGTAGCATGCTCATTCCTGTACCTCAGATTCATAAGAGCATTTCCTGGAGTTGGCTTATCCACCCAAATGGAGAACCTCCAAATAAGGAACTGAAGAAAAGCATCTAGCTCCGGTTCATATCGAAATAACCACCCTGGCTGGACAAAATCAAAAACCAGTTAGTAAGTTTACTTAATATTCTAAATAAATTTCACACTTTATAAAACCTACCCCCAGCATTGAATTAATAACTAGCATTTGCAAATGCCATTAACCAACAATCTAGCCTATCTTTAATGCATTCCAGAACAGTTTGCAACTAACCATAGCAAACAGATAAATATGGGTCGAGTAAACAACAAGCACAGTAAAAACATACAGGCAATGTGAAAAGGCCCTTTGTTTTAGTAAATACATGTGATTTCCAGAGCTCACCTTCAATCTATCACTGTCCACTTCCTTACCTCTACATGGACAAAAGGTTATCATTAAGAAGCCACGTACTGCATTATTAAAACAAATTAATTCTCCTTACATAACCCCTTCCTCAGCCTCCAACCCAAAGAAAGCTCCTTCCAAGTTACTGCCTGGTTTTGCAGGAGAGTACCCTGAGAGCAGTGTGAACAACAGATAGAGGACTATCACAAGGAGGGCAGGATCGGAGGTTATCGGAAAACACAGATGAAAGTGGACAATGTTATCAAAAGTAGGCTGGTCACCAAACCGGTGGATCCCAAACACTGGAAACCAGTAAGAACGGGAAAAAAAAAAACGGCCAGCCAAAAAATACATAAAATATTCAAATTTTGATTAAAAATATATATATATATTCATTTGCATCCATGTGAATCCAAACCATTAAACACAAATATGCAAAGCTTTCTCATGTATATAGTGTTAATTTTTCATACATTTATAGTATAATAATTCAATTGCATAAATTCAATAGGATCACTAGAAGAATGACAAAGCACAGAAACAATAACACAAGAGTTTATCCTAGGAAACCCAATAGGGAGAAAACCCAGCAACCTTTGTATAGAGATGATAATTCCGAGAACAGAGTACAATGATGAGAGAGAAAAGATGGAAATGCTTTCCAAATATAGTCATCTCCTTGCTGCAGGTGCAAATCTCTCTCCAAGTGATGCGAACTTGTGTTGAGTGGATGAGTGAATAATGAGGTGAAATTTCCCTCTATTTATACAAGTGCCAAACTGGCCATTTCCCTAACTGGGCCAACTTCTCTCAGGGAATAATAAATAATTTAAATTTAATATTTTGTTTTCTTTTCTTTTCAACCCAAGGTTTACACTGTTCTTTCTAGGGTTTACATGAATAATTACATTAAGTTCAACTCCCTTAGGAGGTACAATCAAATACAATAAAATACAATAATAATATCTTCCGAAGTTGCACAAATTCCAACACTCCCTCTCAACAAGGAAGGTATTCTTCGGTCTCCATCAGCATCACGATCATCTGGGTTTCATCTGTACATCTATACTGTCTCCATCATCTCTATACATACTGAAGGTTGTCAACACGGTCTCAGTCCTTCGAGAAGTATCATCATGAATCAACTCCACTAGTCCTTCGACGAGTCCAAGAGAGTCTCTCCATCCTACCTGGATGTCCGAGTGATAGGCTTTTACCATCTGCTTTACCATCCGCTACCTGTCTGTCTCATCTGCCGATGGGATCCTCCCATACCTGGTTGAGAACCTGGACGAGCAGAGGGGCACGACCATCTACTACTTGTTCGTCCCATGACTCTCATCTACCGATGGGGTACTCCCATACCTGGCTGAGAACCTGAACGAGTAGAGATACCTGTGCAATCATCACACGACCATCTAGTACCTGTTCGTCTCATCTTCCAATGGGATTTCTCCCATACCTGGTTGAGAACCTAGACGAGCAGATGCACCTATGTGTAACCCGACCATCTACTGCCTATCCGTCTCATCTGCCAATGGGATTTCTCACATACCTGGCTGAGAAACTGGACAAGTAGAGGCACCTGGGTGAAAGCAGGGTAAATATCTCTATGTCATCTCTCCCTCTCAAGGAGGCACACGTTCTCTTCTACTCCAAGTCTTTCGCAAAAGTATTCGAACTTCATCCTGGAAAGAGGCTTGGTGAGAACATTTGCAGTCTGGTCATCTGTCGGAATATACTGTAACTCGGCCGCACATTTGTGCACCATATCACGAATGAAGTGATATCGAATCTCTATATGCTTCGACCTATCGTGAAATACAGGATTCACTGACATCTGCACACATCTCTAGTTATCACAGTGAATCACTATTGGCTCTGGAATCTGGCCAAACAATCATGCAAGGAGTTTACGAAGCCATACTGCTTCTCGGCTGTTGTACTAGCAGCCATATACTCGGCCTCTGCAGTACTAAGTGCTACTGAGATCTGCTTCCTGTTGCACCAGGAAATCACTGCAGAACCCAAACTGAAGCAACATCTGGAAGTACTCTTCCTATCTGCAACACATCCAGCCAAATCTGAGTCTATAAACCCATGCAATCTCAAGTCACATTCCGAAGCATATCTCAAACCATATCCCACAGTGCCACACAAGTATCTGAGCACATGTTTTGCAACAATCCAGTGAATCTGCCTCGGCTCACACATAAACTGACTGAGAGCATTCATAGCAAAACATATGTCTGGTCTGGTGTTCGTCAGATATATCAAAGACCCAATCAGTTGGCGATACATAGTAGGATCAATCAAATCTGAATCTGAAGCAGAATCCCTCAGCTTCTTCAAATTTGCGTCCATCAAAGTAGCCATGGACTTGAAGTCCAACATTCTGAATCTCTTCAGAATATCTATGGTGTATTTTCCTTGACCTGGGAAAATCTAATCCCAATCCCAAGAAGTAATGCATCAATCCAAGATCCTTCATTTCGAACTCAGAGGCGAGTTTCTTCTTACACCATACAATAAGTTTCTCATTTCCAGTGAGAAATAGGTCATCAACATATAGTACCAAAATCAATGACTCATCATCCACAACCTTGTAGTAAAGGTTGGGATCTGCATCACTCTTGGTGATTCCCAAGCTCACCAGGAATCCGTCTATCCGTCCATACCAAGCACGGGGTGCTTGCTTGAGTCCATACAGGGCCTTTTTCAATCTGCATACATGAGACTCCTTTCCATGGACAATAAACCCTTCTAGTTGCTCAATATATACTTCTTCCTCAATAACACCATTGAGAAAGGTTGTCTTGGCATCCATCTTATGCAACTTCCATCCCATAGCTGAAGCAATAGCAATGATCAATCTGATGGAAGTATATCGAGCCATAGGAGCAAATGTCTCATCATAATCCACTCCCTCTTTTTGAGAGAACCCTCTGGCAACAAATCTAGCCTTGTATTTTTCAACACTCCCATCTACTCCATGCTTGATTTTGTATAACCACTTGGAAGTCACTACTGACTTCCCCTCAGGTATTGGCACAATCTCCCACACATCATTCTTCATGATGGATTGGTATTCTTCCACCATGGCATCCTCCCACACTTGGTGTCTGGATGCTTCTTTATAAGTGGTCAGTTCTGAGTCAATGATGTGACTCATCAATGCTACATAACTGGAGAACCTCTGAGATCTTTTGATTTCTCGAAAAGTACCATGTGGGGCTTCATGACCCTCTGCATCCTACAAGGTCTGTTGTGCCCATCTAGGTATTTTCCGACCTACTGCAATATCTCTGGGGACATCAACTGGATCAATAGGATCGATGGGTTCATCCTTTTTTGCTAACTCCCTCTAAACTGGAGGGGGAGATGATCTCATTTCCTTTGGTTCTAGCATTTCTTCATCATCGATCTCCATGTTTGATCCTCTGCCTTTCCTGACAGCCATCTCTTCTTCAAAGGTCAAATCCCTGCTGACTTCAATCTGTCTAGATCCTGGGATGTAGATTCTGTATGCCTTTGAAGACTCACTGTATCCCACAAAAGTTCCCATCTTGCCTGAAGGTTCTAACTTTGTTCTTCTCTCCTTGGGCACATGTATATAGACTGGACAACCAAAGATCCGGAGGTGGCCCACTTCTGGTTTCATTCTTGTGAAAGCTTCTTCCGGAGTCATGTTTTTCACTATCTTATGTGGACATCTGTTTTGTACATGTTCAGTTGTTCTGGAAGCTTCTGCCCATAAGAACATTGGTAGACTCTGGTCATGTATCATGGCTTTGGCTGCCTCCACAATTGTTCTGTTCTTTCTTTCATCAACCCCATTTTGTTGAGGGTTGTAGGGAACCGTGAGCTCCCTCTTAATTCCTACTTCCTTGCAGAAATCATTGAATTTTGTAGAGGTGTATTCTCCACCATTATCTGATCTCGGGATCTTGATCCTCTTTCCTGACAAATTCTCAAGTTGTGCTTTGAATTCTTTGAATTTGCTTAGTACTTCCTTGGATCCTTCGTCTTAAGAAAGTATATCCAAGTCTTTCGTAAGTAGTCATCAATGAATGTTACATAGTAATGATATCCGCCCAATGAAGCAATTGTCATGGGTCCGCACAAGTCAGAGTGTACTAGATCCAACATTTCTTTAGATCTGCTCTCACTGTCTGGGAAGGATCTCTTGGCATTCTTTCCAAGTGCACATCCTCTACATGTTCCATCATGGTCTACCTGAAGCACTGGTAAACCTATCACTATATTCTTCAATACTGGGAGAGCTCGATAATTTAGATGAGCTAGTCTTCTGTGCCATAGCTCACCCATGCTTGTAGAATCATGGACTAAGGCTTGAACTGGTGGAGTGCTTAGTCGGTACAGGCTCTCCTCTCTCGCACAAATTACCTTGGCTATATCCATGCTTGAGTTCTTGTGCCAAGCAAGTACTTTCCCATCTGAGAATGCTACTTTCTATCCCTCGTCTTCCAAGGCTGAGATGGAAACAAGGTTTCTTTTCATACCAGGTACATAGAGCACATCACTCAAATGTAGAATATCATTAGACTCTAGCTGAAGGGAGGTGGCCCCAGATCCCTTCACAGTGTAGTTAGCATCATCTCCAAGTACAACACATAGATGAGAATCTTTCTCAATCAATTCTGAAAGATTTTCTTTATATCCTGACATGTGTCTAGAAGCACCACTATCCATGAGCCAAGTATCACTAGTGGTGGGAAAACTACCTGATAAAGCTGATATGAAGAAGAATTCTGTACGATCTTCATTCCTTTGCTTCTTGTGATGATGGTCTTCTTCTACATCAACAGTTGAGGCTTCATGCTTCCTTTTGTTTGAGCTTCGACAATTACTGGCGTAATGACCATATGTCTTGCACCTCTGGCATTGTATCTCAGATAAGTCCTTCTTCTTCTTCTTCTGGTCTAGGGGGTGGACTTGATCTCCTACCTTGGTGCTTGCGTTTGTAAAACTTTCTTCCCCTTCCCTTGCCTTTCTTGGCATGGGATATGAATGCTTGATTCTCCTCAGGTTGAGTGCCATGAAGTCTTTGTCGTGTTGCTATTCTTGTCTCTTCCTGAGTGCAATCTGCCCATAGCTTATCAAATTTGGGTAGCTTGGATCTATCGCTTATACTTTGAATGAAAGACTCCCAAGATGGTGAGAGACCATTTAGGGTAGTAATGACAAGCTCCTTATCATCAATGGGATCTCCACTGGTACTAAGCTTGTCCCTTAGTTCTGTGATCCTCATGAAATATGAGGCAATGGATTTTGACTTGGACATCTTCATATTTGATAGTTGGTTCCTCAATATGAGTGTCACATTGATACTACTATATTCAAATAGCTTCTTTATGGTTTTGAACATCTTTCTAGCAGTCTTATTTCCTGAGATTTGAGGAACCAAGTGGTCTCTAACTGAGTTCACCAAAATCCTTCTTGCTCTTGCATCATTCTTCCTCCAGCGAGATTTTTCTTCTTCGACTTCTAGTTCTGGGATCTTCTCATTAACAAACTGCAGGAGGTCATTTTCTTCTAGTAAAAGAAGAACCCTACACTTCCAAGAGATGAAGTTGGAAGCCCCTTCAAGACGATCTTCAACCTTCATTCCAATCATCTTGATTGCAGATCTGGACTAGAAACCCTAGCATGAGCTAGGTCAAAAATGAAAGTTGGAATTTTGGAAAACTGACTCCACAGGTAGATGCGCCCTAGCAAGGCGAGTTGAGAAAAGGTAGGGCCGAGCCAAAACTGTGGAGGAAGTAGGTCAAAAATTGAAACCCTAATTTCTGTTGCAACTATTGAATTAGGTCAAAAATTGAAAATTCTCATAATTGAATTCTTCCTTCACCAAAAGATGCACCCTCCTTAGAGCAAAATTCCCAAGGCTCTTTTTCCCAAAAAGTTGAGAGAAGGCCTTGAAAGATGAAACCCTAGTTCCGACAATGGCTTCTTCTAGTACCACTCTGATACCATGTTAATTTTTCATACATTTATACTATAATAATTCAATTACATAAATTCAATAAGATTACTAGAAGAATGACAAAGCACGGAAACAATAACACAAGAGTTTATCCTGGGAAACCCAATCGGGAGGAAACCCAGAAACCTTCGTATAGAAATGATAATTCCGAGAACAGAGTACAATGATGAGAGAGAAAAGATGGAAATGCTTTCCAAAAATTGAAACCCCAAATATAGTCTTCTACTTGATGCAGGTGTGAATCTCTCTCCAAGTGATGCGAACTTGTGTTGAGTGGATGAGTGAATAATGAGGTGAACTTTCCCTCTATTTATACAAGTGCCAAACTGGCCATTTCCCTAACTAGGACGACTTCTCTTAGGGAATAATAAATAATTTAAATTTAACCTTTTCTTTTGCTTTCCTTTCACCCAAGGTTTACATTGTTATTTCTAGGGTTTACATGAGAAATTACATTAAGTTCAACTCCCTTAGGAGGTACAATAAAAAACAATAAAATACAATAATAATATCTTCCGAAGTTGCACAAATTCCAACATATAGAAAGGGTGCATATAACTAGAATAGCACAAAGTCCAATCCATATCTGACCCAAAATACATAAACAAAAGAGTCTCTAAATGGCCTTTAGAGTCCATAAAACATCATGCTACGACAAATAACTATATATCATCAAAATCAATGCATATATTGGGATCCTATTCATCAATAGCACCCTCTGTCCCCCTCCTCTAGGCTCTAACCCCTTTCTCTCCTCTAGGTTAACCCCTGTCTCTACCTTGAATCTTGAAGTTGATCCTCCAAGGACATTAGTCAACACCCTCAATTTTAGATGAAACTTCCTAATCCAAACGTTAGAATAACTAATTTTGCTTGAGTGAAGGGTAGATTTTTACTAAGGTCATGACAAAGGAGTTAACAATTAGCACCACCAACATTAAGGTACATAGAGGGGTTGATGTGCTTCAATAAATGTCAATCCAATACCCTCATACATGAATCCAATGACAACATTGCAATCCTGAAATCCTAAAACTGTTAAGTCTGTTGAATTCTGAATGGGATATAAAATTCTACTTTTTGCATATGAAGTTCGATGAGGTTAGAAGTTAGAACCACTCTCAAACATCCTGAAACAATTAATGGTACCTAAGTTGCCAAGAAAGTTGGGTATGGGGACGAGTACGAGGTCGGGGACGAGGATGGGGTCGCCACTATTTAAAACAAGGTACTTGGGTACATCAAAGGTACTGTAGACATATATATATATAACAAGAAAAAAATAAAAAATGTCACATGCATATTTCAGATTTCTTTGTAAATTATGAATCATGATTCATAATTTAATGATTCATTGAACAATGACATTCACATTGAAAATTTGAAACATAAAATTTGATAAATCATAGTAGATATCAAGTGGAATTTATATTATATGTCCATGATTCCATGAGTCTATTGTCATACTACATTCAAAATTTGCATAATGGCATTTCCAGACATGAAATAGAAAGTTCAAAACAGTAAACAATGAACAAGATAGTTGATCTAGCTTCCTCAAGCCATATCATCAGCATCCTCAGGATCAATGTCCAGTGGTCTGATTTTTCTCCACAGTCCACCATTGAAAGCCTTGTTGTTGTCCCCCGCCTGAAAAGTGTTGAGCAATGAAATGGTTAAGGGGGGGTATTTTACTTGTTGAACGATAGGCGTTTAGGTGTTTATTGAGGGCCCCGGGTTTTTTTATTTCATTAAACCGCCAGTATTTTTCCTTGAACTGCCATGTATTTGCCTTTTGTTGAGTCGGACGTACCCCCGGAGGACCCAAACATGGGGTACGTCGTACCCTACAACGTGTACATACCTCTTTTTTAATTGCGATGTATCGGGTACGTGGAGCAAGTACCAGGTATGTAACAGTACAGAAGGGTACGTCTCTTACCCGTACCCAAGTACTTGGTATGGGTACCCAGTACAAGCACGTGTACCCTACCCCCCTGCTACACATATGGTATTGTTAAAAATTTAAGTAAAAGTTGACACTCTAGAAAAGAAAAGACAAGGAAAATGTCAACATTTACTTTAAGAATTTAATATTACAATTGATTATTAGGGTCTAGGGATAGTTTTAGAGTTTTTGTTTTAGCTTTTTCTATTTATTTTTTAAATTTTCATGGTCAAAATCATCGTCCTATGCACAACATATGGACTTATATAAAGGCAGCAGGTTCCATACAAAACCAGTCAGTTCAGGCATTTAACGCCAGTTCAGTACAGAACTGGCCATTTCCAGTTCAAGGTCATGATTTGGACTGGTTAGGCCTGTAAACCAGTCAAACCGACCGGTTTTGGCAAGACCAGTCCAGTTCTGATAACACTGATAAGAATAACATTTGCATCAAGCTCTTAGATTTTGGAGGAATGGAACTTTTTTAGTTTTTTTGAAGATTCGGAAATAGCTCAGTAGGTCCTAAGAAGGGGCTTTTGGTTGTAAGGAAAAACAAAGATGAAAGTGTCTACTTTTCCACCATAGAGGAATCAAAAGCAAGGTTACTTGGGAGCGGGAGCAGGAACAGGAGCGAGAAGCGAGAGCAAGAGCGGGAGCGGGAGCAAGAAGCGAAAGTTTCAAAAGCTTCCGGTTAGGAAGCGTTCCGGAAGCGTTTTTTATATAATATATATTTTTTCTATTTTTTTATGCATATATGTCAACAAATGCATGTAGAATGTTGAATTAGTTGTGGAAAGGATAAAAACATGAAATAAACAATAATACCATATAACATCATTCATCAATCATCAATCATTAATCATTTACTAGTGAATTCATCAACCATAGGTCCAGTATCCATGATTCCATAAGTTATAACATCAAGATTCAACCTTAAAGCTTCAAATTTTCAATATATAAACATTTTGTCATCCAGATAAACAGTTTTGACCCAATGAACATGTCTATATCCATACCTAGTTTGGGTGTGACTGCAAAATTTCCTTTCTTACATCTAGAACATTGCCACTTTGCAAGAGATTGGTAATCTTCTTGGTCTATTTTTTAAAATTGACACTATCAAGGTTGAGAGTGTTGAAATATTGTAATGAGTTAGGTCCCATCATGTTTTTGTGTTTACCATGGTGGGGACAAGTTGTCTTTCCTAAGTAATGTACTTTTGAAATATAAAAGAAAAAGTGACTTTATGTTTTAAAAGTTAAGTGACTTTATGTTTTAAAAGTTCAATGACTTTATTAAAAGTATTTGTGCATTAAATGATTAAAAAGGACATTTAATGTGCTTTTAATGTAAACCCTTAGATCATAAGTGATCTCAGCCATTCAAAAAGGTAGTTTGAATTAGTTAGGGTTTAGGGAGGGTAAAGTCAGCTATTTAATACATCTTGGGAGGAGAGCCAAAACACACAGAAAGACAAAAGAGAGAAAAGGAGAGAGAGATCTAGGGTTTCAAAGGAGAGCAAACCCATTTGGAGAGAGAGCATTAATTGCAGCAGGAAAGAGACTGAATTTTTATTGGGCACAAATACCGGGGAGAAGGAGAACATTTTTCTGCACAAAAATCGAGGAAATCCGAACTATATGGATCCGTACAGCAGGCCGTACAGTCTAGTACAGCCACATTAATTTACACAGAAATCGAGTGCTGTCTTTGGCACACATTTCGAGGTAGTTTTATGCTATTTTTGCTAAGGAAGATTGCACAGAAATCAAGGGCTGTCATTGTCACAGATTTCAAGGCAGATTGGTGAGGAAGAAGAGGCCATACAGCTGCATTTATTGCTGGTAATTATTTCTGTTTTCTGGCACGTTTTCCAATGTATTTCAGATTACATAAATGTCTCTGTTGTAATTAATTGCTGCTCTTTAATAAAAATCTCTCTCTGAATTTTCCCTCATGAAGTGTGAGGGTTTTGCCCTGGGCATTGGCCTAAAAATTTCTGAGTTTTTCAATGTATATGCTTATGTCTTCAGTTCTTCAGCTAGGTCATTGAATGAATGTATAAGTGTTTATATTTCAGTTATCAGAAGATTTATTGGACAATAAATCATAACTCAGAAAAATATTAAACCTAGAGATGCATTCTAAAGAGTTTGATAAAATGTCATAAAGAGAACTTGCTATTTTATCAAATTTCTACAGAGAGACTCATCATCACTACTTCTAGAACATGTGTTGAGTTTGACCAAATTGTAGGGTACATGTTCATATCATGAAATAGCGTGGCAATCATTGATAGTCCTAAGTTTTGGATTATTAGTAGATGACTTTCATTGTCAAATTTGTTAACAAAATATCCCATTTGAAATATTCATGTCAAATATACTCAACTCCTCCAGGGAAGAGTGGTAAAGGTCATAGACCTAGAGGTTAGCAGCCAATGAAGAGGACACCTCCAAAGGCAATTCCAAGCAATCATTGTCTACCTCAATGACGTCATTGCCCAACCCTCCCTCTAAGGGTTGTGATGTGACTATCGACTTAATGTATTCCTCTACGATGCAACTAGTCTTGGATGAAAGCCCCTTGAGTGGATTGAAGAGGCATTATGAATGAGACAATTCAGATGCATAAAGGAAACTAATGTCTTTATCGAGTTCCAAAGCATCGGGATGACTAGAATTAGTAAGACCATCACTAGTTGTAAACCTTTCTGCTCAATGAGGAGATATTAGGAAGAAAAGGGGAAAGGAGAAGCTATTGTTTCCTCGAATTTACAACCATTTACTTCAAAAAATAACAGGATTAAACATTCTACATTTTCAGCATTTTTCAGTTTGTCATCATCAACATCTAACCAAACAATCTGTCAAAATTACAAGTTCGAATTGACAAAATCGTTTTTTTTAAAACAAAAATGGATTCAACACTCTTGAATACTCCTAATATAACCAAATCATTCATTATTAATAGCTAATCTTTACAATTTCAGCAATCCCAAATCATTTTTCTAAAAATCTATGCCAAAAATATCAAGGGCTTTAAGTGATAAAAAACAATCCACAACCCATATAAACTAATAAACTTATTAAATATTAAATACTATGATTATATTTAAAAGGGGAAAATTACAACCGTCTCTTCAGACCAACACATTACGTATATCTCAAGTTTACATTAACACATTACGTATCTACTTTGCAAAAAAGATATTTGAATTTTTATACATTTCCATAATAAGCAAAAAGTTTGAACCATCTCACCATAATTGTGGGCCACCTTATTGCTTTTGAAAAACAATCTATTTTTCAAACATGGATTTTGCGAAAAGAAAAATAATAATGTATGAGGTGTTCCCACAAATGAAAACTCCATAAATACTTTTCCAATTTTTCATGCAAGCCATAGGGGCATTTAGCATTCTTTCTTTTCAAGCAATTTAACATTCTTTCTTGATGCAAGCCATAAGGGCATTTAACATTCTTTCTTGAGTCACATAGCTTAGCCGTGGGTATCTTTAGTCGGTGATATGAGAACATTGTAAGTCATCATTGGAGGGAGATTTAAGGAATTTCAACTTCAATATGATTAATAATTAGTAATTGCCAATTATCTTAGCAAACTTATGATGAATTAAATATGATAATTCAATTAATTGTGGATGTAAAATTAGCATACTATTTTTTAGTTGATTTGGATAAGATCTAATGGTGGTTGACGTGAAGCGTCCAAGGAAGCGACGGGAAGCGCTCAAGGAAGCGACGGGAAGCGTTTTTAAGGTATACGGAAGCACTATGAAGCGAACAAGGAAGCGCTCGGGGAAGCGGAGCGAAGCGATCAGGAAGCGAAGCTTCCGATCACTTCCTCAACGCTTCCTCACAGTGGCAAGGAGCTGTTATCACATCCATGTTAGCTGGGGCTACCATGCTGCAGATTGTGTGGTCGGGGACCATACTATACTTTTTTTTCCAGATCAGAGATCGGATGCCTTCAGCGGAGGCACACAGCTTTGTTCAGATTGCCCCGAGCAGGCATATCAGTGGGGACAGATGGTTTTATGGTACTGTCCAGACATGTATACATTACTGCCTACAGAGGCACCCTTCGTTGCCAGGCTTTGCATAAGCCCATTAAGACAGTTGCCTAGCCATATTTTTTATTGAGAATACAGAGTGTTGCTGGTTTACCACTTATTGCCCGGATTCAGTTGAGATCCAGCTTCAGAGTCAGCTTCAACAGCAAGTATAGCATTTGATGTTCTAGTGCTTATGTTGTCGATTAGACTTGTTTATACATGATAGTACACTGACTTTATATATTATGTTGATGTGGTGATCTAGTTGTTATTATGATGTGTTTGGCCCTTGGTGATGTTAGTCCACCCCCTTCTTTAGGCTCCTGTCTATGCACACCGGATCACATTCCCACTATTGGTATAGACTTGGTCACTTAGTCCCCCTAGGCAGCTGACTTTGGTTCCACCTTCACTCTCTCCACCCATCCAACCCATTCATGATTGATCCTTCTCGACTTGGATTCTGATTTGTGAACTTGAGGATCCCCTTCCCCACTGATCTCTGAGTATTCCATGACTCCCTGTCTTTTGTGCCTCGGCTCTTTAGTGTGTGAGATGCACTCTCAAACCTGGGATTTGCTCCTGTCGGTTGCCCCCGATGTTGCAATGCAGTATAGGAGTGTGTAGCCTCACCGGATGTTTCCCATTGGTCGTCGAAGCATTTATGCTCACCCCTATTACTTTGTAGTATGAGCACCTTGATTATATCTATTGAGATATGTATGTAGCCCAAAAGGCCTTGATGTAAAATGAAGAAATGAAGAAATGAAGAAATGTAAAGCAAGCCAAAAAGGCTATTGTAAATGTAAAATCTAGCCAAAAATGGCTAAGTATGAAAATGTAAAATCCATGCAATGTGTTTGTAAACACACATGGACACAGGTCAGCCATACATATCAGCTTTGTAGTGGTTATTTCCTCACCTAGTCCTGCAAGGCAAGGAGGTGAGAGGGAGCAAGGGACACATTCAAAATTGTCCCCTAGAGTCTCAAGTTACGGTTTGCCGGACACCCAGTTTGGCGGCTCTAGAAAAGATCCTCACGAAGTCTTATTAAGGCATGGATGTGAGTTGTGAGGTACTTGTTAGATGACCAGTGGCGGTTTCCCTGCACTGACCAGTGGCGGTTTCCCTGCACTATACCCATTTGTGAGGCACCGCCCTTCCCCGTGTTTTGTCATGGTATGCTTAGCTCAGTGGACCCCGCTTTCTCGAGTTATCCAAAGGGTTACGTGATCTTAGTCCTTGTCACCCCTTATCCTTCACCTTATTTTCCACCTCACCCAAAGTCAGCTAGGTGGTCAAGTCTATAGGTTGTGCATACCAATTTGAGTCTTTTGGATGTGGTGGGCCCACCTCACCATGGGCCTCGTGTTTTTGAGATATTATGTATTTTTTATCACCATATTGACATTTTATTGTTTAGTAATGTACTAAGATGTATAAGGAAGCCTATCGCTTCATATTGCATACAGGTATGCAGCCAGCACCATGTTGACCAGATTTGACTTGGTCAAACTAGGTTGACTAGGCCAAAAATGAGCCCGAAAAAATATTGCGATCGAGATTTTGATTTTGGTCACTTGTATTCTCTTGGGGTCCCATATGAACCTCCAAGCATCAGAATTTGGAAAAGTTGAGGCAGCGATGAGATTTTTAATTATTATTGGTCATTAATGACCTGTTTTAATTAAAAATCATGGATTTTGGGCAAACAGTGCCTAAGTGATGGATCGTGGTCATTCAAGTGACCATATCTACTATTTTTGGGGTCCACGATCACATTGCAACAGACGGTTCGACAATCCAGGCACTATAAGTGGGTCAAAAGCCCAATTTACACCTTCAGCAATAAAAACCAGCAGTTAATTAAAAGAAAAATCAAAATTTAGCAAAGGCAACTATGGCAAATGGCAAAATCAAAGGTTGGCTAATACAAGGGTGACTTGTAAGGTAATTTGGTAATGTTTGGACATTGTATTCTTGGTTGTGGGTCCCTCAATTGGACCAGCTCACTCTAGAGGTCGAATTTGCCCATGGGGGCGTTTTTCTCCACCTAGGCAATTTCGATTTGGATGTTTATTGTTATGTGGGACCTTGATGTATTAGTTAGGGGGATAAAACATGATATAGACACCCCCTAACTCATGTTTTATGTATTGTATGGACCCCACAATGGGTCCCCCACTCCACAAGTGTGCTAGACATGGGCAATTCGCACCCCCCTTCATGAGCTCATCTCCACCCTCGATTTGGTGCTTGGGAAAGTCGATCCAGGCATTGGTTTTGGGGGGAAGATGCTAGGTTTTTGAGCCATCTCTATAAGAGAATGAGCTCACTCATTTAAGAGTCTCTTGGCACATTGTACACTTGAGTTTTGATGATATAGAACCATTTTCCACCGAGTTTCTTGAGAGTTTATGGATGGATATGTATTGCTTAATTGATATCTAGTCTTTCTTAGCTTTGTTGAGTTGTTAGTGCATTGTTTCCATCTTGTCCTTGGCCAATGATTTGCAGGTGAAGAGCACAGCTGAAGGAGGGTGCAGTTTTTGGAGTGGGAACCCCACAATTGCTCCAATTCTTCAGAGTATCAACAAAGGGAGTTGTTTTTTGCATTTTTTCCTTTCAATTCCTTTCATTTTCAGCCATTTACTTGCTGGTTTCTCTTGTTATTTGCTGCACACACTAACTTGATCTTGTTTGTGGCAGGTAGCTAGGGCGAATTTGGCCACTGGGAGCTCAAAACGCCAAAGGGAGCACGCTGCAGCTTAACGACTGAGTTTGGAGGGCTAATCTTCGGCAACCTCGTCCATCTATTCATTCTCAAGTAGGTCCTTCTTGCTGGTCTCTTGCATTTTAAATTTCATTGTGTGTGTTGAGCAGAAATTCCATATAAAAAACCCATAAAAATACAAAACCTAAGATTTCACCGTAGGAATTTGTTTTACTTCAAAACCCACTAATGAAACATCCTTAAAAGGCTATATCCTAAGTTTCATTTCTTTTAGACTCCATTTACCCATAGATTTAGCACTAGTCTACCTGGCAAAAACGCCTCACCTGGGGCGTTTTTCTCTTCTACTTGTTTGGGTCAGTTTGGGGTTCTGGGTAGTTTAGAATCGATCTTAAATCATCATTTTACTTTCAAAAATCAAACTACCAAGTGCTAGAAGTGTTTTAAATCACCATTTTATTGCTGCCCTAGTTTGTCATTTCACTGCTTAACTCACCTTCTTGGGCAACATCAATCCATTCCTTCACTTCTAGCTTACTGTATGTCCCTAGTCTATTTCAGCCATACAATCACTAATTTAATCAGTCTATCTCACTACATTTGATTGTTGGTCACTTCTACATCACTCCTACTTTTACTATCTGTGTCCATCTACTGGCTGGGACTAGACTTAGGACCTAATCAACACTCATTTCCTCCCTTCACGTCTTTCTATCTTTGGGATTTGGCTGTGTTTTGTTTCTCAACCATCACTGGTTGAGCGGGGTCTCCCCCCTGACTTGGCTACGTGCCTTGTCTAAAGTGACAGTAGCCTTGTCCGGTGTGACTTCCATTCCTTGAACGGAGGACCTGGCTATTGCTGGTTACACCATTCTAGTTGTTCACTCTCTGCCAGGGACACTCATTATCCATCACCTAGAGATTGTGTGATAACAGGAGCGTTGCAAACTCTCCGGGAGTGAGCTTCTGAAAATCGCTTCCGTCCGGAAGCGAAACGGAATCGTGATTCTGGTTAGCTCCCGAGTAGCTTTGGCCGAAAGCTAGCTTCCGGAGCGGGGCCGAGGGGGGGGGGGCGCTTTCCCGCAACCTAGATCAGAAGTATTGAAAGAAGAAAACAGACTAAAATATGTGGGTGTTTTTATCAGTAACCCTTGGCATGGTGCCTACCAAGAAATTTTAGAAGGGTAGGTAGAGAACAATTGGTATAAGAATAACATTTTGCATGAAGCTCTAAGACTTTGGGGGAATGGAGTGTTTTTTTGGGTGCTTTTCAAGATTCAAAGATGGCTCAGTAGGTCCTAAGAAAGCACTTTTGGTTGTAAGGAAAACTTGGTTAAAAGCTTCACCCTGGGAGCTCATCCTTGTCACTTGAAAAATGCAATGAACCCCATTGGATTGAAATTTAGGGGCTACAGCCAAACTTTATGGAAGCGTTTCCCAAAACTTCTTAAAGATATAGATGAAATCTTGAAAGTAAAAACCGAGAAATATATTGCCTACAGCAGTGAGATTATTGATTACCTCATTCTCCAGGGAAAATATGCCCAGCGACATCCAGGTCTCTATAAACTCTCCCCTTGGAAGTTAAAATAAATGGGTTCAGGGGGTTTAGAAGGCTGCTATGTCTGTAAGAACTCAGGTCATATTAGAAATATATTGGAAAATTATGTCCTAAGCTGTCAAAATCCCCTTGACTCCTTGAGTCAATAAACAAATGCCATGAAGTCAATGTGACCGAAAACACTATGTTTTTTTTATAAGGGAATCCTTCTGATGAACATGAGTTGGTAAACATTCCAAATTCCACTAAGGGAACACAGCTTTGAAACCTTAAATTTCCAGTACCCAAAAAAAACCTCTTTAATCTGTGCCACAGAAGAACCAGTAAATACTAGGAATAAACCCTTATCTTGAAAGATTGCTACTGAAAGGAAAGAGAACTCTTGTTCCACTGGGACTCTCAAGCAAGGCACATGGACTGAAATAAAAAGGCAGAATAGTTAAACATGGAGGCAGCCTTTAAGAAATCCATCAACCAGCTGTTGACAGAGTTAATAAATCCCTCCAATACTGACGGTAAAAGAGTCAAAAGACCTGAGGGTAAACCTAGACTTCCCAGATGGAAGGAACAATAAGGCCAGATGATGATTGTTAGTTGGAAAGAAAAGACACCATTAAAGGCCAAACTTTAGGCAATTTCAAGAATTGCCAACAGCTCTGGAATCCTCCCCCAAAAAATTGGAATAAATACAACTTTGATAGCACTTCTAAAGTTCCAGGTCTGACAGGAATAGGTATTATTGATCCCAAGGTTGTAACTTGTATTCTTGCAGTCCCTCAAATACTCAGGGAACAATACAAACAATCTGGCTGAAGAGGCAGCTCTAATTTATGGCATTAACTATTCTTTGGAACTAGGTATACAAGAAAATTATTTCTGAAGCTGACTCCAAAGTATTCATTGACCACCTCAATGGAAAGAGCCAAGGCCCAAGACACATCCTGGGCAATTAGTAGCCAGATGACAAGGGTCACGAACACCATAGTGAATTGTGTACATGTCAAAAGGAATTCCAACCAGTTAGCAGATTGGAGAGCTAAAAGGGACACATCCAGAAAGGAGACAAATTTAGACTTTTTAACACTCCACACTAATGGAGAAAGATAAGTAGAAGGAAACTTTGAAGTAATTCCAAAGTCCTAGTACCCATGGGGATCTACTCTCAACATTGTAGCACCATTAACAATTACGTGGCAAGCCCTAAAAGGTCCCTCCCTCTCATTTGTCCTCCATAAATTCAGGTCACTTCCCAAGTCCAACATATCCCCCTGCCCAACAACAGATTCGGCAGGACATTCCCCACCTAGCAAAAAGGTACAGATGCTGACCTCCTCCCATGTCACACAGGCTAAGTAACTACAGTTTCTTCGTTTAATGGCAGAGAGCGGCAATGACCACCACGTTTGCTATCTCTGCTTCCCCGTCTGTCCACTCTCTTATCTGTTATCCGTCATGGCAGAATCTTCAGCACAGCAGGGGAGAGAACACCCTAGAAATCAAGCTCACACTGTCGCAAGGAGATAAGAAACCGAGAATCCTTTCAATACTCAAGAGTGATTCAACATCTTCATTGCCCAACAGTGCCATGTGGCATGAAGCCCACTAGCCAAATCCTGGAAATTGCTCTTGTAGCTTAAGTCAGGTTTCATATGGAAGAATTGTGGATTGTCTTTGTCAATTTAAAACTTACATCAGAGAAAGTGACAACAGGGAAGCTCTGAACCGGGCAGTTTTGAGGAGAGGGTTCTTGACTCCCTCCCTTGTCTACACAAAGCCATCAAGAGCCTGGATATAAAATACTCATGGCAAGTTTGACTTGTGAGTACTCGTCAAATTCTGACCAAGAGCCCTCACAGAGTTTTTCACCAGTCAGCAACTTTGAATTGTGACCCTGTTGAAAAAATCAGTGGCCCCCTTTGTATAATAACCCAAACTGGGGGAAACGACCCATTCTGCTCAGACTTTTTCCATTAGCCATCAGCCACGTTTTTCCTGAGCTTTTGCCCAGTCCAAATAGAACTCTTCCTCTCCAGTCCCTATCAATTTTTTGCCAACCTGAGTTTTGTAACACTGGACAGAGTTTCACCTGTAATGTGGTAACATGTCTCTGGGCTATATATAGTGGCAGCATCATTCTTCTGCCTATCCAAAAGAACGTTACCAGATAACCATCCTATAATTTTAAAATCCATGGGAATGGTCATATGTTTGGGATTCTTATATTAACCGTTTTTTAACTCACTTGAATACACAAGTATTATGGAATGTTATCTTGTACTTGGCCTTTTAAAAACACTTTCTGAACTGCAGAACCAAGTTGAGAAATTAAGAAACGACTTTGCAAATGAACTCGAGGATAGGGACATGAAAATTCTTCTTCACAAGAAAATCCGAGAAAATCTGAGAGGCATTAAATTCCATTAAGTGTAAGGTTGACGAAAGAAAGGACAGTTTGACACAATCATGGCTGGCCAATCCGACAAGTGGATACCAGATGGATACCACCAGCCAGAACCAGCTCTTCTCCTCCTTTACATGTATACTAAAACATAAAAATAAATTAAATCAGTTGCAGATGACAAGCAGTTGTGAACGGAAGATTGGAGAAACCAAAATTGCATGGACTCGATTAAAATGTTTAACATGGACCCTTCCTTTTTCAGTTTATTATTCACAGCTTCTCATGGTGCTAAAGTTCTAGCATTTTGAATAATCCAGATAGTCTTATTTTATTTGTTGCGCTACAGCCATGAGCCTGATTTCTCAAAGAAAAAATTATCTGGTTTAGCTTGTTTTTTATATAGTGCAAGTTTTTAACTTGATAGAGCTGCTCCTTTTGGACAGCCAGCTAATAGCACAATATCATGTAGGTATACCTATACATATATGTGGAAAAACAAAATACACATGTAGACAATGTGCACAAGTAAGCATACCTTCATCACAGAAAAGACCTTAACAAGTTGCTCCTTCAGCATAGCTGACATTTCTATATCCAGCCTTCCAGCATCAAATTGGTTGACTCTTGATATAGAAACTGGTAAAATGGGTCTCTGCAAATAAAAATCCAAAAACAAAAATAACTTAAAAAAATTTCCAAATGAATGTCACCATAAATTCAAACATTCCAAACAAATCCACAAGCTTCAATGACCTGATCCTTAAACCCTAAGCCATGCGGTTTTCAAAATTACAACAAACCCACATGGTGCCCCAATCATTCAGAACCTAAACCTTGAGATTTGCCCAAAAAGGAAATAAAAAATGTGCACTATCCCGAACATATAATGTAATCCGGGAACCTGAGATAAATTCTTCAGCTGCTGCCATTGTGGTGCAACCATGAGATAAGCCTGCTGCCACGCATCGCGCGGAGGGAGATTGATGTCCAACAATGATGAGGATGGCGATGCCTGTGCATCCTCCATTGCTTGTAGACCTCCGTATTTCCTCCCACGGTTTTTGAAAATTTTCAGGGTTTAATCGATATACCTGTATATATTTAGTCTGTCTATTTATTTAGACTATATATAGATTCTTAACGTCATAGATAACTGTGGAATATGTGTGCATTATCGATTATGACATGAGTACATTTTCATTTTCTGTTCTTTTTAATATTAATAATTTAGTGATCAAGGGGCAACGTGGACAGTCGGTTGTCATACGAGAAAGGAGTGATTCATTATAAATATTATAAAAATACATATGTTATATGAAATAACTTAAATTTTCTATTTGAAATCGTAGAATTTTTAAATTATGTGTTATATTTTTGGATACGGCCATTTTTTTAAGCATGATCGTTGAAATTTTTTAAAATCCATTTTATAGATGTTTTTAAATTTTGGGTGTTCTAGGGTTAATGAGGGTTTTATTATCAAAATTTTTGATTTGCAAAATAAAAAAAACACCAAATTATGAGAAAAAAAAGCTCTCAAACCTAAATAATCTAATTTTTAGATATCTCCTAAACTTTTAGTCAATCAAAAACAATTTAAATCACACGCCATAATCAAAAAAGTGATTTCAACCCTTTATAATAACCTAAAATACTTAATATCTAAATAAACATGAAAAAATTCCTTAGGAAGCTATAGACTTCTTACTCCTAATCATAATAAAGTTCAAATTATTTTTTTTGTAAATAATAATAGTGAATAATTTTTGTAAAAACTTTTACATACTTTTTTTTCAAGGAGAAAAAAACCATACTTTTGCTATTACTATGAATCAAAAAGTACAATCCCAAATTTCAAAATATCTTCAACATCACTCGTTAAACATGGACTAAAGCATCCCATAGAGTTACCAAACAACTTCAAACATATCTAAACCAAACTAGAATTGTTCTGCACCATACAAAAAAAGGGACAAAACCAACCAGAACCACCAAAACAACCAAAGACCAAAATGAAGAGACTGCAAACTCAAAAGAGCTAGTCTACAAACATATGCATAGATCCCTCGTCAACCTTTGAACCATCTGACTGGTCATTCTTCCCAAAAGTGCCAACCTTCTTCACCATCTAACGCCTCCTTGGAAAGAGCATCAGCAACATCATTTAAATCCCTGTAAATGTGATCGATTGTACAATCATAAAAAGATTTCAGAAGAAGGTCAATCCTATGACACTAATGAAGTAACTGAAGTGTGTTCAAGCTTAATATATTTTTTGCCCATTGGACGACCACCAACAAATCACCATAAACACGTATGGCATCAATACCAAAAGTGTTAGCAACCTTGACTAACCCCACAGAGCAAGCAATTCAGCTTTTGTATTGGAACCAAACCCACAGCACAGTCGCATTTTAAAGGAAGTCTCCTTACTTGTAATCAAGTAAAAACCGGCTCTACATTTGCCATCAACTAAAGCATCATCGAAAAACCTATAACTCTGTTTAAAGAAGGAATTTTATTTTTTTTAAATAATAATAATGAATCATTTTTATAAAAATAGTTTATAGCATTTTAAAATATTATTTTTCATTTTATTTATGAATTAAAAAAATGTTTTTTAAATAAATATATGATTTTGATAAAAATGAAACTATATTATAAATTAGAATATTTTCAAAGAAAAATTTAAGAATACGTAACTTAAATACACCTTAATTTTGGCTCCCTGCATAAGGATAATGATTTTCATGAAATTGAAGAGTAAGTAACTTGAATACACTTTAATTTTGGAAATCTTGATTTTCATGAAATTGAATAGTAAGTAACTTAAATACACTTTAATCTGGAATCTTTTAATAGGAATAAATTCATGGAGAAACCAACAAAATTGAGCTTGTGAGGTTAAGAGGAATCGAACTAGTTTTTATAGCATTTTAAAACATTGTTTTTCATTTTATTTATGAATTAAAAAAAAATGTTTTTTAAATAAATATATGATTTTGATAAAAATGAAATTATATTATAAATTAAAATATTTTCAAATAGACATGTTACTATCTTCAGAAATATTCAATCGGTGGATATCGATCGAACTCAGTCTTGGGGTTTCTTTGATGGGGCTTGTCAGAATGAATTATGTGGGGGAGGGGCTCTTCTTTTTATGTCT
This sequence comes from Larix kaempferi, assembly GCA_027924585.1. Lineage (NCBI taxonomy): Eukaryota > Viridiplantae > Streptophyta > Pinopsida > Pinales > Pinaceae > Larix > Larix kaempferi. The sequence continues at coordinate 19,537,165 of BSBM01001023.1, forward strand.
CCTACTCATTTTTATGTGATGTCGTTTGGATTTGGGAGAGGGACCAATAACTAGGCTGAGATTCTCAGTCTTAAGTTACTAATCTCCTTTGCTGTGGAACATTCTGTCGGTAATATTTCAGTGTTTGGGGACTCATTGAATGTGATAAAGTGGGTCAATGGCTTGTATCAGTGCAACAACCAGAGAATTGCTGCTGTTTTGGAACAAATTCAGAATGTCTCTTACACCTTTGATACTTTCAATTGCAGGCACATATTTCGGGAAAATAACACAGAGGCGGACAAAGCCTCGAAGAAAGGATTGTTGCTAGGAATCGGTATATGGAAAATCATTGAATTTAAAGATAGGGTTGGCCGGGGGAACTATTCCACAGACCATTTATTGAATGATCTTAAAACATTTTTTTGAAAGTTTGATGAACTTCTAGTTATTACAGCGGAACAGTAGGTTGGATTAATGTAATTTCTTGCATTTCTCGGTTTATTTTGCTCTTTAAAAACTTGTAGAGGCAGGCTTAAAATATTTTTTTGTAAAACTATTCAGATACGATACAGGGTCTTAACATTCCATTGTAAAAGATGTTATTGCTCATGTGGTGAGAACATCATTGCTTTCTTCAAACAAAAGCTTAAAGCTAGATTCAGTAGCTACATCTTCCACTCTAACTGAGTGATGACGTTCAAAGTAATTTCGCACTCTTAAGGATGAAATGAAATTACGCCTTTTTTTCCAAAAAAAAAAAAATATATATATATATATATATATATATATATTCAAAGAAAAATTAAAAATATCTAACTTAAATACACCTTAATTTTGGCCCCCTCCATAAGGATAATGGTTTTCATGAAATTGAGAGTAAGTAACTTGAATACACTTTAATTTTGGATCTCTTGATTTTCATGAAATTGAAGAGTTAGTAACTTAAATACACTTTAATCTGGAATCTCTTAATGGGGATAAATTCATGGAGGAACCAAAAGAATTGAGGTTGTGAGGGATGAAACTAGTTTTTTTCGGTTTATTATTTATTTGTTATTTAATATATATATATATATATATTGTTTATTATTTATTATTTATTTAATATATATATATATATATATAACATTCATTATATATCTACCTAGATTATAGAATGTATCTTTCGGTATCGGTATAATTAAGTTGTTGTAAAAGGTATGTTTTATATTATTAAATGGCTTGGTGGGCTAGCTCAAGTGGTTGAGTGCTGTAAGTTGTGAACAGAAGGTTTATGGGTCAAATCCTCGAGTGGCTATACATTGTTATTTAAGGGCCTCACTTAATGTCCCCACCAGGTTAGGCACCGTAATCAGGGTCGATGGTTTACCTTGGTTACCACTTCTGTTTAAATTTTATCGGGATGTAGGATTTAACATGGTTGATGTTATTAATTTAATTGTCTTGTTATATGTTCGAGTGGTTAAGCCAAACCTCAAAATCTCTAGCTCATCCTCATAATCATGGCTTTTGACTCCATAAAAGTACATCCAACTTTACTGGAGAGTATGGGACAAATAATATTGCATTTAGTTTTAAAATTATAGATAATATAATGTTTTTGGGATTTGCTCAATTTTATTCAAAGTCTCACGAGAGACGTTGTAGGCCCCAAACAATCGACTATTATTTCTTTCAAGAATCAAGGCAAGTAAGTTTGCCAAAAGGGGGGTAATCATGAAAGTTCAATATCTAGGTAGGTCATCCTTGTTCATGTATTTGAAAATAATAATTACGCCGTAGGCATTTTCACCATGGAGAAGCAATACCTCCACGTCATTAGATTCCTCGCTCATGGAGCGGTTGGAATCGTGCCACGTGGATGGTTGTGCTTCTCCGCGAGCTGCCTCCCGCCGACCTGTCACTGCGCGAGTTTGTGGTGATATGTTCTTAGGCTGCGACCATGGTTATGCGAAGAGAGTGTCTTGCATTATGACAATCATCATTTTTACGGCAATATTGAGAGTACGAAGCAGACGCCAATAAATGTTCTTTGCAACACTGGGAATAGCAGTCAACCACAACAGTTCGCAAATGCCGTGAAAGCCCTGCTCTCCAATGTTAGCACTAAAGTTGCACAGGCCCCCAAACTTTTCGTTGTAGATTCAGTCGGTTCCCCTTCTAATTTAACGGGTAATATCTACAGCTTAGCGCAGTGTTGGGTACCTGTTGATCTCTGACAATTACCATAGTATATTTCTTAAATCACAGTCACAACATATCAATAAGTTCTACCTACACTGTAGGTATATAGGAATTATAAGATTATGTATCCACTGTTGTAAGTAACTAAAATGATCCAACTTGTATTAACATCCGAATTGAAAAATTTATGTGAGTTTGGCAAAACAATCGTGAAAATTTGAGAAATTAAAAAGATGATGTGGAGTTCAACTGGTAACCTTGTAGGAAGTTTATGCAAAATTGAAAATTTATGGAAAATTTAGTTTAATGGAGATAAAGAGATAAATAAGCGCCACCTCCTTCTAGTTACTATTATTTTCTCCATATGCAAAAATATTCTGAAAATGCTACATTCATTATATATCTACCTAGATTATAGAATTTATCTTTCGGTATCGGCATAATTAAGTTGTTGTAAAAGGTATGTTTTATATTATTAAATGGCTTGGTGGGATAGCTCAAGTGGTTGAGTGCTGTAAGTTGTGAACAGAAGGTTTCTGGGTCAAATCCTCGAGTGGCTATACATTGTTATTTAAGGGCCTCACTTAATGTCCCCACCAGGTTAGACACCGTAATCAGGGTCGATGGTTTACCTTGGTTACCGCTTCTGTTTAAATTTTATCGGGATGTAGGATTTAACATGGTTGATGTTATTAATTTAATTGTCTTGTTATATGTTCGAGTGGTTAAACCAAACCTCAAAATCTCTAGCTCATCCTCATAATCATGGCTTTTGACTCCATAAAAGTACATCCAACTTTACTGGAGAGTATGGGACACATAATATTGCATTTAGTTTTAAAATTATAGATAATATAATGTTTTTGGGATTTGCTCAATTTTATTCAAAGTCTCACGAGAGACGTTGTAGGCCCCAAACAATCGACTATTATTTCTTTCAAGAATCAAGGCAAGTAAGTTTGCCAAAAGGGGGGTAATCATGAAAGTTCAATATCTAGGTAGGTCATCCTTGTTCATGTATTTGAAAATAATAATTACGCCGTAGGAATTTTCACCATGGAGAAGCAATACCTCCACGTCATTAGATTCCTCGCTCATGGAGCGGTTGGAATCGTGCCACGTGGATGGTTGTGCTTCTCCGCGAGCTGCCTCCCGCCGACCTGTCACTGCGCGAGTTTGTGGTGATATGTTCTTAGGCTGCGACCATGGTTATGCAAAGAGAGTGTCTTGCATTATGACAATCATCATTTTTACGGCAATATTGAGAGTACGAAGCAGACGCCAATAAATGTTCTTTGCAACACTGGGAATAGCAGTCAACCACAACAGTTCGCAAATGACGTGAAAGCCCTACTCTCCAATGTTAGCACTAAAGTTGCACAGGCCCCCAAACTTTTCGCTGTAGATTCAGTCGGTTCCCCTTCTAATTTAACGGGTAATATCTACAGCTTAGCGCAGTGTTGGATACCTGTTGATCTCTGACAATTACCATAGTATATTTCTTAAATCACAGTCACAACATATCAATAAGTTCTACCTACACTGTAGGTATATAGGAATTATAAGATTATGTATCCACTGTTGTAAGTAACTAAAATGATCCAGCTTGTATTAACATCCGAATTGAAAAATTTATGTGAGTTTGGCAAAACAATCATGAAAATTTGAGAAATGAAAAAGATGATGTGGAGTTCAACTGGTAACCTTGTAGGAAGTTTATGCAAAATTGAAAATTTATGGAAAATTTAGTTTAATGGAGATAAAGAGATAAATAAGCGCCACCTCCTTCTAGTTACTATTATTTTCTCCATATGCAAAAATATTCTGAAAATGCTACAGATTTAGAAAAACAGAAGAGACGGGAAAACAATCTTATGATTGTCTAATGCAGAAAATATGGCCATTCCATACCCTTTGAGGAGCACGCTGAAGAATAATTCTAGCTTTTGTAATGACTCCGAATTGTCCTAATCCTCCAAGTGCACCAAAATAGAGATCGTCGGTCGTTGGGCTCTGGTGCCTAGGCTCTGGTCGCCAGTCGCATATCGTTGGTCGCATATGTTTGCATAAAGCTGCGAGATTTCTCGCCGAAGCTCCGACAGAAAGCTGCTGGTCGCTGGTTGCCAGTCGCTGGGCTTTGGTCACCAGTCGTCGGTCGTTGGGCTTTGGTCACCGGTCGCCGGTCGCTGGGCTTTGGTCACCGGTCGCCGGTCGTTGGGCTCTGGTGCCTGGGCTCTGTTCGCCGGTCGCATATGTTTGCATATCTTCTTGAATTTTTCAAATTTAGAATTTATGATGAAATAATAGAAGTCGTGAAAATCGAGGCAGCGCCATGCTGTAATGAGAGGTTAGGCAAATGGAGGGTCGATTTCCATGTACGTGGCAGGTTGGCTAACCACTAAATGCCTGACCATACGATGTATTTTTATTGTTAATCATATGCTACACCATTTTTGTGTTCTTATAAATTTTGGTTTTTATAAATTTAGAAGATGTTTATAAATTTATTTACTACCGATTGTGGATGGATGGAAAAATCCGATAGGGATAACCTAAAGGTCCAAAGGTTCCACTATTATCCCGTTAGTTTAGATGTGAATTTACGGTAATTTACCCTTTTTCGAGATAATATAAACAATCGTTGATACTCTCTGCGAACATTTAATGGTTGTAGACAAATTCAAGATCATGTGTTTCCCAACTTTTTATTTGATTGATGTATTTTTTATATTTTCTACTATTTTTATGTCTAAAACTGATTTTTTTCAGAAATTTTGTTATCAAATCCATGCTTCACAACATATCCACGATTCCATATGTATACAAAGACAAACTTGACAGCCTTTATATTTTTTAAGAAAAATAAATCGACAAACAAAAATCATTTGGTTTATCTTAAGACCTATTTCCGGAAATAAAATTATATACGAGTCAATTTAATATTTACGCCGAAGGCGTTTCTTTTCCGAAGGTGGGTTTGTGGGCACGGTTCCCGAACCGTCGTCCCTCCTGCAAATAAAAAACTACCACGGATGTTCTCATTTTATCCATCAAAATCTACCACGTTATGGTTTGAGTGGGATTCGTTCATCCCTCGGACGAATTGAATCCCGCCATGTGTCCACCTTGCTGGCTGTCCACCGCCCTCCCAATGCGTGAGGTTAACAGTGCACTTGAGCTTAAAGAGTCGAAGCTCATCCTCTTTACCTTTCGTGTTTTCTTTGGTTCCTGTTGTTAACTCCGCACACCTGGTTTAGGGTGTTGTTTGTGCCGGCAATTGAATGCTCATTGAGCCTGCTCACTTCCCTCTTTTTACTACACGAAACCCCTCGCACAGGTGAATACAAAGCCCACATATTTGGTTGGAGAACCTGTAGCCGCGAGTGACGGACCTAGAGGCCGAGTCCTGTAAAGAAATAGATAGGGTCGTTGCCCTAGATAAAATGCTTAAAAAATTGTAGGTTTGTCGCATCCTGAGTTGAAGAAGGGGCTGGATGTGGAAAGAAAGAAATGATCTTGGGAATTAGAGTACCTGATAATTACCCTAGAGGAGGAACTGACTATGCTGAGAAAAATGTTTCCAAAACATTTTCACTCCTTTCTCTACATCAAATCCAGTTAAAGAGGCAAAGGAGGGAATGCCTAAATGCTACGTGGCCTAAGTGTTGAACCACATCTGCAGTGTTTATTATTGCTAGAGGAACTGGAGTTTACTCAATCATATAAACTCCAAAAGCTACAAATGATTAACACAAACTTGGATGAATGATTAGGCTTCAGTGTGTTACAATAATTTACAGTTGGGAGGCCAGTTTCAGACTTTAGTTATAATATATTATTATTGTCAAATCATTCTTGATTTTCTTTATTTTGATTATCTAAAGAGTTAAAGAATGAATCAACATCATATTAGATTGTTGATAGTAGATACAAAGGAGCCAAGATTCAAAGATGAGGAGCACACTTGGTTGGACGATGAATTAGTAGGACTTTTGGATGCAAAAATACGAGCTTCCGCTTCCGAATCAATGTTATCATTATTTTTGAAGCAGAAAACATAACTCGAGTATGATCATAAAGATTTTCAATAAATATGATAAAAAATATTCTACCTCTACCATTCCAGCGTAGTCATTGAATGAGAAGTGAAATTTCTATAACATTAGTGTTTTAGAGTGAAAATAATAATAGAAGAAAGAGGCGAGAAACATTTCTATATGTTGTATGTTTTGGATTAAAATCATTATATTTTATTATATTTCAACAATATAAAATAAATGGATAAAGCTACTTTTGCTTAAATCTAGATTCCAAGAAACATTTCTTGCTCCTAAAAAGTTTTGTCCACCATTGCCCATAAGCAAGATCATAACAATTTTTTATTTTTGTAATGTTTCAAAGATGAGTAAACATGATAATGATGTTTCTTTTGCTTAAAGTTGCATATGTTAGGATTATGCAACCAAACAGCTCTCTAAGAAAACTCTTCATAAAGGAAGGCTTTTGCTTTGAAATATCATAGAGCCCAAGGACCCTCTATCTCAAGTGCATTCATCCTTTGGCATTTTTGAATTATGAGTCAAGCTACTACATGGAATTTCAAATCGAGATAACTGATCAATGATTGCCACTCTGTGAATACCGGACTAAAAATGTTTTGGTGAAAAAAGAAGGTAGATCCATTATGCACTTACCGTCCTTTCTAATTGAGCAATAGTAGTGGTAAGAAATGTGTGCTCAGAGAGGTCAAAATTAAACACCAAAAGTCATGAGAGGGGAGTGAAAAGAAGATGACATTATAATCATAGAGGTTATTCCAAGATGTCACAAAATATCTACGAGGTCAACACATTTCAAGGATCTACAACCAAAGGGCAGATAGGATCTCAAAAGAGGCTCTACTACTTGAAGGACATGCTATACAATGCCTTTACCACAACAACCTTCTCTTGGAGGAGGTTACTTTTAGAATTTATTAGTTAGTTTTTATTTGGCGCTATTGTTATAAAACCGGAGTTTTTTTATGGACTATACAGTATAAAATAGGAGATATATAATTAGACAGGATTTTTTTTAAATAGTTTGTAACATAAGTAATTTTGAAAAAAATTTATATAGAAGTTAAGAAGGAACCTTAGGACATATAGTGGATATGGAAAACAGATCAAAAGTTTTTTGCCCACTAGGACAAATAAAAGATTGTAGTTTCTTTGATTCAATATAATGAATAGCAAGAAATTGTTTTTCCTCTGGAAAAAAAAGATGTCACGAAATATGTGTACCTGATTGTTATTATTTATATTTTATTCACACATGCACACAAGCCACAGAGGAAGGAGGGAAATGCCAAGCAAACAAAGCATAATCACCCCACTACCAATCAACGATTATGTTAATAGGAGGTACTACTTCAGGCTATAGACACCCCTTGTTGGCATAAGGATCATGGTATATTAGGGCTTATATATTGTTGTGTACTAGTCCGCACAACCGATGTTTTTGCCAAGATGGGAGAATATGTTCCACTTAACCCAATCAAGGTACTTCTGACATATAACTATGCATTTTTCACAGTATAAAATTAGGGTATTTTCGAAGGGTGGGGTGGGAAAGAAGAGAAGAAAACATTTAAAAAAAACATAGGATAAGATAAGATAATTTATTAATGTCCAAAAGAAAACCATGATTCTTCTTTGGCTAGCCCTTAGGAATATGGTTCTTACTTAGGAACTATTGTAGAAAAAAGGAAAGCATGATCCAAGCTATTGCTATTTATGTAGACCATGAGAAGAACATTTGATAGGAATCCAAAATATCTAGAATGGTCCCTGAGTTAAGCAGTGCTAGATAAATTGGTTAAGTAAGAAGGAGTTAACATCTTATTGGTCCTTACCTTGCTTGATATTACGGGGGGTTTGGATTGCTAGAAATGCATGTCAATTGGAAAATAGGCATATGCCTTCTCTTCATGTACACTCAAAGGTTCATGATTTGTTTCAATTGTGTAGAACGAAGATAAAGGAAATAGCTCCAAGGCAGGTTGAGGATTTTCTTATTGACAAATCTTGTGTTTGGGACTTCTTTGATGGGGATAAACAATGCCCTCTTGATCAATGTGGTTGGAGGAGTTATGTACTTCTTATACAATCCTTTTATAAAGTTCAAGCTAGGTATGGGATCACGCTCTAATAATTTAGTGGAATTGTTGGCTTTAAGGTGTTTGCTTAAATTGGATATAGAGAAAAGTGTTGAGCAACTTTAAGTCTTTGGGAACTTCCAGTGTGTCATAAATGGATGAAGGGAGAGAATCATAATCAAGTTGTTTATCTTGGGAATTCGGTTAAAAGAAATTCATTCTCTTGTTGTTAATATTTTCTTCTTACATGTGTTATGAGAGCTTACTCAATGGCATGTGAGCTATCAAAGGGGGGTCTTCAGGTTCAGGAAGGAGTTATGCTTTTAAAGGAGAGCCTTGATGGAGTCCTGTCTATGTCTTCTCTTGCTTTCTAAGTATTTTATGCATGTAAAGTTATATTATGCCTTTATGATGTAGATGTTTCTCTTTATGATTGCCCTATGTTTGGTCTTACTTTTAAGAAAATATGTTCATAAGTTGCACTATAACTAAGCTAGGAGTACTTAAGATTCAATTTATAACTAAGCTAGGAGTACTTAAGATTCAATTATTAACTGAACATTTAAAGTTGGAATTAAATTCTTATAATATTTAAATTAGAATTGAATCTTACAATATAAAAGTAAATAATGTCATCATAAATATTTAAATGATAAATAATAATCCATTTTATTTTTCTTAAGATGTGATTAGCATTGATATGAATCACATTGAAATTAAATTAATTTGTTTATGTGAGTTGATAGAGTACATATCAAATCCAAAATACTCCTAATAACATTTAAACTTTTTGCTTTACAAATAAATGTAAATTTTTTTATTAGTGTTAAATGTGTACTTAGGAGCATATGGTACAACATATTTAAAAAATGAAGTTATATTATATTACATAGAAGGAACTTGAAATTGGTTCTTTGAAGGTTTACAGAAAAATCATAGAACAAATTTGTGTTAAAATTTAGAAACTTAAGTCATATGCTACAAGAAAATCAATTGTTGTAGATGTAATGAAATATATATTTTTATATAAATATGAAGATACTTCAAAATAGAACATTGTACTATATATTTGTTAACGGTTGTGAAAATTGAAAATGTTTGTAAAGTTAAAAGACTAAGAATATGATTTTAATTGAGTGATTCATGTGGACAAGGAAAGATCAAGTATTTCATACATCTATGTTTAGTGGAGTAGAGGTGTACATTGCTAATTATTTATATGTTATATGGCTTAACTGGATCACCTATATTTACACCACTAAACTAGTAAATATCCAATTTTGGATACTTCAACGTACTATTGTACCATTAGGGACAATTACTAGTTTATTTACCTCCAATGTTTATGTCTAAAATGATCTAATACTGAATTTTTACCAAAACATTGGTATCAAATCCATGCTTCACCGCATGCCCAGGTTTGATGTGATTCCATATTTTTAGAATGACAAACTTGCCAGCCGTTTTATTTATTTTGTTAAAAGAAAACTATTGAGAATTTAGGATCTTGTGCCCATGAAATTATGAACAAATCAACAAACAAAAACCATTTTATTTATCATAAGACCTATTTTAGTAAATAAAATTACTTTATTTTATTCATATGTATTGGTCAATTTAATATTTTTTTATTTATCTGTACTGTTAATGCCATCTAATGTTGTCCGCTCCCACTGGATGGTGGTGAAACTTTGAAAGAGTCAATCAATTAGGTTTCGTAATCTTGAAAGGTCGTTTGAAGCCAAGTCTCGCAGAGTATTCCTATTTCTGTTTAAATATATGTACGGGTTGATTTAATATGTGGAAGAAATCTGGAAACATCTGATTTAAAATGATTCTCTTATAGTTAACCACTCAACTCTCTGCTAAAAGCTATCCACAAAAATATTTCAGCAATATTGAAAGCCACCCACAATTTTCCATGTGCAAATTGCAGCCTGTTACGTTACAAAATAATTGGTATGGAAGAATGTTGCCCAATCATACTTACATAACCCAAACACAACTAAATAACCAATGAGCAGAGGTTTGTATACAAGAGCCGAGCACATTACCATTTTGCTTATAAACAGTTTGAGGTAGACATTGTGTCCAAAGCAGTTTTGTGAAATCTGGAAGCAGCAGCTGCTTCAACTTGATGCAGTTCAATTATATGGATGAAGTTTCACTAATATGTAAGTGTTAAAATCATGATTAACAACATTGGAATTAAAAAAAATACACGTAACCAACAGCCACGGCATTATTGTATACGATGAGGTATGAAAACTTAAAAATAAACATCACGAAAATTGGTACATTTTTAATGAATCATTCCGAAATTTGGTTTGGTGAAGGACCTCGTGAATAGAATAAAATAAAAAGTTGTAATTTTAAACGTATAATTTTTTTTCCTATATTTTTAAAACGAATCATAGGTATACAAACAAATTTGAATGTTCATCATTCGCAAAACCAGAGCTCATAAATACTGATGAGCAAAGCAATTGAGCGCATTTAGCCTATCTGAAGTTCGTTCTAGTCAACTCGATGGTTAACTGACTTTCTGGTTTTTATAATTTTGATAGGTCGATAAAAGAATTAAAACAAAGCGAAAAATGCAGCACCAGGTAGTAAAACTACACATATTTGACAGGTAAATTAAAAATATTTATAAAAATAAAAATGGAAAAAAAGCACCAGCTTTGAACAAGGTATGCAATATATCAACGAATGATATAGTGATTCTGGATAATATTAAGATGGAGTGGTTGGCAAGATATCCATATAATTGGCAGAAATTCAACCATTATAAGCACTTCAGTTTTCACAAAAACGGTACTTCTTTTTGTATTAATCCACTGCTTGAACATGTGCCGCAAAGCCTCTCGGGAGTCGGAGGCCCTCTTCAAGATTAACCTCCACTGAAATTATGGTGCAGGTGCATTGTCTGCCTTTTTGTTCTGTTGCTGCTATGAATTTCCCAAGCTTATTCCCTATATCTTCGAGAGAAAACCCGTCCCATAAATGCAAGGGAAGAACGGGAAAATGAACCCATATTAGAATTGTTCTTATCTCATTCTCTGGATTGAAATCCAAGGTCCACAGGGCAAGAAACAGTCCTCTTGAGCCCATAAATAGGGTCTTGATAAGCGGATCAGATCTTGCTCTTCCTTGGAGGCAAAGCAGAAGCAGAAAAAACCTCTTCCTACAGAAAAGAAGGATACTGAGTTTTCAATGGAGGGTATCCACATTTCTTTGACCCACGCGTCCACGACATTGAGGCTTGGCCAAAGCCTGATGAATTTCCCCACCAGAGCTTGTTCAGAGAGTAATAGAGCCGTTCTTACCGGCTGTTAAGCGGAGATCTTGAGCAACACGATTTCTTCGAGTCTTTTTACGAGATTAGAGCAGAGAGTCAGAGATTTTTCAGAGGGAAAACCCGCGGCCAAAACACAGAAAGTCTCAAAGATCGAAGCCAAATCGTCCATGGCGTAGATATGCACTCGTCTTCAAAAATCTTGATCAATCGAAACCTGTCCAGGAGGGACGATATACAATGGCCAGGGATGATTTGCAAAGTAATGGTGGTTAGGGTTCCACCGTAGCCACGTTGCTTCAGAGCTCTTTGGCTCATTCCATTCTCACAGAAAAACAAAATTGAAAACATTCATAACATATCACATTTCTGATTTCAGTTGTGTGTTAACATTATCTAATTCTTTAATAATTTGTTTTAGAGATGCCATTAGCCCAGAATCATTTCGACTATTATCTAATTCTTTAATGTTAACAATCACAGGCAATCGCTTCTCCTTTGTTCGCATGACAGAGAATGGCGAGCGTTGCACTGGCTAAGCAACTTCACTCTATTTTTTTCCATTGAGAATGGTGGATTTTGACGTTGTGGTTGGGATTTAGTGCTGTTGTTATTCATGGCAAATGATGGAATCAATGCATACGAGTGGTTGTTGAATGATAGTTTGTCGAGGTACTTTCTGTTACTATCGTTAAATGAAGTCCCAAGCTATTGATTGTATTGTATGATTTTCTATTGCTTTGAAGTGATTTCTACATTATCGTGGGAGGCTGAACCTTTAAATTTTATGGGCCATGTGTGTGAGGGGTTCTTTCATCCTACCTTGAATCACATATGATTGTCTTTAGACTATGAAATTGAAAATTCTAACAGAAATTTCTTGAAGTGAATTTTTTATGTTTATCACGGTCTATTTCAACCTCTTCAACGATGGGTAAAAATGGGCTTGAAGGGTATTTAAACTTTGAAATTTCCTCACTCGGATTCATTGGTCATCTCATAACATTTTTTATTGCTGATTTTGGGCATGCAATTTGATGGCTAAGGTTTAGGTCAAAGGAGAAGGGGGAAGGGTATTTAAACTTTGAAATTTGATCACTCGGATTCGTTGGTCATCTCATAACATTTTTTATTGCTGATTTTGGGCATGCAATTTGATGGCTAAGGTTTAGGTCAAAGGGGAAGGGGTCTAAAGGGTTTATTGGGGTTGCATTTTTTCTATCTTCCATTACAAGGAAAAGAACCTATAGTGGAGATTATGGTGGACATTTTTAGTGTTACAAGATTGGTCCAAATTGTCAAAAAAATCTTTGATACAATCTCTGTCAATGGTACCAGAGGTTTTGGTGGAGGGTTTTAGGAAATTTTATTATAACTAAAAAAATCGACGGACGAAAGCGTCTTCGGAGGTTTTTTCATCGATGTGCTTTGTTGATATAAGTGCACCAGTGTGAACAAACATGAAATGCATCGATGTCTTTAATTACCAACATGCACAAGGGCACCACAAAAAATTTATAGGCACTAGTGCTTTATAACAATATATGCACTAGTGATCGTTAATAAATATAGCACCGGTGCACACAAATTTGTTTAACAAGATCAGTGCTTTATAACAATATATGCCCTGTTGTAGTAAACTAAATATAGCATTGTGGCTTATGTATTATCTGAAAGCATTGATGCTTATGTACTATTTGAAAGCACCGGTGCGCTACAAGAAGGAAAATGCACCGGTGGAGTTGATTGGGACGTTGACTTTCATGACATTTTTAAAATTCAACGGTGCGGTCACAATATAGTGGCACCTGGTGTGTTTATGGAGAAAACAAGGAGGCATAATAATAACAAAGCACTAGGGCATGCAATGAGTAGTTTGTTGCATCGATATGCATTTGGTTTAAACACACCGGTGCTACATTTACTCGAACGCACCGGTGCGATTAAAACTATCAACAACACCAGTATTCATTTTCTCTTTGGTGAACAGTTCTCAGTGACATTGCACTAGAATATCTATATTTTATTTTTATTTTTTTTAATTCCATTATTCATCAGAAATTGAAATATTTTTTATAATAGTATTCATATAATTGTAATTTTAATTATTGCATTTGGATATGATGTTTGGATTAATTTGTTATATTATAATTTTTTGAATTTTTGCATCTATTTTAATATTTAGTCGACTATCCATATATTTAATTAACAATGTAACATTTGAGAAGGTGAGGAACTGTGTTCAAATTGTAAGAGACGTTTCACTGCGTATGGCTATTTACAAACAAATGTAACATTTCACAATGACATTGGACAATGCAATAGAATAAGAAACTTTATTTTATTACTGTTAAATTAATGTAACTTCAAAGAATATTCTACTTGTACTTTCTTATTGTAACTCCGTCGGGGATGTTTTACCTCTGATCGGGGATGTCATTATTATATTTGGTCAAGTAAAAGTCATGAGGTAAAACCTCCATTGTAAATCGAGTCATTAGTACCCTAAAGAATGTAATATAATAGCATTTGAGTCTTTCTAGGAGAGGTCGGTGAGTCAGTTAAAGTGAGGCTGACTTAGATGGGTTAAAAGTCAAGTGAAAAGTAAAGTATAAATAAAGAGTGACTTCCTCTCATTTGTACCACTCACTTATTCATGCATTGCGCATTAGAGGAGAGAGAGAAGCCTGTGAAGGAGGACGATTGGCTTGGCTCTAGAGTTTGGGTTTGTCTCTCTTATTTGTGAGACCTTATTTTGGGCATTGTACTTTGGTTATCTATATTGAGGAAGTTCTTGTTGGGTTTTCTTCCCCTTAAGGGTTTCCCAGGATATATTGTTGTGTACCTTTCAAAGATCCTTGTTATGCTATTATTGTGAAAATGTATTAAATGCTCATGAAGTTAGATTTTAGTCTTTAGTGGCATATAATCTTAACATGGTATCAGAGCTTGCCTAAAAAGAACAACTTTCATAAGGTAAATCTCTCTCTCTCTCTCTCTCTCTCTCTCTCTCTCTCTCTCCGAGCATAAAAATTAAGCCTTCCTACAAAAGTGGAATTTTTTAGTGCAATTAGCATAGGGAAGTGCGTCTCTCCAAGATCAAAATTTTGGCACCAAGATTGAATTTTTTCAGTGGGTGAATCTTCCAGAAAGTCAAACCCTAGTTTGACTATGGACCAAAAAAACCAGAAAACCAGAGAAAGCCAGAAACTACAAACCAGAATTTCGAAAGTCAAATTTCAAGGGTGAAATTTTGGAATCTTCTGAAACCAAGTGTACCAGCATACTCGCCTCAGTCAAGCGCATTTTTTGGTGAGTTCAGTTTTCAATTTTGAGAAACTTTAATTTTTGGTTATTCTCTGCTCTCCGAGATAAGATGTCCCTAAGCACTAAGCTTGATGACAAGTTGGAAGGCATAGAGAACTTCTGTGCTTGGAAGTATAGGATTGGACTCATTCTAGAAGAGAATGATCTTTCAAATTTTATTAAAGAATTTGTACCAGAATCCGCAGAAGCTGAAGCCAAGGAAAAGCATAAGAAGGATATGATTAGAGCCAAGATGATCATAGCAGATTCCATCAAGGATCATTTGATTCCACAAGTGTCCTCCAAGAAAACCCCAAAGGAGATCTTTGATGCCCTATCAAGAATGTATGAAGGGAGAAACATAAATCGAAAGATGAATTTGAGAACCCAACTCAAAAGCACGGAGATGAATCCACGTGAATCTATCCAAGATTACTTTACTAGGGTTTCTCAATTCAAAGAACAACTAGAAGCAATTGTGTTAATTTTTTAGCATCAATTCAATATGATCTAGGATCTTTACTGAGAGAATAACATGTACAACATATCAATCACAAGAAGCAATCACAAGAGACAATAGACACACAGAGTTTCCTTGGGGAACTAATAAGGTGAAAAACCCCAATAACTTCCTCGGAGATAGATAGAGCAATGATACAAAATCCAAGCATAAGCGATAGTCTCCTAGTAGCAGCTTCTCCTCCTCCGCAAGTGCGCCACTCTCCAATGAGTGTATATGTGAGAAAGTGAATGATCAAATAGAGTGCCTCCCGCACTCTATTTATACATGACTTGACTTTCCTAATAACCTTACTAGGTCGACCTCAACTTAATCACATAATATAATGCTGACAGGGACGACCCCACTATGGTGGTCCAATAACCCATCAAGTATAAGTTACGACACTTACAATATAAATGACGACACTTCCGTATAGAAGAATAATAACATCTCTATAGGAATACAATATACATATATGAAATACATTCCGAAGTTACAAATACATCAACACTCCCTCTTAACTAGGAAGGTATTTCTCGACACAGATCTGCTAGCACAAGTCTTCTTCTCTGGATCATCATCACTAGATCATCGTCATCGTTGCTGCTGCTGCTATCTCAATCAATCTCCAATCTACTCGTCATAGGAAGTTCTACAGAGCCCGCCCTTTTTCATGCTGGATGTAGGCCCACCACCTATAGGTCTTCATCATCAGTGGCCATGCTGTGAAATCCTCGGGACTTATTACGTGCGTCAACAAAACCTCGCAAGAGCATCCCAGGATTGATTATGAGCACACAGCTCAACCTATCGGATATCCCAGGACCTTTTACATGCCACTGCACAACCTGTACACGGCCACAGAGTATCATCCTGATACTCATGATCATACTGATCATAACATCGTTCACGAAGCGCAACCTAGATTCACATCACACAGAACTTACATTCATCGGCATGGGAAGACACACTTCAACCATCCGTGAAAGGCTCAACACTTATATCTACGCCATGGGAAGACACACTTCCACCATGCGAGAATGGCATCACACTTACATCCATAGCCATGGGAAGACACACTTCAACCATGCTCGAATGGCTCCAGCCCTTACATCTGCACCATGGGAGAACACATCTACCACCACCATGTGAGAATGGATTCAACCCTTACATCTGCACCATGGGAGAACACATCTACCACCATGTGACAATGGCTCCAACAATTACATCACGACCATGGGAGAACACATCTACCACCATGTCGAAAAAGCCCGACAATTACATCGCGACCATGGGAGAACACATCTACAACCATGTGTGAAAATCCCATGTGCATCTATGTCTTCGGAACTCATCACACATAATCCAACTGATTATGCAATGTATCCACCTGATACATATCATCACATATGATCATCCTGATCATCATCATAGCATCATCTTGATCATCATCATAGCATCATCCTGATGCATATTATCCAGAGTATCATCCTGATACTCATCTCACATGATCCTCCTGATCATCATCACTACATCGTCCTGATGCATATACATATACATGATCCAACTGATCATACCAAGCATCCAACTGATCATACCAAGCAGTAACTGGAGCATCGTCTTGATGCTCACCACACATCACTTACATCCACAACCATGGGAAGGATCCTCCTCTCACCATGCTTGGAATGGCTCCTGCAGATGTGTCCCATCACTTCTTCCTCGAAGTATCTTCTATTTGAAGAACACCAAGTCTCTCTCTGAAGACTCAAACTTCACTCTGGCTAGTGGTTTCGTCAACACATCTGCAACCTGCTGATCCGTCGCAACATACAAGAGCTTCACTGCTCCTCTCTGCACCATATCCCTGATATAGTGATATTTGATCTCAATGTGCTTTGACCTGTCATGGAACACCGGGATCTCAGACAGCTTTACACAACTCTGGTTGTCACAAAAGATACCAGTAGCACCCAACGGGAGATCAAATAACTCAGACAGTAGCTTCCTCAACCATACTGCCTCACAACTAGCCGAACAAGCTGCAACATACTCTGCTTTGGCTGTACTCAGTGCTACGCAGGATTGCGTCCTGCTTAAACCAAGAGATCACACCTGATCCCATACTAAAGCAGCACCCAGAAGTGCTCTTCCTATCTGCAGCACTGCCTGCCCAATCTGAACCAACATAACCCTCTAGGTTAACCTTTTGATTCGCATCATACTTGAGCCCATAATCAACTGTACCCTTCAGGTACCTCATAATATGCTTTACAGCAACCAGGTGAACACCTCTGGGATCCGTCAGGAACTGGATCAATGTGTTCACCGTAAAGAAAATATCTAGTCTCGTGTTCATCAGGTACATCAAGGACCCAATCATCTGACGATACACCGTGACATCAACCGGCTCAGATGAGTCATCACA